>JAWWNH010000124.1:3867500-4520000 GCA_034641385.1 Darevskia mixta | reverse complement strand
CCAGGCCCACATGGTGGAAAGGCTCCCCTTGGTGCTTGGCAACTCCCAGGCAGGCCTTGCACACAGCAAGCACAAGAAAGGCCAGTGCAGGGGCTGCCGGCCTGCCCAGCCTGCCACTTGTCTGTCCATTCCCAACAGCAAGGGTTGATGGACTGGCTGGCTGGGCTCCCTCACCCACTTGCTTGCTTACTCCAAGGCCACCACAGTTCCTGGCAACCAGCATCCCCAGGCCAACCCCAGAGGCACCATTCGCCTGCGGAGCTAGTAACCAGGGCTGCTGCAACAAACAGCCAGACAAGCCTTTGGGAGGCAGAGATGTGAAAGGGCAACACAGGGAGGGAAGGAAAGAGGGATGGAGGCCAGTTTTGCCTGTGGCACCCCTGACCATCATTCATGGCATCCCAGGGTGCCACAACACACTGGTTGAAAACCACTGGATCATAGGAGTAGTGGGAGACCACACCCTACTTCACAGTTTGCATGGCAACCAGAGGAGGAAATTTTGTACCAAGATCACAAGACAGGACGCTCCCTGGACTCAAACCAGCCTCACAAGCTCCACAAAGCAGCTCCTTAATAAAAAAAATGGATATATTTTATTTACACTGACCTGGAGGAACACTTTTGATACCAAGGGAATGGAGAATCAGCAAATCCCATTCAAAACAACTTTCAACAACTTTCAATGAGGGTTGTGTGTATTTCAGCACTGGAAATGTGAAGCATATTCAGCCTGGAAAGTACCAGTATTTATTTTTAGGGGGGTGGAATTCCAACTCAGCTGGTTATCCTTTATGCGTCCTGAAGAAAAGGTTTTTCACTGATATTTAGCTGACAGTTTCTAATCTGGTGATTCATTGATTATACTTAAGAGAAGCACAAAATGCAATTGGGAATGAAAACAATAACTGCTTTTTATTTCACACACAACCCTATTCAGAGTTTTGTTATTTATGTTGTGTTGTTCTTTGAATAGTAAACTGCTTTTAATATAAGATTTCATAGAAAAATTAGAAAATCCAAATCATATGAAATGGATAAAAATTGCCAAATCTCAAATGTTGCGTGTCCTTTTTAAGATGCTGAACTGAGAACTTGCAGTTTAACCAATGAAGGGGGAAAAGCTCTTTGATTTGGTCCTCTTTGTTGGGCTGTAAAAGGCTTAGAAGAGGGCAACACAAATGACCAAGGAGGATGGAACAGCTCCCTCATGAAGAATGGTTGTAGTGGTTGGGACTTTTTAGTTGAGAAGAAAGGCGAATAAGAGCTGGCATGCTGAACATTTACAAAATTATGCCTGGCATAGATAAAGTGGAGAGAGTTTTCTCTCTCCCTCATAACACTGAAACATGAGTATTCAAGGAAGTTGAATTTGGGAAAGTTCAGGACAGGTAAAAGGAAGGACTTTTCTACATAGCACATAGTTAAACTATGGAACTTTCTCCTGCAGGAAGGTGCGATAGACACCAACTTGGATGGCTTTAAACGAGGATTGGACAAATTCATGGAAGAGGAGAGGACTGTTGATGGCTGTTAGTGATGATGGCTGTCCTATTAACAGCTAAGAGTTGGAGGCAGCAATGCTTATGGATACCAGTTGCTGGAAGCAAGAGGAGGGGAGAGAGCTCTTGTGCTTGGGTCCTGAATGAAGGTTTCCCAAAGGCTTCTTGTTGGCCACTGTGAGGGGCTGAACTTGGGATCAGAAAACGGAGGCTTGGCTGGCCCCCGATGACTCCCACTGGCCCCCAGAAAGACACTAGACTCGAATGTTAAATGATGCTTCAAAAAGAATGAAGCAGTTTTTCAGTGACTTTCTTTCTTTCTTTGTCTGTCTCTGGGTAACTGGTTTCCACTTAACAGATATTTAAATCTAGATTAAAGAGGGGTGTGGGGAGATGAGTCATATAATATGTCCTATGCTATAGCTGTGATGTTCAGCTTATTTTTTAGTTGCTGGTTTGTTGCTAGTGATTTATAGATTGTAATTGTTTTACTAACTAAGGATTTGTTAATATATACAACTTACATTGTACCTGTAATGTTCCACTATGTTCTTGCTATTCATTGCGGCCCATAGACCCGAAATACATGGTACTTGTTGTCTGTAAGCTGCTTTGGGAATTCATTTGAGTGGAAAGGGAATCTGGGTTTGCCCACACTTCCACTTGTGGTCTGAGAGGTATTCCACCCGCCCCAACCACTTTCTCCAGGAACACCCGCTCTTTACCACTGTATTGGAATGAGTGTCAACCCACAGAAAAACCAACTGACATTTGCTCCAATTCAGCAATGAATGCTTTCCCCAAGGAAAGCAGTGGGACAAGCAGAAATGTGAGTGAGCCCATAGAAATACAGATTTGCCAGGCTTGTTTGCCATGGCCATTCAGCTGATTCCCTGGTGACCCGCTGGAATGCGGAGTTAACCAGGGCTATTGACTGTTTGGCTCCGAAGCGCCCTCTCCGATTGCATGGAGCCCGGTCAGCCCCGTGGTTTTCACCAGAGCTGAGGGCGATGAAACAGTCGCTGAGACGGCTAGAGCGCCGGTGGCGGATAACTCATTCTGAATCTGACCGGACACAGGTTAGAGCTCAATGTCGATCCTACCAAGTGGCGGTAGCGACGGCGAAGAAGACTTTCTTCACCGCCTCTATTGCATCTGCAGAAAACAGCAGGAGGAGACTTTTTCAGGTGGTTCGCAATTTAGTGGAACCACCTGCTCCATCAGGGCCCAGTACGGGCCACATGATCTCCTGCAATGATTTTGCAAAGTTTTTTGCAGATAAAGTTGCTCAGATTCGGGAAGAGGTAGACTCCACCGTGGGAGCAGGGCCAGGGCGGGAGAGTGCTAGAGTCCTGTCTAGTCCAGTTGTATGGGATCAATTCCAATCTGTTACCTCTGAGGATGTGGACAGGCTGCTTGGACGAGTGAAACCAACCACCTGTCTCCTTGATCCTTGCCCATCCTGGCTTATAAAAGCTAACTGGGAAGGGCTGGGCGATGGGCTTTGCGGGGTGGTGAATGCTTCTCTTTGTGAGGGAGCTTTCCCAGACCCGCTAAAAGAGGCGGTTATTAAACCGTTTCTTAAAAAACCATCTTTGGATGTGGCCAATATGGCCAACTATCGCCCAGTCTCAAATCTTCCATTCTTGGGCAAGGTGATTGAGCGGGCGGTTGCTGAACAACTCCAGGCACACCCGGAAAAGAAGTTCCCAAGGGAGCAAATGTTGCGGGCTGGGCAAGAAGCCATTCTCCTGTTGCTTGGGGGAGGGGCTTGTGGCCACGACCATAGTGATTGACAGCCCAGCTGTATATATAACCTGAACATGTGACCCAGCGGTCACTCTGGCTTGAGTTCGGATCTCCCACCCCCCACTCCCTGGTATAGGCTGGTGCGTTGACCTTGCTGTGCCTGTCTAGGGGTCGTCTCCACTTGAGAGGCCTAGTAGGAATTTTTCCATTTGGCTGATTGGCTGGTGCCACTTGGTTTTTGCCTACTATTCAGCAATAAGTCACAACTTGTAAGGTTGGCGGTTAGGCATTGGTTCAGTGGTAAGGGAGGCCGGTAGCCTCCAAGAAGTGCTGTGAGTAATGGGAAGTCCGTTGAAGGAAGCTAGGGGCTCTATAATGCTTGTCCGAACCCGGTTGGTTGCAGGGCCGAAAAGCTTGAGCCCCTTTGATCCCCTGGAGAGGGGGGAAGGCTATCATGCTCCCAGCCTCCTTACCCTCTCCAGTTAATGGTTTCCCAGTGCTGACAGGTAGTCAGCTCTGTCCCGCTGGACAGCTAGTCGGTCGCTGACTAGGGTCAGCTCTGTCCCGTTGGACAGCGATAACCAATGCCTACGCAACCACTCACTTGATTTGTATTCAATAAATAAGTTGTGGCCAAAATTTTAATGCCATTAACCTAAACCAAAAATATGAGTCCTGTTTGAAATTACTGGGGGGGAATGGCTGGGTGCCCTACACACGCAAGAAGCGGACCATTTGGATCCCTTCCAATCGGGATTCAGACCTCATCATGGGACTGAAACTGCCTTGGTCGCACTGGTCAATGATCTCCGGCGGGCTAGGGACAAAGGTGAGAGCTGTTTCCTAGTTCTGCTGGATCTCTCAGCGGCTTTTGACACCATCAACCATAACATCCTTCTGGACCGTCTAGAGGGGTTGGGAGCTGGGGGCACGCTCCTTCCTCCTGGGCTGTGTTCAGAAAGTGGTGGTGGGGGATGAGTGTTCAGACCCCTGGGCTCTCACTTGTGGGGTACCTCAGGGTTCTGTCCTCTAACCCTAACCCCTAACCCTAACCCTAACCCAACCCCTAACCCCTAACCCTAAACCTTAACCCTAACCCTTAACACTAAACCCTAAACCTAACTCTAAACCCTAACCCTAAACAGCAACTCCCAACCCTAACCCTTAACCCTAAACCCTAACCCTAACCCCTAACCCTAACCCTTACCCAAACCCTAAAACCCTAACCCTAAAACCCTAACCCTAACCCTAACTGTAACCCTAACCCTAACCTTGACCCTGAACCCTTTACCTTTAACCCTTTACACTAACCCTAACCCTAGATTTCTCCTGGACCCACGGACCCCCCGAATCCCGACGGTTGTGGTGAGGGTGAGTGAAGGGTGAGGGATAGCAACCCCAATTTCCACCTTCCACCCCTACCCCTACCCCTACCCTAACCCCTAACCCTAAACCCTAAACCCTACCCCTAACCCCTAGCCCTAAACCTGAACCCGAACCCCTAAACCCTAACCCTCACCCCCTAACCCGAACCCTCACCCTAACCCTCTAACCCTATCCCTAACCCCTAACCCTAACCCCTAACCCTAACCCTGACCCTAACCCATATCTGTCAGCTTTGGTGTTCTGTTCAGAATTAACACAATTAAAGTGCGGGGGAAAAACTTAGTATAATTTTCATTCCCCGGTCCCTTTTAAGATGAGTTAAGCACTCAGACTTGCATTAGTTTCCTTTGGAGACTTAGGAAAGCTGGTATCAGAATCGAAGAGAAAGTGAGATTGTTGGTTTTTGTTTTTAATGTCAATAAAAGGTTTTGATCAAAAATGAGTGATTAAAATCCTTGCATCTAATTCAAGTGTTTAAAACTCAACATGGATGGGTAATACAAACCCAAATTCCAAATTCTGGTAGTTAGCCGTGTTGGTCTGCCACAGTCAAAATAAACTAGACCCTTATATACAGTATAGTGATCCGCCTGATGAAGTTAAACAACAGATCAACAAAGCCAGACTGATACCCAAATTAGAAAATAATAGAACACCACTAGTAATCACATACAGCTCCCACGTTAAAACAGTTCAACTCATCATCAGAGATTTGCAACCTTTCCGAGACAACAACAGTTCTCTTAAGCTCTGGGAGGACAACCTCTCATTGCCTACAGACAGCCACCCAATCTTAAACAATTTAGGGAAGTTTTTAATCTGTGATATTTTAATGTATTTTGATATTTGTTGGAAGCCGCCCAGAATGGCTGGGGAGACCTGGCCAGATGGGCGGGGTAAAATAATAAATAATAATAATAATAATAATAATAATAATAATAATAATAATAATAATAATAATAATATCTCACCCACAATAATACAGCAACCAGACTTAACATGGACACTGGTGCCAGAGCCTGGCTGCAATAAACCCAGATGCCAACTTTGCTGCCACATACACCCTGACAACACCATCACTGGGCCCAACAACATCAAACATACCATCTCAGGCCTATTTAATTGTTCATCTTCTAACATTGTGTATGCCATCAAATGCCAGCAGTGCCCTTTAGCTCTCTATATTGGGCAAACAGGCCAAACCCTACGCCAAAGGATAAATGGACATAAATCTGACATCAGGAATCACAAGACAGAGAAGCCAGTAGGAGAAGACTTTGAAGGGCCATACATGCACATATGCTTTTGATGTATTCATGCAATGTTATACTTATAGGCCAGACTGTGATTAGTCTAAGCATTGAAATGTATTGGCAAATGTTTGTCCATTGGTAATCAATTTACATGCTCATTCTCTTTGAATGAAAGAGAACCAGAATAAGGAACAATAGTCAGTGTTTCTCCTGCAAGGGCCCCTTTGTAAAATATGGAATGGACCGACTGCAACATTTGAAGGTTACACAAGCGAGAGAGATAGTAAATAGGTTTGCAGGGGTTTGCAACATTTATGGCGACTCCAGACATCAAGGATAGAGGCCTGCAAAGAGTCTGCATATAGTTTGCAACATTGTAAGGTTACATTCCTGAGATTAGATGTACTTGCAGAAAAATTCAGAATAAAATATATTTTTAGAAAGAAGCATTTAAAAGATCCCTATGCCCCCCCTGGAATAGAAAAGCCCCTTTTAAAAGGACATACTTTTATGTTTTACTTGCAGTATGTTATATGTATCTTTGTATTGATCCTGCATTATATATTGTAACCAGTTATTGATCCTGCTTCTGTATAATCATGCTTGCTTGATGTATTGATGAATGGCTTATAGATGCCCATTGTCTGAGAATGTGCCCAATGTGCCCAAGGTCTCTTGTCTAGGGAGTCTGGGACTGAGTTCAAGAATTCTTGCTGTATATTCTTATCAAGCCACCTGCTTTATGAATTGTATCAAAGGAGTATAGTCTGGGGTTGTAATCAGAAAATAGAATGTCAGCATTTAGACTTCCAGGCATTTTCGGTTTCCTGAAACTGACGTAGGCATCAGCATACAGAATTGTGTATAAAAGGAACCCCCGTGCCCATAGGTTCTTTGGGCAGGTTGCGAGCTGAATTGCACTGTCCCTTTGCTTTGCATATGCAACACAAATAAACTCTCTGTTGTATCCTGCATGGTTTACTTCTTTGTGTGCTCCAAGAAGTCCCTGTCACCTGGCAAGGGCGGAAAAGGTGTTTCAACTTCAATCTCCCAAGGCATTCAATAATTTCAGAAATAGACTTGAAAGAGAAGTTGCTAAATTACAACTTATTACTAAATAAGTTATTTTATACTTATTTTATATATTTTATTTTATACTCAGTTATTTTATACTGATGCATTTCTTAATATATGTGATTTTTGCATCCTGACAGTCATTTTAACTGCAGATAATGAAAGATACAGGGGTGTATAACAGTCACAGTGCTGCAGTCCCTAAGGTATGGTGTTGGGAAAGCAACAAAGGGGAATCTGAGACTGACCTTTAGACCTTTTTGAGTCCGCAGCTCCCTTGACCAACTGCCAGTATATTATTTCTGCGCCACCCCTGTGGGGCTCAGAAGCCCAGTTATGTCACCCCTTGGCTGCAGAGCTGGCAGACCCTCCCTGCTTTTTGAATACCCTCCCTTGTGAAATGTTTCCTCAGCCACCTCTCCTCTCCCCACTGCTTGGCAGCTGCTGCCACTGCCTCTGGTCTCTGATGTGAGGCCAGCTCCATACTCACCTTGAGAGGCATCAGTGGTAGCAGTGGGTGCTGCCAGGCCCACATGGTGGAAAGGCTCCCCTTGGTGCTTGGCAACTCCCAGGCAGGCCTTGCACACAGCAAGCACAAGAAAGGCCAGTGCAGGGGCTGCCGGCCTGCCCAGCCTGCCACTTGTCTGTCCATTCCCAACAGCAAGGGTTGATGGACTGGCTGGCTGGGCTCCCTCACCCACTTGCTTGCTTACTCCAAGGCCACCACAGTTCCTGGCAACCAGCATCCCCAGGCCAACCCCAGAGGCACCATTCGCCTGCGGAGCTAGTAACCAGGGCTGCTGCAACAAACAGCCAGACAAGCCTTTGGGAGGCAGAGATGTGAAAGGGCAACACAGGGAGGGAAGGAAAGAGGGATGGAGGCCAGTGTTGCCTGTGGCACCCCTGACCATCATTCATGGCATCCCAGGGTGCCACAACACACTGGTTGAAAACCACTGGATCATAGGAGTAGTGGGAGACCACACCCTACTTCACAGTTTGCATGGCAACCAGAGGAGGAAATTTTGTACCAAGATCACAAGACAGGACGCTCCCTGGACTCAAACCAGCCTCACAAGCTCCACAAAGCAGCTCCTTAATAAAAAAAAAATGGATATATTTTATTTACACTGACCTGGAGGAACACTTTTGATACCAAGGGAATGGAGAATCAGCAAATCCCATTCAAAACAACTTTCAACAACTTTCAATGAGGGTTGTGTGTATTTCAGCACTGGAAATGTGAAGCATATTCAGCCTGAAAAGTTGTTGTTGTTCAGTCGTTCAGTCGTGTCCGACTCTTCGTGACCCCATGGACCAGAGCACGCCAGGCACGCCTATCCTTCACTGCCTCTCGCAGTTTGGCCAAACTGATGTTAGTAGCTTCGAGAACACTGTCCAACCATCTCATCCTCTGGCGTCCCCTTCTCCTTGTGCCCTCAATCTTTCCCAACATCAGGGTCTTTTCTAGGGAGTCTTCTCTTCTCATGAGGTGGCCAAAGTACTGGAGCCTCAACTTCAGGATCTGTCCTTCTAATGAGCACTCAGGGCTGATTTCTTTAAGAATGGATAGGTTTGATCTTCTTGCAGTCCATGGGACTCTCAAGAGTCTCCTCCAGCACCATAATTCAAAAGCATCAATTCTTCGGCGATCATTCTTCTTTATGGTCCAGCTCTCACTTCCGTACATTACTACTGGGAAAACCATAGCTTTAACTATACGGACCTTTGTTGGCAAGGTGATGTCTTTGCTTTTTAAGATGCTGTCTAGGTTTGTCATTGCTTTTCTCCCAAGAAGCAGGTGTCTTCTAATTTCGTGACTGCTGTCACCATCTGCAGTGATCATGGAACCCAAGAAAGTACAATCTCTCACTGCCTCCATTTCTTCCCCTTCTATTTGCCAGGAGGTGATGGGACCAGTGGCCATGATCTTAGTCTTTTTGATGTTGAGCTTCAGACCATATTTTGCGCTCTCCTCTTTCACCCTAATTAAAAGGTTCTTTAATTCCTCCTCACTTTCTGCCATCAAGGTTGTATCATCAGCATATCTGAGGTTGTTGATATTTCTTCCGGCAATCTTAATTCCAGTTTGGGATTCATCCAGTCCAGCCTTTCGCATGATGAATTCTGCATATGTTAAATAAGCAGGGAGACAATATACAGCCTTGTCGTACTCCTTTCCCAATTTTGAACCAATCAGTTATTCCATATCCAGTTCTAACTGTAGCTTCTTGTCCCACATAGAGATTTCTCAGGAGACGGATGAGGTGATCAGGCACTCCCATTTCTTTAAGAACTTGCCATAGTTTGCTGTGGTCGACACAGTCAAATGCTTTTGCGTAGTCAATGAAGCAGAAGTAAATGTTTTTCTGGAACTCTCTAGCTTTCTCCATAATCCAGCGCATGTTTGCAATTTGGTCTCTGATTCCTCTGCCCCTTCGAAATCCAGCTTGCACTTCTGGGAGTTCTCGGTCCACATACTGCTTAAGCCTGCCTTGTAGAATTTTAAGCATAACCTTGCTAGCGTGTGAAATGAGCGCAATTGTGCGGTAGTTGGAGCATTCTTTGGCACTGCCCTTCTTTGGGATTGGGATGTAGACTGATCTTCTCCAATCCTCTGGCCACTGCTGAGTTTTCCAAACTTGCTGGCATATTGAGTGTAGCACCTTAACAGCATCATCTTTTAAAATTTTAAATAGTTCAGCTGGAATATCATCACTTCCACTGGCCTCGTTATTAGCAGTGCTGTCTAAGGCCCATTTGACTTCACTCTCCAGTATGTCTGGCTCAAGGTCAGCAACCACACTATCTGGGGTGTACGAGACCTCCATATCTTTCTGGTATAATTCCTCTGTGTATTCTTGCCACCTCTTCTTGATGTCTTCTGCTTCTGTTAGGTCCTTTCCACTTTTGTCCTTAATTGTGGTAATCTTTGTACGAAATGTTCCTTTCATATCTCCAATTTTCTTGAACAGATCTCTGGTTTTTCCCATTCTGTTGTTTTCCTCTATTTCTTTGCATTGCTCGTTTAAAAAGGCCCTCTTGTCTCTCCTTGCTATTTTTTGGGAATCTGCATTCAGTTTCCTGTATCTTTCACTATCTCCTTCGCATTTTGCTTGCCTTCTCTCCCCCGCTATTTGTAAGGCCTCATTGGACAGCCACTTTGCTTTCTTGCATTTCTTTTTCATTGGGATGGTTTTTGTTGCTGCCTCCTGTATAATGTTACGAGCCTCCATCCACAGTTCTTCAGGCACTCTATCCACCAAATCTAAATCCTTAAACCTGTTCTTCACTTCAACTGTGTATTCATACGGAATTTGATTTAGATTGTATCTTACTGGTCCAGTGGTTTTTCCTACTTTCTTCAGTTTAAGCTGGAATTTTGCTATAAGAAGCTGATGATCTGAGCCACAGTCCGCTCCAGGTCTTGTTTTTGTTGAGTGTATAGAGCTTCTCCATCTTTGGCTGCAGAGAATATAATCAATCTGATTTCGATGTTGCCCATCTGGTGATGTCCATGTGTAGAGTCGTCTCTTGTGTTGTTGGAAAAGAGTGTTTGTGATGACCAGCTTGTTCTCTTGACAGAACTCTATTAGCCTTTGCCCTGCTTCATTTTGAACTCCAAGGCCAAACTTGCCAGTTGTTCCTTTGATCCCCTTCATGGATCACTGCCTTGACGTGGCGAAGGGGCTTGAATTACTCAGGGAAGCTATGGACAGGTCAAGATGGACAGGTCGTAGTGGAGAGTTTGGACCAAACGTGATCCACCTGGAGGAGGAACTGGCAAGCCACTCCAGTATCCCTGCCAAGAAAACTCCATGGACAAAGACAACAGGCCTGGAAAGTACCGGTATTTATTTTTAGGGGGGTGGAATTCCAACTCAGCTGGTTATCCTTTATGCGTCCTGAAGAAAAGGTTTTTCACTGATATTTAGCTGACAGTTTCTAATCTGGTGATTCATTGATTATACTTAAGAGAAGCACAAAATGCAATTGGGAATGAAAACAATAACTGCTTTTTATTTCACACACAACCCTATTCAGAGTTTTGTTATTTATGTTGTGTTGTTCTTTGAATAGTAAACTGCTTTTAATATAAGATTTCATAGAAAAATTAGAAAATCCAAATCATATGAAATGGATAAAAATTGCCAAATCTCAAATGTTGCGTGTCCTTTTTAAGATGCTGAACTGAGAACTTGCAGTCTAACCAATGAAGGGGGGAAAGCTCTTTGATTTGGTCCTCTTTGTTGGGCTGTAAAAGGCTTAGAAGAGGGCAACACAAATGACCAAGGAGGATGGAACAGCTCCCTCATGAAGAATGGTTGTAGCGTTTGGGACTTTTTAGTTGAGAAGAAAGGCGAATAAGAGCTGGCATGCTGAACATTTACAAAATTATGCCTGGCATAGATAAAGTGGAGAGAGCTTTCTCTCTCCCTCATAACACTGAAACATGAGTATTCAAGGAAGTTGAACTTGGGAAAGTTCAGGACAGGTAAAAGGAAGGACTTTTCTACATAGCACATAGTTAAACTATGGAACTTTCTCCTGCAGGAAGGTGCGATGGACACCAACTTGGATGGCTTTAAACGAGGATTGGACAAATTCATGGAAGAGGAGAGGACTGTTGATGGCTGTTAGTCATGATGGCTGTCAAATTAACAGTTAAGAGTTGGAGGCAGCAATGCTTATGGATACCAGTAGCTGGAAGCAAGAGGAGGGGAGAGAGCTCTTGTGCTTGGGTCCTGAATGAAGGTTTCCCAAAGGCTTCTTGTTGGCCACTGTGAGGGGCTGAACTTGGGATCAGAAAACGGAGGCTTGGCTGGCCCCCGATGACTCCCACTGGCCCCCAGAAAGACACTAGACTCGAATGTTAAATGATGCTTCAAAAAGAATGAAGCAGTTTTTCAGTGACTTTCTTTCTTTCTTTGTCTGTCTCTGGGTAACTGGTTTCCACTTAACAGATATTTAAATCTAGATTAAAGAGGGGTGTGGGGAGATGAGTCATATAATATGTCCTATGCTATAGCTGTGATGTTCAGCTTATTTTTTAGTTGCTGGTTTGTTGCTAGTGATTTATAGATTGTAATTGTTTTACTAACTAAGGATTTGTTAATATATACAACTTACATTGTACCTGTAATGTTCCACTATGTTCTTGCTATTCATTGCGGCCCATAGACCCGAAATACATGGTACTTGTTGTCTGTAAGCTGCTTTGGGAATTCATTTGAGTGGAAAGGGAATCTGGGTTTGCCCACACTTCCACTTGTGGTCTGAGAGGTATTCCACCCGCCCCAACCACTTTCTCCAGGAACACCCGCTCTTTACCACTGTATTGGAATGAGTGTCAACCCACAGAAAAACCAACTGACATTTGCTCCAATTCAGCAATGAATGCTTTCCCCAAGGAAAGCAGTGGGACAAGCAGAAATGTGAGTGAGCCCATAGAAATACAGATTTGCCAGGCTTGTTTGCCATGGCCTTTCAGCTGATACAGATTTGCCAGGCTTGTTTGCCATGGCCCTTCAGCTGATTCCCTGGTGACCCACTGGAATGCGGAGTTAACCAGGGCTATTGACTGTTTGGCTCCGAAGCGCCCTCTCCGATTGCATGGAGCCCGGTCAGCCCCGTGGTTTTCACCAGAGCTGAGGGCGATGAAACAGTCGCTGAGACGGCTAGAGCGCCGGTGGCGGATAACTCACTCTGAATCTGACCGGACACAGGTTAGAGCTCAATGTCGAGCCTACCAAGTGGCGGTAGTGACGGTGAAGAAGACCTTCTTCACCGCCTCTATTGCATCTGCGGAAAACAGCAGCAGGAGACTTTTTCAGGTGGTTCGCAATTTAGTGGAACCACCTGCTCCATCAGGGCCCAGTACGGGCCACATGCTCTCCTGCAATGATTTTGCAAAGTTTTTTGCAGATAAAGTTGCTCAGATTCGGGAAGAGGTAGACTCCACCGTGGGAGCAGGGCCAGGGCGGGAGAGTGCTAGAGTCCTGTCTAGTCCAGTTGTATGGGATCAATTCCAATCTGTTACCTCTGAGGATGTGGACAGGCTGCTTGGACGAGTGAAACCAACCACCTGTCTCCTTGATCCTTGCCCATCCTGGCTTATAAAAGCTAACTGGGAAGGGCTGGGCGATGGGCTTTGCGGGGTGGTGAATGCTTCTCTTTGTGAGGGAGCTTTCCCAGACCCGCTAAAAGAGGCGGTTATTAAACCGTTTCTTAAAAAACCATCTTTGGATGTGGCCAATATGGCCAACTATCGCCCAGTCTCAAATCTTCCATTCTTGGGCAAGGTGATTGAGTGGGCGGTTGCTGAACAACTCCAGGCACGCCCAGAAGAAGCGGACCATTTGGATCCCTTCCAATCAGGATTCAGACCTCATCATGGGACTGAAACTGCCTTGGTCGCACTGGTCAATGATCTCCGGCGGGCTAGGGACAAAGGTGAGAGCTGTTTCCTAGTTCTGCTGGATCTCTCAGCGGCTTTTGACACCATCGACCATAACATCCTTCTGGACCGTCTAGAGGGGTTGGGAGCTGGGGGCATTGTTATACAGTGGTTCCGCTCCTTCCTCCTGGGCCGTGTTCAGAAAGTGGTGGTGGGGGATGAGTGTTCAGACCCCTGGGCTCTCACTTGTGGGGTACCTCAGGGTTCTGTCCTCTCCCCCATGCTTTTTAACATCTATATGCAGCCGCTGGGAGAGATCATCAGGGGGTTTGGGCTGGGTGTTCATCAGTATGCGGATGATACCCAGCTCTACCTCTCTTTCAAATCAGAACCAGTGAAGGCGGTGAAGGTCCTGTGTGAGTGTCTGGAGGCGGTTGGAGGATGGATGGCGGTTAACAGATTGAGGTTGAATCCTGACAAGACAGAAGTACTGTTTTTGGGAGACAGGGTACGAGCGGGTGTGGGGGACTCCCTGGTCCTGAATGGGGTAACTGTGCCCCTGAAGGACCAGGTGCGCAGCCTGGGAGTCTTTTTGGACTCACAGCTGTCCATGGAGGCGCAGGTTAATTCTGTATCCAAGGCAGCTGTCTACCAGCTCCATCTGGTACGCAGGCTGAGACCCTACCTGCCCGCAGACTGTCTCGCCAGAGTGGTGCATGCTCTAGTTATCTCCCGCTTGGACTACTGCAATGCGCTCTACGTGGGGCTACCTTTGAAGGTGACCCGGAAACTACAATTAATCCAGAATGCGGCAGCTAGACTGGTGACTGGGAGTGGCCGCCGAGACCACATAACACCGGTCTTGAAAGACCTACACTGGCTCCCAGTACATTTCCGAGCACAATTCAAAGTGTTGGTGCTGACCTTTAAAGCCCTAAATGGCTTCGGTCCAGTATACCTGAAGGAGCGTCTCCACCCCCATCGGTCAGCCTGGACACTGAGGTCCAGTGCCGAGGGCCTTCTGGCGGTTCCCTCACTACGAGAAGCCAAGTTACAGGGAACCAGGCAGAGGGCCTTCTCGGTAGTGGCTCCTGCCCTGTGGAACGCCCTCCCTTCAGATGACAAAGAGAACAACAACTACCAGACCTTTAGAAGACATCTGAAGGCAGCCCTGTTTAGGGAGGCTTTTAATGTTTAATAGATTGTTGTATTTTAATGTTCTGTTGAAAGCCGCCCAGAGTGGCTGGGGAAACCCAGCCACATGGGCGGGGTATAAATAATATATTATTATTATTATTATTATTATTATTATTATTATTATTGTTGTTGTTGTTGTTGTTGTTGTTGTTGTTGTTGTTGTTAGGAAGGCTGGTTTGCTGTTGCTATTTCACTCTGTGTTGCCTTTTTTCTTTCTCTTCATACATTGCTTACCTGCTTTCTTTCAGTGTCTATATGTTTTTGTATGTAACAAAAACTCAGTAGGAGGTTTTTAAGGAAGGCCTGCTATTGGAGCAGCCACCCCACAATAATCACCCATGTGGAAACATGCCACAGGTTGCAATCCATGCCCCAATTTGCTGGAACACCCCAGGGCATGTGGAGCAATCAACGCACCAGATGTTGCTGTCAGGTGGCTAGAGCATTTATATCCCACCTAAGGTTTTTCCAGGTGGCGCTGTGGTCTAAACCACTGAGCCTAGGGCTTGCCGATTGGAAGGTCAGCGGTTCAAATCCCCGTGACGGGGTGAGCTCCCGTTGCTCGGTCCCTGCTCCTGCCAACCTAGCAGTTCGAAAGCACGTCAAAGTGCAAGTAGATAAATAGGTACCGCTCCAGTGGGAAGGTAAACGGCATTTCCGTGCACTGCTCTGGTTTGCCAGAAGTAGCTTAGTCATGCTGGCCTGGCCACATGACCTGGAAGCTGTATGCCGGCTCCCTAACCCTAACCTTTTAAAGGTTTTTCCAAGGAGCACACATAGGTCTCCCCCTCATTTAATTCCCACAACAGCCCTGTGAGGTAAGGCTAAGAGACGCAGTGCCTAGTCCCCAATGCCACATCCAAAACTTCATTGATATATAATTTTATGTTATTACTCCAAAAGAAAGTGGTGTTATGAGCCATCAAACCTCGGAAATACACTTTCCCCAAAAGGTTTCAACAATTTTGGCCACTAGTGTACTTCTACTGCTTCTATCCCACCAACCGCGACTTGTTGCTGATCTCTCCGCCCCGGATCCAAGGGATCTCCTCGGCCGCTGCGCCGATTGGGCGACCAGCCTCGCCGGCTCGCCAGCCTCCGTCTCCGTCCTCCCCGCCCGGGTTCACCTTCTCCGGCTTGCCCCCAAAGCGTTCGTTCGTTGAGCCAGCAGCCGTTCACTCTCTCACGGCTGTAACCTCAGCTCACCCCTGCAATTGCTGCTGTTTGCAATTGCAACAGCAGCAACTGCCAACGGCTACGTCTTTGCTCCAGCTGGGAAAGTTGAAAAAACAAAAAACAACAACAAAGCGGACTAGCCTTGACTTCTGCTTTTTCCCCGGCGGGGGACGTTGGACCCGAGAAACCAGGGCCGACCGGTTCTTCTCTCGCACACCATTGACACTGCACCTGCTCCAACTTAGGAACGCCTCGCGCGTGCCCCGACGGCGCAAGGGATGTCGCTATCGGAAGCTGGTAGAAAAGGCCGGTTCTCGCAGCTGACACCCCGCCCAGTCGAGGAGTCTCCAGTACCTACCTGGAGCCAGAGAAAAGCACAGCAGGCTGACCCCCACACCCCTTTCCGTCCAGCCACAGGAGAGGTCATGGAGGTGCCAGTCGGTCTGGGCAGAGTCTATCCTCGGCCGCCGGCAAAGGCTTTTCGAGGCGCCTTACACAACCTGTTTCAGAGCGTCCGCCAAGGGTTCCAGAGCCCCGGACCCATGCGGGAGGAGGCTGGCCCCATTCACCAGGCGTCGGTCTCCGCGACGCCAGGGTCGTCTTCCTTGGGGTCCTACTTCCAAGAGCCCAGCGCCCACCAGCAAGACCCGGCTTCGACCTCTTACCTGCCGCTGGTGGAGCAGCCCCAGGTGAGCAAAACGCTGCAGCCCCCCGACAAGCGGAAGGTGCCCGCCGCGTCCTCATCCGCCCCGTCCTCTCTGGCCCTACTGGGAGGCCCTTCCTTCCACAGTTGCCAGGGAGACTTCAAATACATGCTGGGCGAGAGCAGTCTTCTGCAGACGGCAGGAGGCGAGCCCCGCGGAGGAGGCGAGGAAGCCCCATCCGACAAAACCGACTACCTGGGGGAGAGCGCCAAGGAGCTGGGCAAAGCCGTCTCCGCCTCCATGGGCTTGGCGGTGGAAGCGCTCGACGCGCCCGGTGGCGGCGAGAAGGCGGCGACCCGCGGCGACTGCATGTTCGCTGGTGCGCACGCTCGGCCCCCGACTCTGGGCGGCTGCAAGATCCTGGAAGCCGAGGAGGGCGGCGGCGGCGGCGGCGCGCTGGCCATGGAAGTGCCGGGATACCTGAGCCGCTACAAAGGCTCTCCGGAGCTGGAGGAGCCGTCGAGGGCCTTCCCGAATCGCGACTACTACAACTTCCAGCTGGCCCTGGCCTCCCGTGGGGGCATCAAGCGGGAGAGCCCCTTGGAGTACGCACCCGGCGGTGCCGTTTGCGGGCCGCAGTGCCGGCGCGCCCGGGATGTGCCTGCTGTCTTGGCGCCCCACTATGCCGGCCCTCCCGGCCCGGGCTGGCACCCCTTCTTCACCGCGGAAGGGCAGCTCTACGAAGGCGCACCCCCGGCCTCCTGCGGCGACGCCAGGAGCCAGGAGCCGCCGTCTGGACAAGAGGACGCAGAGCTCCCAGCGTCCAAGGTGTGGTACCCCGGGGGCGTGGTGGGCAGGATGCCCTTCGCCCCTGCTGCCGGCTGCATCAAGACGGAGCTCACCCCGTGGATGGAGGCCTACCCGGGGGCCTACGGAGACATGAGGTAAAGGGCAAAACGCGCTCAGACAGTCCTCACCAAGGGCCGGTAGGGTTTTGCAAAACTCTTGCAGGCAGGTTGGAGGGGAAAGATCCCAGGTTTGCAAAAAGAAGAGGGGAGGCTTGCAACCAGTATTATTATTTTTTTTAGTTTGGGTGTATGTGTGGATTACATGACCTTTCCTAATGCTGCAAATTGGAAACAGGTTTATTTTTTACTGAGCAATTTGAGAGAAGACTGCCAGCTTGTTTTCCAACCTCCATCATACAAAAACAAACAGACTCTAGAGTCACCGTTCCACTATTTTTTAGACTCGTTCATTTCCACAGGTGAAGCAAGCAAGTGCTGGAATTATTTCCTGTTAAAACAAACTGTAACTTTAAAAGTGCTTAACTTTGGCAGGATCAAAAGCTTAGACGGAACTGGGAATATTTAATTTATTTATTGCGTATACAGCCCCCCTTTCTCAATAGAAGCTCAGGGTAGTGTGTATATAGTTCTCTTCCCTCACCCCAACATATTACTCTCAAAACAACCCTGTTACACTGCATAGATGCTGGGCAGCCCACCAGACAATAGCCCAACACCCTGAACCACATTGGGTCTCATTCTCATAGACTCACAGAATCACTGAGTTGGAAGAGACCCCCAAGGGTAATCTACACCAGTATACAGTGGGGCACATTGGCTGAACCAAAAGGCTTGTGGCAAGAGCATGGACATCTAGCACTGGGCTCTCCAGGGGTAACTGGTCTCTGACTCCCAGCAGCCCCAGCCAGAGTTGCCAGTGGGCTTCATGTTGGCTACCCCTGAACCAGAGCTTGCAAAGGCACCCCTAGCCCTGGCCTCTTTCATTCCCGAACCCCTGCCTCCACCGCCATCTCTTGGCATAAATGGATGTAGTTCTGTGCACATTTCCTAGGAACTCGGCAAAACTTGTGGGACCTGTTTTCTGAATAGCTTGCTCTGGATCGCGTTGCATTTTATGCATCAAGTTTATCACTCTTTATCTCCAACTAGCTGGCCCGGGCACGCCTTGCTGTGCCTGACTCAGGGTCCTTAAAGGGGGAGGATGTGCCCCCCCGGGCTATGGGTTTTGTCCTCCCCCCCCCCCGTTGTTGTCTCATCCCTGTGATTCCTCCCATCCTGTAGTGACCCATGAGGTATCCCGTCCCCCCTCCCCCGAGTCATCCCTGTGACTTCCCCCACCCTGGGTCAGCCCATTACCTATTTGGGCCCCTCCCCCCACCCCCACTCGGCTCCACTCGGGATAGTCTGTAAAGTAGAGCCGAGGCCCAGTCTGTAAAGTAGTGGCGAGGCCTAGGCTGTAAAGTGGAGCCGAGGCCTAGTCTGTAGGCTGTAAAGTAAGCTGACCGTTGCTTTTAGGCTTGCAAGAGTCCTCCCCAAAGGCAGATTAAGGTTCCTGCAGAGCAAGGAGGTTGGTTGCATCTCCATCACCTTTATTCTTTGTGATGCTTTAAATCCCATCTGATCGTGAGATATTTGATATTATCCACAGATAGATCTCCTTAAGGTTATTTATTCCCTTGGGAGTGAAGTTGCCATGTAGCTTCATAATCTGTTTGCCCTGTGAGTGGCTTCTGATTTTCTCTTGATGGGGGGAGATTAGTGATGAATAAATTGCTGGAGCTAAGGTAAGGATTTCTGATTTATTGGTGCTTTTTTTACTCTTCTTCACTGGATAGTCTCAAGTCCTTTCAGTGGAGCGAGCCTGTCACATAAACAATATTCTGCATTTCCGAAGGACAGCACAGCCAAAAACAATTAAGCAAATAGCTTTCTTGATGTTGCAGCAGGGGACTGTTGGCCATGAGGACAGGATAGTGTCAACGCCTGCATCTAACTTAAGCCTAAACTTTACACTGTTAGCCCTTTCCAGTCTGAGTAGCTTTTCTGGTGCTTAACCTGCCTTCAATCCAGTGTACTTCTTAGGCTTGAATAATTGGCGAGGAGGCCTGCATAGTGAATGTCCAGCACTGATCAGTGCTAGAGTAGATATTATGTGGTATGTTGAGTGCCCTGTTCATTTTCAGTGTCAGGACTAAGCCCTGGGAGTTTCCATGTAATTCTGAAGATGAAAACCCAGGCACTTAACAGATTAAAGCTTGGTGATAAATAACATTATGTTGGATTTTCTCACTTTCCCCTTTTCCTTTGGCTAGGTGATCCTTCCAATTCTATAGTTCTATAATCCTTCCCTATAGGTCTGGTGTTGGTTACGTTTGATGCTGCCTCTTTAAAGGTTTTGATCTGGCACTGTTGAGCTGGGAATATTTTATCAGGAGGCAATCCCCACTGAACATGTTCTTTGAAAGGTAAAACAGTTTACTGACCGATTGGAAGAAGGGAGCAAATTGCCATATGAGCCGAGGCCCAAATCAAAGCTTCAGGTTTGCACACGTCATCTCAGTTCCTGCTTGTGCAGTTCCTCATTGGTAGCTTTATGCAGATTTTGGTTGCAAGCCCTCTTACTAATTTCTCATTTTTAAAAATAATAGTAATAATAATAATAACTTGAGGGAGAGCAGACAGAAGGAAGTACACAGGAGAGAGAGAGAAAATCCAAGCACATCTGGACTGTGTTCAAGGCTGGTTATTAAGATTCAAGATATTATTTTCCAGAAGTAAACCAGCTTCTCATTCGTGGTTTCTGTGCGGATTTTTAGATTTATTTTTAAAGAGTGTGGCCACCATTATGTGACTGTGCTTTCACTGGAATGCCATCAAGTACATTTCATGTTCAGTAACAGGAATGTTCCAATCTAGGATTGAAAGTGGTTTACAAGAGATATAGGCAATTAAGAAGGCAAGCTGATCATGTTTGCTTCAGGTTTTTTTAATGACAGAATGATCCAGCTGCTAACTTTAAGTGGACCCCTCAGTGGACTAAACAAATTAGAGAGCAGCTTGGAAACATCTACCGGTAGTTGGGGGGCATATGGCCATTCACTGCAATCACATTTCCCCTAATCCTGCTCCACTCCTTTCCCCCAGCCATTTATTTGTTAGAGTCTTACTTGTTAAAGTCACTGTTGTAAAATAGATCACAACCTTTCCAGAGTGAGTTTTCTGTCTTGGTGTGTGTATTTGTTTTGTTTTTTTCTTTGTTTTTAAAGGCAAAACAATAGTGTTGGGTTTTGCTTTTGCAACTCGTGGCTCAGAACTGAATCCTAACAAACGTTACTAGGAGAAGATACATTGTAGTTAGGTTAATAATTATAACAAAGGTAAAGGTAAAGGTACCCCTGACCATTAGGCCCAGTCGTGAACGACTCTGGGGTTGCGGCGCTCATCTCGCTTTATTGGCCGAGGGAGCGGCGTTTGTCTGCAGACAGCTTCCGGGTCATGTGGCCAGCATGACTAAGCTGCTTCTGGCAAACCAGAGCAGCGCACAGAAACATCGTTTACCTTCCCGCTGCAGCGGTACCTATTTATCTACTTGCACTTTGACGTGCTTTTGAATTGCTAGGTTGGCAGAATTATAACAAACAGCAAGGCTATTTATAGTGCAGAAATAAGAGGAAGTGAAAAGATATAGCAGGGTCCTTTCTCTAGTTCTTTTGTTATCTCTACTTTTTTTAAAAGCAAAAAGTCCAAGTTGTGTGTTTAGAAATTGTGCTTTCAGGTTGTTCTATTGAAGTTATCTGATTTACATGGCTTTTGGTCAGAGAATCAGGCACTCCCACAGCACCTTAACTGTCTTGTTTTCCCCTGTTTGCCTGGTGAACAATGATGGTGTTTTAAGGGCTTGATTCGCAGACACTTAGACACACTTGGGTCCCTTTTGCAGATGAAATATTTGAGACAGGCTGAATTCTAATTTCACTGCAGCCCATAGAGTTAAGCAAGTCTAACTTCCATTCTGGGTTGGAACTGTAGAATAAGTGTTCCAAAGTTCTGCAGTGTGGATCCACACTCTGGTACCCACAGCTGTTAGGTCTTCTCTTCTCCCCTCCTTTCCTTTGCATCTTATTTATTTCATAAAACTTATACACTTCTTGATTGTTTTGAAAAAAGCACACACACACACAAAGTAGTTTACAGAGACAATCCTTAATAGTTTTCATGAGCACCTATTTAGCTGCTATTAGGATGAAAAAGCCTTGCATAACCAGAACTTAATTTGGTTAGATTTGTACTGAGAATTAGGCTTATTATTATTTTTTTAAATGCTTCTGGAAATTTGGAACATTTAACTCTGGTTTCAGAATTGCTTCAAAGACTTGCATAAAGATACACTAGGATCACTTTCATATTCTTGGTTTTCCCCTCAGAACTAAATTTCATTTGTGTGTTTGGGCACAGGGTGGCTGGGGGCCCAGAACTATTTAAGAAGGAGTACAGGACAGTTGCCGATCAGAGAACGAGGATTATTTCCCCAACCGCCATGGGGGGTGTTCATGTTTGCCTTTGTAAGAATGGGATCAGACCCCTGTTTTCTCCCGGGTGCCTCTGACCTTTCTGCTTCAATTGAATGGTAATAATCTTGAGGCACGAAGAGGATTAGTATGTGCTTTAAAAGTTATTGTCAGGGACTGGCCCGAGCCAGGAGGGGTGGCGGAAGGGACAGAGGCATCAGGAGGTCACCCATGGACGCCAGAGGAGGTATTGCGAGGTATTGCGAGCATGGGAGCAGGAAGAGGCAGCGCCCAGGCTGTCGCCAGAGACAGGGAAGGAGGTGTGGAGAAGTGAGAGTGAAGAGGTGTCGCCGCCTGTGCTGACGGAGGAAGAGCGGGTGGCGTGGGAGCCTATGGGAGGGGAGGAGAACATGGAGACGGAGGGAGAGCAAGGGGTCGAGGATGTTGCGGGAGCCTCTGCAACAACCTCCAGGGAGGATGAAAGTGAAAGGGATGAGGGCAATGCAGGGGCCAGCAGGGTCAAGAAGCGGAAAAGGAGGAGTGAGAGGAGGCGTTGGAGTTTCAAGAGGCTTTTATGCTGGGGGGAAAAGCGGAAGCCCTCACTTGGAGAATCTGATTCATCGGAGGAGGATGATGAACTGTAAAACTTGTCGGTGAAATAAACTTGTACACAAGTTAAACGGACTGCTGAGTCGCTTACTCTTGAGGAGGACACATATCCCCCTCACAGCATTCTCCAAGTCACCGCAACCTCCTCAAAGAGTGAAAGGCTGCCGGGATGACTGCCCCCAGGGAAGAAGAAGCTGGCACAGGGCTGTACGTCGACTGGGAAGAGCGAGCTAAGGACCTAACGATGAGGTACGAAATAGCTCAAGCTCAACTCGAGGAGGCGAGGCGGCATGCCGATGCAGGGAGAGGGGCAATGGGAGGAAGGAGGATGCCTTCCCACGGCAGCAAATTCGATGGGAAGCCGGAACATTATTTGGGCTTCAAAACGGACATGCTTTACATTCTGGGGCTGCACAAAGAGGAGTTCCGAAGTGAAGCAGAGCAAGTCGGTTTTGTGATTGCGCATTTTGAGGGCGCTGCGAGAGATTGGGTTCGTCCTTTGATTTTAGCCGAGAACCCTGCGTTAAAGAAATCAAGGGGTTCTTTGAGGGGATGGACATCGTCTATACGACCCGGAGCGCGCAGGACATTGAAGCAAGGGAGCTTCTGTCGCTAAGGCAAGGAAGCATGACGGTCAGAGAGTACCAATCCAAATTTTCGCTTCTGGCACATCGCTTAAATTGGGATTTGAAATCTCCGCCGATGCTGGCCATGTTTAAAATGGGACTGTCGGAGGAGGTCCAGGATGCGCTAGCGAAATCAGGAGCGCTGGAGGATCTTGAAAGCCTCATGCAAGCTGCTTTAGCGATTGGGGTGCGTTTGGAATGCCGAGACAAGGTGAGGTGGGAGGGGAAGCCTGGGAGATGGTTCAACATTCGGGCCCCTCCCCCGGGAGAAAAAACCGTCAGCGCGCAGCCCCAGATCCAGCAGGAAGTGCCCATGGAGTTGGGAGGAGCCCGCGCGCGCCCTTTTTCAAACCAAACAGTGGCCAAGGGCAGCGATGCGCAGGGCGGGAAAGTTCCCAAGAGATGTTACGTATGTTTAAGGAGTGGCCACCTGGCAAAGCACTGTGATCAAAGGAAAATGTGGCAGGGAATGGCAGGAATGGCTCTAAAGGAGGGGGTGGAAGAAACTGCGGTGGCGGGAAACGGAAATGCCTGGCGGCAAAACGAGGGGACCAGCAGCCAGGCGCAGTTGCAGTAAAGAGTCCTCAAAGCAGCACACCTCCACAGCCCCCACCCGCTCAACCTTCCCAAGCCCACCCGCCCAATGCTCCGAAGCCAGGGATAGTGCTAGAGATAGCGTTGCAACTGCCCAATGGCTGCACACTGCAAATCCCGGCGTTGGTCGATTCCGGAGCGAGTACGGATTTTTTTGATAAAGACTTTGCCCTGCAGCATCAGATCCATCTACTGGAGGTGGATTTTCCGCTCCAAGTTACCACCATAGATGGAAGGGAGCTAAAAGGGGGGGCGGTCACGCACGGTACACCCCCCATGAAGATGCAAATAGGCAGGCATTCAGAGGTGCTGGCGTTCCATGTCACCTCATTGGCAGGTCCTCCCATCATCTTGGGAATGGGATGGCTCACTCAGCACGACCCTGTCATCAGCTGGAGCCAGCGCTCTCTAACGTTTGGATCGGCACATTGCATGGAGAACTGTTTGCAGCAGTTACACCCCCAAAGCCAAGTGGCAGCAGCAGTACTGCAGGCGGGGGAAGTGACGCTTCCAGAGCAGTATGCAGAGTTCCAGCAAGTGTTCAACAAGAGAGAGGCGGACAAACTGCCCCCCCACCGCCCCTATGACTGTCAGATTAACCTGTTGCCAGGAGCGCAGTTGCCACCAGGCAAGCTCTACACAATGTCAGAGCAGGAGTTGGCAAACTTGAAGGACTTTATTGACAAGAACCTGGCCAGGGGTTTCATTCGGGAAAGCAAGGCAGTAGGGGGCAGCCCAGTGTTCTGGGTGGACAAAAAGAATACAACAAAGAAACGCTTGATTTGTGATTTCAGGATCCTAAATTCCATCACCCAGCCAATCTCTTATCCCATGCCCAGAATTGACGACCTGCTGGTGGCAGTACGCAAGGGCAAGATTTTCACCAAGCTGGATTTAAGGGGAGCGTACAATCTCATCAGAATCAGGGAAGGTGATGAATGGAAGACCACCATGTACATGCCTCTAGGAGCTTGAGTATTTGGTAATGCCTTTCGGATTACAGGCAGGCAGCCAATGCTTCCAGGCGTTCATGCATCATGTCCTGGGTCCTCTGTTGTTCAAGCATGCAGTCGTGTATCTTGATGACATCTTGGTGTACTCCCAAAACCTGGAAGAACACGTGACACACGTCAAGGAGGTCCTAAGACGGCTCCAGGAAAATCAGTTATGTGTCAAGCTGGAGAAATGTCAGTTTCACGCGATGGAAGTGGACTTTTTGGGCTATCGTCTTTCTGACAAGGGGATTGCCATGGACACTGATAAGGTAGAGGCAATCCTGCAATGGAAGAGCCCCAAAACCAAGAAAGACGTGCAGCGTTTCGTCGGTTTCGCAAACTTCTATCGCAAGTTCCTACCGGCATTTGCCAACATGACAGCTCCAATCACGGACTGTTTGAAAGGCAAGAAGAAATTCCGATGGACGGAGGAGGCGCAGAAGGCCTTTGAAGCCCTCAAAGGGGCCTTTACATCAGAGGCGCAATTGCTGCATGTTAACTCCGCCAAACCCATCAGAATAGAGACAGATGCCTCAGACAGAGCAATCGCGGCGGTCCTATTACAACAAGATCCGGCGCAGGAATGGAGGCCGTGTGCGTTTTATTCCAGAAAGTTGAACAAGTCGGAGGCCAACTACGCGATTTGGGACAAGGAGTTATTAGCAGTGGTAGCGGCTTTCAAGCACTGGCGCCATTTTTTTGGTGGGGACGCAGCATCAGATCCAGGTGTACACGGACCACAAGAACCTGGAGTACTGGCGCACGGCTAGAATTCTCAACCAGAGACAAATGAGATGGGCAGAGTTCTTCGCTAACTTTAATTTTCATATCCAGTATGTTCCAGGTGACCAGAACGTCAGAGCAGACGCTTTATCCAGGAAGCCTGAGTACCTGGAGGAGCAAGGGCCTCCAGTGGCAAGAGCGATCTTCCAACCTGAACAATGGAGGTGTGGCGCAACTCTAGGGGGGCGGGAAGATCTGGTGCGTCTCACCCAAGCCGATGACTTTGCACGGCGCAAACTGAAGGAACTGAGGGAGGGGGATCCCAAGGCGAAAGGGTTTGAGGAAAAGGAGGGGCTGCTGTTGTTCAAAGGGGCACTGTATGTTCCAGGGGAGGAGATGCGTGCTAGAGTTCTCAGACAGCTCCATGACAATCCCACAGCAGGGCATTTTGGGCAGTTCAAAACCACGGTGTTGGTCACGAGAGAGTTCTGGTGGCCCAGAGTCAGGCAGGAAGTCAAGGAATACGTCAGGGGGTGCGAGGTGTGCCAAAGAGCCAAAGAGGAGCGGGAAAAGCCGGCTGGGCTGCTGGAACCTCTCCCCATCCCCAGTAAACCGTGGGAGGCGGTTTCCTTAGACTTCATCACTGACCTACCCCCATCCAAAGGCAAAACTGCAGTGTTGGTGGTAGTTGACCTTTTGACCAAAATGGCCCACTTCATTGCATGCCCTAAGGTAGTATCAGCTGAGGAAACGGCCAAGCTGTTTGTACAGCATGTTTTCAAGCACCATGGCATGCCAGAAAGAGTAATTTCA
This sequence comes from Darevskia mixta, assembly GCA_034641385.1. NCBI lineage: Eukaryota > Metazoa > Chordata > Lepidosauria > Squamata > Lacertidae > Darevskia > Darevskia mixta. The sequence goes on along the minus strand of JAWWNH010000124.1, from coordinate 4,493,945 downwards.
GATCGTGGAGTTCAGTTCACCTCACGTTTCTGGCGTAAGCTCATGCAAATCTTGCAGGTGCAGGTGAACTTGTCCTCTGCTCGGCATCCTCAGTCCAACGGGCAATCGGAGCGGGTAAATTCGATTTTGCAGCAGTATTTGCGCTGTTACGCATCTCAGCAACACAGTGATTGGAGTGAGAGGCTCTCGCTTGCGGAGTTTGCTTACAATAACGCTCAACAGGTGTCCGCAGGCATGTCCCCTTTCCAGGCAGTCTACGGCAATCACCCGAGAGCCTTTCCAATGGGGGGAGGTGAAGGGAAGGCGGGAGACGTGCCAGCTGCGGAGCAATTTGCTGAGGAGCTGCAGGCTTTGCACCAATTGCTCAGAGACAATTTAAAAAGGGCAAAAAGTGCTTACAAAAGAGCAGCAGACCAGCACCGAAGGGAAGGGGAGAGCATCAAAGTGGGAGACACAGTTTGGTTGTCCACCCAGGGATTGCCCATGCCAGGCAGAGGCAAAAAGCTGAGGCAATGTAAAATTGGGCCTTTCGAAGTGGTGGAGCAGATCAACCCAGTGGCGTTCAGGTTGCAATTGCCGGAGACCATGAGAATTCACCCGGTCTTTCACAGGTCGCTCCTATCCAAGTTCAGAGAACCACACAGGTATCAACAAGGGTACCAGAGGGGGTCGCAGGAATTGCCGTTGGTAGACATGGAGCACTTCAATGAGGCCACGGCCATCCTGGATTCCAGGTGGAGAGGAGATGAGTTGCAGTACTTAGTAGCATGGGAGGGGGAGCCAGAGTCGGAGAACACGTGGATTCCGGCGGAAGATGTCACCAAGGAGTATTTAGTGTGGGAATTCCATGAGCTGTATCCCGACAAACCGAAGCCGTACAGATGGCAAATGAGAGAGGTGTTTCAACCCACAGATTCAGAGGAGGGGGACTCCTGGGGGTTCCCATCCTCAGGTGCAGACAGTGGTGGGGGTGGTAACGAGTTGCAAAGTAGCCCTCATTCACCAACGGAAGAAGTGGAGGTGGAAGGCGATATCGCGGCAACAGAAAAATGGTGGTCGCGATGTCTCCCTCCTCCCTGGGACAGGAAGGATTGGGAGGAGGTGTTCCAGTCCTCGTCGTCATCGTCCAGTGCAGACACCACCATCTTTCTGGGATTCCCCTCTTCGCCAGGAACGGCAGGAGAGAGTGAAGGAGGGGAATGGGATCCAGCAGGGGATCTTGGCTACCCTGGGGAAACACCCACCGAGCCGCCTCAGGAGGGGAAGGGGGGCTTGGGAGGGGGGATGGATGTCAGGGACTGGCCCGAGCCAGGAGGGGTGGCGGAAGGGACAGAGGCATCAGGAGGTCACCCATGGACGCCAGAGGAGGTATTGCGAGCATGGGAGCAGGAAGAGGCAGCGCCCAGGCTGTCGCCAGAGACAGGGAAGGAGGTGTGGAGAAGTGGGAGTGAAGAGGTGTCGCCGCCTGTGCTGACGGAGGAAGAGCGGGTGGCGTGGGAGCCTATGGGAGGGGAGGAGAACATGGAGACGGAGGGAGAGCAAGGGGTCGAGGATGTTGCGGGAGCCTCTGCAACAACCTCCAGGGAGGATGAAAGTGAAAGGGATGAGGGCAATGCAGGGGCCAGCAGGGTCAAGAAGCGGAAAAGGAGGAGTGAGAGGAGGCGTTGGAGTTTCAAGAGGCTTTTATGCTGGGGGGAAAAGCGGAAGCCCTTACTTGGAGAATCTGATTCATCGGAGGAGGAGGATGAACTGTAAAGCTTGTCAGTGAAATAAACTTGTACACAAGTTAAACGGACTGCTGAGTCGCTTACTCTTGAGGAGGACACATATCCCCCTCACAGTTATTCTTGCAGTTATCAAATTAAATAAAGCTTGCCTCATATCACCTGTCCTGTAACAGAAGAAACGTCTTCAAAGGCTGTTTTTCAAAATAATTGCACAGGTTTGCGTTTCCACCATGGAATCATAGAATCACAAAACTGCAGAGTTAGAAGGGAAAGTGAGGTGCATCTAGTCCAACTCTCTGCAGTGCAGGAATCTCCACTACAGCATCCATGACAGATGGCCATCCAACCTCTGCTTAAAAACCTCCAAGGGAGGAGAGTCCACCACATTGCAAGGGAGACCTCCTTTCTGGTCACTTGAAGCCATTGGCTTGGATTCTACTCTCCAGAGCAGGAGAAAACAAGCTGGCTCCATCTTCCATGTGACAGCCCTTCAGATATTCTCGGTCTCCTCTTTTCCAGGCTAAACATATACAACTCCCTCAACTGTTCATCATAAAGCTGTTTTCCAGACCCTTGATAATCTGGGCAGCTCTCCTCTGCACACGTTCCAGCTTGCCAATACCCTTCTCAAATTGTTGTGCCCAGAACTGGGCTCAGTACTCCAGGTGTGGTCTAACCAAGGCAGAAGAGAGTGGTACTATGACTATGATTGGGATACTAGACTTCTGTTGATTCAGCCTAGAAAGACATTAGCTTTTTGCTGCTGCATCAAGCTGTTGATTCATGTTAAGACTATGGTCTACTAAGACCCCTAGATATTTTCTACATGTCCTACTGGCAAGCCACATGTTCTCTGTCTTGTATGGATGCAGTTGGTTCTTCCTGCCTAAGTGCAGAACCTGACATTTGTCCCTATTGAAAGTCATTGCATGATTCCACCTGAGCATGTGGTTGTCACACCTCTAGGTCGGCTAGCAGGATTTTTATGAAGCATATTCAAAACATGCTTGACGTTAATAATATCAGAATGACAGTCAGTTCAGCTTTGCAAGGCTTCAGCATACTTGTGGTTAACAGGGAAATTGACAGATGTTGAAACAAAATTTAGGACAGTGGGATTTCATTTCCTACAGAAATTTACTGCTTGTTCATTAAGGACCAGCTGTCATTCCTTATTTATGCCCTTCATAAACATCCAGGACTTCATGATCTTTCTCTGGTCTCTCTAGCTAGGCAGAATTTACAGCCTGATGTTGTAACGTAAGTAATGGAACTGTTAAAATGTTATTTTTTAAAAATGAAAAATGTCTCCATCTCCCTCGTAAATCAATTTGTTTTGGTTGTTGTGTAAGTGTGTGAAACTTTGTGCATAAAGTGTGCAGGATGAATGGTTGTAGGTGTGAGAAACCTCTTATGATAGCTTGCTAATCTCGTCAAAATGCTTCCAGAAAGAAAAAGTTCTAGACTTGCCTTGGCAATCATTTGTCCCCTTTATCCTCATTACAACCTCATAACATGTCAGTGTTTGAAAAAGAAAAGGTTCTGACCTCCTTTTTTACTCCTTTGCCTAGTCCTCAGACCCCAGTTGGCACAAAAGAGTCTTTGAGAAAGAATATTCTTACAGATTATTGCTGCTTTTATTCTTAAAAAGTCTTCTTATCTAACCAAAACCGACAGCTTTTACACACACCAAACTCAGCCAACTTTCTACCAACCAACCCACAAAAACTCCACAAACATATCATCTTATATATATACAAGCATATTTGGGTGAAAGGTTTCATGAGTCATGCTGACTCAGTCTCTTTTTGTTATTAAAGAAACAGCAGTCAATTTTTAGCCATGACATAACACCCACCTCCCACCCAGTGGGTTAGGCAATGACATGCATCCAAGGACACACCGTGTGCTTCATGGCTGAGGGGAGGAGGATTGAACCCCCAGACTGTGGCCTCCATTCAGGAGGTAGTAGCTGAACCCCATTCAGAACAGGTTGAACAACCTCTGAGCAGACAAGCCACCCACCTGCAGAATCTCTGACTTGTCACTGTTGGGTTTCTGGCCATTATCCATCTGCTTAATGGTGGCAGGCCCTGATTCAGCACTGCCACATTTGGGTCTGATGCCAAAAGGGGAGAGAGCCAGATGTCATCAGCATTCTGATGGAGCCTCCCCACCCCCCAAGTGATACGTTACAGCAGTTTTGTGTAGACGTTTGCCGGGAGCAATGGAGAGAAGCTGGTGGTAGGTTAGGCTGAGAGGCAGTGACTATCCAAGGTCACTCCCAGTGAGCATCATGTCTAAGTGGGAAATTGAATCTTGGTCTCCTAGGTCCTAGCCTGACACTCTAGCCACTACACCATGCTGTCTCTTGTATTTGTCTAGGAGTGGTCTCATGGCCACTTCTTTCATGTGGGATGGAATCAGCACCTCCATGAAATGGGCATTAATCCAGAACCAGGTGATTTTCCAGCCTGCTGTTACTAGCCATGAAGGGTGGTGGTTAAGTAAACAAATGTCTGGCCACACAGCAACAACTTACTTGCTCAACCCTGGTTATTATTATTATGCTCAACTTAATTACTATTAAGCTCAAACCTTGCTATCATTAGATTTGGACATTTTTTCCTTATTATCTTGACCAACTCCTTGGTTTTCCCCTAAACAATCTCAGGAGTTTTACCTAAGCAGGTATCTCCAGGTGCACCTCAAACCTTATTGTGACATGGGATTATTTATTTATTTATTTATAATATCACCCAGAGGTGGTAACCTCCCAGCCATCCAGTCTAGAACTGGCTGCTAACAATGCCTCAGTCTTCTCTGGATTGAGCGTCAGTTTGTTGGCTCTCATCCTGTCCATTACCAAGGCAAGACACTGGTCCAGCACTTCCACTGCCTTACCTGCAGATGTGAAGGAGAAATAGAGCTGAGTGTCATGAGCATGACGTACTCCAAACCTCCGGATAACCCCAACCAGCAGTTTCATGTAGATGTCAAACAACATGGGGGATAGAATTGAGCCCTGCGGAACGCACATTGAAGGTTCCATGGGGCTGAATAGCACTCCCCAAGTAACACCCTCTGAGAGCGGCCATCCAAGTAGGACTGGAACCACTGCAAAGCAGTGGAGTAGTGGTTAGATTGTCGGGACTAGGACCTGGGAGAGACCTGGGTTTGGATCCCCACTCAGCCATGGATTTCACTGGGTGACTTTCGGCTAGTCACTGCTTTCTGTCAGCCTAGCCCACCTCATAGGGTTGCTGTGGGGATTAAATGAGAAGAACAATGTACCGGTACACTACATTGTACTCTTTTGTTACAGGAATTTTAAGGTCTTAGATATATAATAAATGTTAATAAATGTACCAAGCATACACGTACATAAATATATAAACCACATGACTGAAGCAACACAGGAAGACAGTCCTGACACCATTTTGACTCCAAAAACTAACCAAATGTTTCTCTGCAAGGAGGGAGGGGGTGAGGGAACCTTCCCATTGTCTCAGGAATTAAGTGATTACCATCTCAAAGGAATGGCCAGACTACCAGGAAAGGCACTACTGATGGAGAACCTACAAAGGGCTCTTGTGTACCCCATAAGGGAATAAGGGCAGATTTCTGTTTACAACACTTTTGGGGGGGGGAATATGTGGTATAAATGCAATCAGTCATCATAACAGTGATGTGGGTACTCTAGAAAATTTTGGATCTGAATATTCTCTGCTGCCCTCAATCACTAGGGATCATAGAATCATAGAATCATAGAATCATAGAGTTGGAAGAGACCACAAGGGCCATCCAGTCCAACCCCCTGCCAAGCAGGAAACACCATCAAACCATTCCTGACAGGTGGCTGTCAAGCCTCTGCTTAAAGACCTCCAAAGAAGGAGACTCCACCACACTCCTTGGCAGCAAATTCCACTGTCGAACAGCTCTTACTGTCAAGAAATTCTTCCTAATGTTTAGGTGGAATCTTCTTTCTTGTAGTTTGAATCCATTGCTTCGTGTCCGCTTCTCTGGAGCAGCAGAAAACAACCTTTCTCCCTCCTCTATATGACATCCTTTTATATATTTGAACATGGCTATCATATCACCCCTTAACCTTCTCTTCTCCAGGCTAAACATACCCAGCTCCCTAAGCCGTTCCTCATAAGGCATCGTTTCCAGGCCTTTGACCATTTTGGTTGCCCTCCTCTGGACACGTTCCAGCTTGTCAATATCCTTCTTGAACTGTGGTGCCCAGAACTGGACACAGTATTCCAGGTGAGGTCTGACCAGAGCAGAATACAGTGGTACTATTACTTCCCTTGATCTAGATGCTATACTCCTATTGATGCAGCCCAGAATTGCATTGGCTTTTTTAGCTGCTGCATCACACTGTTGACTCATGTCAAGTTTGTGGTCTACCAAGACTCCTAGATCCTTTTCACTTGTACTGCTCTCAAGCCAGGTATCACCCATCCTGTATTTGTGCCTTTCATTTTTTTTGCCCAAGTGTAGTACTTTACATTTCTCCCTGTTAAAATTCATCCTGTTTGCCTTGGCCCAGTTCTCTAATCTGTTAAGGTCATTTTGAAGTGTGATCCTGTCCTCTGGTTTATCAAGTTCCTTTGACCTTATATTTAAAACCCAAACTTAAAACAATGTAAAAATTAATGTTTTACAAGCTGTATAAATATTTCAAAAGGTTTTCCAACAGCCAGAGGAGGTGGGAAACCTCTGATTGGGGGGGGGGGCAGGGGGAAAGTGATAAATTGTACTTAATGTTATGTTCAAAGGAATTCAAAGCTCTGCTTTGAAATTATTTCTATTTGAGATACTTGTAAATATTTTAAGATGGGCTACTCAATAGTGTGTAACTTCTCATTGAAGTTACTTAGATTTCAGTAGGAAAAGGGAAGGTGCAGAAAGCTGTCTTCTTAAGTAATATGTGCTTCCTGTGGATAGTCAGCTGGGTGAGGGAGGAGTTTGAAAGTTTAATTGCAACTGGTATTTTTAGATTCCAGCTACTCAATTTGACTTGAACTGTGTTTACTGATGGTTACTAATTTTATTAAACAATGCATTTCTAAAAGGAGAACATTTTTCTGTTCTCCTTTTAGAAAAGAATATACTAGTGGAAAATATTGTTTGCTAACAATTCCCAAACTAGTTCTCATGAGAGAACTGCTGGCATGCCGCATAAAAGAGGAAAAAATAATTAAATAGCTAAGTGCTCCTATTAAAGAAAAATTATGTTACAGTTTGACAGGGTCAGTATAGATGATGCCCCGAATCCTTTTCAGTGTTCTGGGTGTTGTGCCCAGTGATGGTTAGAATCCAATACAGGATTCTGTTGCTGAACTAGTAAGACAAGTTTATTTGTAAGACCTTGGCTGGCCTCTTAAGCTTCCACAAAGAGTGAGCTGGGTTGCAAGAGCTGTCCCCCCCCCCTCTCACCTAGCTTGTAGAACAAGAGCCAGGGTGTGTGTGAGCTGAGCTGGAAGACACAGAGACCTGCTTGCTCTTTGCTGAATCCAAGCTGTGACTAATGGAAAATCAAGATCTGTTGGGATGCTAATGTTGTGAGCCCCTCCGTCCTATGCTTAGGTTGTGTATATGTGTAAATAAAACCACATTTCCTAAAGGCCTCACAGTGTCCAGTGACCTACATTCCAAGGAAACTGAAAGCTGGGTAAGTGTCGGGGACCCCTGGAATCTCTCACTACTCAGAGGTAAAGGTAAAGGTACCCCTGACTGTTAGGAAATCTGGAAGTGCCTACGTGCAGCTAGTCACATAAAGCAATTAAGGAGTTGGCTAAAGGCCAAGGGTTCCTCCCTATCTGCCTGGTAACAGGGCCTCAGTAACAACCTTTCTATTGGGTTGGTGTGTTAATGGAGTTTGCGATTGTTGAAGAAGTTTGTGAGAGAGAGATAGTGAGAGGAAAGGTTTTGCTTTTGTTTCTTTATTTTCCTAAGTCTGTATATAGTAACTTGTGGATACTGTTTGCTTTAATAAAGCTGTATATAGTTAGCAAGTTACTAGCGGCAGTGAGTTCTTACAACGTCGTGTTCTGGCAACGCTATACATCCAGAAGCTTCCTGAAGGGCTGCGTGTACTCTGCTGTGTCCAGGATTCCGTTTTTCCTGACACAAAATCCCGAACAAGGTCCAGTCACAGACAACTCTGGGGTTGCTGCGCTCATCTCACTCTATAGGCCAAGAGAGCCGGTGTTTGTCCGCAGACAGCTTCTGGATCATGTGGCCAGCATGACTAAGCCACTTCTGGCGAACCAGGGCATCGCACGGAAACGCCGTTTACCTTCCCGCCGGAGTGGTACCTATTTATCTACTAACACTTTGACATGCTTTCGAACTGCTAGGTGGGCAGGAGCTGGGACCGAACAATGGGAGCTCACCCCTTCGTGGGGATTTGAACCGCCGACCTTTTGATCAGCAAGCCCTAGGCTCAGTGGTTTAGACCACAGCGCCATCCGCGTCCCATCTGCTCAGAGATAGGGGTAGCATATAAAATACCCACTTCAGAGAAGCCTCCCTGCTGCTGCATCTCTGTGTGATTTGCTGTCCTCATCTTGCTCAGCTCCCTTCATTGAGGACTGGGTTGTTCTGCTGTGTTTTCATCAGGTATGTATTATCAGATCAATCAGTTGCTCCCAGTGCACAAACAGTTTTCGGAGGAAGGCTGTCTGTCTCTTCCCTGCAAGAGTTCTTATGCTCTTAAGGAACAGCTGGTGCAATGACTATTTTAGTTTTGTGTACAATTGGTACCCAGAGCTTCCAGGTTCATTCCTTTCCATCTCAGGTAGGGCTGGGAAGGTTCTTTTGTGAAACCCTAGAATCACAGAATTGGAAGGCTTCCCAATGCTCATTGAGTCCAATTCCCTGCACTGCAGGAATTACAGCTCAAGCATCCATGACAGATGGCCATTCAACCTCTGCTTAAAAACCTCCAAGGAAGGAAAATCCACCGCCTTTCCATTCCACTGTTGAACGGCTCTTGCCATCAGAAAGTTCTTCCTGATGTTTAGTTGGAATCTTCTTTCTTGTCATTTGAACCAATTGGTTTGGGTTCTGCCTTCTGGAGCAGAAGAACACAAGCTTGTTCCGTTTTCCAAGGGACAGCCCTTCAGATAAGGTGGATAGCAGACCACCTCTCAGTCTTCTCCCTAGAGAGCTTATGCCAATCATTGAGCTTGACGGAGCCATGGTGTGAAGGCAGCACCCAACATTCCTAAGTACACCCCCCACTTTTTCATTTAAAGAAGTGTATGTCCCAGTTTTCAGTTGATTGTGGAATCCTGATGTGTGCACGTGCATTGATGAATAAGGGAATTATCTGCCCATTGCCTAGCAAATAGTAAATTTCTGCTCCAAATCCAGCAACCTCCCTTCTGGACTGCTGTAACGCACTCTACATGGGGCTCCCTTTGAAAAGTGCTCAGAAACTCCAACTTGCTCAGAGAGCTGCGGCCAGACTGTTGACTTTGGTTGGTTATAGGGAGCAGACTACTTCCTTGCTGCAACAGCTCCAGTGGCTACCAGTCTGTTTCTTCCAGGCACAAATTAAAGTGCTTGTTAATACCTCAAAAGCCCTATATGGCTTAGGCCAGGCTATCTGGAAGACCATCTTCCCTCATATGAATCTGCTTGAGCGTTGAGATCTTTGGAGGAGGCCTTTCTCTCAGTCCCACCCCCCTCACAGGCGCGATTGGTGGGGACGTGGGGCACGGCCTTCTTGGTGGCTGCTCCCTGGCAACTTAGGAACTCCCTTCCCTAAAGAAGTCGGACTTGTTCCTTCCTGGCTGTCCTTGTGCAAGCAGGAGAAGACCATTTTATTCTGACAGGACTTTGGGAATTGGCTGCTTTTAATGAAAGGGCTGATGCTGTGATGTTTGAGGTTCCCATTCTAGTTGCCATTCAGAGGTAATTATGGAGTTAAGAGCATTTAATTGTAACTAAAAGATTTTCTCCAGCAAAGCATTCTACTGCTCTCCCTTCAACTTGGTGTATGCTGGTGTGCACGCCTCAATGACGAAGGGTAATGTTGAGCCAGCCTGAAGGAACCTCTAACTCCCTCCCCCTGCTGAGATCTTACCTGATCCTCCATTTAAGCCCATTTGTTCTATAACAATTATACCCCACCTTTGTCTCCAAGGAGCTCAAGGTGGAATATGTGGTTTTCCCCTTTTTGTTTAGTTCCCACAGCAACCCTACCTTGTCTGTAGGGTCCTAGTCCTCATTTATTCTCCACAACAACCCTGCGAGGTAGTTAAAGGTAGATAGCCGTGTTGGTCTGTCATAGTCAAAACAAAATAAAATAAAAAAATTCCTTCCAGTAGCACCTTAGAGACCAACTAAGTTTGTTCTTGGTATGAGCTTTCGTGTGCATGCACACTTCTTCAGATACACTGAAGAAGTGTGCATGCCTGCGAGGTAGGTTAGGCTGAGAGGCAGTGACCAGCCCAAGGTGACCCAGTAAGCTCCATAGATGAGTGAGGATTCTCTCTCAGATCCTAGTCTGGCACTCAAACCCCACTACACCACACTTTCTCTCTTTTGTGGCTTTATTCCAAATATTGGATGGGAGAGAACTCTGTTGGGTTTACTCAAGCTTCTCATAGCAGAAGGGCCCCGAAACTGCCTATCTAGCAAGCAACTGAAAACCAGTCAGTTATATAAGGTGAGTCTGTACGGGTGCAATTATTTCAATTAACTTGTTACTTTACATGTTGATACGGAAAACTTCGGAGGGACAACCCCCCCCCTTCCGTTGCGACTGCAGCAGCCAGTGTGGGACCTGCCTTCCTGCTGATCTGCACCCCTTTACCCACTCTGCTTTCCCCTCTTCTCCCCACACAATGTTGCACAACACACACATAAAACCCTCGCGATAAAGGGTTCCCCCTTCCCCCCTCCGTTTGACCAGAATCGGGACTGCAGGGCACCCCGCGCCCCTTTAATTCTCTGTTTTCACCCCGGTCTACTCATTGCTCCGTACGAGCCATTTTGTCAATGGGAAACCGACCTCCAATCAGGCGCATGCATTCAGGTCTGCAGAATGGAACGTCCAGCTCAGCTCCTTCACGCTTCGCTACACTCTAAGGACCTGTTGACAGCTCCCGCTGTGAGAACAAAGGATATGAAACCATTTAACTCCGTTCTAAGTGTTTATTAATTATATTTTTGATACATTGTAACCACAGACAATCGGGTGGAATTCAGGTCCAGGAAGTATCCTTTTAAACTATATTCCTTCACAGGGAAGCCTCGGATTTACTAAAATTCATAGTAAATCACTACCTTAACGGATTTTCTCCATTCCGGTGTCCTTTTAATCCTTGAGAGAAGGGCTTTCGGCTCCCTCGGTCCCCGCCATTGCCCAACCATCAGAAATTAATTTCTTCCTCTCTTTTGTCCCCACAACTCTGAAATGAGCCCCGTTCCTTGCTCCTCCATAATCCCTGAAGCAGGACACCATGTACGCACCAGGTGCTAGAGGAAATGCCCCCACCCAGGTAATCCTCTCAAGCACCCATCCTCAGGTTTCCAAGGTGCCAGACAGCCTCCAAGATGTTTCCCATTGTTCTTTCCCGGTAGATACTCAAGATGTATAGTAGACCCACCCAAGGGCCATTTACTTGTTCCTGTAACCTATCACCTGTATGTTAATTCTGTTTACCCATATGTTAATCTCGTACCCTCTTACTCCACCCTTTCTTGACATTTAGTGACATAATTGTGATGTATTTCGAACTGTATTCTGGGTTATAGCGGGAAGTTTTAAAAGTTTCTGTCACCCTGTGTTCGGGATTCAGTCTCTGTTACTCGAACCTGTTGCGCAAAAAAGTGACTTTGTCCTTTGCTCTAGCTGCTGGTCGGTTTCTTCTTTAGCTCCGTAGTACCACGGACCTCCTGTCCGAAGGGCCAGGTTGCTGAGAGGACTCGTGCCTGGGATTTTTCCGTAACAATGTCATCAAGCAATGAAATAATCTAGCATGTAGGAGGGAATGCTCACTTTAAAGCAGGAGCAATACTCTCTCTCTCTTATTTATCCTTTTCAGGTTTATACATTTCACTAATTTTACAATCATTTTGACATTTCAAAACTTGACTTTCTTCCTCCTCTTTCTGCAGTTCCTTAACTTTATTTTTAACATCTTCTGCATAAATTAACTTACTCTGCTCATTTATTCATCTTCTTTATATATACTGTATACTCTTCTGAAACTACAGGTTATTGCAATAATCCTGCCAATGTTTTTATCTGTTTGCAATTTATCTGTAAATATTCAATAAACCATTTCCATTCTTTATAAAAAGTTTGTTATTTTGAGTTCTTATTCTTCTGGTAAGTTTAATCATTTCTGCATATTCCATAAGTTTTTGTATCTATTCTTCCTTTCCTGGGACTTCTGCTTCTTTCCATTTTGGAGCAAGTGACATTTTTGCCGCTGTAGTCATATACATGAATAAGTTTCAAACAGGAGCAAATCTCAACAATGAGATGGGAAAGGGAGGCAGTAGCATTAACTTATTTATTGCCTGCCCTTCATTGTAAGGTGAGTTAAGCATTAAAACAAAATATTAAAAACTATTTAGAACAACTAACATTCACTAAAATAAAGTGGGTCTTAAAAACATACACCTCAAATGTCAAAGGCCAGGAAAAAGAGGTGTATCTTTTCTTCAAGAAAGAAGATTCCACCTAAACATTAGGAAGAATTTCTTGACAGTAAGAGCTGTTTGACAGTGGAATTTGCTGCCAAGGAGTGTGGTGGAGTCTCCTTCTTTGGAGGTCTTTAAGCAGAGGCTTGACAGCCACCTGTCAGGAATGCTTGGATGGTGTTTCCTGCTTGGCAGGGGGTTGGACTGGATGGCCCTTGGGGTCTCTTCCAACTCTGATTCTATGATCTTCAACATTCTCGGGAAGCTGTGGAGTGAAAGTGCCTAGTACACTTCTATAGGGAGGAAGTTCCCCAGCTCTGGAGCCACCACAGAGAAGGCCTCTCCCCTAGGAAACTGAGAGTGGAGGGCTACAAAGAGGTCCCCCCCCTGCTGATCTCTGCACCCGAGGGGGTCTGTAGAGAAGGAGGCGGCCTTTCTGATATTTGGGGCCTGAGTTGTTTGGGGCTTTGAACACCAATGTGAGCACTTTCAGTTGGGCACAGAAACAAACTGGCAACAAGTGCAGCTGTTTCAAAATGGCATGGGGATTAAATGAGATCTAAATGGAGCTCCAGCCAGGAATCCGGCTGCTCCTTTGGGACCAACTGAAGTTTCTGAGTCATCTTCTAAGTTTCCTTCACTGGAGGTTTTCAAGGAGAAATTGGATGGCTTCCCATCAGGGATGCTGTAGTTGAGATTCCTGCATTGCAGGGGGTTGGGCTAGATTCTACAATTCCATGACTCTGTGAGTCTTCAAGGGCAGCTCCAGGTAGAGCATGCTGCAGCAATCCAGTCAGAAGGGTTCCTTTCCCCTTTGTTATAGACTCTCAGGAGGGTGAGGGGTAGATTCAATCTTGTTGTAGATACTGTACAACGTTGTGCTGAAATGAAATATTGGAGAATGTAACCATAATGTAATTCTGAATGTATCTTTTGCTGAAATTGTAACATTTGCAAAGTCCTTCTATAATCGTAACTGTGTATGTGTATCCTGGAACGAAGTGAAACTTGTTATGAATATATGTTACCTCATAGCCGACAAACCCACACTGCCACCTAATGGGTATAGGAGGGAAAACATAGACAACACAAATCCAGACTCCTTTATTGAATGACCCATTCATAAGTAACAAACTGCCATTTGCAAAACCAATGACAACTCTTATATTGGTAATAGCTTCACTATCAAAGTCACATCATGGGAAGGGTGGGAAATGGATCGCCCGGACATGGCTAAGTGATACCCGTCTGCCCTTCCAGTATCCATTCCTGGGAATGGGCTAGTTAAACAATCTATGGACTGTTAAATGTGTTTGTGGCAGTGGGGCTATTGGTTTGTTTGTTTGTTTGGTCTTACATATTTTGCCTTTTCATTTTGTATTTACAGACTGTAAGCTGCCCTGTGCTCTTTGGATGAAGGGTGGTATATAATAAATAAACAACAGGGTCACATTCCCCTTGATCCGCTCACGATAAAGGTCATCCATCAGGGCCACCAAGGCTGTTTCAGTTCCAAGACTAGGAGTGAAAGTAGACTATAGTGGATCTAGATCAGGGCTTTCCAAATGTTTCATGTTGGCAACACACTATTTAGACATGCCCTCCCATCAGATGTCAAGGAAAAAACAACTATCTGACTTTTAGAAGACATCTGAAGGCAGCCTTGTTTAGGGAAGTTTTAATGTTTGAAGTTTTATTCTGTTTAATGTTTTGTTGAAAGCTGCCCAGAGTGGCTGGGAAACCCAACCAGATGGGCAAGGTAGAAATAATAAATCACCACCACCACCATTATTATGCATCATTTCATGACACAGTAATCCAGTTTTACTAGGAGTAGTTGCTTTGGAAGATGATAATCAGGCATCCGCACAACATGGCTAGTCCAACGAAGTTGATGTTGAAGAATCATTGCTTCCACACTGGTGATCTTTGCTTCTTCGAAAATACTGGCATTAGTTCGTCTGTCTTCCCAGTTGATGTGTAAAATTTTTCGGAGACACCGTTGATGAAATCTTTCAAGGAGTTGGAGATGGCATTTACAAGTGTACAGTAAAGTTGGTAGTACAATAGTTGCCAAGGGAATCGTATCTCTATTCTTCCAATTCATCAATATGATGGATGACCTCTTGGCCACCATTAAGGTGCATAGAATCCATTTTCTCAGTCTTGTTGTCAATTTTCAATTTTCACATGATGGGTATATAGTTCAAGAGCATATTCACTTCTGAAAATCTTGATTTTTTTTCTGTAGTGTCTTGTTTATATAATCCAGCACTTTCTCCCAAAACTAGAGATGTAAAATTTCCGAAAATTTTGAAGCTCGGAAAACCCCCCGGTTTTTTTTCCTGTTTTTTTCGGGGGGAAATGGATTTTTTTCAGAAAAATTGAAAAAAATGCTACATTAGCTCTTCTTTTTTCTTTTCCAGGTTGAAAGTCATTCTGTTATTTTAGAAACATAAAATATAACTATGGACAATTTTAATGGGCATAAAATTATCACAACTAGCATATTAAAATATATGTTGTTGATCGTTTTGATCAACAACTACATGACCTTTAGAAAACACCTGAAGGCAGCCCTGTTTAGGGAAGTTTTTAATCTGTAATATTTTAATGTATTTTAGTGTTTGTTGGAGGCCGCCCAGAGTGGCTGGGGGGACCCGGTCAGATGGGCGGGGTACAAATAATAAATTATTATTATTATTATTATTAAAATATAGTGTATCCAAACAATTATTACAAACAGAATTTACTTTTAAAATAATATTTATATTTATTTGTATTTGTAACAAATGGAGCAACAATCTCCTGAACTGTTTACTAGTTTATGTGGAACAAAAAAAAAAAAACTCCACAAAACAATTTTTAAAAATCTAGAAGTAACAATTATTCATATTTCCTCTCCACAGTATTAAAAAAATCATTCTCATAAAAAGAACTGAAGAAGGAAGTGGGACTAAGTGGGGCATGAAATTTAATCAGAATCATTTTCTGAGCTGTAATGATCAGTATCAGTTTCAGTCTCTGCTTCTGCATCTACTCTGTTGTGTCTGTCATTATAACAGTTATTATGGACTTCTAAAAACTGAAGGTTTGCTCGGATTGAAACAAGCGTATTTCACAAGTCAGCTTATTTCTTGATTTAGTGTGAGTGTTTCCAAACATAGACCAGATTCTTTCACATGCTGCAGAAGATGGAGGAATCTGAAGAAGGCGAGAAGCAAGAGGAGTCAGAGGCTGTGTTGTACATGTTGCAGGAGGAATATGTTTGGCAGAATCCCAGATTGCATTCCTGGACCAAATCCCTGAAGATGTTCTATATTCTGCAACATTTGAAAGTACCTTCCCAACATCAAGTCCTAAATGTGATGCTTGTTTTGTAATCCAGTCAAATGCAGTAACAGTGCTATCATCACTTATATTGTCACCTTTGAATCTTGGATCCAGCAGATTTGCAGCAGCATGAATTGGATGGCAACAAAATTCTTCCCTTTTTTAAAATAAAATCTTTCACTTTACTTTATTCTATAGTTGTAAGTGGAGATATACTGAGATGTTCAAAAACAGTTGTTTTTATCTTTGTCATTAGATAAGGAATTTCTGACAAAAGTGCACTATCTGATTCAGATGCAGTGATTGCTGCAGCAATTGGCTTTAGAATCTTCAGGGAATTTTGCAGCTGAACCCAGAACACTTCTTGATCAAGAACAGAACAGTGTTTCTTACACTTCTGGGTACTTTAAGATCTTCAACTATTACTGTTTCTTGAAGAGCTTCTTTGTTTTTTAGTAAACTTTCAAAGGAGATCACCACTCCAGCCCACCGAGTTTTACTACAGAGCTTCAGTGTCACTATTTTATTCTTCTCAATTTTTCTACTTGCTTCTTCTTGAAAACTGCAGCTACAATATGAGTACCTTTTACATGTTTTATAACTTCTTTTGCTTGTCTATAGATCCTTTGAAGGGTGTCCAGTTTCATAATGTCATTAAGAAGCAGGTTTAGCCCATGAGATGCACATCCTATTGCAGTAATATGTGCATACTTATCCATTATGATCTCCCATGCTGCTTTCATATTGCTGGCATTGTCAGTCAGCAAAGCAAATACTTTACCACTCCCAATTTTCTGTAGGACTTCACATATTTTACAGCTGATATACTCTGCAGTATGTCTATTCTCTTCTATTTCAATGCTTTTGTAAAAAAAACTGGTTGAGGTGTTGTTATAACAAAATGTATAATTCCTTCTCCCCTCACATTTGTCCATCCATCTGTAAGTAGTGCAAGACACAGTGCGTCATTATTTTTTCCTTGCACAGATTCCATTACACGTTCATATTCTGACTCCAAAAGAGGCTTGCTCAAAGAATGTCTGCTGGGCAAATGGTATGATGGTTTTGGTAATTTTAAAGCTTCCTGCCAGTATGTATTTTCAGTTATTGAAAATGGTGTTCCAGAATAATATATTGCTCTTGCAAGAACTTGATCAATTTTTTCCTGATCTTCAGGTGTCATCTTGTCTACAATTTAATTAATTGAATAATTTTTGGATGCCACTGTCTTCACTATCTGTTCACTTGAAGATGCTGCTGATGGGACAACACTTTGTGTTGCTGCTGATATTACAGATGGAGTAGAAAGAGGACTTCTTGAATGAGAACGTTGAAAAAAAACTATGTGCATTTTCATCATTATGGTCCTCTTCACTTAGATCCATGAAGAATTTTTTAATATCTACAGGACACTTGTTACATACAAGAATGTGATTTGTCATCCTGGTAGCATTTGGAAATGCATATTTCATCTGACAATATTTGCAAATCACATTTTTCTTCTCAGAGGAACTTGTAATGTGAAAATGCTTCCATATGCTAGATGTTGGTCTCACCATTTTCCTGAGGGGAGTAGGAAGAAAGAAAAATAATTTAATGGTTAGTTTGCAAGAAGACACTAATCTATGGTAGTGGGTGGAGAGGGGAAGTAAAGGACCAGATTAGTAGTAATTAAATTATTATTTACACAAAGGTTATAAACTAATGTAGCTAAATGATTCAGTTTTCTGTAATCAGATAAATGAAAACTTACCTTTTTAAATTAAGTATATACTTTCAGGCCCTTTTTGTTGCTCTATATTTTCTTCCAGTGCTTTGAGACCTCGTGAAGAGGAACAGAACCAATGCATACCACACACATGCAAAAACAAAACTGAAACCTTTTTCTTTTCTGGTGACAACAGCACCTCCTAAAGGAAGAAATGTATCTTGTTCTTGCATTGGAGAGTTCAGTTTGTAACCTAGGACTTGCTTGTCCTCACAGAAATTAGAATAATCTGATACCATACATATTTTTTAGAAATGATTTATAAAATATTTGAAACCCTTATCTTAAAATATTTTATTCATCATGTTAAAATAAAACATTCCATAATCTATTTTTTATTTTTTCAATTTTTCCAATTTTTCGGGGGGGGGGGAAAAGGGCTTCAGGAAAAAAACCCGTTTCGCCCTCGAATTTTTCCGTTTCCCCCCCGGGCCTTCACATCTCTACGCAAAACTTAGTAAGTGTGGGACACAGTAAAAGGATATGTTTCAAAGCAGCATTGTCCATATTACATCTCCAACAAAGAGCTACCTTAGCTAGTCCTTTCTTAAACAAACATAAGGGAGTCCAATAAATGCTAAATAATGGTTTCTGTTGTTTTAGTTTAAGATCCATCAATGCATCTGATATCAAAGCCAATATGTTTCCCCACTGTCTAGTTAATAGTGAACATTCCAATTCTTTATTCCAATCATTCTTAAACTTTGCATATCAAACTTATTTATTGACGATAAACATTTATAAAATGCTTTCTTTTCAAATGCAAATTTGGCCTTTGTACAGTCGGCTCATTTCTGCACATGCATGATCACAGTATCCTCCATCCATGCATGCAAGAGGCATTGCAGAGTCTGGTGGTATACTCCTTCAGAATTCTCTGATTGGCTACCAAGACAGCCAACCAGAAGGGGGGACGGAGCCAGCACTTTGGGAGGGAAAATAAAAGGAACCGTTTCTGAGAGAGTTTGTAGAGAGGGATGGAGATTGGGCTTAATTTGAGATGGGAGATAAGGATAAGGAGAGGCAGTGGCGTAGGAGCCGCTTGGCTGCCGGGAGCGGCAAGCGCGAGCAGCACCCCCGGGGGCGGGGTGTCGCTCCATAGCGCGCACGCATCGCGACGTCACAACGCATGCGCACTATGGATTGCAGTCCGGCCGGGCTGCTGGGCCGAGTGGCCCCCCATCCGTGCAGCGGCTCCTCGTGCCGAGCCCAGCAATTCGTAAGACTCGTCCGGACTCCCAAGCCGCCGCCCGGCTCCCCTTCCGTGTGGCGGCTGCTTGTGCGGAAGGGGTGCCGGGCAGTGACTTCTAACCCCCCCTCGGGCTCCGAGTGTTACCCCCTCCAAGGTGGAACCTGGGGCGCCCCACCCCCAATGCCCCACCCTTCCTACGCCACTGAGGAGAGGCTTTGTCTGAGGGAGAACTGGCTCTAATTTGAGCTGAACAACCACACTGAGGAGACTCTCTGTAGCCAGAGGAAAGAGCCTCGCCGCTTAGATAGGAAGAGCAGATTGAGGGTCTGGGGAAGGTATCTAGGCAGGAGGGACCTGGAGGGCTGAGTCTGAGCCAGGAGAGGGAGAAGATGGGGGAAGACAGACGCCCTGGGTCTCCTTCCAGTCAGGAGGGGAGATTTCTTCTAGGTAAAGAAGACGCCCAAAGCAGTAACCAGGGGTGAGGTGATCCCCTGCATCTGCTATACTAATCAGAATACCTCAGGTGTGGGATTGTTTAAAAAAGAGTGAAGAAAAGTGCCCCTTTGCTTGTGAACCAAATTAATAAACTGTGTTAAAAGCATTGACCTGAAGCATCTGCCCAAACTAAGCATAAGGACCTAGAAAGGAATAACGGAAACTGAAGTGTAACAACTGATTTTAAGTAAAGAGAGTTTGAGAGAAGCTGTGATGGTCATACTGTGTTTAAGCCTGTGACGTCCCTATATTTCGTTTAAATCAGGGGTAGGCAATCTAAGGCCCATGGGCCAGATGCGGCCCAATCGCCTTCTCAATCCGGCACGCGGATGGTCCAGGAATCAGCATGTTTTTACATGAGTAGAATGTGTCCTTTTATTTAAAATGCATCTCTGGGTTATTTGTGGGGCCTGCCTGGTGTTTTTCCATGAGTAGAATGTATGCTTTTATTTAAAACTAGTAGACTGTAAGCCCGTTAAATTAACGGGCGCTAGAACATATGTGGTCAAACATTACTGGCTCTCCCCGGGGCCGATAACGGCTGCTCCTCCTCCTCCTCCTCCACCGCTCTCCGCTTCGCTCAGCATCCCCGCCGGCTGCGTCCGCCTCTCCGCCTTCTCCTCCTCCACCGGTTGGCTGCCTGCCTGCTGCCCGGTAGAGAGCGAGAAGAGAGAATAAGGGAGGCCGAATGAAGAGAGAGAGAACGTGGCAGGTGCCAAGAAAGGACAGAGAGGCTATGGAAGGTGATAGAAAAGAGATAAAATAAGGGAACACGGAAGGTGGCAGTGAAGGGGGACGGCAGGCAGCAACGCTAGCGAGCCAAGTCAGCCAGCTTCAGTTCGCTTCCCACCCACTCCTCAACCCCCACTGCCTCCCTGGGTGGGTCTGAGGTGGGCGCCCTTGCCTTGACAGCCTGACCCAGAGCGGGCGGGGGGTGAAGAGAGAGACAGATAGGAAGGGAGGACGGGGGGAAAGGCGAGGCAAGCTGACGTACCGGGGCGGGGTAGGGGGGCACACGGTTGGCGGCGAAGGAGGCAGCTACAGGCCCCCCCGCCCCGCTGTGCGAAGAAGCCACAGGCGGGATAGAGGGATGGGGGGCGGGCGACGGCCGGGGGAGGGGGTTGTGTGTGGGGCGCCTTGGCGGGGTCTCTTCCGATTGGGGGCGGGAGGGATGAGGGGAGAGGTCAGGTGGGGGGGGTCACTCAGGCACCACAGCGCCGCTCCACGTCGACGACGGCGCCCCCCACTCCTCTTCCTCCTCCTTGCCGCCGCCACCTCCGCCTTCTCCTCACGGGAGCCCCTGAGCGGAGCGCAGAGCAAAAGAACGGCGACGACATGCGTGCCTCCGTCGTCCCCTCAGGCCGCCGGACCGGCCGCGACTCCTTGCCGCCGCCTCCTCCGCCTTCTCCTCACGGGAGCCCCTGAGTGGAGTGCAGAGCTAAGGAGCGGCGGCGGCGGAGGCGCGCAAGTCCCAACGGCTGTCCGTGGGGCACCCGTAGTCGCTGGCGGAGGGCGAAGCCGGACCCGCGGGTGGCTTCTCCCTCTTACTGGTGAGGCCTCCGCCGCCTCTCCCGCCGCTGCCGCCGCCCCCAACCGGCTCCTTGCGGCCTCTTCCCCGGGCCTCCCCGGGGCAGAGCGCGCCGGGCCCCGCTATCCGCCGGGGAGCCTCTGCCGCCTCTTTGAACCCACAAATGGCCGCCGCTCACTCGCACGCCCGCGCGCCCTCCAGCCAATCAGCACCCCGCACCTGCTGCCGCCGAAGTCTCTGCGCTCCAATCCCTGTGTCCGTGGGGCACATGCGCAGTAGCGCAATCCCACGGACACACAGACTGGACACAGAGACACTTGGACTTTATATATATAGATGCATCTCTGGGTTATCTGTGGGGCATAGGAATTCATTCATTATTTTTTTTCAAAATATAGTCCGGCCCACCACATGGTCTGAGGGACGGTGGACTGGTCCACTTAAATAATAAGTTCTACCTGAAAGAACGTGTCTCCTGACCCAAAGTTGGTTCACCAGGTTCGGGGTTGGTTGTGTGTGTGTGTGTGTGTGTGTGTGTGTGTGATTATTAACTCCTGCTTGAGACTCCCTGAACGTCAGTATCCCTCACACAATCCCTAGCCTGTGGTAATTTGCAGTTATTCATTTAATTGGCATACTGTGAGGCGGGTGCACTTTAGTGAATTGGGGACAGTTAGCAAGGTCAATCCGCTACAAAGGGTGCATTCAACTCCGGCAGAAACACTTAATGAGGGTGTGAAGTCAGATCAGCTCGGAGTGTGGTGGTCGGGGGGGGGGGGAGGGAGTCTCAGGGGCCAGATAGAGATGCCTGGGGTTCCTTCCCCCTGCCATTCCCTGACTATTGATTAGCTGGGATTTCTGAATTTCAGGGGGTTGGACTAGGAGGTGGCGTATGAGGTCTCTACAATTCTATGATTCTACAGTTCTAGGTAGGTTAGGCTGAGAGGTGGTGGCTGGCCCTCAAGATCACACCCAGTGAGCTTCATTGCCCAGTAGGGATTTGAAACCTGCTCTCTCCAAGGTCCCAGTCTGACACTCTAACCACTACACCACGCTGTGACTTCCCCCAAAGCAAGGGTGGTCAATCTGTGATGGACATGTGCCGGCCATCACTTGATATTGCGCCATGTTCAGAAGCCCAGGGCTGTAGGTTGTTTAAGAGCACAGCTGGATTGGGCCAGCTCTGGTCAAGAAAATGTTTGAGGAAATGCAAACTGGTCCTGAACCTCAGAAAGTGCTTTGGAAACTAAGGAGGGTGTTTTCATGCTTTTCTGTCCAATTTGCTCCATGTCTGGACCTGCCACTCCCTTGCTTCTGCTACCTTTGAAATGTTTCCATCTGTCTTCGGAGGGGTTCAAAATCACTCTTTTTAACTGCCTTCAAGAGGGTTCCACGTAGCATAGACTGAGAACCCTCAGTGCCAAGCCTTGAACAGCATCACTTTTTCACTGAAAGATCAATATGAAGCAACCAACTTTTGAAGAGCAAATTGCTGTTTAATCCAAGCACAATTTTCAAGGATCAGCATAAGCCTAGACAGGAGAGTGCAAATCAGAGAATCAGAGAATGTAGAGTTGGAAGGGACACAAAGGGCCATTAATGTTGGAGAGGTTGTTAACAGTTATTCATGCAGACATTTGCTTGTTTGCTTATTTCATAAAATTTATACACCGCTTCATTGCACAAAATCTCAAATCAGTTTATGAAAAGCTGGAACAATAAAATCGAGAAAAATTCATAACCATAATGTTAAACTTACAAAAGTTAAAATAATAAAACAGATTAAGATTACCTCAACTTTCTAAGCATCTGGGTAGGCTTGTCTAAACAAGCATTATATATGAAGTTACTTCCACTGTGGACCTGAACCTCCCAAATAAATATTTGTCCTAAGAACACATAATGTTATACATTAATGGGCTCACACTCCAGGATCTTCTGGAAAGCCACTTGCAGAAGCAGGAAACTGAGATGCATGTCCATTGAGATCTGACATATTAATGTGTCTGAGCAAATCTGCATTTCTCATTTCCCAAGATTTCCAGGTCCAAGCAAAGCCAGATTTGTTACTGCGTTTGTCACAGCAGGCATGTTGAACAGCTGGACAGGTGTGACCCATTCCAGCAGAAAGTACATTTAACAATCTGCCTTTAAGCTACATAGGAAAAGGACCTTAACATTAGTATTGAAGACTCCTTGTTGGGTCACATAAACTGCTCACGTCTGTCTCCACTTACATACATGAAAGGTCTTTGAAAGTTAAAGACAGATGGCATTGTACACCAGTTCAGATTTCACACATAGATTCTCAATCTTTCCAACTTTCTTGAAGGGGTTGCTCCCATAATGGCAACCCCCCCCCCCATTTACTGTATGGTGGGATTGCAGAAAGGGTTTGCAGAAATATCAGAAATTTTTAAACATGCAATTCAGGCATCACCACAACTTGCACTATTAAATATATGGGATGATGCTGTAAAATGATCTTTGAAAGAATTGCTAAGTTGGTTTCTAGTAGCAGCTAGATTTTCTGTTGCACAAAAATGGAAGAACTTAAAGGATCTGTTTCCTGAGTTGTGGCATAAAAATTTACGGAACCTCACAGCTGCTGAAAGGATGACACACAATATTATACATGGAGTTCAGTACCAGTGGAATATTGTCTTAAGATATTTCTCTTTCTAAACACTTCTGGAATATTCTTTAATATCCTGAAGTTTTTATGCATTTGCCACATTTGATGATGTTTGCCCTTTTCTCCTTTTTGCTTCCAAAGGTTGGAGTCTGCAAGAGACCATGTTCTTCCCAGTGACTGTTACTTCCCACCACAGAACACATGCTTGATCTGTGGGGATGAAGCTTCTGGGTGCCACTATGGAGCAATCACCTGCGGGAGCTGCAAAGTCTTTTTCAAGAGGGCAGCTGAAGGTAATTCATATTTTTGTGTGTTTGTGATGTGTGTGATGGAATGCAAATAAAAAATATGGCTGTAGATGTCATTCCCAACACACAAATATAGGATGGGGTACCCCTGGCTTCTTTGGGACTTTGAGTCTACATCCCAATCCCAAAGAAGGGCAGTGCCAAAGAATGCTCCAACTACCGCACAATTGCGCTCATTTCACACGCTAGCAAGGTTTTGCTAAAAATTCTACAAGGCAGGCTTAAGCAGTATGTGGACCGAGAACTCCCAGAAGTGCAAGCTGGATTTCGAAGGGGCAGAGGAACCAGAGACCAAATTGCAAACATGCGCTGGATTATGGAGAAAGCTAGAGAGTTCCAGAAAAACATTTACTTCTGCTTCATTGACTACGCAAAAGCTTTTGACTGTGTCGACCACAGCAAACTATGGCAAGTTCTTAAAGAAATGGGAGTGCCTGATCACCTCATCTGTCTCCTGAGAAATCTCTATGTGGGACAAGAAGCTACAGTTAGAACTGGATATGGAATAACTGATTGGTTCAAAATTGGGAAAGGAGTACGACAAGGCTGTATATTGTCTCCCTGCTTATTTAACTTATATGCAGAATTCATCATGCGAAAGGCAGGACTGGATGAATCCCAAACCGGAATTAAGATTGCCGGAAGAAATATCAACAACCTCAGATATGCTGATGATACAACCTTGATGGCAGAAAGTGAGGAGGAATTAAAGAACCTTTTAATGAGGGTGAAAGAGGAGAGTGCAAAATATGGTCTGAAGCTCAACATCAAAAAAACTAAGATCATGGCCACTGGTCCCATCACCTCCTGGCAAATAGAAGGGGAAGAAATGGAGGCAGTGAGAGATTTCACTTTCTTGGGTTCCATGATCACTGCAGATGGTGACAGCAGTCACGAAATTAGAAGACGCCTGCTTCTTGGGAGAAAAGCAATGACAAACCTAGACAGCATCTTAAAAAGCAAAGACATCACCTTGCCAACAAAGGTCCGTATAGTTAAAGCTATGGTTTTCCCAGTAGTAATGTACGGAAGTGAGAGCTGGACCATAAAGAAGGCTGATCGCCGAAGAATTGATGCTTTTGAATTATGGTGCTGGAGGAGACTCTTGAGAGTCCCATGGACTGCAAGAAGATCAAACCTATCCATTCTTAAAGAAATCAGCCCTGAGTGCTCACTAGAAGGACAGATCCTGAGGTTAAGGCTCCAGTACTTTGGCCACCTCATGAGAAGAGAAGACTCCCTAGAAAAGACCCTGATGTTGGGAAAGGTTGAGGGCACAAGGAGAAGGGGACGACAAAGGACGAGATGGTTGGACAGTGTTCTCGAAGCTACTAACATGAGTTTGGCCAAACTGCGAGAGGCAGTGAAGGATAGGCGTGCCTGGCGTGCTCTGGTCCATGGGGTCACGAAGAGTCGGACACGACTGAACGACTGAACAACAACAACCCCTGGCTTCACAACAGAACATGTCAAAAGGGATCTAGGGGTCCCAGAAGAGCATGATCACTCCCACCTAATGATCCTGCCACTTCTACCCCACTAACCAGGTCATCACTATTAGTTAGGTTGTTAGTAGGTTGCCAATGGCACTGCCCCATTCCATGCAAGGAGGCTGCTTATTGAAACCCTTCTGGGGTTTCTGCTTCTTGGATTAAACAAGCTCTGCAGGAGTGGAGCTGAAAACAGGGCTCTCCTTCCCTTCCCTTCCCTTTTAAAACCCTTTACAGAGTTCTGGAAAAAGAAAGTAAATTAATGCAGAATAAGTAAGTGACTTTAATTTGCACAATTTATTCTAAGAAGAATAAATTCTAAGAAGAATAACCTGGGCCAGACACTCCCCTAGCTATTCTTAACTGTGAGTAAGAACCATACAGAATGCAGAGCAAGACTTTTTTGCAGCAGCACCTTCAACCCGGAGCGGGGTGGGGAGGCAGGTTGGGTGGGGCATGCTAGGGAACATGAGGAAAGGAATTGAAAATGAAACTGCCAATATCATAATGCCATTATCTAACTGTATGGTGCAACCACATTTGGAGTACTGCTTACTGTTTTGTTCGCCTCACCCCAAAAAGTATTGCAGTGTTGGAATAGGGCAAGGTTCAGAATAGGGCAACCCAAATGATAAAGTGGTGGAAAGTTTGGAGTGCTTGGGACTTTTTAGTTCAGAAAAAAGGAGAAGAGGAGGTGACACGATAGATGCTTATAAAAATTATGCAGGACATGGAGAAAGGGGATAGAGGAATGTTTTCCTCCCCCTCTCTCTTTTTTTTGTAAATAATATTTATTAAGTTTTCCAATTTAACAATCCAATAAAAACCACATTAAATCATTCCTAATTATAATACAACAAAACAGCCAAATAATCATGCCCAATTATAAATCTTGGGGCGACTTCCCATGCTCTGAAGTTCAGGGAGTGATGATCTAATATTGTTACTGCATTCCTTAATTAGTCAGATAGTCCCGATAAACATTTCCCATGTTATAATAATAATAATAATAATAATAATAATAATAAATTTTATTACGGTCGAGGACCAGCTCTTACAAGTAACATAAAAAGTAAGAATAAAAACAATAAGTCCCTTTAATGAAACTGTTTCCGGGAATGGGACATGTATAAAACGCATTAAGCTAGATTTAAAAAGAGTTGTTAATTACATAACAGTGTTAAAAGTTTAACTCTTAAAATAGTGGCTGCGGAGAACTGAGCCTAGCTCGCTCGAGGTTCCATTGGGGAAAAAATTTAAACGGGCTGGGAAGAAAGTCTATGTCTGCAAATTTGGGCGCAGAATCTGGCGACCGTCCTGGTTATCGTCTGGTCTTTACCTAGCAAGAGCAGGTTGTATATTTGCTTTTCCGGGAGGTTTGCTAACCTCACCAGTATGGGGTCCAGGAACTCGCTTCGAGCTTCCTCATATAGTGGGCATCTGAAGAACAAGTGCTCAGGGCTTCCTATTTCCCCTAGTGGGCATGCGCAAAGCCTTTGGGAGTATGGGATTTTTTTGTAGAGCCCCTCCAGCACTGGCGTGGGCAATGCCGCACTTCTGGCTAGTGTAAACGCCCTTCTTGTGTTTTTTGACAGGAGAAAGGAGAGGTAAAGGGCCGGGGCGGCTTTATATCTCTCAATTTCTCCAGTTCTGTATTCAGGGCATCTTGAGCAGTCCTGTTGTCTTTCGATGTCAATGAGTCGTTGTCTGACCGTTGCTTTGGCTTGCTTTAGATGCATCCTTAGAAGGGCTTGGGGGGCTATGCCCATATTCTGGAGAGAGTTCAGGACCGCTAGTTGCCAGCTGGACTGGAACTGGTCGCATAGGATCAGTGGTACAATCCCTTGGGGTTTCAAATTTAGACCCAGCCATTTGTAGATTGATGATAGGCAGATTGAAGCCTCCACTCTCATCATTCCCGTTTCGAGTCTAACCCATGCATTGGATACGCATTTGGGGACGTGTAGGAGGGCTCTGAGGAATTTGGATTGTACACGCTCCAAGGGAGAGAAGGAGGAGGAGGACGGGCCCAGAAAGGCTCCATAGAGGAGCTGAGCCAACACTTTGGCCTTAAATAGCTTGAGGGCCGCCGGAACGAAGAAGCCCCCTTGTGTTCTGTAGAATTTGAGAATAGTTTGCGGTTTTTTCCGCTGAGCTTCCATTAGAATTTATGTGCATTTTATTTGATCCTGTGGCTTGTACTGCCATTCCGAGGTATTTGTAGTTGGAAACTTGCTCTAATCTATGTCCTTGCAGTTCCCAGCTTCTGGGCTTTGATTTTTTCCCAAACGCTATTACCTTCGTTTTTTGGTAGTTAATTTTGAGGCCTTCTGTTTCACAATATATAGCAAGCCTCCTTAGTGCCCTTTTGAGACCGATTGGTGTTCTGGATAGGATGACCGCGTCATCGGCGTATAGGAGGACGGGGATGTGCCGGTTTGCGAGCTTTGGTGGATGAAAGTCCAAATCAGTTAGTGCAGCTACTAGGTTGTTAAGGTAAAAGTTAAAAAGTAGTGGAGCCAGAAGGCACCCTTGTCTGACGCCCTTGTAAGTTTTAATGGGATCTGTTAGGTGTCCTTGATGGCTGCACCTAACTTTGAGGGCCGTGTTTGCGTGGAGAGCCTGAATTAGTAATAGGAGCCGTTTGTCGATTGATGTGTCCTGCAGTCTGTCCCAGAGTCTGGTTCTGGGCACGTTGTCAAAAGCTGCTTTTAAGTCCACGAAGGCGGCATATAGAGAGGCCTGCTCTCTTGATTTGTATTTGTCTATAAGATGTTGTAACGTAAGACAATGGTCCAACGTGGACCGGCCAGGTCTGAATCCAGCTTGTTCGATTGCAATTTCCCATGTTGATTCTTCATTTATTTTAACAGCCTCTGAGTTTGTTTAGACAAGAGGGTTAGTCCTTTGTAAATCTGTGTGGAATATTGTTCTGTAATCCAACGTTCTCATCCACTTTCACTTTCTGCATTTCTTACTGAGTCACAGCCAAGACCGAGGGAGATGTTGCCTTTTCGCCATTAGTGCCAGTCAGATAGCCAAAATTCCCTCCTGTAATCTTGTTCCAGCTGCTAACAAGCTGATATTTCCGTAAAAAATGCCATAGCTCCCATCGTAAATTCTTTTTATCATTCCATTAAAGGTCTTTGCCAGAATCATAGTTCAAATTTCACACAGTCAATTTTGTAATTAAACCATAACAATAACGATAGCAATAGCAATAGCACGAGCAAGATACTCTTTCAGTCCCGCTTGCTTATTTCAAACCGTCCTTCAGGGGAGCAGTTAGTGACCATAAGGCTAAGAAATAGCTGCAAATTAAGGATAATCTGAGAGTAATTATCCTTGCAAGCCCTCCCCAGGGTTGGGTGTGTGTGTGAGAGCTTTCACTTGTGGATCGGCCGATACCTGCCTCTCGCTCTGATGGAATGTGGGAGGCAGAGGCCGTTGAGTGCATAGCACTGCACCTATCGGTAACTCTCCCACACAATCTCCATGAGCAGAGGTTTTCCTGTTTCTTAAAATGGATTTGGATTTGGGCTTAAGTAACAGGTGTACTCTGGGCTAAGGAGATAAGATAACCTGCCAAGGTTTCAATCTGGAGAGGATTAAAAAATGTATTTACTTTAGTCACCAGCTGGAAATGTGTAGAGTGAACGTTGGTTTGTGTTGTTGTTATTTTATTACACAGTATTTTAGTTTTGCTTCAGCATCTTAAGCTTTGGAGCACGCTTTGCATAAATGATAGTTAATATTTTGCCCTGACAAAAGAACATTTTGCCAGAGTTTGGGTGGCCATCAGTCAAGGATTCTTTAGCTGTAATGCAGGGGATTGGACTCAATGACCCTTGGGGACCTTTAAAACCCTACAATTGTATGATTCCAGCTTGTCGCTTTGAGCACTTGATGCTCTGTTTCTAGTAAGGGGAGGATTGCCACTTTGCATTCATGATATGCCCTCTTGATGCTTTTAGGCAAACAGAAGTACCTCTGTGCCAGCCGAAATGACTGCAACATTGACAAGTTCCGAAGGAAAAACTGCCCCTCCTGCCGCCTTCGGAGATGCCAAGAGGCCGGGATGACTCTTGGAGGTAATCCAGTTTCTGTTTACGATCCTTTGATTTTTGCAGGGCCGGATTTAGATGAAAAGTGGCCCTCGGCTACTCCACTTGTGAGGCCCCTCCCAATCCCCCACCCTCATGACTAGAAGAAAATGGAAGAGTCTTATAAACAAAATTGAGCGAAGCCAAGGATGATGACTGGTATTTAAAATTCTGCAATTCACAATTTGTCCTCTAAAGGACATAAGATGTTATTGTTAAATACCAAGGTGATTTTTAAAAAAGCATAAATATTAAAATTAACATTGAAAAACTTTTCAATAACTGAACTTTGTAAACCTTTTGTGGAATAAGCATTAATTTTTTAGGAAAATGAAGTTGTAATGTTATTCTTTAAAAAAACCCCACCTTGAGTTTACAAATTATATTGCCTGGGAAGTGTGACACTTTTAGAATCTACTTTATGTTGTCATTAAACAGACAGTTTTAAAATACATATTAAGAAGTAAACTACAACCATTAAATACAGTAAAGCTAAAATGCCCCCCCCCAGCCTTCCTCATAGCAAAACCACCCAAAACTTCATCAAAATTTGTTCATCTAAGTTTGTCACTTTCAATGCGGACAACCTCTCTTGAGACACTGTGGCCCTTAATTCGTTTTTAATTCTTTTGAGTCTTGAAAAACTCCTCTCTCCCGGGCAGTTAGTGGTCATAAAGCTAAGAAATAGCCACAAGATTGCTTCCACATTAGGAAAGGCCGTCTGAACTTTTTCCTTGTACATAATTTGATAATGAGCACTCACACCTCCCTTTGTGGGCGCCCTTCGCGGGACCGTGCACAGCACCCCTGGGCTATGTGGGACTCACCAGTTGGTTGGGCTGGCCCACCTCCCTGTCGCTAGCCACTGGGGGTTCCCACCAAGCCCCTCAGCCTATCAGCATCATGTGGAGGTGGGGCCAGATCCATAAATGGGAGGCGGAGCCAGCAGCAAGCATGTAGTCATCTCCGGAGCTTCAGGGAGAAGGGAAGATCTGTGGGCACGTGCTTCGTGGGACAGAGCGGTGAGTAGGTTGGGGCGCCATCCTCTTCTTTCCCCACATCTCCTTCTCCCCATGGCCCTCCTGGCAAGGAGATGCACCGCCGTCCCTCACTGCTCGATCCCTGTAAGGGCCTCAGCAGTATAACCCAGCCCCTTACTCTGCCTGGGGGGGAGGGGGCTTAGTGGGCGGGCCGGCTGCCACCAGGGTGGGTGTGTGCCTCGCGTGGCCTTCCTTTTCCCCTCGCCTTCTTACCCGGCTTGGGTGGGGGGGAGGTCTCAGTGGGCGGGCCAGCCACCATTTTTCTACGCCCCCAGCAGCAGTTGTATATAATTTGATAAAGGTCTGTATGAGACAGAGAGGGCTCTGCTGTAAGCCTATGGCTTTGTCTCACATACAGGTGAAAGTGCAAAAGGTCATCAATAAGTTTCAGGTCAATATCGTTTGGGTATGCGTCCACCAACAGTTCAACACCTTGCTGAATTTCTTGCTTACATGCTGTCAAATTAGCAAGAATGGCAAACAATTGTGCAGCATCACTGTACACAGTACTTCTTTTTAAATTGGCTTCAAGTGCATCTAATATAGGAATAAAGGATTTTATCCTAAATTTATCTCTTGAAGAAAGTGATTTTTAGGCATCAGGTGCACTTTGGTCATTTCTTTGCTGTTCCCTCATTCTTTGTCTCCTTGTTTTGTAGTTAACATTTGGCAATGTGGCTTTTGCTTATTTCTCAAGCTCATCAAAATCTTCTCTAATTTTCAGAAGTGAACTGTGTACAAACTTGCACAAGAACTCAATAACAGGTCTGATTTCTGAAGGGTTTTGCTGACCTTGTGAAAATGACCTAGCACACGGGTCAAAAAATGCAGCATAAACACAAATTCCAGTTCTTCCATTTTCTGCAAAAGATTGTTAGCTTGAAGCCTGGTACCCCTTCCCATTAACGTCAGAGCACAAATGACTGAGGGCATCAGTGATAGCACTGTAACTTTCCAAAACAGTTTCTGTGGCTTTTGCGTGTGCGCCTCACCTAGTGTCTGATAAATATTAAGGCACTTTAGTCTGAGGTGGCAAAAATGATTTTAGAACTGCCCATCTCTTCTGATCAGCAAGCCCTAGGCTCTGTGGTTCAAACCACAGCGCCACCTGGGTCCCAGTGGTGAAATAGTTGAACACTAAATCGGCCATGCTTTCTCCTGAGTGGTCTTTTAGCTCAAGGAAAGTTAAAAATCTCTCAGCTGGCAAACAACCTTCAGGTGATACATATCTAGTAATTAAAGTCAACTGATCAATTTGTGAACTGTCAGGAATGGAATCTACTGAAAAGCTGAAATATCCAGCCTTTTGCATATCAGCCAGAATTGCATCCTTAACTTTTTTTGCCATGAGTTGAATAATATCCTCACATATAGTTTTTGACAAATAAGAGGGATTGCCTGATCTAGAATGTCCATACCGATTGATATGAGCAGGTAAAAATGGATCAAATTTTGCCACTAGTTCTAAAAGCCCAAGATACCGGTAATTGCCATTATTTGGAGATCCAAAGTGTTCAATGTCTCCTCTGAATGGTAAGCCTCGTTCTACAAGAGTGCGTATTATAGCAATAATTCTCTCCATGATATGCCACCACTACTGCTGTTCTGCTTTTATTTGGTCCTCTAGCTTGGAAGTTTGCCCTCTCTTCCTTGTTAGGTAGGCCAACATGGCGTTCCTATGCTTCTCTGAGTTTTCATGACTTTGGATAAGATGGGGGTTGTGCCAGTCATCAAACCCTTCGGTAGCTAAAGCTGTGGAAGAAGATGCAAGGTCTGGAAAGAGTTTACAATAAATCCGGCCTTTTGAGGGAGAATATACAAGCCACTCTTGGCTATATGTTTCCCCATTTGCTTTTGTTGAATTAAAAAGAGTTTTTGTGCAAAACCTGGACTGCTTTTTGTACACTTGCTTGGAATTAAAACAATGATGCAAAACTTGAGAGGGACCCCTCTCTACCCAATAGGATACTTCCTCATGTGATAATTCTGATCACAAACCAACATCTGTTACAGTACATCTATATTTTCAGTTTGGGGAAGCATCATGGCTGCTTCCTCATAATCAGCTTGCTGTTCCACATCCTGCTTCGCTGTTTCTCTTTCTGGGAGGTTTTTGTCTGGTTGCATGCTAGTAGTTGGCTCAGGCTGGATAGCTTCACTGCTGGCTCTTGTTTCAGTGATTGGTCTTAATTCATCACCACAGCATTTTTGAGTCTCTGTCTCTTGCACTTGCTAGCACCATTTTCAAATCTTTTACTCATGCTCAGTTTAGAATCTAAAAATTAACATTAATCTTCAACTGGGCTTCTGTCACTCTTCAGTAGCTGCCACCACTTGCTGACTTCCCTATGCCTTTCTTGAGGGACAGTGAGACCCCTCTGGCTAACTCTTGGGGTTGATGCAGAGGGATAAAATGGTCACTGCTTCCTGTCTAGAATAACAAAATCTGGCTCTACAGACTTTTTCTTTTACAGCCACTAGCATTGCCAAATATTAATACAGACACAGAGGAGTGGATATAAATAAATAAATGCATCAAGCAGCCTATTTCAGAGAATTAGAGAGTCGTAGTCGCAGGCTTCCTTGTGTTTTGTTCCTGTTCCTGTGTAATATGATGCAAGGTCTGTGTGTGAAGGGTACTGTCTGCTGGGAACAGGGTCTGCTGAAATGCCCCCTTGAAGCAATTGGGCATCTCTCTGGGGCTTCTTTTGTCTGGTTCCTGTTCTCTATCTCTTTTAACAGAGCTTCGGCAGGAGAGATTCTGAAAATGTTCTGTTCTGTTTTGCAGGTTTCCAATAGAGAGACGTCCAGCCACACATACCTGGGTGGAAAGCCAGTGTGGTGCAGTTTCAGACTAGGACCTGGGGGAGACCAAGGTTCAAATTGTGGGAATGTTCAGGGAGGCAGGAGAGGATATATTGTTTAATTATATCCTTTCCAACTTGTGTTAACAAGTTCTACAATTTAGCAGAGTAACATTCCCCCTTTTAAACTTGTACAGCGGATAATGTCTTTGCCAGGCTTGTATAAGCCTCTAAAATAAGTTTCCTTGGTAATTCCCCTTTATTCCCTCATAAAAAGATAGACTCGACACAGTCTTGTATAAAAGTATATAAAATAGTTTACTCACATTCTGTTCACAAGTGGATCTCAGAAGGCAGACTTAAGTTACAAAATATATACACCTGGAATCTATCCCATGAGATAGTTCCTTTGTCCTCTCTTGGCTGGAAGCTGGAAGCCAAGAGAGCATCTCAGACTAAGCAGATGTTGCTGCTTTGAGGAATGGAGTCAGAGCTAGATATGGCTGCCTCCTCTGTGCTATTTTGTTATCTGCACTGGTGAGATCATGCCCACCTCTGTCACATGTAGAGGAAGTCTGTCCCAGCCCAGGAGGAAACAGGAAGTTCCGACTGGCTGGTCCAGACATCCCCTTATTATGTCCACTCTAGGAATGTTGTACTTGACTACTCTGTGTTTCACATCCCACACAAATCCCCCCACTTTGCCATCATGAAGCTCACTGGGCCAGTCACAGGCTCTCAGCCTAACCTGCTGAGCAGGGATCAAATAACCAGGGGGAGAACGGTGTTTGCCACCCTGAGCTCCCTGGAAGAAAAAGTGGCAGTGCTTTCTTTCTGGGGTATGCAGTGCCAGCACCCCCCCCCCCAAATGTTAAAAGTGTGGCACTTACTATAACAACTTCATAGTGAGTTCCAGCACCTGCACCTTTTTTCCTAAAACAAAAGCAATAGAACACTGAAAGGTGGGAATGAAATGCAATAGATTAATCAATTCTTTTTAAAAAAATGATTTTTATTAAAGTTTGGGAAACATAGAAGAAGCAATGTACAACCATTAACATCAAATATGAAGTGTTTTTTAACATAAAAACTAAAAAAGAAAATAAAGAGTTGCCATTCTCCGCCTATCAGCTTTGTAGATGAATGCAAAACCGTTGCTCCGTAGTAACTTCTCTTAACATAGAATTGTAGAGTTGGAAGGGACCACCACGCGGCTTGAACCCGACATGCGGCTTGAACCCATGACTCTGAGATTAAGAGTCTTATGCTCTACCATTGGAGGATGGATGACGGCTAATGGATTGAGGTTGAATCCTGACAAGACAGAAGTACTGTTTTTGGGGGACAGGGGACGGGCAGGTGTGGGGGACTCCCTGGTCCTGAATGGGGTAACTGTACCTCTGAAGGACCAGGTGCGCAGCCTGGGAGTCATTTTGGACTCACAGCTGTCCATGGAGGTGCAGGTCAATTCTGTGATTTATCCCCCAAATCCTGATTCCCATTTAAACACAGAATCAGTAACTTAAGCTCTGGAGGCTTGGTGACATGCTGATTTGCAATGTTACTTATCTCATTAAACATTTCTTCCCTAAAATTTTCCACAATTGGGCATGTCCACTACAAGTGCCTATAGTTCCTCCTGTCCCCACACCCTCACCAGGACATAAGTGAAGTATGTTTAAGCATATAGGAAAGTTTATTTTTTTTTTTTTTTTTTTAAATTAATTTTTATTGGTTTTACAATATTGTCTGGCCCCGATTCAGGCCAGCTCACTTATGTTACAATCATTATCATGCTTCCTCTCGTCCACTCCATTATTTTCCATCTGATAGCATTTCCCAATTTTTAACAGGTTCCTAATTTCATATTCCAATAATTGTTTTCCTAATATCAATATCAATATTCAAATCTTTAAAAATCACAAATCTTAAATCACTTATATATCTTCATCTACGTCCCTCTTGCCTCCCCCGGTCCCCGGGTACACAGCTATTATTTGCATTATTCACTACATATCATACTTATCATTCTAGACATCAAAATACTTATCTTTCATTTATATTTCATATTGTTTAAACAGTCCTTGGCATGTCCATAAGTCAGAAACCATAAATCCACAAATCAGGCCGTACTTTAAGAGTTCTTATCCTATTCCTGCTGGCGGAGAGACCCAGAACCAGCATGAGTCCTGCATTGCATCTTCCAAAAAGGCCTTTTCCCAAAACTGTGTCCAGCCTTCCCAGTTCATATTCAGTTCGTCTCGGCTTCCCTTCAGCTGCTTGTCAATGAGTTTCAATGTGCTCTTCTTTCTTATGTTCCCAATCTTGCTTCTTGTGGTAAAAGCACATTTTCTTCTCCGGAGAAGCATATAGGAAAGTTTAACTGGGGTTGTAGTGGTTTTACTCTGCTCTCCACTTACCCAATCCTCCTAGGTACCGGCCGGACTTAGATAAGGAAGGGGAGAGTTTTTCCACATTTACTTGGCAATACAAGAAACAGACGGTAAGCTGCCACCACCTCCCTTTTCCGAGTAACCAAATAGGAATCCAGGGAGGAGAAATCCTATTATTAACCAGGTTACACGCCTTGGCTCACCATACCGTGACACCAATTAACAAAACAGAAAGACTGGTAGAGTCCGAAAGGTTAGGCATTGAATTTAGCTTCCCCAATGCAAAGGCAATCAAGACAAAACTAGAAGTAAGTTTCAGAATTTATTGTAAAACAAGACAACTTAAAAAAGGTGCACATTTCTTAAAAAGAGTTACAAACATAAAAACAAGAACATTTACAATGTACAATGTACGGACTCTATGCTGTAAGTATGTTAGCTAGATATATTTGTAAAATATATCTAGCTAACATACTTACAGCATAAAGATTCAAATATAGCATAGAGTCAAAAGATCATTCCCTCTGGTTACTGCCCTCAGACGAGGAACCTTTGGCAAGAGGCATAGCAAATTCCCCTGGTGGAATGCACAAAGCATCTTAAAACGCGGAGCTATTATCCTAAATGGACCCACGCGGGGTTCCGTACTTAATCCTATTAGATGCTTTCTTTAATTGTAAAGAGCCAATGGCTAAAGGCTGGGACTGTAACTCATGATGGTCAAAACAATCCACACAGTTGCATTATTGTTTTTAGAGAACATCCTGAGATCAAGGACACTCCCTATGTCCCTAGGTCTGGCTTGACGTATAGCAGACACCCTGGGCTGCAATTTGATTGATTTTTACAACCCCCAATACACACCTTAACCCGGCTGTATAAAATTTGACACTTAGCATTATAATTCCGAGTTGAGATCCAGATAACATCTCTTCCTTCAGGCGGAGACAATTAACTCTCCCCCCCCCCCCGACAATCAAGAGAAGCTGTGAGGGGAAAGTTTATCTTAAAGGGAGACCAGGCACACATTCCCGGAATACCAGGATTTCCATTCTCCCATCAGGCTATGCGGGCAAGAACCAAAGTTTTTAATATTTTTTGAGATTCCTCCTTGCACTACAGGCGTTATGCACCATTTCTGCATTATCTTCGGTATTGTTTCCTTGAGATGGATTTATAGGCATCCTTGTTGTTTTAAATTATTTTTAATATTGTTTTTAATGCTGTTACCCACACTGGGACCTTTGGGTGAAGGGTGAGTAATAAATAAATTGATAATAATAATAATCGTCATTTATTCTGTGTTCCCAGCAGGGTATTCCAGTGGCATAGTGTGAGGGGGCACAGGGGTGGTTGCCCCAGGCCCAAAATTGTTAGGTGCGCAAATGTTGAACACCTGGTGCTGCCTCAATACAGCTTCACGCTTCCACTGCTGGACTCTGTTGAAAATGGCTTCTGCATGCAAACCAGGAAGTGACCTCTCCAGACAATGGAGCTACTCTTCTTTTCTTACCTCTGTGGCTGTGAGCTCCAAGGTGACGCGGGTGCCATTAGGCAGTTGAATGCACATGCGTACTCCATCTGTTTCCCTCCCTTCTCCCCTTCCATGCAGCCCCGGGCACTGATAACCCATGCTACACCACTGGGGTATTGTAGGAATACTGCCTCTAATTTGAGATGTTGCAATTGGCTAAAGTCAGTAGGTAATACCAGTAGCTGTCGTGGCTAAAAGAAATTCAGCCATATGGTGGCTGAGAAGCCCAAAGTCCAGCAGAAGCTGGGAAGTTGGCTTATCTCATGGTGTGTCCACACAACAACTTCAGTGATCGCAAGAAATTCGCGCCCATGCCATCTCTTGGCCTGTTGGCTGTGCATTCAGTGAATCCTTAGAAGCTCCCAGAATTCAGCCATCACACCACTGCCCCTGTTGCTGCTTGAGTAGTATGGCTTGCCAACACCCACATTCATAGAATTGTAGAGTTGTAAGGCACCTCCTTAAACCACAGAACCTAGGGCTTGCCGATCAGAAGGTCGGCGGTTCGAATCCCCACGACGGGGTGAGCTCCCATTGCTTGGTCCCTGCTCCTGCCAACCTAGCAGTTCGAAAGCACGTCAAAGTGCAAGTAGATAAATAGGTACCGCTGCAGCGGGAAGGTAAACGGCGTTTCCGTGCGCTGCTCTGGTTGGCCAGAAGTGGCTTAGTCATGCTGGCCACATGACTTGGAAGCTGTATGCCGGCTCCCTTGGCCAATAATACGAGATGAGCGCCACAACCCCAGAGTCGGTCACGACTGGACCTAATGGTCAAGGGTCCCTTTACCTTTACCTTTTAAGGCACCTCCAAGGGCCACCTAGTCCGCCCCCTGCAATGCAGGAATCACAGCTAAGTGGCCATTCAGTACACTGCAGCAGGTTCTCATCAGCTGCCTGCTGTTAAGTGGGAGCCACCATCAATGACTTCTTATTTCTACATCAATTGCTGTGTGCTGGTTGCTGACCTGAATGGGGGTCTCAGTTGACCCACAGAGTGAAGTTTTCTGACTAAACTTATTTACACAGCACATAGTTGAACTATGGAACTTGCTTCCACAGGAGGCTGCGATAACCAACTAAGGTAGTTTTAATGGAGGAGGAGAGGGCTATTAATGGCGGTGGGTGTATCTCTGCCTTCATGGTCAGACACAGCAATGCTTCTGAACACCATTTGCTGGAAGCTGCAGGGAGGGAAGAT
Source organism: Darevskia mixta (assembly GCA_034641385.1). Lineage (NCBI taxonomy): Eukaryota > Metazoa > Chordata > Lepidosauria > Squamata > Lacertidae > Darevskia > Darevskia mixta. The sequence continues at coordinate 4,455,727 of JAWWNH010000124.1, read as the reverse complement.
GCTCTTGTGCTCAGAACCTGCTTGTGGGCCTCTGTTCGGCCACTGAAGAGTGGATGCTGGACTAGATGGGCCCCTTTTGGCAAGACTCTTCTGACATTCTTATGCAACCTCCAGGTCCAGAAGCAGTATATCTGGATTCCTAGGTTCTTTGGTGTATTTGGCCATTGTGACAACAGGATTCTGGACTAGATTGGTCACTGACCTGATCCAACCAGGCTTTTCCTCTGTTCTCAGTTCTTTTGTTCTTGTTATCTGCTGCAGCCCGCAAGTTAAAGAAGCTGGGAAACCTGAAGATGCAAAATGAAGGGGAAGCCGCCGGCCCCTCCAGACCTAAAGAGGAGCAAGCTCCGAAGATGACCATGACATGCACTGAGAGCTTGGAGCGCCAGCCCATCTTCCTCAATGTCCTGGAGGCTATCAAGCCAGGGGTGGTGTGTGCCGGCCGTGACAACAACCAGCCTGATCCCTTTGCTGTCCTCTTGACCAACTTGAATGAGTCGGACGAGAGGCAGCTGGTGCATGTCTTGAAATGGTCCAAGGCCTTGCCAGGTAAGAAGCAGCTCTTGCATTCTCCCCCCCCCTCTCTCTCTCTCATCTATCTATTCCTTATCTGAAGATCAGACATCACAGAAAACAGTGCAAAAGCCCCATCTCCTGTTGATTATTCAGAATAAGTAAAAATGTAAAGGGACCCCTGATCATCTCGCTTTACTGGCCGAGGGAGCTGGCGTTTGGCCGCAGACAGCTTCTGGGTCATGTGGCCAGCATGACTAAGCCGCTTCTGGTGAACCAGAGCAGCGCACAGAAATGCCATTTACCTTCCTGCTGGAGCGGTACCTATTTATTTACTAGCACTTTGACATGCTTTCAAACTGCATGGGACCGAGCAGTGGGAGATCACTCTGTCGCGGGGATTCGAACCGCCAACCTTCTGATCAGCAAGCCCTAGGCTCTGTGGTTTAGACCACAGCGCTACCCGTGTCCCTTCAGAACAAGTAGATGGCAAATATTTTCATAGCATACAATTTGCACCTCTTTTGTGATCTGCATTCCATTATTGGCAATTAAAGAGATGCTGTCTTTCATTATCTACAGTTAAAATGACTGTCAGGAAGATAGCAGACTGCAAAAAATCACATATATTAAGAAATGCATCAGTATTAAAAATAAATAAATAAATAGATGATAGATAGATAGATAGATAGATAGATAGATAGATAGATAGATGGAGAAAATGCTCCTAGATACTTAGGGAAGCTTTCCTGAGCTTTTTAGATAGAGTGGGAGAACAACATTTAATAAGAATTCAGAAATAATCTAGAATCATCTAGAAACAATCTAGAAAAACATCCATTTCCCAGAATCTATTCCTTGGATCGAGAACGAATTATGTCCCAGGCTTGTCTGAGAGGAGAAGATGTTTTTGCCTCTCTGTCTACATGTCTTGGTTTGCTTGCTTGAGCCCCTTGGTGTGTGACTTGCATGCGCTTTTCCCCAGAACTTCTGCTCTCTGCCTCGGACACACTTTGTGAGTTGCCTTCTGGGCTCCTCATTGGGGGACTTGCACAAAGAACTCAGGGGTCCAGAGATGCCACACCTTTTTGCCATCCTTTGCTCAAGTTCAGTAGGCTGGGTGTGGTTGTGTTCTCATCGTATGTCTGTAAGAATGTAGGTTGCACTTGGAGGGAGAAGGTTCACTGACGTGCTCATGCGTCTGTTTCCTATACTGGGCAGGGATAGATTGCTGGGAGACATGGGTTGACTACAATGGCAGTGAACATTCCATGGAAGCAAGGCTGAGTTTGTCTTCAAGTGTCCATTTGACAGGGGGAGCCTGTGCAGTGTACTGGTTAGAGTGCTTGACTAGGTCCTGGGAGAGACCAGGGTTCGAAACCCAGTTGGCTTCTGTATGTCCCCTGGGGAAGGGCACCCTCTTGTCCTTTGTCTTAGGCAGCAAGATGTCTTGAGCGAGTCCTGACAAAGAACTACAGCCAATGATGGCTCCCTGGTGGGACAATGTGCATGACAAACATGTCTGAATTCACACATTGTATGATCAGGTGCTCTTCCTCAAGCAGCAAGGAGTTGCCTGCGTTTGGCTTCTTTGGCAACGAGAGATTACTGGGCAGATGGTCTTTTTGTAATTTCTAGTTTGTTTTGCAAATCTCCCAATAGACCATGGGGTGTGCTCCACTCAGGCAACGGATCTGTACCCTCACATCAGATCGCCAGGACACAGCTGCCCAGCAGCCAACTCTCAACTATCTCTCCCTCTCTCCTTTTCTCTCAGTCTTCTTGTCTGCCCCCAGACTTTCTTTCGTCCTTTCACAAATATGTAAGAAGCCATAGTGGATCAAAGACCCACGTAGTCCAGCATCCTGTGGCCCACCAGACGCCTGTAGGAAACCCACAAGCAGGATTCAGTCATAAGAGCCATCTCTCCTCCTGCGGTGTCCAGCAACTGGCATTCAGAAGTATTACTCCTTTTGGCAGCAGAGGCAGAGCAAAGCCATTCTGGCTCATAGCCATCAATAGCCTTTTCTTCCATTTGTCTAATCTCTTTTTAAAGCCATCCAGGTTGGTGGCTATCACTGCCTCCTGTGAGAGAGACTTACACAGTTTAACTGTGCACTGTAGGAAGAAGGACTTCCTTTTATCTGCCCTGAACCTTCCAACATTCAGCAGCTTCACTAAATGTCTCCAGGTTCCAGTGTTAGAAAGGAGGGAGAAAAGCTTTTCTCTGCCCACTTCCTCTAGGCCATGCATAATTTTATAAATTCCTATTATGTCCTTCTTACTCTTCTTTTTTAAACAATTTTGTTTATTAAATTGTAAGAAACGAAAAGAAAAAATACTGCAGCTGTCAAAACATTATTATACATTTTAAAGAAACAGATTGACGCTACGAAAGGTTGGCAGCTGATAAAGTGCTTAAGGAAGGGGGGGGGGAATGTAAAACAAAAGTAAAGGTAAAGGGACCCCTGACCATTAGGTCCAGTCGTGTCCGACTCTGGGGTTGCGGCGCTCATCTTGCTTTATTGGCCGAGAGCCGGCGTACAGCTTCCGGGTCATGTGGCCAGCATGACAAAGCCGCTTCTGGCGAACCAGAGCAGTGCACGGAAACACCGTTTAGGAGTGGTTCCTATTTATCTACTTGCACTTTGACGTGCTTTCGAACTGCTAGGTGGGCAGGAGCTGGGACCGAGCAACGGGAGCTCACCCCGTTGCAGGGATTCAAACCGCCGATCTTCTGATCAGCAAGCCCTAGGCTCTGTGGTTTAACCCACAGCGCCACCTGGGTCCCTAAAACAAAAGTAGGTAATTATTATTTAAAAATAAAATAAAAATAAAACACCACCACAGTGTATACCATGCCCAAATCATATCCACCAGGCAAGTAAGTTTGTCACTCATTTCTCTCATAATTGATTATTTCAAAATTAATTTAAAAATGTATACAGAAAAATTCAAGCATCATTTGCTATATATATCATGTGAAAAGGAAAGGAAAGCCTACGTCGGCCGAACTTTATTTCATACCAATACTTTTACAGTACTAGTAAATATTATCAAATCAGAACACACCACAGTAAAATTATCTTTCTTAGTCTGAACTCAGCTTGTTTGTTAATTTAATTTTTTAAGTAACACTTGATGGCAATTTGACACTGGAGAGATCTTTCAAATGCCTAACTTAACAGCCCTTGCAACTTGTAATACCCCAGCAGGCCTTAGCCACAACTTTGGATCCATCACAGAGCAGGCAGATCTGTGTCTCCTGTTTCCAATACAGCTCACATACCCCCCATTCCTCCTCCTCCTCCTCCTCCTCCTCCCTCTCTCTTTTTCTCTCCCTCTGCTGTTCTCCAACTTAAAAGCTAGGTGAAGGGGACAGAGGAAAGGCCCACCCATTTGTTCTACCACACAGAGCAACTCCTTTGGTTATAGTTACAGGTAGGTAGCCGTGTTGGTCTGCTGTAGTTGAAACAAACTAAAAAAAATCCTTCCAGTAGCACCTTAGAGACCAACTAAGTTTGTTATTGGTATGAGCTTTCGTGTGCATCTGAAGAAGTGTGCATGCACACGAAAGCTCATATCAATAACAAACTTAGGTGGTCTCTAAGGGGCTACTGGAAGGAATTTTTTTTATTTTACTTTGGTTATGTTCATCACAATGTTTTAACTAGCCACAGTGTTTTAAATACCTGGGTATAACCTTTCAAGAAAAGGGCTCGTGGCATTACCAGGTTAAAAATACTATTGTAAATGCCCAAAGATCTACCAAAGCTATTATAAGGTTTTTCTATGGAAAAAGGGGCCAATATATTCCGGCAGCCTCCCAGGTCTTTGCTGCAAAAATATTAACACAACTGATATATGGCTTTCAGATCTGCAGCTTCTTAAATCTTGCTCCCTTAGAATCATTCCAAACTAAGTTCTGTCTAACATAGCTTTCTGCTTGGAGGTCGGGCAAATCCCTGTTAGCGCTCAGATATGGATTAAAACTTATCTTTTTCCCTGTTGGGTTGTCACCCTTAACCCTACTGGATTCCTACCAATCCAAATGGAAAGCTATATTGCATGAAAAGCTAAGAGGATTGGAGTTTTCCCCACAGGCCCTGATAGCTGTAGGTTATGAGAAAGCTAGAGCAATAATCCGCCAACGAATTTGGGATGTGGAACTGCAATGCCACGTGAGCGAGATGAATAAACACCCAGCAATAAAAGATAATGGGAGAGGATTTACCCCAGCAAATTATTTGTCAAAATTACAAATACTTAAATACAGATGGTCATTTACCCTCGCTAGATTCAACGTGCTGCCATCTGCCTTATTGCAGGGCAGATTCAAGGGTAAACCATATGCGGAACGAGTCTGCCCCTGTGGCTTGATGGAGGTAGAAACTGTCTCTCATGCCTGGTTACGCTGCCATTTCTACGGGGATATACGCTCGGTATTTATTACCCCTGCTATGCAAAAATCTGAAAATGAATCCAAACTTCAATGTCTAAAATCCCTGGTAGAGGACAAGGATCCTGAGATCACATTAAGGGTAGCCAAATTTTGTGTGATTGCCATAAAATTTAGGGAACAAGCTGTGCTATCATAACGATTAGGGCCTTAAATGATAATTTTAGGTTATATTTTAATGACTAAGTTTTTAATGACTAATTTATATTTTTTTAAACTGTTGCTATATCTGTATTGTCCCTGTTATACCTAATTGCAAATTCAAATGTATCCCTATTGTGTTTTATGACTTCCTTGATATTGTATGTGAGCTGGAACTGGTGTGTGACTGAAATAATAAATTCATTCATTCAACTAGCCAGCCAAAGCCATTACCTTGCCAAGGGGACTGGTTTGGCAAGTCGCTCTCATACCTTTCACCCCTACAGATACAGGAACCAAGAACTGGAAGCAACTCAGGGCATCATCCAGACTGGGATGGTCCACATGCAGCCTTTGAGGCCTTTTTTTGGGAAGGAGGCGTGAGGGTTCTGGCAGGATCCTAGAGTCCCCCCTCCGCCTCCTTCCCAAAGCCTAGTTAGTGTGTTCCCAGTTTGGGGAAGAAGGTAGGGGGGCTCTGGGGGCACTAGAGCCTTGTGCCTCCTTCCCAAAGCCCAGAGCCTTGCTTAGCAGCTTTGATATGGTGGCAAGAGGGCTGGGTGTGTGATAAATCTTGCCTCACTCCCCCCCCCCATGCAACAAGGCAGTGTGCAGCCTGCGGGTTTCATGCCAAAGTACTCTTGCAACCCACTTGGTATGAAAAGTTGGGCCACCCTAATCCAGTCTGCCCCCCCCCCCGCTTGCAACAATTTTGATTTCCAGTGGCAGTCAATGGGCCTTTGGGGAGGTACAGCAGGAAAATAGAGGGAAAGGAAGGAAAAGCTGAATCCTGATCAGATCTGAGGAATTAAGAACGCTTGCATTACTGCAGCTGCCCTGCTTGGCCGCTTCCCATTTTTAGCACATCAGAGGGGTGGAATGTCAGCTTCCCGGAGCTTAGCAGAGAGTGACAATTGGAAACACCTCTGTCTCTTCTCTGTTGAATAAAGACACAGGGGAGGACTTGGGTCCTCAACCACAACCCAGTGCAGCATCATTCATAATTACTGGGCACAATTAAGCTAATGAAGGGTTTTAGTGTTCTACACAGTCTGGTTAGTTTGGCTAGATGGCCACTTCTACCATATTCATGAGCTTTCTGGCAGTGCAAGAACTTTGGAGAATACCTTTTGTCCTATAGCAGGGGGGGAAGCAAAACTCTCCAAGCACAGACAGTCATGGGGTGAAATTAACCACTGTTAGGGAGGAGTAGGTGGTGGTGGGTGGGAGAGAAATTCATTCTGTCCACATTTTGTTGTGAGCCTAATTTAAGCTTTCCTAAACCAAAACACTCTTGCCCTTCAAAATTTGCCCACACATTGTGATGTAGTCCTAAAAAATGGGGAAAGCGCACACACAAAATGCATGCACAAATGTAACATGTAAATGTGTTATATAGGGAGGGATTTCTTGTAAAAATGTGTATACAGCACAATCACATCATGCATACATTTAATTGTGTGATTTCAGCCATATGCAGTTGAAGGCTGACTGGTTGAAATCACACAGGAGGCAGAGAGCTTCAAAGCTGTTTTTGCATAGCATTTTCACAGAGTGGAAAGAGCTTTTTAACTGGGCTCTGGGATGCTCTTATGGAAACTTGGGCAGCCCCACAAGATCTTGTGAGAATCACCCAGAGCCCAGTAAGCATGTCAGAGAGCTTAAAAGCTCTCCATCTTGCTTGGCAGCAAGGCCTCCTTGGCTCACAACCAACTTCGGAAAGGTAAGGATGGTCACTTGGGGGCAGTTATGGTTCAAGTATACGGGATTTTGCATATGCATGCCATCTTCAGATTGTAGCCACCGTGCAATACTGTATTAGACAAAATTGTATATAAACAAGTCTGTTATACAAAAAATGAATACAAAATGTGTGCACATCACCATGCAAACTTTTTGCATGCTGACAGATGAATGGGGGAAACTAAACTCAAGACTAGAAAACTGAGGAAGGGAGACAAGTCAGAATTTACGTGTCTTAGTCTGCTCCTCTGACCACTACGCCAGAAGGGTAGCATGGTCAATTGGGTGCTCTGGATGAGGTTGTACACTCTCTATCAAAAGCTGCTGAGAGATCAAGAAAGAATCACAAGGCCATGCTCCTCTTGTCTTTCTCTCAGTAAAGGTCATCCAAAGCCAATTCAGTTCCATAACTGCACATAAACCCTAACTGAGTTCTCCTAAATGGATCAGGATAATCAGTGTTTCATGCAAGTGTTTTTGCAACAACTGCATGGCAACCCTCTGCATCACTTTCCCAAGAAAGGGGGTCTCTGTGACCAGACAGTAGTTGTCAGAAACCAATGGCTCCACCTGGATAGGCTTCTTCAGGTGTGGTCAAGTCACTGCTTCCTTCCAGAAGGTTGGGACCACTCATTCCCACAAGGATGCACTGCCACATCCTGGTTCCACCCAGTCACGTCCCCTCAGCAGGCTTCAGTCATCTAGGAGGGAAAGGCACTGAGAGAACACATGGGTGGCCACTTCATTACAAGCAACTTGCCCAATGCCATCAAGATCTATCAACTGAAACTGATCAACTTTGCCCTCAAAGTGCCTTGAAAACAAGTCACAATGGGATTCTGACGGGTCTAAAATTCCATTGCCTGGAACATAGGAGCCAACTCCTAGGGGCCGAGGCCCTTTTGCCCCCCCAATAAAATATTTGAGGGGGCCTGCCCCACAGTTGATGGGCATTACCATTCAAATGGTGTGTGTGCACTGAGTCATGTGATCAGTTATGTGGAGTGGGGCTTACCTGCCCCCCCCAATATTTTATTCAAGTTGGCACCCCTGGCCTGAAGCACAAGTCAACAGATCCTGGACATAAGAACACAAGACGAACCTGCTGGATCAGGCCACCAACAAACATAGTCCAGCATCCTGTTCTGACTGTAGCCAACCAGATGACTGTGGGAAACCCACAAGCTGAACGGAAGCACTACAGCTCTCTCCCCTCCTGTGGCTTCCAGCAATTGGGATTCAGAAGCAACAATGCTTCCGGCCATGGAGGCAGAACATATCCAACATGGCTAGTAGATAGCCTTATCCACTGTGAATTCATCCAATCCTCTTTTAGAGCCATCCAAGTTGGTAGCCATCATTGTCTCCTGCCGTAGCAAGTTCCACAGTATGTCTAAGCACTGCATGAAGAAGTTCTTCCTTTTATCTGTCCTGAATCGTTTCCAACATTCTAACTTCCTGTGTTATGGGAAAGGGAGAAGCACTTTTCTGTAGTGAGTTTCTCCATGCCATTCATAATTCTATAAACGCCTCTCATATGAAAGAAACATTTGCGATGCAATGGATGCAAAGAAGTGGGCCTCCTTGCTTCGTATTCTTGCATGTGTACATGTAGAATTAGACATAATTCTGTAGCGCAAACGTCACATGGGCTGCATGGACAAAGGCTTTGAATTACACTGTTTGGTTACTAAAAGGCTCCAATTAGCTGCAAACCAATATGTTCTCATTATTAGAGCAAGCACTTAGGTTTCATGGTTGCTCAGGAAATACATTGAGAGAACTGATTTAAATATATGATTTAAATTTGCATTTTCTTTGTCATTTAAATCATGGTTTGAACAGATGATTTAAATCACCTTGATTTAAATCAATCCATTCTGGTTTGCACTGATGGAGAAAATCAATTAGAAGCATCTTCAGTATATGCTAAGTTCAACATCACCATGATTTCATGTTAGAATAATCAAATCAGCCTTCCACATTCCCTTCTCTCCTACTTCTTTACACACAAAAAGCAGTTTCCTGTGACATCTGAACTATCATTTGTTCAAAGTATGCTACTTCTATATCCTGGTCAGTTAACTAAATGTAGTTAGAACAAACCCCAGTTTTCCAAGCTCTGACATCACAGGAAACTGTGGTTAGCTCAAAGGATGTTTTCAATTTTTTAAAATAGAAGTTATGGGGGGTATTGTGCTAGCAAGGGTTGCCATGTTCTCTCATTTACAGAGACTATCTATTTCAAGTCTATTTTATAGATAAAGAACCTTAAAAAGTTAGAGCAGGAGACTCTTAACAGTAGACCTGGGAGGCAACTAGATCACCTGGTCACAGCCATCCGGACTAAGGCAAGATTCTAGTTGTATATAAAGCATTACAATTATTTCCACATTTTTGACCATACATATAAATAAGCAGTTATACATCAGTTTGTGTCCTCTGTTTTAGTGATGCAGTTTCTCTTTTTTGTTAATGAGACATGGCCACCTCAGGGCAAGTCCAAGGCTTATTCCCGTAATACTCACCCATGGTTTAGCGCTACATCAGAGCCAGTGATATAGCACAGCAGTCATGAAATAATCCTGTCCAAGCTCTGAGGCTGAATATTATCCATGGAGTGCCTACATGTTTATTTAAAAATGGGAGTTCTGTTGGCTGTTTAAAAAAAAACAAAAAATCTCTCCTTGGGGGTCTCACCTGACATGCTTCATTTTATTTTTTTTTTCATTTTTTCTGCAGTTGTTCACTGCCAGAATGATTCATTTCCAAAGCATATGAATGCTTGGCAACATTTCCTCAGAACCAGGGCAGGTACCCCCTTCTAGGGACAAAGTCAAGCGCTATCCAGTTGCCCAGGGAGAGGGGCGTGTCCGCACATGATCTAGGATGTATTTCCTGTCCCATTAAATGGGCAAAAATCATCCAGTTCAGTGACACCCTCCACAGTCAGGCTGTGAGGTTGCAGAGGCTGTTTTAATTAAGCCTTGTGCTAAAGTTTTGATTTGATTTCAATAGATCACATTGCATTTTTGAATATTGAGATTCAATGCAGGAAAAAGCCTCCAAGTGACAGTAGCAGGTGGTGTTTCCAGCAACTGTTACAGTCACCTGCCTAGAGCCCCATCTCATAGAATCAAAAAATGGAACCGAATCACAGAATCACCCGCCACACCCACATTTGCAATACCCACCACACATACCATCTTGTTTTTTGAGTTACAGGTTTTGCTCCATCGCACCCTTAACTTGATCACCATATTCCTGAGAAACCACCGTCTGTTGTTCTTATCCAATTATGATTGGCCTGGATATCTACCTGCACTCCATGTCCAGACAGTAAGGGCACTTGGAAACAAACTCTTGGTTGCTGCCTCCTAGCTGTAGGACTCTCTCTTGCAAAGGGACATGCCGAGATGGAAAAACCTAAGAAGAATCCACCCAGCAAAGAACCCTCTTTACTACAGTGACCAGCAAGAGACAGGGATGGGAAGGTCAACAATCTGCTCTTGTTCCCCAAGACCTGGTTTCCAGAGGGATGACACCCCTAAACGTGGCTGTACTTAGCTGCCATGAGGAACAGCACCTCCTCCTTCTCGGTTCTGGTTAATCCCTTTCCAAAGCCATCGCCACCACTTGTGCTGCAAATTTCTGTGCATCTATTAGTCATTGTGTGAAGCCTTCCATTTTCTTTGTCCTGAATCAGGAGGCCAATCAGTTCCAGTGGGGGGGGGAGAGACCCCCTCAGTTCTGATGAGAGGAAATTCTTTCTGTCCACTTTCTTCAGAAAAATGCAAGCTTTTTGTAAACCTCAACCATATTCCCCCACCATTTATTCCTTTCTTGGGTGCTAAACCATGCCTTGTATTCAATTTAGAGCTTGATATGTTACTCTTCTTTCTCTATTTCTTTCTTTCTCTCTCTTTCTTTCCCCCCCCCCTTTCTTTTTTTTCAAAAAAAGCAACTGCAGGAAGGTCTGATCAGGATCGGGACCATGGGGCAGGGTAGTTCATCCTTGCCCTATGCTCTCATACTGACCCAAATCCAGCCCCCCTACCTGAAGTTGCTGTTCAGCATAGGAGGAACAACCACTGGTGACAAAGAATAGCCTTGGGGGAGGGGTTGCCATTTTCAGCAGCTCCCCCTACACATCCCAATTCCCCCCAGATCATCTACCCTGCTCAGAGCAGCCCTGGGTCCCCCTCCTTGTGCCACCAAGGGGAGGGAGCAGCAGAGAGGGAGACCCTTTCCTGGGTGTGGCTGGTGGCCTGTTAGACACCCAACTGCCCTGTGTCTGAGGCCCATCTTGGGAGCTCCGGTGGGTGATCTGGCTGGTCTTTGGGGAAGAGCCATAGATCAGTGGGTAGAGCATCTGCCTTGCAAGCAGAAGGTCCCAGGTTCAATCCCTGATGGCATCTCCAGATAGGATTGGGAGAGGCTCCTGGCCTGAAATTCTGTAGAACCGCTGCTGCCTCTCATTCAGTATGAAGCAGCTTCCTATGCTGATGAGACCTGGGAGATTATTTTCACAGAACACCCTGCATTTTAGCTTTTCAAAGCCCATGATTGAGTTTCCATGTGATTAAAAAGCCTCCAGGTAACTGCAGCAGGTGACATTTCCAGCAACTGGAAGCCCTATTTTTGGAGCCCTATCATAGAATTGCAGAGTTAGAAGGGATCTGAAGGGTCATCTAGTCCAATTCCCTGCAATGCAGGAATGCCATCTGTTCCCATCCACTCGACCTCCCTCTCTCCAGAAACACTTGCAGCAGGCAAGCAAACCAGTAAGTTGGCAATTTGCTGTCCCAGTCTTTGGACTCAGAGCAACACCCATCTCCTACATACAACTTGAAACCCTCACTGCTGTTTACCGTGTGCAGTATCTTGTTTTGGGAGTTACAGTTTATTTCCAAGCTTAGCAACTTGAGCACCCTACAAGGGCATGTCATTTTAGGGGATGGAACTTTTTGCAAATTTCTTTAAAATATGTTTTGGGATGGGAGGAATTCAAATCTATTATTTTTGTGATTGGACAATATTTTGATTGATCAAAAAGAACATGAACTCCTCCCAGAAAACCAAAGAATTTTAATTTTACCTTCTGAAAATGTCAGGTAATGCTATAAAAAAAACTTACTTTCTCTGCATAAAACATATCCTACTAGGCACACAACATTACCTTGTAATCATAAAACAACATTAGAAAGTAATGGCATCAGTTAATTTAAGCAACAAGTTTCATCAAGTCTTGCTTTGATTTGTTATTTGACCTCATCCACCAACATGTTTCTTGAGCTCTGATGTAGCCCTCCTGCTTCTCCTGTCTATACACCCTGCCTGCTGCCTCTGTGAGTTGTTCCACTCTGGGCATGACAGAGTCACTCTGGAAGTTGCATGGATTCATGAATTAACTTCTTGATTTCCGCTGTAATGACTCCATGAGACTTCCCTGTCAGGCCAATCTTTTAGCTCCAACTGGGACAAAGCACTGGGGTGGGTGGGAGCTGTCTTCATCAGATGTACAGAAAAATCTCCCAGAGTGTCATCATCTCCACCCTTTACGTGAACAAGCTTTTGGACACCAGCTCTCCTCACTGTCATCTGAGCACAAGTGTCTGGATTATCATCTTCCTGAATGCATACTAGGCTAAGCATTGGATGGGTGACAAAACAGCATCCACTATAGCCTTTTTTTTGCAGCCTAACTCACTGCAGCTGGAAAAAGATGTGGCTTGGACCTTCCACCCAAGAGTGTTTTACTTTGATGTTGAACCAGCATCAAATGATGTCTTCTTCTATCAGTCTTAAGTTGTGGAGAGTTTTGCTTCCAAGGCCATGTTTTGAAACCCATATGTGAACTATACATTGGAATCTACTAACTATACATCGGAATCTACTAACTATACATTGGAATCTACCCTGGATCACTATTGAGTAGAAATCCCAATTGACAGACACCTTGGGCTTCTCTCCCTTCCTCTAATTCTAGTCTTAACTGCCTTGCTATGGATGAATGTTGGTTGACAGGGTTGGGAAGCAATTTTACTCGCAATTGCGATTGGGCTTTGCAGCACAGGGTTTTCGGCTTCCTCATAGCAACGTAGCTGTTCTGCTTATATAGTTGCATAATTTGATCCTAAATGTATTTCCATGACTTCCTTTGGATCTCCTGGTGGAGAAGGCACTGGGCCAGGTCCACATCAGGCATCACTGAAAGTGGGATTCTCTAAAAGAATATTGTGGATGTGGGTCTGATGACCACTCCATAGCTCACAGGGTTGGCATGTCTGGTGCACACCGTGGTCACAGGATAAGGACTTAAGAAGAGCCCTTCTGAATCAGGCCAAGGGTGGATCCAGCATCCTGTTCTCACATTGGCCACCCAAATGCCAGCTCAGTCTACCCAGCCAGGAGATCTTCACTTTCCCTGTAACCATTGTAACTGTCAGTTTGCATTTCTTAGTGCAGAAAGTATTGATCTGATGGGTAGAGATTTTTCCTGTTCTGATTGATTCTGGAAGTTACTGGAAGTTTTTCTTCTCTGTGGGAAAGAAGGTCCTTGTTTTGGTTATTCCTTCTGAGAAGCTGGATACAGCTGCCTTAAACTGGTTCTCCTATCTCTTTAGTCAAGGTCATGCTGACTATAAAAGTAGGGCCAGAAGGAGCCTGAGTTTCACACTTTCTCTTTCTATCTCTCTTCCTTCTGGTGTGGTGTTCTGGATATAGTGTTTAATAATAATAAATAATAATAATAATAATAATAATAATAATAATAATAATAATTTATTTATTAGTTATACCCTGTCCATCTGGCTGGGTTTCCCCAGCCACTCTGGGCAGCTTTCAACAAAAGATTAGAATACAATAGTTAAGGTTTAGTCTTACTATAAGTTATTTTAAGTTTATGTTAAGTCTGCTGCAACTGGATTTCTTAGGGACAGAATGTATTGGATTTGTGACCATTATGCTCATTTGCCTTCAGTAGCAGTAAAGCTCTGCTGGATGAAATTGCTTCTGGTCTATTTTTGGGGAATTCTGCAATGTGTTTTAAGTTTTTACTCTGCTAACTATATGTTGGAATCTACTCTGGATCAATATTGAGTAGAATTTCAATGACTGTAACCAAAGAGCTGTACCCAATAAATTGTGGCTTTTATGACTCCATCTTGACCCATTTGTAGTCCTTTCTCCTGGAAAACTACCCTGCGCCACAAAGACTCCTAAACCAAAATTCACAAAGGCTTAACCATTTCCCCACACATGAAGAACAGACTCCATATGATTGGAATGTAGTAATAGAGGGATACAATCTATTTCAGAGAAATAGACCAAACAGGAAAGGAGGAGGAGTGGCGTTATATGTCAGGGATGTGTATACCTGTGAAGAGATCCATGATTTAAAACTTCAAAGCCAAATTGAGAGTATCTGGGTCAAAATTAAGGGAGAGAAAAATAACAGTGATCTCATTGTTGGAGTTTACTATAGACCCCCTGCCTTCCTGGAACAGATGACCAAGCATTCAAAAGGAAGTGAGATAGTAGTAATGGGGGATTTCAACCATCCTGATATTTGTTGGATGTCAAACTCAGCCAAGAGCATAAGGTCGAACAGATTCCTCACTGGCCTTGCAGACAATTTCATTGTCCAGAAAGTGGGAGAAGCAACAAGAGGATCAGCCATTTTAGATCTGGTCCTAACCAATAGTGATGACCTGGTTAGTGGGGTGGAAGTGGCAGGATCATTAGGTGGGAGTGATCATGCTCTTCTGGAGTTTATTATACAGCAGAAAGGAGCAACCAAGCATACTAAGACTCAAATTCTAGACTTTAAGAAAGCCGACTTCAGAAAACTTAGGGAAACGCTGGGTGTGATCCCATGGTCAGTAATACTAAAAGGGAAGTGAGTTCATGATGGATGGGAGTTTGTTAAAAGGGAGATATTAAAAGCACAACTTCAAGCAGTACCAATGAGACGAAAACATGGAAGGTGCCTAAAGAAGCCAGGGTGGCTATCTAAAGAACTTTTAACTGAGTTAAGATTTAAAAGGGATATGTACAAAAAATGGAAAAAGGGGGGAAACCACCAGAGAGGAATTCAAACAAATAGCCAGCACGTGTAGAGACAAAGTCAGAAAAGCTAAAGCACAGAATGAACTCAGGCTTGCTAGAGAGGTTAAAAGCAATAAAAAGAGTTTTTATGGGTATGTCCGTAGCAAAAGGAAGAACAAGGAAACAGTGGGGTCACTTAGAGGAGAAGAAGGTGAAATGCGAACAGGGGACGCAGAAAAGGCAGAACTCCTCAATACCTTCTTTGCCTCAGTCTTCTCCAAAAAAGAAAACAATGCCCGACATGAAGAATATGGAGCAGATGATTCAGCAGGGGAAACTCAGCCCAGAATAAGTAAGGAGGTAGTACAAGAACACTTGGCTAGTTTAGATGTATTCAAGTCTCCAGGGCCAGATGAACTACATCCCAGAGTATTAAAAGAACTGGCAGAGGTGATTTCAGAACCACTGGCAGTAATCTTTGAGAATTCTTGGAAAACAGGTGAAGTCCCAGCAGACTGGAGGAGGGCAAATGTTGTCCCTATTTTCAAAAAGGGGTAAAGAGAGGACCCAAACAATTACCGCCCAGTCAGCCTGACATCAATACCAGGAAAGATTCTAGAGCAGACTATTAAGCAAACGGCCTGTGAGCACCTAGAAAGGAACGCTGTGATCACTAAAAGTCAGCATGGGTTTCTGAAAAATAAGTCATGTCAGACTAATCTAATCTCATTTTTTGACAGAATTACAAGCCTGGTAGACGAAGGGAACGCCGTGGATGTAGCCTATCTTGATTTCAGCAAGGCCTTTGACAAGGTGCCCCATGATATTCTTGTAAAGAAGCTGGTAAAATGCGGCCTAGACAATGCTACCATTCAGTGGATTTGTAACTGGCTGACTGACCGAACCCAAAGGGTGCTCATCAATGGCTCCTCTTCATCCTGGAGAGAAGTGACTAGTGGGGTGCCACAGGGTTCTGTCTTGGGCCCAGTCCTATTCAACATCTTTATCAATGACTTGGATGATGGGCTTGAGGGCATCCTGATCAAGTTTGCAGATGACACCAAATTGGGAGGGGTGGCCCCAGAGGACAGGATCACACTTCAAAATGGCCTTAACAGATTAGAGAATTGGGCCAAAGCAAACAAGATGAATTTTAACAGGGAGAAATGTAAAGTACTACACTTGGGCAAAAAAAATGAAAGGCACAAATACAGGATGGGTGACACCTGGCTTGAGAACAGTACATGTGAAAAGGATCTAGGAGTCTTGGTAGACCACAAACTTGACGTGAGTCAACAGTGTGATGCAGCAGCTAAAAAAGCCAATGCAATTCTGGGCTGCATCAATAGGAGTATAGCATCTAGATCAAGGGAAGTAATAGTACCACTGTATTCCGCTCTTATGCCTTATGAGGAACGGCTTAGGGAGCTGGGTATGTTTAGCCTGGAGAAGAGAAGGTTAAGGGGTGATATGATAGCCATGTTCAAATATATAAAAGGATGTCATATAGAGGAGGGAGAAAGGTTGTTTTCTGCTGCTACAGAGAAGCGGACACGGAACAATGGATTCAAACTACAAGAAAGAAGATTCCACCTAAACATTAGGAAGAACTTCCTGACAGTAAGAGCTGTTCGACAGTGGAATTTGCTGCCAAGGAGTGTGGTAGAGTCTCCTTCTTTGGAGGTCTTTAAGCAGAGGCTTGACAGCCACCTGTCAGGAATGCTTTGATGGTGTTTCCTGCTTGGCAGGGTGTTGGACTGGATGGCCCTTGTGGTCTCTTCCAACTCTATGATTCTATGATTCTATAAGACTCTTCAAACTCTAGCTGGCTCTGGTTCTCCTTTTCCTAACATTACAATATCCATTAGAAGACGGGACTGCCAGAACGTTGTAGAAATGTATACTTACACAGGAATAACCAGATGCGCAAATATAGGGTGGGGGACACTTAGTTTGCCAGGAGTACATGCAAAAAGGATCTCAGGGCCTTAGTAGATTGCAAGCATAACATTGGTCAACCATGTGATGCAGCAGCCAAAAACGTTAATGTGATTCTGGGCTTAGAATCATATAATCATGGACTCATAGAGTTGGAAGAGACCACAAGGGCCATCCAGTCCAACCCTCTGCCAAGCAGGAACACCATCAAAGCATTCTTGACAGATGGCTGTCAAGCCTCTGCTTCATGAACAGAATTCTAGATCTAGATCAAGGAATGTCATAGTACTGCTCTGTGTTGCCTGGGTCAGATTCCTCGTAGAGTCCTGTGTCCAGTTCTCAGCACCCCTGTTGACAGAGGAAAGTAGAAGATGTGCAGAAAGGGTGCCCAAGATGATCAAGAGTCTGGAAACCAAGTTTTATGAGGGACGGTTGAGGGAGTTGGGTATGTGTAGCCTGGAAAAGAGGAGACTGGAGGGAGATAGGATAACCATCTTCAGATGTCTGAAGGGCTGTCTCATGGAAGATGGAAGAAGCTTGTTTTATCCAGCTAGGAGAGTAGAATCTGAACAAATGGATTCAAGTTACAAGAATGGAGATTCTGACTAAACGTCAGGAAGAACTTTTTGAGAGTAAGAGCCATTTGAGTGTGGAAAGAGATCCCTCAGAAGATGGTGGACTCTCCTTTAGAGGTTGTTAAGCAGAGGTTGGATGACCCTCTGTCAGGGATTCTTTAGCTGCTAATCTTACACTTCAGGGATTGGACAGGATGACCTGCAGGGTCCCTCACAACTCTACAATTCTCTGATTCTGTGAAATGCAATGACGCCATCTATTGGTGTGATGAAATTATATAAATACTGTGTATGTGATTTATAAAAAGCAGATTCATATAATGGCATTGATTGATATTTACTCTGTTTCCTAATGTATCCCTAGTATGCCCTTTTCACTGTTGCTGCACACGGAGTCGACATTTTCACCAAGCTCTCAAACATGACCCCCAAATAGATCTTTTCTTAGTTAGTCACTCACTACTAGTTCTGATTCTATCATTTGTTGTTTAGTCGTTTAGTCGTGTCCGACTCTTCGTGACCCCATGGACCAGAGCACGCCAGGCACTCTTGTCTTCCACTGCCTCCCGCAGTTTGGTCAGACTCATGTTGGTAGCTTCAAGAACACTGTCCAACCATCTTGTCCTCTGTCGTCCCCTTCTCCTTGTGCCCTCCATTTGTCATTGCTTTTCTTCCAAGAAGCAGACGTCTTCTAATTTTGTGACTGCTGTCACCATCTGAAGTGATCATGGAACCCAAGAAAGTAAAATAACTCAATGCCTCCATTTCTTCCCCTTCTGTTTGCCAAGAGGTGATGGGACCTCTTGCATATTGGCCATGATTTATTTCAAGGGCTGCCCCATGGAAGATGGAGCAAACCTGTTTTCTGATGCTTCAGAGTGCAGGACCTGAACCAATGGATTCCAATTGCAGGGAAGGATATTCTGACTGAACTTTGTGAAGAACTTTCTGGAAGAGCTGTTTGACAGTGAAACGGACTCCCTTGGGCTCTCCCTCCTTGGAGGTTTCTAAGCAGAGACTGGGTGGCCATCTGTCAGATGAGCCAACTCCGAGAGGCTGAGGTCCCTTTGGCCCCCAGTAAAATAATTGAGGGGGGCTGGACCCCCCCAAGTTGATGGGCCTTGCCATTCTGTTAGTGTGTATGTGCCATGTCAGGAGCAGGGACCGAGCAACGGGAGCTCACCCCGTCGCGGGGATTCGAACCGCCAACCTTCTGATCGACAAGCCCTAGGCTCTGTGGTTTAACCCACAGCGCCACCCGCATCCCACTTCACTCTTACATAGGGAGCTAGCTTTCTTTTTTTCTTTTTTGGGGGGATTTTCAATTTGACAGATAATAACAATAACAAAATAAAAAATTGGAAACATCATATCACTGTTGACTCCCCTCCCCTTTTTGTGGATCCTTATATTTTAATTTTCATTCTGCATCTCATCACTAACTCCAATTATTATAAATCCTTAATCCATAGTTCAATTTTTTACTACAAGTTTTCTGTCACTGCTCGCAGGCCAACATGGCTTCTTTTCACAAACAGGAAGAAAGCCTGAATCTGGGGAAACATACATACATACATACATACATACTACACGTTTGGGACGTTGATGCTGCAGCAATGGCGGTGGCAGATGGCCACCGCCTTGACCTCAACCGCCACGTTTCCTGAGGCTTCTATCTCCTTTCTCCATGAGCCTGGGCAGCCCCTGAGTTGTTGGTTCTTTGGTGGTGGTGGTGGTGGTGAAGCAGTGCATAGAAGGCAGAGAAGGAGGGCCAAGAGTGGTGGTGGCGGCGAGGCTCGGGCAGCGCAATGCTTCCCTTCCCATCAGAGCAGCCCCCATCTCATTCCTACTTGCGTGCAAGCAGGAGGGGGCGGGGATCCCTCAGCTGGGAAGGGAGGCTTCCCGTTGCCTAACTGAAAGATCCCTGCCCCCTCCTGCTTTCACGCAAGCTCTAATAGGCAGCGTGAAGCCTCCCTTCACAGCTGAAAAATCCCCGCCCTGCTCCTGCTTGCACGCAAGTAGGAGTTGGGAGGCTGCTCCAATAGGCAGCATGAAGCCTCCCTTCCCAGCTTAGTTGCTGGGGTCAGGGAAGGTGGAGGCAGCCGGGAAGCTGCACCTTAGAGCCCCTGCACCACCATCATATGGGGGCTTCCGAGCAGCTCCTGAAGCCAGCCAGAGCCAGCTGCTCCAGGCTGCTGAGACTGCCGCTGCTGCATTTCCCGGGGACATTAGATGAAATTGGGGGACATTCTGGGGATGGAATTTGTCTGGGGACTTATTCGCAAATCCGGGGACTGTCCCCGGGAAACAGGGGCGTCTGGTAACCCTACCATAGTTACCCACAACACCCTTGGGAAAACGCCATGCAGATGCCATAAATCAGGCATGGTATCTGGACTGAAACTTAAAATGAAATCAATAATCAATGTTCTGTACTATAAAAGAAATAAGACAGCATTGTAGATGATAAAAATAAAAATAATTTTTTTTTTCTTACCTGCACTGATGATAGTCATTGATTGGATGGGGGGCTTTTATCCATTTCCGCAGTCACATAATCAATCAATCAATCAATCATAAAATGAAAAGCAAGCCACAGTCACAAAAATGAAAAATCACACAAACAAAAATTGCAAAAACAAAAGCACCAAATATCACCTCATATCTGTAATCAGAAACGGAAGGCTTTTATTATGAAGGCGGGGGGAGGAGAGGAATGACTTAAATTTGCTGCTTAAGTGTTAAACTGGAGGGGGAAAGCCTTAATTACTATGTGGGGGGACTCAAATTAACTGCACAACAGTGAAAATGGAAGTTCAGGAGCACATTTGGTTTCCGAGGCAAAGTTCAAAAAGCAGAACACCTACTTCCAGATTTTCAGCATTCAGGTTCCGAGTTGTTCGGGAACTAAGCTGTTCAAAAACTGAGGTGCCACTGCATTATTATTATTATTATTATTATTATTATTATTATTATTATTATGTTATGAAAGTCTGTGTGGTGGAGTGCTTAGAGGGTCAGTCTAGGACATGAGATAAACCAGGGTTCAAATCCCTACTCAGCCCTGAAGTAGGGGGGGGGGAGAACTATGTATCCCACCTTGAGCTGCTTGGGGAGAAAGTGCTGTATAAATGCAAGAAATCAAACCAATTGCAAAAAGTGATTTTATCCTGCAAGGAGTTAGTTTGCAGACAGCCTGACGAGAAATACCAAGATGATCCCGCATGTAGCGTGTTCCCCTTGCCAGAATGCTTTGCCTCTGACATGGACATCTTTGCTCCAGAAGAGCCCAGGAAAGAAGGTTCCTGGTTGCTGCCAAGCGATTGCTTGAAAGAAAGTCTTGAAATTCTAGATGGTGAAGACAAGAGATTTTGTGTGCTGGGATTGATGGCTGTTGGGTTGCAGGAACACCCTGTGCACTGTAGAAAATGGCAAAGAAGGAAGGGATTGTTTGCTCCCTGCTCTGTCAGATGTTAAAAAGTACATTCTGCGTGATCAGATGCTGCTGGACCTGCATGGCCTTTGAAATTACAAGGTGATTTAAAGTTAATCGCAGGGCACCTCGGGTGAATGGCGCTGTTTGTTTCACATTCTGTGTGGTCACCAGAGAAAAAGGAATGCCTCTTTGTAGTCTGTGTGCAAGGAGACTCTCGTGTACAGAAATGTGCGTACATGCAAGGCATCTTCAAAACATGATTGCTTTATACTTTAAATCAGTGTGGTTCCCCCCTTTTGGGGGCCACCACCCTCTTGGATCCATAAAGTCATGCCCAGCATTTCCTAATCTACCCCATAAAAAGCATGCTTTCGGGAGTCCTCCAAGCTACTAATCACCGAATGGCTACTAATCACCGAATGGCTTACCAGGCTTTATTGGCGCCGCTCCCCCCCATCGCCAACCAGCTGGTTGGCAGCACTCGCTCCCCAGCCGCTTTATAAGCTTGCGAATATAAGCCACACTTTAACTTTTCAGGGTTCGAAATTGGCAAAAAAAAGTGTGGCTTATATTCAAGCCAGTACAGTACTCCAGCAGCCCTGATCCAATGTTCCCTGTTCTGAGTCAGTGTATTCACAGCAACAAGAAAAGAAATGTGTGCCTCACCCTGATCCACTTTCATAAAGCTTGACAGTAGGTCTCCGCTGACACACCAAATTGTTGCAAAGCTAAAGTTTTAAGATAATCATAGTCATTAAAACTGAATGGTGGCAGCTTTCCCATTACATCTGCCAATTTACCAGCAAACAAGGAGCGCAGAATTCTCATCCAGTGGCTTACGAGAACAAGAAAGTCCTCGCATGTAGCTTCAAAGAGTGAAAAATATGCAACTAAAACCTGTCCTTCAGTATGCAGGGGAAACATACGCTTGTCCCAATAAAAACAATTATCCCCACCCCCGAAGGATCTTTCTGGAGAGTAGTTTCCCTCACTCCAAACCACTCTAGGTCTTGGCACCGAACCATATTCCTCCTTTACGTCTCCAACCCATCGCATGCAGGGTCACCCAGCTCTTATCAAGCTGGTTCCCTTCCCATTTCTCCCCAAACAGATAAGCAAGCTCTTCTGCCATTTCCCTTGCAATTGAGGAACACTTTCCACCATCTAAGCAGCCACTTGCCATTCACACGCAAGGTGCTGAAGCTCCAAAGCTCCTGTCTGAATCTGCCACTCTGCCACCCTGCCAAGGAGGAGGTCGCTTTCCCTCCAAGCTACTAATCCATCACACACAGGCACCGAACGGTTTTCCAGGCTTTATTGGTGGAGAAGGCATTGGGCCAGGTCATAGAATCATAGAATCATAGAGTTGGAAGAGACCCCAAGGGCCATCTAGTCCAACCCCCTGCCAAGCAGGAACACCATCAAAGCATTCTTGACAGATGGCTGTCAAGCCTCTGCTTAAAGACCTCCAAAGAAGGAGACTCCACCACACTCCTTGGCAGCAAATTCCACTGTCGAACAGCTCTTACTGTCAGGAAGTTCTTCCTAATGTTTAGGTGGAATCTTCTTTCTTGTAGTTTGAATCCATTGCTCCATGTCCGCTTCTCTGGAGCAGCAGAAAACAACCTTTCTCCCTCCTCTATATGACATCCTTTTATATATTTGAACATGGCTATCATATCACCCCTTAACCTTCTCTTCTCCAGGCTAAACATACCCAGCTCCCTAAGCCGTTCCTCATAAGGCATCGTTTCCAGGCCTTTGACCATTTTGGTTGCCCTCCTCTGGACACGTTCCAGCTTGTCAGTATCCTTCTTGAACTGTGGTGCCCAGAACTGGACACAGTATTCCAGGTGAGGTCTGACCAGAGCGGAATACAGTGGTACTATTACTTCCCTTTATCTAGATGCTATACTCCTATTGATGCAGCCCAGAATTGCATTGGCTTTTTTAGCTGCTGCATCACACTGTTGACTCATGTCAAGTTTGTGGTCTACCAAGACTCCTAGATCCTTTTCACATGTACTGCTCTCAAGCCAGGTGTCCCCCATCCTGTATTTGTGCCTTTCATTTTTTTTGCCCAAGTGTAGTACTTTACATTTCTCCCTGTTAAAATTCATCCTGTTTGCCTTGGCCCAGTTCTCTAATCTGCTAAGGTCATTTTGAAGTGTGATCCTGTCCTCTGGGGTATTAGCCACCCCTCCCAATTTGGTGTCATCTGCAAACTTGATCAGGATGCCCTCAAGCCCATCATCCAAGTCATTGATAAAGATGTTGAATAAGACTGGGCCCAAGACAGAACCCTGTGGCACCCCACTAGTCACTTCTCTCCAGGATGAAGAGGAGCCATTGATGAGCACCCTTTGGGTTCGGTCAGTCAGCCAGTTACAAATCCAATGAATGGTAGCATTGTCTAGGCCGCATTTTACCAGCTTCTTTACAAGAATATCATGGGGCACCTTGTCAAAGGCCTTGCTGAAATCAAGATAGGCTACATCCACGGCGTTCCCTTCATCTACCAGGCTTGTAATTCTGTCAAAAAATGAGATCAGATTGGTCTGACATTACTTATTTTTCAGAAACCCATGCTGACCTTTAGTGATCACAGCGTTCCTTTCTTTTTGGGGGCCACCACCCTCTACCCCATAAAAAGCATTATTCAGAAGAATGGTTTGCATGACCTACTAAAGAAGATTATAACGCAATAAAATTCGAAACAGTTAATTGCACATTTATTTAAAAAGTAAACATAAGCAAAAATAAATCCATGTTCTGATCTAATCTTGTAGTAAAAAAAATGCAGCAAAGAGTATTATATGAAACAAATTTTTAAGCATAAGGATGAAGGAGATTGATTGCATAAAATATTGATCTATAATTTCTTTCCATACATGTCAAATCCTTTCCCTACCACAAATGCACATTAAGTAATTGATAAGGAAATAGATTATTACCAATAATTTCCTGAGTCCTCCCTCCAAGCTAC
The DNA here is from genome assembly GCA_034641385.1 of Darevskia mixta. NCBI lineage: Eukaryota > Metazoa > Chordata > Lepidosauria > Squamata > Lacertidae > Darevskia > Darevskia mixta. The sequence continues at coordinate 4,431,890 of JAWWNH010000124.1, read as the reverse complement.
TAATCAATCACACGCAGGCACCGAATGGGTTACCAGGCTTTCTTGGCTTCTTCTCTGGCTCCAGCTACAGAAACAAGTCTAAAACATGGCATGTTCTCTCCTTCCCCCAGCACGTTAACTTGAAGATTTCTAGGGGCTGGGGAATGCTGGCAACCAGCCAGCCCCATCACCTGTTCCCACTTGGAGGACTCATTGATACTACCTGCCTGAGGGGCCCCACCCAGCAAGACTTCATGACAGTATGCATGTATCGGAATATAATCTTACAAATGGGCTGCTGGGGTTTCATTTATTAGCAGCATTGACAAGTTACTCTCATCTGGTGCTTTCTTAGGAAAGAAGAGCAGCAAGCTTTGCATCCAACCTGACTTTGCGTTTCTCAGGTCTGCCTCTTTTCTTCCACAGGGTTCCGCAACTTGCATGTGGATGACCAAATGGCGACCATTCATTACTCCTGGATGGGCCTGATGATTTTTGCAATGGGATGGAGATCATTCACCAACGTGAACTCTCGGATGCTCTACTTCGCTCCAGACTTGGTCTTCAATGAGTAAGTGCTATGAGGGAACGAGAAAAACTTTTCCCCAGCCACTTTCTCCATGCTATGCATCATTTTATAAACTTCTATCATGCTGCCTCTTACTTGCCTTTCCCTAAACTCAAAAGGTCCTAACACTGCAACTTTCCTCACAGGGGAGCCATTCCATCCTCTTGATCATTTTGGTTGCCCTCTCCTGAACCTTTTCCAGCTCTGCAATATCCTCTTTGAGGTGAGGCCACCTGCGATCCCATTAGAAAACCAGCAAAGACCTGATAGTTTTATGTTGTGAACCACCCTGAGACCTATGGCATAGGGTGGTATGAAGGACCGGATTTAGGTTTGATGAGTCTCTCAGCTCCTGAAGGTAATGAGCCCAGCTGTCCTTTGTCAACAACAAATTGTCGCTGTTTTTTGTGTTGAATATATAACAAACATCTTATATATGTTTTCAAGGGTTGGGAGGAATGTTTTTGCCAACAATCTCAAAAACCTCATCAGGAGGGCTTTAAACTGACTTATGTGGGGGAGGGAGACAGTGGTCCTGAAGGTAGGAGTCTATCAAATGCTGAAGATGATCATCCAAAAGTCAAGGACCAAATGGAGCAAACAGCGCACAGACCTAATGGTAGGAGGAAAAAATCCTTAAGTAGGAGACTAGGGGGAATGATCAATGGTTTTCAATGTCTGTATACAAATGCACAGAGCATGGGTAATAAACAAGATGAACTTGAGCTCTTGGTACAGCAAACTAAATACGACATAATAGGCATCACTGAAACCTGGTGGGATGAGTCTCATGATTGGAATGTAGTAATAGAGGGATACAATCTATTTAAGAGAAATAGACCAAACAGGAAAGGAGGAGGAGTGGTGTTATATGTCAGGGATGTGTATACCTGTGAAGAGATCCATGATTTAAAACTTCAAAGCCAAATTGAGAGTATCTGGGTCAAAATTAAGGGAGAGAAAAATAACAGTGATCTCATGGTGGGAGTTTACTATAGATCCCCAAGCCAAACTGAGGACATAGATGATGCCTTCCTGGAACAGATGACCAAGCATTCAAAAGGAAATGAGATAGTAGTAATGGGGGATTTCAACTATCCTGATATTTGTTGGATGTCAAACTCAGCCAAGAGCATAAGGTCGAACAGATTCCTCACTGGCCTTGCAGACAATTTCATTGTCCAGAAAGTGGGAGAAGCAACAAGAGGATCAGCCATTTTAGATCTGGTCCTAACCAATAGTGATGACCTGGTTAGTGGGGTGGAAGTGGTAGGATCATTAGGTGGGAGTGATCATGCTCTTCTGGAGTTTATTATACATCAGAAAGGAGCAACCAAGCATACTAAGACTCAAATTCTAGACTTTAAGAAAGCCGACTTCAGAAAACTTAGAGAAATGCTGGGTGTGATCCCATGGTCAGTAATACTAAAAGGGAAGGGAGTTCATGATGGATGGGAGTTTGTTAAAAGGGAGATATTAAAAGCACAACTTCAAGCAGTACCAATGAGACGAAAACATGGAATGTGCCTAAAGAAGCCAGGGTGGCTATCTAATGAACTTTTAACTGAGTTAAGATTTAAAAGGGATATGTACAAGAAATGGAAAAAGGGGGAAAGCACCAGAGAGGAATTCAAACAAATAGCCAGCACATGTAGAGACAAAGTCAGAAAAGCTAAAGCACAGAATGAACTCAGGCTTGCTAGAGAGGTTAAAAGCAATAAAAAGAGTTTTTATGGGTATGTCCGTAGCAAAAGGAAGAACAAGGAAACAGTGGGGTCACTTAGAGGAGAAGAAGGTGAAATGCGAACAGGGGACGCAGAAAAGGCAGAACTCCTCAATACCTTCTTTGCCTCAGTCTTCTCCAAAAAAGAAAACAATGCCCGACCTGAAGAATATGGAGCAGATGATTCAGCAGGGGAAACACAGCCCAGAATAAGTAAGGAGGTAGTACAAGCACACTTGGCTAGTTTAGATGTATTCAAGTCTCCAGGGCCAGATGAACTACATCCCAGAGTATTAAAAGAACTGGCAGAGGTGATTTCAGAACCACTGGCAGTAATCTTTGAGAATTCTTGGAAAACAGGTGAAGTCCCAGCAGACTGGAGGAGGGCAAATGTTGTCCCTATTTTCAAAAAGGGGAAAAGAGAGGACCCAAACAATTACCGCCCAGTCAGCCTGACATCAATACCAGGAAAGATTCTAGAGCAGATCATTAAGCAAACGGTCTGTGAGCACCTAGAAAGGAACGCTGTGATCACTAAAAGTCAGCATGGGTTTCTGAAAAATAAGTCATGTCAGACTAATCTGATCTCATTTTTTGACAGAATTACAAGCCTGGTAGACGAAGGGAACGCTGTGGATGTAGCCTATCTTGATTTCAGCAAGGCCTTTGACAAGGTGCCCCATGATATTCTTGTAAAGAAGCTGGTAAAATGCGGGCTAGACAATGCTACCATTCATTGGATTTGTAACTGGCTGACTGACCGAACCCAAAGGGTGCTCATCAATGGCTCCTCTTCATCCTGGAGAGAAGTGACTAGTGGGGTGCCACAGGGTTCTGTCTTGGGCCCAGTCTTATTCAACATCTTTATCAATGACTTGGATGATGGGCTTGAGGGCATCCTGATCAAGTTTGCAGATGACACCAAATTGGGAGGGGTGGCTAATACCCCAGAGGACAGGATCACACTTCAAAATGACCTTAACAGATTAGAGAACTGGGCCAAGGCAAACAGGATGAATTTTAACAGGGAGAAATGTAAAGTACTACACTTGGGCAAAAAAAATGAAAGGCACAAATACAGGATGGGTGATACCTGGCTTGAGAGCAGTACAAGTGAAAAGGATCTAGGAGTCTTGGTAGACCACAAACTTGACATGAGTCAACAGTGTGATGCAGCAGCTAAAAAAGCCAATGCAATTCTGGGCTGCATCAATAGGAGTATAGCATCTAGATCAAGGGAAGTAATAGTACCACTGTATTCCGCTCTGGTCAGACCTCACCTGGAATACTGTGTCCAGTTCTGGGCACCACAGTTCAAGAAGGATATTGACAAGCTGGAACGTGTCCAGAGGAGGGCAACCAAAATGGTCAAAGGCCTGGAAACGATGCCTTATGAGGAACGGCTTAGGGAGCTGGGTATGTTTAGCCTGGAGAAGAGAAGGTTAAGGGGTGATATGATAGCCATGTTCAAATATATAAAAGGATGTCATATAGTGGAGGGAGAAAGGTTGTTCTCTGCTGCTCCAGAGAAGCGGACACGGAGCAATGGATTCAAACTACAAGAAAGAAGATTCCACCTAAACATTAGGAAGAATTTCTTGACAGTAAGAGCTGTTCGACAGTGGAATTTGCTGCCAAGGAGTGTGGTGGAGTCTCCTTCTTTGGAGGTCTTTAAGCAGAGGCTTGACAGCCACCTGTCAGGAATGCTTTGATGGTGTTTCCTGCTTGGCAGGGGGTTGGACTGGATGGCCCTTGTGGTCTCTTCCAACTCTATGATTCTATGATTCTATCATTCTATTCTATTATAACAATAAACATTAAGAAATAAAAATTCTTTAAACAACTGTATCATCTACTAGCTGGCCCGGGCGCGCCTTGCTGTGCCTGACTCAGGGTCCTTAAAGGGGGAGGATGTGTCCGTTCCCCCCCCCGGGCTATGGGTTTTGTCCTCCCCCCGTTGTTGTCTCATCCCTGTGATTCCTCCCATCCTGTAGTGACCCACTCGGTATCCCGTCCCCCCTCCCCCCGAGTCATCCCTGTGACTTCTCCCACCCTGGGTCAGCCCATGACCTATTTGGGCCCCTCCACCCACCCCCACTCGGCTCCACTCGGGATAGTCTGTAAAGTAGAGCCAAGGACCAGTCTGTAGGCTGTAAAGTGGAGCCGAGGCCTACTCTGTAAAGTAGTGGCGAGGCCTAGGCTGTAGGATGTAAAGTGGAGCCGAGGCCTAGTCTGTAAAGTAGAGCTGAGGCCTAGTCTGTAGGCTGTAAAGTGGAGCCGATGCCTGGTCTGTAAAGTAGAGCCGAGGCCTAGTCTGTAGGCTGTAAAGTGGAGCCGAGGCCTAGTCTGTAAAGTATAGCCGAGGCCTAGTCTGTAGGCTGTAAAGTAGAGGCGAGGCCTAGTGTGTCGGCCTTGGCTGGGGCTAGTATGTAAATGCAAGCCAAGGCCTCCGCCCTGTATCTCAATTCCTTGGCCCTGGCCTGACTGTGGGGTTTTGCAGCTGAGGGTTTGCGCTAGTTGAGTTGATTGTTGTGGGAGCGTTTGCGAGGGGGGGAGTGTTTTTGGGTTGCGGCCTGTGGCTGTGGCTCTGGGTTTGGCCGTTTGCCTTTGTCTGGTAATGGCTCTGTGGGTTGTCTGGTAATGGCCGCCTTGGTGGTTTCAGTTGCTCGGTTGATGATGTCACTATTTGGCGCCACCCTTCAGAGCTTTTGCTGGTGACAGCGCGCGATCTGCCTTTCTATTGGATGCTGCTGGTGTCTTCAGCGCTTCTGCTGGTGATGTCTAATGCCTGCGACAGATTTTTTTTGCGTTTAAACTTTATTTTAGGTATGACAGGTGTGGTTTTTATGAATTTTTATTATGCCAGATTAGTATGCCATGGTAATGGAACACTGTGTCCAAATTTGATGCGATTTGGTCCAGCGGTTACACAGCAAGGGTGTTTCGGACAAACGCACAATGGGAACATTTTTATATATATAGATATATATATAAAATTGTTCAAGTTGGATGTTTGTTAACGATCACCTTTCTCCGTAACCCCTTGATCGATTCCGTTCAAATTTGGACACAACATTCCATGCCCATATGGGAGTGATCATATGTCTTACATTGCACAAATACCACACCTTTCCCAGGTAAAAATGTGATTTTCTGGGGGGGGGGAAGCGCCTTCCAGTGGGCGTTAAACAGCACAACACAACACACCTCTTTCTGACCCCTCCTCCTCCTTTCCCGACGTCACTACCACCATCCAATCGACAGACAGACCGCCCACAAACACTGCTGGGACAAAGAACCTCATAGACTAAAATACTAGTAATAAACAGTTGTAGAAACAAAGACAAAAATGGGGGGGGGGCAAACGGAGAACACATAGACTGAACTTCAATGAGATAAGGTGTAAGTAAACATATGCTTTCTCTTTCACACTGTATCTTACTTTTACATTTCACCAAATCAGCCACAGCAAGGTGTGGCCGGGTCAGCTAGTTTTACATATTGTTGTATATTCCATACAATACCGAAATGTGGGATTTCTCCAATCCCTTGACTTCCCTCCACCCTCTTCGTGGTTCCTTTATTCCATTTATTAAATCATGCATGTCCAAATCATATTTCCATCCATTCATATCTATTTTTATCTATTATCATAATATTGCAAATGTTTTTTTAGAATCCTGCTGATTGTATACAATGCTTTGTCATATATGCAATAAAAAAAATTCACGTTCATTTTTAAATTTGTTGTTATCCTGGTTTCTGAGTCTTCCTGTTAGTTTAGCCACATCTGCATATTCCATTAACTTAATTTGCCAATCTTTTTGTAGGGATTTTTTCCTCTTTCCAGCATTGGGCTATCAATATTCATGAAGAGATTTATATATATTTTTTGGTATTTCCCTTCCTATAATTCCTAATAGGAAGACTTCTGGTTTTTTGATGAAGGTTATTTTAAACATTTTCTTTAGTTCATTATATATCATTTCCCATTTTTTTAAATAACTTTACATTGCTACCACAGATGATAAAATGTACCTACTACTTCTTTACATTTCCAGCATTTATCTTCTGATTTATACATTTGCGATAACTTCACTGGTGTCAAATACCACCTATACATCATTTTCATGTAATTTTCTTTTAACAATGTACAGGCTGTAAATTTCAAATTATTTCTCCACCATTTCCCCCAATCTGACATTTGAATATTATGTCCCATGTCCAAGCGGGTGGTTCAAGGGGGCACAGTTTTGCAGATAAGCACCATCCTGGAAAGTAACCTGCATGCAAGGCACAACCATACTGACTATTGTTCCTCTCTTTCTCCATGCACCAGTTCTAGTGGACGGGCTGAAGAACCAGAAGTTCTTTTGATGAACTTCGGATGAACTACATCAAGGAACTAGATCGCGTCATTGCTTGCAAGAGGAAGAACCCTCCCTCCTGCTCCTGGCGTTTCTAACTGCTCACCAATCTCCTAGACTCTGTGCAGCCTGTAAGTAAGAGGAGAAGGGAATAGAAAGAGGGTTGGCACACAAATGGCAAGATCTTTTGTTAATCTTTTGATCAAAACTCCACAGAATCTGCTGTTGAACTTGCGGGGGGTGGCTCAGGGAGAGGGGAACAGACACCAGCAAACCTGTAAAAATGAGCTCTGGAAGCAAATCTGCAGAAAGTCACTGTGACTTTTCAGTCATTTCCTCCAAGAGGCAACTGTGCTGTCAAAGAGATAGATGCTTGTGGCACCCTAAATGGCCTCAAAGGCCCAGGATACCTGAAGGAGCGTCTCCATCCCCATTGTTCAGCCCGGACACTGAGGTCCAGCTCCGAGGGCCTTCTGGCAGTTCCCTCACTGAGAGAAGTGAAGTTACAGGGAACCAGGCAAAGGGCCTTCTCAGTGGTGGCCCCCGCCCCGTGGAACGCCCTGCCATCAGATGTCAAGGAAATAAACAACTATATGACTTTAAAAGGCATCTGAAGGTAGCCCTGTATGAGGAAGTTTTTAATGTCTGATATTTTATTATGTTTTTACTCTTCTGCTGGGAGCTGCCCAGAGTGGCTGGGGAAACCCAGTCAGATGGGCGGGGTATAAATAATAAAATTATCATTATCATTATCATTATTGACCAGCCGTTCTTGGAAGTTGTATTTAAAAGTAAGCAACTGCCTTTTCCATATTTGAAAAACCCACACACTTCATAAAGCTGATTGGTCTACATGTCGTTTCGGAGAAGGAAAGTGCAGCCCTTTCTTCTGAACTGCAGACAGTGGAATGCATCCCTCCTGTCATCACCCTCTTTTTATCAAGGGGCAGAGCTAAGCCAGGTTGAGCCCAGTGTGTCCCTTCTGTAGCGTATGCATACAGAATTAGCATATGCATACAGAGAGCACAGCCCTGCGAGGTAGGACCACCATCTCTTCGTGTTTATGTTCACTAGCAAACAGTAGTCACGCAAAACAAAATAAAAAAATTAAAAAATTCCTTCCAGTAACACCTTAGAGACCGTTTGTTCTTGGTATGAGCTTTTGTGTGCATGCACACTTCTTCAGAGTAGCCACTCACTGAGCTTCCTTTTGCTCTGCCCCTTCTAAGGAGGACTCTAGAGCTGTGAGCCAAGGGACATAGCCAGGGGTCAGAGCTGAGGAATACATGGAAACACATCAGCACCAAAAAGGACATGTTGGAGCAAAGTCAGCAGAAATAGAGACATGCAGCCTGTTCCTGGTTCACTTGGCCTGAAAGGGCCGACCCACACCAATTTTCAGAGGGCATTCGGCTCCACCCCCAGCTCCTCATGACATCAGGGCCTTGTGTAATGTTGCACATGTGATGTCAGGATGTTGTGTTGGGTCCCCTCAATCCTCTGGAGAAGCTGGACAAACATGTCTGATCAGTTATGTAGTGGGAATCAGGCAGTAATAAAGGATGTTAAACATTGAGCCTAGTGGGCTTGGCATTGCATGACATACATTCATTTTCATCTTTCAGGATTCATGTGAAATGAAGAGGGCTATGTGAAGCTACCCAAGAGCTATAACCATCTTAAATGCTGTAACTTGATAATATGACCTTGGAGAGTTGTGATGGGTGTGTACGTATGTGTATGTGTGGCTGAAAATGTGGGGGTTTTTTTGTTTTTTTGTGCTGTTTTTTGTTTTGTTTTGTTTTTATGGGATGGCATTCAATTTTGTTGCACTTGTACAACATTGTACTTGTACTTGTACAATGACAATAAAGAAATCTTATCTTATCTTATCTCATCTTATCTTAAAATCCCAAGACAGCTACATGTGCTTCCTTTCTACTGTGCTGGCCATCAACAACATTTAATGTTTTAAGCTTCAGATGCCATCTTAAATTCTTGGTGTCAGGTGCTCCTTTGTATTCAGATCAGGCCTCAGCAGAATAATGTAGCACTTGGGAAGGAAGATGCAGCCCAGGAGTCCAGCACTGGAAGCCAACATAGAGAAGATCTGCACGGCCACCATGTACTTCCCCTTGGTGCTCAGGTAGGTGGGCACAAAAGACACCCAAACACTGCAGAAGACCAGCATGCTGAAGGTGATCAGCTTGGCTTCGTTGAAGGAGCCAGGCAGCTTCCTGGCTAGGAAAGCCACAGCGAAGCAGATGGCAGCCAAGAAGCCCAGGTAGCTGAGGGCAACATAAAACATGGCCACATAGCCTTCGTTGCATTGCAGGATGATCTCTTCTGCCTGGGAGTGCATGTCAGACTCTGGGAATGGGGGAGAAGAGCCCAGCCAGATGGTGCAGATGAGAACTTGGACACCAGAACAGGAAATGACAATGGAGTTGGCCAGAGTCTTCCCCAGCCATCTCCTCAGCCTGTTCCCGGGCTTTGTGGCCAGGAATGCCAGCACCACTGTGATGGTCTTTGCCAAGACAGAAGAAACAGCAACAGAGAAGATTATGCTGAAGGCCGTTTGTCGGAGAAGGCAGGTCACTATTCTTGGTTGCCCAATGAAGAGGAAGGAGGACAAAAAGGAAAGCAGGAGAGAGATGAGCAAGATGTAGGAGAGGTTCCGGTTGTTGGCTTTGACTAGTGGAGTTTCTTTGTATTTAATGAAGATTCCTAATACAATGCCTGTTGCTAAAGACAAGAAGAAGGCAATGCAAACTAATATAATCCCCAAATGTTCTTCATAAGCCAGGAAGGTCACAATCTTGGGGACACATTGATCTCTGTCCTTGTTTGGATGCTGATCTTCTGGGCATTTGGTGCAATGTTCTGTATCTGAGAAAGAGAATAATAGAATCACAGAACTGTCGAGTTGGAAAGCAATCCTATCATGCAGGGATATGCAGCTGTTCCACATGGGCATCAAGAGTGGCTTTTTGATAATCTATGCTGATGTGGCATAGGTCAGGAAATAAGAATGTGTAAATAGTGTAATAAAATAGTGTAGAGATCAGAATGTGTAAAGAGAGGGGGGAAATTGTTGATTTTAGAAAAACGTTTACTCTTTTTATTCTGCCTTTCCTCCAGGGAGATAGAGGTGGTGCACAATCTTTTCCTCATTTTAATCACCAAAGCAACATTGTGATCTCGGATTAACTGAGAGGCAATGGTCTCCACATAGGTTTACTGCATTATATGGTTCCTGCGTAATCCTGAAGACACATTTGTTTAACTTATCCTTGTTAATGTAAACAGTTTTCTATTGCTTCCATGCAATTCTCATACTAGTGAGATCAGAATAGTCCATCTATTGCAGGGGTAGGCAACCTAAGGCCCGTGGGTCGGATGCAGCCAAATCGCCTTCTCAATCCGGCCCGTGGATGGTCCGGGAATCAGCGTGTTTTTACATGAGTAGAATGTGTGCTTTTATTTAAAATGCATCTCTAGGTTATTTGTGGGGCATAGGAATTCGTTCATATTTTTTTCCAAAATATAGTCCAGCCCACCGCATGGTCTGAGGGACAGTGGACCGGCCCACGGCTGAAAAAGGTTGCTGACCCCTGATCTATTGCATTGTAATCATTTTCATATTCTGCATCGTTTATTTTGTATCGCGCTTTTACTGTGTTAAAAATCTGCCACTTTTCATAATTTGTTAGTTCTACTTAATCACTTTCTAAATTCATTTCCTTTTTAGTGCTGTTCTAGTTCCTTTATCATTGAAAGCTCAGTATAAAATAGCAAAAAGCAATGATGATTCCCGCTTTGAACCCCAGTGATTGCTGACTTGTGGCATTTCTTTCAAATCACTTCCTGGAATGAAGGTGATTAAGAACAGAATAAAAAGGATCCACATTCAACAGTCTTCAGAATTCTCACAAAAAATGCACCTGAATGAATCTCTGCCCTGAATTTATTCTCCCAAGGAGACTTTCCCTTGGAGCAACCAACCTGCCTGAGAGGAGAATGCTCCTTCGGCACACGGAACGCAAGCATAGCAGCAAACAGGCTTTCCTTCTTGAACCACCTTGGCATATCCAGGTCGACATCTTTCAGTACACCTGGAACGAGGTACGGCCTAACCATGAAGAGAAGAAGATGTATTGAGGGGAAAGTGTCAGAGTATTTGTGCAGATGGAATTCCCTCATAGAATTTGGAAATGACCCACCAAACAGGATCTCTCATCCCACTGACCCCATCCACTTTGGCAGAGAATCGTTTTTGATGCAGAACAGCATGGCAGGGAGACCACTTTGGTGTGTGTGTTTGCTTGCTTGTTTTAACATGTATATCACACTTTTCTATAGAAATGTCTGCTCAAGGCAGGGAACAAAATATACATAAACCAAATAACAACCCTGGAACCACAGCATTAAGAAAAAGTAATGAAGAAATGACTCTAGGATATTTATTAAAAGAAATTTTGAGTGCTGGGAAAGAAGGGGAGAAATGAACCTCTTGTGGGAAGCTCCTACATAACAGAGAAGTCCCCCCTCTGGTGATCCTCCTCATCATCATCATCATCACCACCACCACGATCATCATCCTCTGACCTTTCCTCCAATGATCCTCACAAGGGGATTTCTGCAGCTTTCCCCCATCTCATTTAATATCTGAACAGCCCTGTGGGGGTTGCAAGGCAGAGGATGCTCATGGCAATAGATCCTTCTGAAAGGCTGGGTCCAGTGGCCAATGATTTCCCCATGGCCTGCTGTGAACCCACACTTTCCGGGGGTTCATAACATGAGGAGTTGCAGCTGTGACTGGGTAGTTAAGGCACCATTGGCTGACCACAAAATGACATTTTACAGCAGTTGCTCAAGAAAGAGCCTAAGCAGGTTCTCCTACCCACTCCATCTGTTAGACCCCCTACCTTGTTAAATTTATTAGGCCACTCAATAGCTTCTGGATTAATGGTGAACTTGATTGCACCCGATTCCTCTCTCCTGATGCCCCCAATGTTCACCATAGCACGAGACTCATTGGGAAACATCACCAAATTCTTTATTTCAAAGTCAGAAGGCAGCTCCCAATTCTCATCCAAACAAAGTCTGCCCCTGGAAGTATTGAAACACTGAATTTCATTTAAGAAAGGATGAAGCTGGAACGACAGGGAAGGCAGTATTAAGAAACCATGTTGAATATCTTAGTTCTACTCACTTATGAACTGGGGCTAGACTCATCTAGACTAGAAGCCCTATTCAGACATTTTATTTGATTGATTAAAGCAGGAATTTTCAACCAGTGTGCCGTGGCACCCTGGGGTGTCGGATGATAGTCAGGGGTGCCATGGGCAACACTGGCCTCTGTCCCTCTTTCCTTCCCTCCCTCCTCTGATGCCCTCTTGGACCTCTGCCTCTCAAAGGCTTGCACAGCTGTTTGTTGCAGCAGCCCTGTCTACAAGCTCCCCGGGCGAATGGTGCTTTTGGGGCTGGCCAGGGGGTGCTGGGTGCCAGGAGCTGAGGTGGCCTCGGAGTAAGCAAGCAAGTGGGCCCAGCCATCCAGTCCACCAGCCCTTGCTTTGTGGAACGGACGAACAAGTGGGAGGCCAGGCAGGCAGGCACCACACTGGCCTTTCTTGTGCTTGCTGTGTGCTGGGAGCTTAGTGCCCAGCGCCGAAAGGGAGCCTTTCCACCATGCATGCCTGGCAGCTCCCACTGCTGCCTCCCAAAGTGAGTAAGATGGCCTCATTCACCTTCTGCCAGTCTCTGTCAGGCCACTAAGGCTGGGGGCATCCTCTTTCCAGGCCCCTGTGGGGCAGGAAGGAGTCATCTCTCTTTGAGGTGGAGGGTAGCTCAGGGATCAGGGACGGCTGTAGTGGCTGCCTGCAGGACTCCCAAGGAGAAGGGACAGAAGAGGAGAGGAGGCTGAGGGAACACTCCACAATGGAGGGTTTTTGAAAAGGGGCGAGGGGCTGCCCGATCTGCAGGCAAAGGTTGACATAACTGGGCGTCTGAGGTCTGGAGTTTGTTTCCCCACTGGGGGCCGCAGAAAGAATGTAGTTGGTCAAGGGAGCTGTGGACTCAAAAAAGGCTGAAAACCTCTGGATTAAAGTATTTATATAATTTACATATAAAATAACAAGGAGCTTTGAAGAATGAGATTAATATAAATGACAATACTATTTTAAAATCCACCAAGACCATAGACATCCAAAATGTCTAACAGACACAATCCTAAAAAAACAGTGCTTGGGAATAAGTGCATTGGAACTAGCTGAGAGAGCAGCATTTTCACAGGAGTCCCCCTTATCTCGAGTGAAGATTATCCCACAGTACGAGGGGAACTGCAGAGAAGGCCTGCACAGACCCTGCCATTGTCATCTGTGTTGTGCCCCCTTCGCGAGAGGTTCAGAGGGTGGCAACACGAGAGCGGGACTTTTCTGTGGAAGGGAGGCTTAATAACAACAACAACAACAAATAAATTATTATTATTATTATTATTATTATTATTATTATTATTATTATTATGGAGTTATCCAACCCCTGAGCCATCTGAAGACAATCCTGTATAGGAAAGTGTTTTTTTTTAAATGTTTAATGTTTTATTATGTTTTTCTATGTGTTGGAAGCTGCCCAGAGTGGCTGGGGCAACCCAGTAAGAGGTGTGGGGTATAAATAGTAACAATTATTATTATGGAATGGGACGTCCCTATTTTCATCGGAGAAGAAATGTTGGAGGGTATGATATGTTCAGGTTTTTATATGCACTGGAATCCCAAAAGAGGGTTGTTGGTTTTTGCCTCACCTCTAAATTGTGTTGTAGTTAGGACGGTGGATTGCAATTTGCAAAACGGGGAAGAAAATACCTGCCATGGTTGTAGCCTTTGATGTTCCCCCTTGTTTCCTTCCCCCACCATCAGCAGCCGCTTTGATCTAGATGAAAATGCAGCATTGAAGGCCTGAGCCGCAGCTTGAGCATGGATGTAAGTGCTGTAGCTGTCTTGAGACAGGGCTCTCTCCAGCTCCTCTTGCGGCAGACCCTCCAGGTTCTCCTCCTCTCTGCATCTTGTCTGGCCTTTCACAGACAACACATGCTTTGAATATGAACAATGAAACATTTCCCCCAGAAAATGCTGAAGAAGATTGGAATGTACTGCATAGTAATCATGTTTTGTGCTCTTTATTCTGGTCTTCATTACAAAGGAGAGAGAGCCATGAATGTACTGGAAGTACATAGGGGGATTAGACAAGCTAACGCTGATTTCCTGAAAAGAGGTTGTGATCCAGACTTTCGCCCCTATTTCTTTCTCATACAGACTCTGTATTGACACAATTTTGAAGATTCCCACTATGTCGGTTACATAGCAAACAAATACAGCAACTTGTCTCCAGATGAAAAAAGGTTCACCTGGGCTGAACCTAAGTGCTAGATCATTTTCTTTTATTATTTTTGATAAGGCAACGCAAATCCCTCTGATGATCAGCAGAGGTGTCAAGGCGCTCACAAACATTTCTCCACTGTTATTGTCCGGAGCCAGGAGGCCAATCCACGTCCATCCAAAATGCAGGAGCAACTCGACAATTCCTTGGTGCTGAGTTTTCTCTTTTGGGAGCATCCGGTAGACAAAAGGGAACTGAGTTTTATCTTCAAGACCCTGGGCAGTGAAGCCATAACTGATCTAGTGAGGAAATGAAAAGATTATGCATTTCAAATTCTCTGACTTTCCATGCCCTACCCCTTCATACCTGTGGGATTTTGTAGATGCTTGACATGGCTGAAATCTCTTTTGAGATGGCAGAATTTCCCCTTTCAAGAACAACTAGCAGATCATTTGGCTCTCCACAGTGATAATTGGGAATATTGCTTCCACTGCCTGTAAGCAGCTCTAACATAGCATCTGAAGTCATCCTTGCGTCTGCGTAGTTCTCATAGAGGTTGTAGCCCAGGGTGATGTTGGGTAAGAGCCTGAGATCCTGGTTGATCTCCTGGATGGTGAACAAGAAGGATGATATGCGCCAGTAGAACCAAGGTGACTCCCTACAATAAAGGAATAAAGAAGTATAAAATGACAATTCACAGTTGAATGAAAACAAACATTATATGATCAACAGAGATTAGTATTTATTTAATTATCTTATTGCATTTATAACCAACATTTATTCCTGTCCACTATACAATAAAGATTGGGCAATTCATGCTCCATTACAAGAGCGTAGATGCAAACAGTCTCCATGTAATAAAACTGAGTAAAAAATGAAGTTTGTGAAATCCTGTGAAGCTGCAAAGGTTGCTTTTGCTTCAGTGGTCTTGGCTGCTTCCAAGAGAAGCTGTGTAAATTCCTCAATTGTTCTTCAGAAGGAAAAATGGGGGTCAAGGAGGGGGAGGGTTTTGCCAAAAACGACCACAAAGTTAGAAAACAGTTGGCTAGAAACAATTTGTGTCCTAGAGAGGATGCACAAAGCACCTCTTTAATTACAAATGAGGCCCGTGGTGTTGAAAATGTGTGTGTGGAAAAACTGAGTATTTCTTGTTCACATTTAAGAGATCTGACTCCACTAACAATTAAGTCATATTTTCTGCATTATTTCATTTGTTTAATTCAAAGCATATTTTTTCTGCTTTTCAGCATCAAATGTGACACAGAGGGTCTTAAAATGTTTCAAACCATTGCATTCCTTAAAGGCAACTGTGATGAAATAGTTTATAAATTGTCCAAATAGAATAATAATAAATAAAATCATTGAAGCTTGGGAACTGCTTGAGTTTTGTGCCACCCTGCAGGTGAGATGACTCAGTGCATTCTTTTGATTCCAGACCAGATTCATGTGCATTATTGTTTCACCACCTTCAAAAAGCAACACAGCAGCATGAGTAGAGTATTTTACTAGGGAAGACCCAGGGAACAAGGAAATAGGAGAGGTTTTGAGGAGACTCTTTTCCCAGCTTCCAAATCCCATGAAGCCCAGCCAGCAGGGCCAATGGTCAGGGGTGATGGGGGTTCTAGTCCAGTGACATCAGGAGGGCCCCCAGTCCCCCAACTCTGGAATAAGGGCTATTTCCTTGATAAATAGGAACCACTCCAGAAGTACTCTGTACATCCCTTTGTACAGGATCACATACTTCTCAGTGCTGGTGAAGGGGGTCTTGGAAAAGACGTATGCAGCTTGATTAGCAAAATGTTTTGAAGACACAATGCCACTAATAAGAAAGTCACCAGCCCGGTAATAACTGCAAGCATCAGTTTGATCCCTGACCAGATTCAAGGGGCATTTTGCCTTCTGGTTCCCACAGATTACATGGCGCATCGTTAGCAGCAGAAGTAGCAACAGAAGCAGCAGAGATCTCATTCTGGCTCTGCATCTTACACATATATTCCTCTTTCCCCAGCCTTTCACTTGCACTAAATCATGGCTCAGTCTGTCTCCGACACAAGAAATTTCCCCTTCAGCTACTTTTCTTTCACCATCACGGTGTCATTAATATCATGTTGTTGTTTCTGATGCTTATGCAATCTCCAGAAATATCTCTGGAGCTTTTAAAAGAAGAAATCACTATGATTTGGATAATTACAAGAGGAAGAAGTTTCACCTTGATAACTTTCTGGAGTTTTGAATGGCTGAAGAAGCAGGTGCAGAGCTGGAGAAAAACATGTTTCTCATATATTTGGCATAACTCAGTGTGTGTGTGTGTGTGTGTGTGTGTGTGTGTGTGTGTGTGTGTGTTATTGGGGGGGGGGCAGTTTGGCCTGAACTTTTCTCACAAAGACCTAATGAGAGCCCTGCAGCTGGGTCAGACCAAAGACCCAACTAGTCTAACAGCCAGTACCTCATAGTAGCAAGTCAGACAATGAGGGCAGGAGGGTCCCAATGGGACTGATCACAGACTGGAAGGACTTAAATCTTTAAAACGATGCTAGCCATGATGCCCAGGCTCTGCCTCCACAGGGGAGAATGCTGTTGCACTTCGGTCCAGCCAGGGCTTTCAGTTGAGGCATTTGGTTGGTCCCTGTGAGACCAGGATGTGGGTTAATGATGAGTCATTGGTCTAATAATCTAACAGCCAGGCTCTTCCTATATTCTCACTGTTTTATTTCATAATTGTATTATGTTTTGGTACCATGGACACCTTTCAGGGGATAGAAATGTCAATACCAAAAATAATATAGAATCATCATCATCATGTGTTTCTTATACCCTGCCCAACCACTCTGGGTGGCTTCCAACAAAAATACAGGGGAACAGCAGCAGCAGCAGCAACAACAACAACAACATGAACTGGGTCAGTGCATCTGGCTGTTAACCAGAAATTTGGTGCTTCAACCCTACCCAGGGATGGCTGTGGGAAGGTTTCCTGCATTGTAGGGGGTAAGACTAGATGACCCTTGATGTCCCATCCAGCTTTACAATACTATGACTGTGTTCAAACATTAAAAGCTTCCCAGGATACGGCTGCCTTCAGATGAAAAATTATATAGTTCCACAGACCTTCTGCCTGGTTCCCTGTAATCTCACTGTGAAGGAAGCACCAGAAGGCCCTCGGAGCTGGGCCTCAGTGTATGGGCTGAACAATGGGGTGGGGACACTCCTTCAGGTACACAGGGCTGAAGCTGTGAGGGACTTTAAATATCAACCCCAACACTTTGAGTTGTGCTTGGAAATGTATTGGGAGTCATTGTAGATCTTTTAGTCCAAATGTGAGAAAACCAGAACATGTAATACTCTGATGAGACAGTGGCCAGGAAAGGTAGGGTTTCAGCTGGCATACCAGATGGAGTTGGTAGACAGTCACCCTGGACACAGAGTTGACCTGCGCCTCCATGGACAGCTGTGAATCCAAAATGGCCCCCACACTGTGCGCCTGGTCTTTTAGGGGCACAGTTTCCCCACACCTGCTCATCCCGTCTCCCAGAAGCAGTACTTCTGTCTTGTTGGGCTTCAGCTGCAATCCATTAACCGCCTCCACCACCACCCCAACCGCTTCCAGACATTCACACAGGACCTTCACTGCCATTACTGGTTGCAATTTAAACAAGAGGTAGAGCTGAGTATCATCTGGGTATTGATGAACTCTCAGCCCCAACCCGCTGCTGATGTCTCCCAGTGGTTTCATATAGATATTATGAAAAGAAAAAATAGGCAGGCAGGATGGATGAGAAGGAGGGCATCTCACATTTTATTTGGTGAGTGGAGAGACATATGTCAATCTTGGTCCCTTCTTCAGGTGACTCCTACATTTCTGTGATGAAGAAGGAACAAATTTCTGTCATTTTTAGGGGGGGTGTCGAGGGAGGAACCACCTTTTCCTTTATGGAGCACAATGTGACTGCAGCAATGCAGCTTAGACTGTTAGAATTGGGGGGCTTGGGTCATCCCAGACTTATTTTCGTGGAGAACTTACTGGGGGCTTCTGAGGATGGTTTTATCCTCTTTTGGATGAAAAGATCTTTTTGTTTCCATGGAGGGAGGTGTTTTTGGGGAGAATTTATAGGCTGCATCCAGGGCCGGCGCTTCCATTTAGGCGAACTAAGCTGTTTCCTAGAACGCCAAAATGGAGGGGGCGCTGGCCAGCCTGCCGCCCGGTGCCACCCCAACCAGTGGCGAAAATCGCAGCGGCGCGGGGCGCCCGGCGGGCAGGGGGCGGGGCACTGTACGTCATTGCGCATGACGTACGGTGCCCCGCCCCCTCGCCTAGGGCGCCAAAAACCCTGGCACCGGTCCTGGCTGCATCCCTTGAAATATGCCCCTTTTCTTCCTTTCTAGGCTTCTACTTTCACTCCATTTGCAGTCTGTTCCTTGCATAGTAGGAACCAAGCTAAGGACTGCAGATTCACTATTCTCCTAGATGTCTACGCAGTCCCAGCCTTGTACTCAGTATCCCTCTAAAGCAGCCTTTCTCAACCTTGGGTCCCCAGATGTTTTTGGCCTACAACTCCCATCATCCCTAGGTAGCAGAACCAGTGGTCAGGGATGATGGGAGTTGTAGGCCAAAAACATCTGGGGACCCAAGGTTGAGAAAGGCTGCTCTAAAGGAAAGCAGTGACATGGTGGCTTCAAAGCAACTTAAAGTTTATTTCCTCCACTATCTGAAAGGCTTCTTCAACAGAGGGCAACTCTCTGGGTTAGATTGCAGGGGAGAAATATTGTTCTGAGGCTGTCCCTTCCCCTTCAATGTGTTCTGGAGACCACTTCTTGTCTTTTTCCAAGATGACAAGGAACCATTAGTGAGTACTCTTTGAGTTTGGTCAGCCAACCAGCTACGAATCCACCTAAAAGTTACCACATTCAACCCACATTTTACCAGCTTCCTTGCAAGAATATCAATGGGGACTTTGTCAAAAGCCTTACTGAAATCAATATATTATACACTATGTCCACATCATTCCCCTGATCCACCAAGCTTTTAACTCCATCAAAAGAAAGAACATGTGTCCATGTTAAGTATAGACACCACCTTATACCGTAAACCAACTGACCGACAAACATATCTACATGCTTCTAGCTACCATCCTAAACATACAAAACAATTCATTGTATATAGGCAGGTCCTATGTTACAGCCGCATCTGTTCCAACTCTACAGACAGAGACTCTCACCTAAGAGATCTACAGCAAACCTTTTTAGAACTAAAATATCCGCCTGATGAAGTTAACAACAGATCAACAGAGCCAGACTGATACCCAGAGAGAACTTGCTGCAAGACAGACTCAAAAAAGAAAATAACAGAACACCACTAGTAATCACGTACAGCTCCCAAGTTAAAACAGTTCAACGCATCCTCAGAGATCTACAACCTCTCCTAGACAATGACAGTTCTCTTTCTCAAGCTCTGGGAGGAAGACCTTTCATCGCCTACAGACAGCCACCCAATCTTAAACAACTCCTCACCCACAATAATACAACAACCAGACTTAACATGGACACTGGTATCAGAGCCTGCAATAAACCCAGATGCCAACTTTGCTGCCACATACACCTGGACAACATCATTACTGGCCCCAACAACATCAAACATACCATCTCAGGACTATTTAATTGCTCAACTTCTAACATTGTGTATGCCATCAAATGCCAACAGTGCCCTTCAGCTCTCTATATTGGACAAAGAGGCCAAGCCCTATGCCAAAGGATAAATGGACATAAATCTGACATCATGAATCACAAGACAGAGAAACCAGTAGGAGAACACTTCAATCTCCCATGACATTCTGTACAAGATCTCAAAGTAGCTGTCTTATTACAAAAGAATTTCAGAAATAGACTGGAAAGAGAAGTTGCTGAATTGCAACTTATTACCAAACTTAAAACCATGGAGAGACCTGGTCTAAATAGAGACATTGGATTCTTAGATAAAGCTATTTTTAGCCATCTCACCCCTTGCTTTTTCCTGTAAGACCAATTGCAGTCGTTAACAGTCGTCAACAGGTTTACCACACCTATCAGCCAATCACCCATTCCCACCACCCTTCTGAGTAATACCCCTCCCTACCTTCTCACTATACAGTATATAAGGGTCTGGTGACTTCTGTTTCAGTGTATCTGAAGAAGTGTGCATGCACACGAAAGCTCATACCAATAACAAACTTAGTTGGTCTCGAAGGTGCTACTGGAAGGAATTTGTTTGTTTGTTTGTTTTGACTATGGCAGACCAACACGGCTACCTACCTGTAACTTAATAATCACTAGTCAGCAAGCTCTAAGTTTTCAAATTAAGAATCTTTGGTGTAGAAGATTAACTGCACTAGTCGAAAGATTGAGAATGAGAGTAGTCATTCTTAAGATAAAAATTGTGGCAAAATTAACTCTATAAAGAAAAATTCACACAAAAGAATGCTTGCAGTGTATATGTCTAAATAGGGTTCTCAACATCATGAAGATTTTATATTTTTTCAATCATATGCTGATAATTCATGGCACTAACAGGTGTACACTGTATAAGAGAACGAAAACCAGTAATTTTCATAATGATAGGGGTTGTAATTTTCCTAGTGTGGTTTTGACTTCTGAATTTGCCTCACACATGAAAAAACTGTTAAGAGTCAACACACACATGTAATTCCTACAATTCTGAAGGATAATAAAATAGCTAGAGGATATATCCCAGTAAGTCCAGGTTAGCTCTGCCAAGAAGTGAAATTATGTTCACCCACAAATCATAACAGAATTGTTAGGAGATCCCTATTCCTCTGCCAGAGCTTTAGTTCCCAGGATGGTTTAGCAATCAATCCCTCTTTATGGGTAACTCTGGGAATTGTAGGTTTCAAATGAAGGGCCAGTTAACACTAGATTTATCCTATACATTTTATAATGAGCAACTTTATCCAATGGTGCTCAAGTAGGTTGGAGCAAAGAATAACTGCTTCCAAAAAGGAAACAAAAGCAAAACCCTGCGTTGCTATTGTAATAAATTTGACTTCATTGAAACGGCAGGATAACTTCCTGGCTAGGAAAGATGATTATGAAGATGATGATGAAGAGAAAGGCCTCATTGCCCAAAGAGCACTAAATTAAGCAGTTGAACCTGCAGTATACTTCATAATAATTTTCCCATTTAGTGACTGCACACCCAAACTTTTCTCCACCTATTTCCTGCTTCTTGGATTTTTGTTATATCTTCAAACAGTCTCGTTTCTCTTGAGCACTGAAATTGTTTCTGGGGTTCACATGACATGAATCCGAGCTCCATTAGTGCATCAGTTCCCATCACCCTTGAAAGCAAAGAAAGGGCAGTATCTGGCAAGAAGGTTAAAAGAGGAATAGTATACCCTCCAAGTCTCCTGATTTTCTAGGAAGAGTCCCATAATTCCGCAAGAGCCAACATGGCTTCTGATTTGATCCTGGATTGTCCCTATTTCCCAAGCCAGTTCTGCCAGCACCAACTTGGGGAGGAGGATGAGCCAGGGCTTGTCCTGAGTGGTGGCAACAGTGGAGGTGGCCAGGAAGCCTCCTCTTGCCTCTCCATGGCTGCCTCTGCTGGCCTCCTCCCTTGGGCAGCTCATAGCAGCTGCTGGGGAGCAGGTGGGGAGGAGAGGCTGCTGCTGCCCAGGCCAACCCCGCAAGACGCACTGACTTTGAGGGGCAGGTATAGGGCAGGGCTCCCCTGGGTGGGGAGAAAGGGGAAGGGGAGAAAGGGGAGCACAAGGAGTCTTGATTTTTTTTTTAATAACAAAAATGCTTTGTTCGCATCTAATCTTCTCCCTTTCTAATATTTATTTTTGGGTGTGTGTTTTTCTTTTGAGGGTGCCCAAACACCTTGATTCTAAATCTCCATTTTGTCCAGTTAAGCATGGAGAGTGAGAATTCTGGAGACCAGGAAAGTTGTATTCTATACCAGCTGCCTTCATTTTACATTGATCAAACAGAGGGACTCTTGCTCCGTATATAAAAAGTGTAAGAACTCCAGATCCTGCAAATGTCTCTCTCACATCATGATCCACTGCCCGATTTAGCCAACCACAGCTGCAACCTCAATTTGACTTATTTAGAACCCTGCACTGTGTACCGAAGCAATGGCCACTACTTAGGGCTGCCATACATCCTGGTTTTCCCAAACTTGTCCTGGAATTGGGCAGCGAAATGGTGTCTGGGCTGATTTCCGCTGAATTGGCAAAAATACCTAATTGACTTCAACTGATAATTCAGAATATGTGTAGTTAATGACTTCACTGTGACTGTGGTTTTATTGCATGTAATTGATGTTCGTGAAACCAAGGCTTTATATCTTTATGTCTTAAGATTTTATACTTTTATGGCAGGATGCATGGTTGGTTTGAGATGAGAAAGCCTGAGTAACAGAATGCAGGCCCTGGCCTCTGACGCTGCCATCAGGATTTGAGATGCCTAATCTCCTAACTTATTCCCAACATGAATTGAGCTATAGGAGGATGAGGAAAACCCTGAATAGAAGAATCAGCTTTGGGTCCTATTCCAATCTCTCTGGAAACCGCCAAAATAGAAGCAGGAATGGGGGTATTTGTGGCACATTGACTGAGTCAAGAACCATGCTGATAGGAGTTTGCCTAAGCAAGTACCCATAGCCAAATTCTCTTGAGATCTCTATCATCAGCATTTCTCTAGATGCACAATGAACAGATGGCCATACTCTTTCATTTTGTTTTTCTTATGAGCTGCTCCCTGTTGTTCAGCTCAGGCCTCAGCAAAATGATGTAGCATTTCGGAGAAAAGATGCAACCCAGTAATCCAGCACTGGATGATAAGATGGAGAAGATCTCCACAGCCACCATGTATTTCCCTTTGGTGCTTAGGTAAGTTGGGACAAATGATGACCAAACACTGCAAAATGCCAACATGCTGAAGGTGATGAACTTGGCTTCATTGAAACTATCTGGCAACCTCCTGGCTAGGAAAGCCACAAAGAAGCTGACAATGGCTAGCCAGCTCATATAGCCTAAGACACAGTAAAACATGGTAACTGAGCCCTCATTACATTCCAGGATGGTTTTCCCTTTCAGTGAGTGTGTGTCCCTAGCTGGGAATGGAGGGGAAGTGCTTAACCACAGAGCACAAATTCCGGTTTGAATGGAGGTGCAGAAAAGGACAAGAACATTGGCCAGCCCTTTCCCCACCCATCTTCTCACCCTGGATCCTGGTTCCGTTGCCATGAATGCTAGAACCACAGTGATGGTTTTGGCCAAAATGCTGGAAAGGGCCACCGAGAAAATGATGCCAAAGGCTGCTTGTCGGAGAAGGCAGACCACCTTTCCAGGCTGACCAATGAAGAGCAAGGAGCAGAGGAAGCAGAGAAGGAGGGAGATGAGGAGGACGTAGGTGAGGCTCCGGTTGTTGGCTTTGACGATGGGAGTGTCCTTGTGCTTCACAAAAATTCCAAGTACTAAAAGAGTGATTAAAGAGAAAGAAATGGCAAAGATAGCTAAAACGAATCCTAAAGTTTCTTTGTAAGAGAGGAAACTTGGAACCCTGGGAATGCACTGAGTTTGGCCCTTGTTTGCATACTTATCATCAGGACAATTGGCACAAACATCCACATCTGAAGAAGAGAAAAAACAATTTTAATACTTCAAGATATTGACAAACATCCATCAAATGGAATCTGTTGTAGCAGCCAATGAAAGAGTCTCTTAAAAAAAAACTCTTTAAAAACTTCTGAATGTTTTTAACTTGAGATGGTGGACTGTAGTGACTGATTGATTCTCTGTACACCAGGAAATTCCTGATTAAATCATGGTTTATGCTTTCTTTGTAAATAGTAATTTCCTTAAATGCAATGCGATGAATATTATAATTCAGACTTTTTATTTTTTTTAATTTTTTTTTGAAGAACCTTGATCTGAATGCACATAAGGTGGCTGCAAGCATTCCAGTCTTGGTTCAGGCCTGGTTTAAACAGTTCATTTGTTTGTTTGTTAAATAAAATAAATAAAAAGAACTGTCGTCTTGCTGAAGCTACAGAAGTCCGTATCTTGATAGTTCTACGAACCTGACTACTTGCAAGTCCCATTAGCCTTAAACACTCAAACAGCCTCTTATTACCACATTCACCTGCAAATCTTTACATACGTTTTAAACTTCAATGCATACAAGAATTGCATCCTATGCATATTAAGCTTATATCTTTAACATCATGCTCCCTACCCTTTTTGTCAGAAATCATCCCTTCTGGACATGGAGCACAATCATAGCAGCAGAATTTCTCTCCCTCCTTCTTTTTCCTGCTGTAGCCTGGATCGCAGTTGTCATTGCACACAGAAAGAGGCAGCACCTGCATGAAATAATACAAGAGAGATTAGCAAGAAGAGAGTAAGGCTGGATCTAGACACTTCCAAGAAGCATTTCAGTTAAACATGTTGCAAACTTTGTATGAGAAATCGGGTTGGCAAAAATGGAACTCCAGAGCCATCTGGCGCCACAGTTTTAGAATGCATTACAAAGCATATAAAGCGCTTTTTCTTTGCCAATGTAGCTGAGTCCTAAGAGAGGATGTTGAGAATAGTGATGCCAGGAAATTTCTCCACCAGTAAGGCAAGATCTTCCAGCAAGAGCAGCGTAGGATGAAGGAGGTCTTGGCCTCAGACGATGCTCAGTCCCCAAACCCTCGGCCAAATATACAAGTAACTGTCTTAGCCAAGGCTCAGAGAACTGAAGCTGACTCAGTCCAAGGAAGCGCCGTCCCCTAAAAGGGGATTCTGGGGGCAATGGGGGGGGTAGGACCAGGCAGACAGGACTTAGGCTGATTCCTAAGCTCAGTCTCAGAGTAGTGAAACCCTGCCCAAGGGAATAGGAATCCTGCCTAAACAGTACTCCATCTTCCTTCTTAAAGTTCATTCATTTGGTCTTCCATGAATAGCACAGAGGACAAAACCAAGCTCAGGGAACCCCCATAGGGTTGCTGCCATCGGGCAAAGTAAAACCTCTCCACATTAGATGCTCTACAATTCAAAGTGTTGGGTGGGGGGCACAAAGCCCAAATGGTTTGGAACCAGGAGATCTCCAAGATGGTCTCATCCCTTAGATACCCAGCTGATCACTGCACTCGGGAGGAGAGGGTCTCCTGCAGATCCCATTTCTCAGCAGGTCCATTTCGTATGATGTAGAAATGGGGCCATAAGCCTGTTGGCACCCACCCTTTGGCATCTCTCTTCTCTAGTGAAGACCTTCCTTTTTCAACAGACCTTTTCAACGGGGATATTCATGTCAGTTTGCATTTCTTGGTACAGAAAGTACTGATCTGATGTGTAGAGATATTTCCTATTCTAATTAATTCAAGAGGGCTGGAAGCTTCTCTGTGTGAAAGAAACTGGTGCAAACTGGAAGTTTCAAGCTGACACGTAAGTTTCTATTCTGCCTAGAAACAAGCAGAAGGTTCTTGATGTTTGGGTTATTCCTTCAGAGAAGCTGAGTAGAGCTGCCTTAAAGTGGTCCTGTTATCTCTTTCTGTCATGGTCTTGCTGACTATAATAATAAGGCCAGAAGGAGCCTCGGTTTCACTTTTCCATCTCTCTTTCCTTCCGGTGTTCTCTACACAGTATGCTTAGTGTTAAGGTTTTATTATAAGTTATTGCAAGTTTACGTTAAGTCTGTTGCAACTGGATTTCTTATGGACAGGGCCAATCCTGAATGTATTGGATTTGTGACCCTTATGCTCATTTGCCTTCATTAGCAGCAGTAAACTGCTATTAATTGCCTCTCGTCTATTTTTGGGGAATCCTGCAACGTGTTTTAAGTTTTATTCAGCTAACTATATGTTGGAATCTGCTTTGGATCAATATGAGTAGAATTCATGGCAATTCATCCCAGGCTGCAGTTCTCTATGTATTGAATTTGACATTGTTTTTACATACAAAAGTGTTACTTGCTGTTTTTACACATGAAAGCATTTTTATTCTTTATTTAAACAATGTTATTATCATTGTTTTTATGCAGGCCGGGCTTTTTTCGGCCAGAACTCAATGCAACTCAGTTCCGGCACCTCTCATGTGGGCGACATGGCCATTATAAGAGAACAAGGGAGGCGTTCCTGGTGAGTTCTGGCACCTCTTTTTCTAGAAAAATAGCACTGTATGCAGGAAACTGTGTGATCATTTTTAATGTGATGTTTTTATTGTGAAATCACTTTAAGATATTTTATGGGAAACTAGTACAAAAGGATCAGAATGGACTGATCAGTGATGATTTCTTTGGCCATAGCAAGCCCCTAACCCCACCCCAGACACACAAGTCTTTGTTGTTGTTGCAGCAAGCACAAAAAAGGACACAACTGGGAGAAATTAGCCCCCTTTATTTTTCAGAATTCACTTCATGAAATAACAAGAAAGACTGGCATTTTAGCAGAATCAAGGCTAGGGTGCAATAAGATATTTAAATTGCATTAAAATTTGCTTATATGACAAAGTTTTGACTCAAGATACTACAAATGATGTTACTCTGGAGGCAGATATTCTTATGCTTTGTTTTAAAGAAGAATTAAGGATCTACAATGATATCTCACCTGGTTAAATCTTTGATGCCAGACAATTTGGCCATCATAAATGGTTAACTGTTTGCCTGGAGGAGCCCGAGGTTCCAGTCTTCCAATTTTGACTCTGACCATCGACCCATTAGGGAACATCAGCCAGTTTGTAACATCAAAGCCTGTAACTAATTCTCCATTGTCATCGAAGCATACAGTGTCTCCTACGCTGTTATTGAATACAATACGCCGTAGAAAGTGATGGACCTGGATTCAAAGAGAAGCGAAAAGTAGACATGATAACATCCCTTTTTTAAGCTGTCATTTCACTGCATTTGTCTTTGATTCTGATTGTTTCTGATTCTGAATAATTTTTAAAACCCACTATATCATGATATGGTTATTACTTACCTAAGCAAATTTGAAAAGAACAGCACCACAAAAAGATTTTTTTTGGTGTGGAATTGTTTTATAGAATCTTAGATATCATTTTCACCTCTGCATGGAAACCTATCATACTTTTAAATGAATGATTTTTTTATATATAAAGAAATTGTAATTACCTGCCATGGTTGCACATTCTGAAATTTCAATCTCCCGCCTTCTGCCATTTTTCTGTGCTTGGAACGGGATTCATATATGGCATTCAAAGCACTGGCCACAGCATGGACTGCATTGTAAACACTGTAGCTGTGGCCTGTCATTTCCATTTCAAATAAGATCCCAGGAATGTTCTCCAGCTTCTCCTCCCCAGTGCAGCTTTCCTCCTCCTTTTCTTCCACCCCCTTAGACATTTTTAATGAACAGCTGAATGCCTGTTCCCAGAAGTCCCGAATAAAACCATCCCTTTTGTTCCAGGAAGGTCTGATCTTTTGAATGAACTCTTGGAATCCTAATGGCTGATTGGAGTGAACTGTGAAGGATATGGAACCATGGAAAGTTTGCATTTCCCAAATCTTCTGAACAGACAGTGATTCAAAATCCCAGTGGGATGTCACAACCCACACTTTCCCCAGAGGAGCCAGTGCCATAAAGGGTGCTAGAAAGAGTAATACTCTCAATACTTGAAAGGATGGAGGCTCTCCATATACAAATAACACATTGGCATTTCTCTGGATGATAGTTACATAGGTTTCCCAGTGTTGTACAAGCAAACGTATCAGCTCATCCACATAATTCCATTTTGGTATTCTTATGGTGAAGGCATAACAGATGCTATTCTGGGAAAGCATTGGCACCATGGTCTGCAAAAACTGGTCCCCTTTGTCATTATCTACAGCAAAGAGCCCAACCCATGTCCATTTGAAATGCTGAAATAACTGCACAGCTCCCATGTATTGTTTGGCTTCATTTGGGACCATATGGTACAAAAAAGGGAAATGTATTCTATCCTCATCTGATGGTAAAAATGACCCATAAGTGAGCTGAAATGAAAATGGTAATAATTTTGCTGATTAAGATATTTTATTTTGGAATTACAGAATTGCAATGGGCTCAGCAACTCATGTAACCCAACACTGTGTTTGATGCTAGAAATTCAAAATTTCCCAACCCAGCATTAAGCCTGCATTTATCCAATTTGCATATAAAAATAGCAGGAGGAACTTGGTCAAAAGCACTTCTAAAATCAAGAAGTTATGCCTAAAGTGTGGAAAAATTATACGTCATGCACACAGCTTACCTGTGGATTTTTCTTGCTTCCTGAAATGATGGCCACATTGGCAGAGATCTCAGAAATACATCCTCCAATGAGAGTTATCAAGATGTTCTGGTTGTGACATCTGTAATTGGGGACAAACATCTGTTGTGTGGAAAGCAGACTGAGTGTGGCCTTATAAGTTGTTCGTGCAGTATAGTAGCTATCCAGGATGCAGAAACCCAGAGAGATATTTGACAAGATTGCAGGATTTTCATTGATCTCTTTGACAGCAAATGTTAAGGCCAGGACGTGCTGGTAGTTCTTAGGCACTGAACTATGAAAGGATTACAATTACTTAATAAAAAAGCAATAGTAGTACCACCACCACCAACAACAAAATGCATTGTACTCATTGTCATTGTTCAGCTGAGTGTTTCCAAGACTGAGGTTTACCTTAAAACCCTAA
The DNA here is from genome assembly GCA_034641385.1 of Darevskia mixta. Lineage (NCBI taxonomy): Eukaryota > Metazoa > Chordata > Lepidosauria > Squamata > Lacertidae > Darevskia > Darevskia mixta. Next base: position 4,403,227 of record JAWWNH010000124.1, on the reverse strand, counting down.
AAGATAATGACATAAATAGAAATTGACAATTGAAATAGACATTCTTCCCATTAAGAACTAAATGGTCCAAATAAATTGGGATCATTCTCATGCTCAAAGATTCCTCCCTGAAATTGTTTTTGTCATTCTCTTACATTCTAACACCAATGATCAGTCCATGGTGTACATGAAAATGTGTTAAAGGTAGATAGCCGTGTTGGTCTGTCATAGTCAAAATAAAATAAAATAAAATAAAATAAATTCCTTCCAGTAGCACCTTAGAGACCAACTAAGTTTGTTCTTGGTATGAGCTTTCGTGTGTATCTGAAGAAGTGTGCATGCACACGAAAGCTCATACCAAGAACAAACTTAGTTGGTCTCTAAGGTGCTACTGGAAGGAATTTTTTTTATTTTATTTTATTTTGTTATGAAAATGTGTGTTAGGGTTATATACTCAGATTAAATGCTTTCATAAAGATTAACATACTCAGATTAAATGCTTTCAAAACAAAAGTCATGATTAATTAGGTTTATTAATTTCAACAAGTCTAACTTAATGGATACACCTTGGTGTGGGTGTGTGGGTGTGTGGGTGTGTGTGTGCATTGGATGACTCCTGTATCCCAGGCCATATCATGCTGATGAACAAAGCCAGGCTGCTTGCCACTTCCGTGTCCATCCTGAGGTGTAGCAGCATGGAATCCTGCAATGTATTGCTATATATGTTTCCTGATATATCTCTGTAATAAAGCACTAGAACTGTTCGCTCTGGAATTTTGTGCATTTTTCTTTGCAATCCCTGCAAGTGGGTCCTTCAGGGCATCAGTCAATGCTTCTCCCTGGTCTGTATTTGGACCTGCAGGACAGAGCAGACCCCTTCAGTCAAACCAGGTGTCTCCCCATCCTATATTTGTGTCTCTGGTTATTCCTGCCTAAGTGTAGAACCTTACATCTGTCCTTACTGAAATTCATTTTGTTAGTTCTGGTACAGTTCTCCAATCTGTTCATGTAATCTTGATTAGCAATTCTTTCTGCTGACATACTAGCTACCCCCCTAGTTTGGTGTCATCTGCAAATTTGATTAGCATCCCCTCTATTCCTTCATCCAAGTCATTCATAAAGATGTTAAGCAACACTGGGCCCAGGACAGCACCCTGCAACACCACACTGGTCACTTTTTTCCAGAAGGATGAGGAACCATCAGTGAGCACTCTTTGGGAATGGTAAGCAACCAGCTATGAATCTACCTAACGTTGTCTAGCCCACATTTCACCAGCTTCTCCACAAGAATGTCATGGAAGACATTGTCAAAAGCCTTATTGAAATCAAGATATGCTACATCCACAGAATTCCTGCTGATCCACCAAGCTTGTAATGTTAATTTAAAAAGTAAATAAGATTTGCCTGGAAAGTCTTGGTTTTGAGAAACCCATGCTGGCCGTTAATAATCACAGCATCCTTTTCTAAGTGCTCAGAACAGACAATAAATAAATTCTTACTGAATCACAGTGTTGTTTTATAATGTGTGCTCAATTACTATGGCCTGAACATTTTATAGGAGGATAATAACATAAATGAACAAGTGCCTTACATGGGTTCGTCAATCATTATCTGTGTTGGCGGTTCTATGAAAGAGAGGTTATTGTAGAGGAAAAAGACCTGAGAAACAATTCCCCCAATGACCAGGTCGCCTGGCTGGTAAAAATTATGAGGAATAGGAAGAGGATCATCAAAGATGCTGCAGTTAATAGAATGTGTCTTGCACACAGTATGACAAAGCAGTAAAAGCAGAAACACCATAACAAACACAATTCTGTGGGAAAAACTTTGCCTCCCAACATAGACTGCCATGTTTCTCCTCAGCCTTCTTATCTGTTTTGCTACGAACTCCTTTGAATGGTGGCAAATGGTGGTGTTACACCGATTTACACCAGAGCCTGACATTTTAGGGACTGCATGAAGTATAGCCTGGTCTTTGTATTTAGTAATGGCTCTGTGATCATCAATGTTCCTGAAGAGGGTGTTCTATTTCTTCCTTCATTCCCCCCCCCCAAAAAAAAACCCTGCTGAGTGCCAGGTATGGAAAAAATGATGAAGAACAGCATATACTTTGTGGGTTTAAATCATGGCAGAATCATCTGGTGGGAAGCATACTCTAACCTGCACAGGGAAAATGATGATGCAGGTGAATGACAGAGCCCTACCTGTGTCCAGATCCAGTGGTAAACAACACAAGGGTTTTATATCTTTCTTTCTTTTTCATATCCTGACTGATGGTCTTGCCAATGACATACATTGTGTAAGACAATGGAAACCAGTAATTTTGACAATGAGAGGTGTGGCGATAATTTCCTCTGAGTGTTGATGTTTCTTGAAATTGCATCATGAGCAATTAAAGTGGTAGGGTTTTTTTCTCCCTGAACTCTACAACTATTTTTTCTTCCTTGAATTAAATGCAGTTGGTTGCACTTAGCTAGGAAGGCTGCTTTGTCCCTGACTAGAGACAGACCCTGAAGCTGAGGCTCCAATACTTTGGCCACCTCATGAGAAGAGAAGACTCCCTGGAAAAGACCCTGATGTTGGGCAAGATGGAGGGCACAAGGAGAAGGGGACGACAGAGGACAAGATGGTTGGACAGTGTTCTCGAAGCTACCAACATGAGTCTGGCCAAACTGCGGGAGGCAGTGGAAGACAGGAGTGCCTGGCATGGTCTGGTCGATGGGGTCACAAAGAGTCGGACATGACTATATGACTAAACAACAACAAGAGATAAATTATCACACGTGGCTCACACACACTTGGCATACACCAACATCATCATCACCTTACCCAGCCTTCTCCATAAAGGTCCCAGGAGAGTTTTACACACACACTGTCAAAAGTCTGGACTTAAAGCAATGGGCACCCAACTGGTGGCTGCAGATACCCATGGTGTCACCAGGGCTTCCCATGGGGCCCTTGAGGGATATTGTTTTTCCAATTCTGATGGTTTATATTGCTATGACATTTGTTTGCATAATGCACAAGAATATCTAAACTAGTAATTTTGGCAATGATTGGTGTTACCGGTATTATAATTTTCCTTGTGTGCTGATGTCATTTGAAGTTGCATAATGAACAGCAAGAGTACTAGGAGTTTTTATTGTCATTTCTTTTTTGAACTCTACAAAAATTACAGTGGTACCTTGAGTTACAAACGCCTCAGGTTACATACCCTTCAGCTTACAAACTCCGCTAACCTGGAAGAGTTACCTCAAGTTGAGAACTTTGCCCCAGGATGAGAACGGAAATCGTGTGCTGGCGGTGCAACAGCAGCAAGAGGCACCATTAGCGAAAGCATGCCTCTAGTTAAGAACAGTTTCAGGTTAAGAATGGACCTCCAGAACGAATTAAGTTCGTAACTAGAGGTACCACTGTATTTTCTTATTTGAGATATATGTAGTCAGTGGCACTTGATGATGAAGTTGAAGGCTGCTTTTGTCCTTAAATAGAGAGAGGTTGTGGTTATTACTAAATTTGTTGCTAGCATCACACTCTAGATTCCAGGGGTGCGAACTTGAATGAAATATGGGGGGGAGGTAAGCCCCACCCCACATAATTGGTCACAAGACATGGTGCACTCACAGCATTTGAATGGCAGTGCCCATCGCCCTGAGGGGGCCTGGACCCCTCAAATATTTTTTGATCAATCTATGTTTTTGGCAGCTATGCACAGTCTCTGGCCCTGATTTATAAATTTGGATCAGACTGTATAGGGTCCAAACTGACTCAAACCTGATTTGCCCTGCACTGCATCCACATCCACATCCACATCCACATCATGTTCCAGAAAATACAGATCTCCAGTCTGGAGGTCAAGAATAAGAAACCAGCACAGAGGAAACTGATGAGACACAAATTTATTCAAAGATCGAGATCACAGGCGAGAGTGAATGATAACGTGGGACGGCCCAATCTCTAAGATATGGACATACACACACAGAGAGAGAAACAACAAACAAACAAACAAACATTATTTTCTTCCCCTTATTAGGCTTTCCTTGTTGTTCAGGTCAGACCTCAGCACAATGATGTAGCATTTAGGGGAAAAGATGCAACCCAGTAACCCAGCACTGGAGGACAAGATGGAGAAGACCTCCACGGCTACCATGTATTTCCCTTTGGTGCTCAGGTAGGTTGGAACAAAGGTCAGCCAAACACTGCAGAAAACCAACATGCTAAACGTGATAAATTTGGCCTCATTAAAACTGTCAGGCAACTTTCTGGCCAGGAAAGCCACAAGGAAACTCACAACGGCCAGAAAACCCATATAACCCAAAGCACAATAAAACATGGTAGCTGAACCCTCATTGCATTCCAGGATGATTTCACTCTTCAGTGACTGCATGTCTGTATCTGGGAATGGAGGGGAAGCACTTAGCCAAAGGGTGCAAATGCCCGCTTGAACGAAAGAGCAGGAAAAGACCAGGCAATTGGCCAGCCCCTTCCCCACCCATCTCCTCATTCTGGATCCTGGCTTGGTTGCCATGAATGCTAGAACCACGGTGATGGTTTTGGCCAGAATACTGGAAAGGGCCACAGAGAAGACGATGCTGAAAGTCATTTGTCGGAAGAGGCAGGTCCCTTTTCCAGGCTGACCAATGAAGAGCAAGGAGCAGAGGAAGCAGAGAAGGAGGGAGATGAGGAGGAGGTAGGTGAGGCTGCGGTTGTTGGCTTTGACGATGGGAGTGTCCTTGTGCTTCACAAAAGCCGCCAGCACGAAGGTGGTGATCAGAGAGAAAGCCAGAGCGGAGACAGCTAAGCTGACCCCTAACTTTTCTTGGTAGGAGAGGTAGCTCAGACCCCTTGGAATACATCCTGTTTGGTCCTGGTTTGGGTAGTTTTCTTCTGCACAATTGACACAGGCATCCATATCTGGAGGGTGGAGGGGGAGAATGAGGAACAATTAAAAATGCCATGATGATGACCTACATCTACCTGAAAGAATCAGTTACGGCAGGCAGTGAAAGTGGTCTGGTTTGCCAGAGCTTGAGTCTGGACTAAGGATTCTTTAAAAAAAAAAAACACCTTTATTATACATCAATTTACATATAACTTAGACAATACATACAATACACACCACTAACTTCTGATTCCTCTCATTGTGCTATTTTACATTTTGTTAGTCTATACACATTTCATTGTTATTATTTTACTTTCCCATTTATTATCAAGAAAAAATTAGTATGTTCTTTCTCTATAATTCAAGATTCATTCTGTCAGGAGATTAACATTGTCACAGTAGTTTTTTTAGATATTCTTTAAATATTACCCAATCTTTATTAACTTTCTGTATTGAGTTTCCTCTTATTCTCCCTGTCATTTTGGCAAGTTGTAAATATTCTATCATTTTCGCTTGCCAATCCGTTCTTGTGGGGATGTTATCACCTTTCCATTTCCTTGCTATCCAATTCCTATCTGCTGTGGTTGCATACATAAAAAGAGGTCTAAGATTTTTCTTAATCTCCATTGACATGATACCTAACAGGAAGGCTTCAGGTTTTTTTGAAATTGAGAATTTGAAAATATTTTTGAGTTCATTATGTATATAAAACATCCCAAAATTCTCTTATCCTATTACACTCCTACCACATGTGCATAAAGGTGCCTACCCCATTTTTACACCTCCAACAAGCATTTGAACTATTCTTATACTGTACATCTTGGCCAATTTGGCCAGGGTTAGGTGCCATCTGTATAACATCTTCATCACATTTTCTCTAAGATTGTAACATGCAGTGAACCTGATGTCCTCCTTCCACAGCCTTTCCCATTCGTTCATATATATATTGTGTCCAATATCTTGGGCCCACCATACCATAGCCAATTTCACCTCCTCCTCCGAGTCTGGACTAAGGATTCTGAGCCCCTGTGTTCTGATTCGATACATGATATCCAACCACAGAACATTTCAGGATTTGGGCTACTGCCATTGGCCCTTAAACTCTAAGTTATGATGCGCAGCTTGGGAGTTTAGGCAGCCAATCACATTGAGAGTGGGAGTGGCCTAGCCCTTTAGAAATGTATATAAGCAGTTGCTTTGCCCCTGTTGGCCAGTTCTGTTAGTTCAATAAAGGTTATTGCTGTTACCACTGTGTCTCACTTCTGGGGAACCAAGCTACACTTCAAGGGCCTTCCAACCACCTGAATCTATTTGTGACCTGAGGTCTCTGAATACAGAGACTGACAAAGGTTCAGTAAAGAGCTTTTCTTTAGGTGTGGAACTCCCTGAAAATGAATCCCGCTTTCCCATTTTTAAAATATTCATCTGATTGATCACATTGCTGATGTGTGTGATTTCTTGTTGTTGTTTAGTCGTTTAGTCGTGTCCGACTCTTCGTGACCCCATGGACCAGAGCACACCAGGCACTCCTGTCTTCCACTGCCTCCCGCAGTTTGGTCAGACTATGTTGGTAGCTTCGAGAGCACTGTCCAACCATCTCATCTTCTGTCGTCCCCTTCTCCTTGCGCCATCCATCTTTCCCAACATCAGGGTCTTTTCCAGGGCGTCTTCTCTTCTCATGAGGTGGCCAAAGTATTGGAGCCTCAGCTTCAGGATCTGTCCTTTCTGTGAGCACTCCGGGCTGATTTCCTTAAGAATTGATAGGTTTGATCTTCTTGCAGTCCATGGGACTCTCAAGAGTCTCCTCCAGCACCATAATTCAAAAGCATCAATTTTTCGGCGATCAGCCTTCTTTATGGTCCAGCTCTCACTTCCGTACATTACTACTGGGAAAACCATAGCTTTAACTATACGGACCTTTGTTGGCAAGGTGATGTCTTTGCTTTTTAAGATACTGTCTAGGTTTGTCATTGCTTTTCTCCCAAGAAACAGGCGTCTTCTAATTTTGTGACTGCTGTCACCATCTGCAGTGATCATGGAACCCAAGAAAGTGAAATCTCTCACTGCCTCCATTTCTTCCCCTTCTATTTGCCAGGAGGTGATGGGACCAGTGGCCATGATCTTAGTTTTTTTGATGTTGAGCTTCAGACCACATTTTGCGCTCTCCTCTTTGACCCTCATGAAAAGGTTCTTTAATTCCTCCTCACTTTCTGCCATCAAGGTTGTATCATCAGCATATCTGAGGTTGTTGATAGTTCTTCCGGCAATCTTAATTCCGGTTTCGGATTCATCCAGTCCAGCCTTTTGCATGATGAATTCTGTGTGATTTAATGACCCCGTAATAGTCTGTTTTTTAATGGAAAATATATTGTTATTTAATCCTGCCTTTCTCCCAATTATCTCAATGCAGCATATATCACTCCCCGCATGGGATCTTCACAATAATCCTGTTTGGTAAGATAGTGACTGGCATAAGGTCAAAATGTCCTTGTTTGTTTGAAACATAATTTTAAAAATAAAGTTCCTTGTTTCATTCTCTTTAACATATGTATTGCAGAATGCATTCAAGGGGACATACATTTTCCAAAGAAAGGAGGAGTGAGCATGTTATGCTAAGTAAGTGTCTTGATATCTCTGTCCAAGTTGCCTCTTACCCTTCTGGTTAGAGATCGTCCCTTCTGGACATGGAGCACAATCATAGCAGCAGAATTTCTCTCCCTCCTTCTTTTTCCTGCTGGAGCCAGAAGAGCAGTTGTCATTGCACACAGAAACTGGCAGCCTCTGCACAGAAACATGAACAGGAGATTAGTAGGAATATATGAGCCCTCATGATGAGGAGAGTGTGCATGGGCCACCTGGGTCTGTGGACATTTAGAATCATAGAATCATAGAGTTGGAAGAGACCCCAAGGGCCATCCAGTCCAACCCCCTGCCAAGCAGGAAACACCATCAAAGCATTCCTGACAGGTGGCTGTCAAGCCTCTGCTTAAAGACCTCCAAAGAAGGAGACTCCACCACACTCCTTGGCAGCAAATTCCACTGTCGAACAGCTCTTACTGTCAGGAAGTTCTTCCTAATGTTTAGGTGGAATCTTCTTTCTTGTAGTTTGAATCCATTGCTCCGTGTCCACTTCTCTGGAGCAGCAGAAAGCAACCTTTCTCCCTGCTCTATATGACATCCTTTTATATATTTGAACATGGCTATCATATCACCCCTTTACCTTCTCTTCGCCAGGCTAAACATACCCAGCTCCCTAAGCCGTTCCTCATAAGGCATCGTTTCCAGGCCTTTGACCATTTTGGTTGCCCTCCTCTGGACACGTTCCAGCTTGTCAGTATCCTTCTTGAACTGTGGTGCCCAGAACTGGACACAGTATTCCAGGTGAGGCCTGACCAGAGCGGAATACAGTGGTACTATTACTTCCCTTGATCTAGATGCTATACTCCTATTGATGCAGCCCAGAATTGCATTGGCTTTTTCAGCTGCTGCATCACACTGTTGACTCATGTCAAGTTTGTGGTCTACCAAGACTCCTAGATCCTTTTCACTTGTACTGCTCTCAAGCCAGGTGTCACCCATCCTGTATTTGTGCCTTTCATTTTTTTTTTTGCCCAAGTGTAGTACTTTACATTTCTCCCTGTTAAAATTCATCTTGTTTGCTTTGGCCCAATTCTCTAATCTGTTAAGGTCATTTTGAAGTGTGATCCTGTCCTCTGGGGTATTAGCCACCCCTCCCAATTTGGTGTCATCTGCAAACTTGATCAGGATGCCCTCAAGCCCATCATCCAAGTCATTGATAAAGATGTTGAATAAGACTGGGCCCAAGACAGAACCCTGTGGCACCCCACTAGTCACTTCTCTCCAGGATGAAGAGGAGCCATTGATGAGCACCCTTTGGGTTCGGTCAGTCAGCCAGTTACAAATCCACTGAATGGTATCATTGTCTAGCCCGCATTTTACCAGCTTCTTTACAAGAATATCATGGGGCACCTTGTCAAAGGCCTTGCTGAAATCAAGATAGGCTACATCCACAGTGTTCCCTTCATCTACCAGGCTTGTAATTCTGTCAAAAAATGAGATCAGATTAGTCTGACATGTTTGTCAGACCCTAGTCTGATTTGTTAGACCCTAGATCAGCGTTTCTCAACCAGGGGCCATATAGCCCCCTGGAGGCCCCCAGGATATTCCAATGGGGCCGCAGGTGGAAACTGCATAAATAGGGGGCCATGACAAGAGACTAAGGGGCCAGGTTTCAGTCATGTGAATTATTTACTCTGCCTAACATGGAGGGGATTACTGTCACCATGCCCAGAATATGGTAATATCAAGCAGAGATAAAGTAATTAAAAAAGAAAAGAGATAATGTGGGATTTGACCAAAACAAATTCTGGGAAAAGGAAGAAACTTTCAAAAGTGTTCAAACTTGTTTGCCTGTTATTCAATCTCCATTCTCCAGATGTCTACAGATTATACTACACCTCCCACCATCCTTGATCATTGGCTAACCAGCCTGATGATGATGGGAGTTGTAGTCCAACAACATTAGGGGACCCAAGGTTGATTTTTTTTTTTACAATATCTGGGATGGATCTATACTCATGGTTTATAACATTAAGAAAGGGTTAAGGAAAGATTTCCAAAACGTTATGTTTAGCTTAGAACGTTAATAATGTATTATTAAAATGGGACACCAGAGGGCACTGTAGAGCAACCAGGAACCAGGCAGTAAGGGGAACTGCTGGTTTGGAGGTAATGAAAGTTTTTTTTAAGCAATGATGTTTTAGAACGATATATAGTAGTTAAAATCATTCTAATGACATTAAAAAGGTCAGTGTACATCCAGCTCTGGTCCCACACTGCTACATCTCACCTGATTAAAGCTTTTATGCCACACAATCTGATCATCATGAATGGTTAACTTTTTGCCAAAAGGAGCCTGAGGGTTCAGTTTTCCAACTTTGGCTCTAATCACTGAACCATTGGGGTAAATCCTCCAGTTGGTAACATCGAAACCTACAACTAATTCTGCATTTTCATTAAAGTGAACAGTATCTCCAGCACTGTTGTTGAATATGATGCTCCGTAGAAATTGATGGACCTGGATTGAAGAAAGAACAGTCTATGGTAGAAAATCTTGAATTAACTGATATTTGGAGATTCAAACACCCATTGAATAGAGAATTTACTTTTTTCTTGGAGGCAAATTGATCTGGAGGAAGAACGACTCGGTATGGATATCTAATGAACTAACATTAAGAACTAAAAAAGTGGAAATACAACCTAGGACACTCTTGGATCATAATTCATTACTGTTGGAATTAAGAAGAGAAGAAAACTCACCTTTCAGATGGAGACTAAATGAAGGATTATTAGACAATAAAATTACCTTGCAGAAAGCAGGGAAAAACCCTGAGAGATTATTTTGAACTAAATTTGAAGCAAGGTACGGATATAAATGCGGTTTGGGGCTCAAGTAAAGCAGTAATGAGAGGGGTTTTTTATACAACAAAATACTCTGCAAAGAGAGAGAGAGAGAGAGAGAAGAGAGATAAAAGAAATAGTTACTAGATGAACTGATTAAACACGAAAAACAAATAATTAAAAAACCAGGAAATGAATCAACAAAACAGAATATAAAGGTGTTACAAACCTAATTTTCAATGTTGATATATCAAGAAATTGAATGGAAAATAAAATTGATAAAACAGACACATTTTGAGTTTGCAAACAAACCAGGAAAATTGCTAGCATGGCAGTTTAAAAAAAAAGCAAGGAAGTTGGATTGGAAAATGAATATAACATTGATCCATATTTAAAGCAGAATGACCTACAAAAGATTCCAAAAGAAAAGATAAATCTTTTAAATGCACCAATAACAATGATGGAACTGCAACAAGCAACAGGACAAGCTAAATTAGAGAAATTGCCACGATCAGATGGACTTTCAGCTAAATATTACAAAAAAACTGCAAGATCAGTTGGCACAACCATTGAAAGATGTAATGAGTAGGATAATGAATTCGAGTAAATTGCCATATTCTTGCTTATATTACATTAATTCCGAAATAGGATTCAGATTTACTTTTAGTTAAAAATTACAGGCTGATCTCACTATTGAATAATGGCTACAAATTATTTGCCAATATTTTGGCAAACCGATTGAAAACAGTGTTAAAAGAAACAATCCATCAAGATCAAGCCGGTTTTCTACCTGGCCACCAGATGAAGGATAATATAAGGAATATAATAGACATAAGAGAGTATCTGGAAGCCAGGAATGAAAAGCAACCGGCTTTGATGTTTATTGATACAGAGAAGGCCTTTGATAATGTTTCTTGGACTTTTATGAAAAAAGACAATAGAAATGATGGAATTTGGAGAGCCATTCCTTAGAGAAATTGACACTATCTATTCTGAGCATAAAGCCATGCTTATTGTGAATAATGTAGTAACTGAAAAATGTGGAATTACAAAGGGAACAAGACAGAGTTGTCCCCTGTCACCATTACTGCTTATACTAGTCTAAGAGATCCTGGGGAGAAATATAAGAGCAAATGACGGAATAAAAGAAATTACGGTGGGGAGTAAAGCATACAAACTGAAAGCTTTTGCGGACAACCTTGTGATAACAGTTGAAGAACCCCTGGTCAACATACCAAGCCTGTTAGATAAGATCCAGGAATTTGGGCAAGTAGCCGGTTTTAAGCTAAATAAAACACAAACTAAAATGTTGGTGAAAAATATGACAGAACAATCTAAAGAATCGTTACAACAGATCACAGAATGATTGATAGAAAAGAAGGTTAAATATTTCGGGGTATGGTTAACAACAAAAAACTTAAACATATTCAAAGATAATTATGAATTCAGTTTGTTTGTCTGTCTATCTTTCATCTATCTATATATCTATCTCTCTATCATATCTATCATCTATCTATCTATCATCTATCTAGTACAAAAAGGGCAAAGGAAATAGAAAAACTGCAACAGTTGGTAATGATAAGCAGCCTAGCTGACCCCAAAGCCCACATCATTATTCCTTAAAATCTTATTCCCTTTGTTTCTGTTTTGTCCTCTAGATAGATGGCAAGACAGTTCCCCCTGCAATGCAAGAATCTCAGCTCAAGCATCCATGGCAGCTCTTCATGTCAGCAAGTTACTTCCTGACAAGTATAATACAGCGATTAAGGATAAGAATAAAAACAACAATATGGGAGGGTTGGGAAGTAAAACAAAAAGAGAGAGTATGTGAAGTAAATTGATTTAATGTTTTTTAAAAACCTAATAAATGCTGCTCCTACTACTACTACTACTACTAATGAAAGTTCTTCCTGATGTTCATTCAGAATCTCCTTTCTTGTAACTTGAATTCCTTGCTTTGGGTACTACCTTCTAGAGCAGGGGAAAGCAAGGTTGTGTCAGGAGCCCCAGTTTCTGACTTGATAACACAGCAAGCGTGGTTAATTAAAAAGGAAGGTTTATTGCAAAAACAGAGTTCTCCAGATGGCTCTAACATGCCACCAGCCTCATCAATCATGATGACCCTTCTGACTGCTTCCTGCGAGACCAGAAGCAGCTGAACTTTCGCTTATGGCATCTTTTGTTTTGGTTCCTGTCTTGTAGCCCTCCCATTCGCCAAGACTGTGGAGAGAGAGGGTCAGCTCCCGCCTCTTCCCCACTCTCTGAGAGGCTGTTTCTGAATTCTTTACCACTTCCTAAACTGCTTCCTTCTCTATTTGCAGCATTTTGTACTTCCCAATAGCGTTGGCAGGGTACTGGCTTGCAACCCTCTCTGTTTATGGCTGTTTCCTTTAGCTGGTTGCAAACTTTCCCTGGGGGCTGGCTCATTCAGGATATCTTGCTCCATCTTCCATGGGACAGCCTATGGATACTTGAAGATAGTTATCTCATCCCTTCTCAGTCTCTTCCATCTCTCCCAACTGTTCCTCATACGGCTTGGTATCCCTCCTCTGCACGCATTGCACCATCTGCTGGCAGGAATTAAAAAGAGCCAAAACTATAGCTCAGCTCTCTTCCCTCCATTCCTCCTCTCCACCACTGCACCTCTCCCCTCTCCTCCGTTCTTACAAAAATCTGCTTTACTGTAACTTGACACCTTTGGTTTGGGTCCTACCCTCCAGAGCAGGAGAATACAAGCTTGCTCCATCTTCCATTAGACAGCCCTTGAGATACCTGAAGATGGCTATTGTATCTCCTCCCAGTCTTCTCTTATCCTGACTGTAGGGAAGCAGCCATGGGATGGGAACATGGTTACCTAAAAAATTATCTGATTTAATTACCTGCCATGGTTCAACATTCTGAAATGCCATTTTTCGTCCTTCTTCCAATCTTCTATGCATGGATTTGAATTGGAATATAGCATTCAGAGCATGTGCCACAGCATAGATAGCATTGTAGACATTGTAGCTGTGGCCAGTCATTTTCATTTCAAACAAACTTCCAGGAAGACTCTCCAGATTCTCTTCCCCAGTGCAGGTTTTATTCTCCTCTCCTTCCCACTGCTTGGACATTGTTAGCAAACAGTCAAAAGCCTGTTCCCAGAAGTCTTGAATAAAGCCATCTCTTTTGAACCACGAAGGTCTGACCATCTGAAGGAACTTTTGGAAACCCTCAGGCTGATTTGAGTGAACTGTGAAAGATATGGAACCATGGAAGGTTTGTAAATCCCAATTCTTTTGAACAGAGTGTGATGCAAAATCCCAGTGAGATGTAACAATCCAGACTTTTCCAAGAGGTGGCAATTCTATGAATGGTGCTACAAAGAACAACATTCTCAAAACCTGAAAGGATGGAGGTTCTCCATATACAAAAAATACATTGGCTTTCTCCTTGAAGACAGTTACATAGTGTTCTATGCGTTGTGAAACATATTCTATCATCTCATCCACATAATTCCATTTTGGTATTCTCATGATGAAGGCATAACAGATGCCATTTTCATCAAGCATTGGGACCATTGTCAGCAAAAACCTGTCCCCTTTGTCATCATCCACAGCCAATAGTCCAATCCATGTCCACCCAAAATGTTTGAGTAACTGCACAGTCCCTATGTGCTGTTGGGCTTCATTTGGGACCATCTGGTACAAAAAGGGGAATAAAGTGTTGGCATGTTGTATTGGCAAAAATGATCCATAAATGAGCTGAAATAAAATGCACAAGTATTCTTCACATGGTCTTCTCTGTTTTGCCACCAGACCCATTAGCCTCTGTCACGACACCCCCAGAAGTTTATATACAATAGAACAAATGTTCCAGAGCATGACCAGACCCATCTCTGGGAGTCAGAGCTGAAACAGGGAATTGGTGAGCTGAGCAAGTGGGTTGGAAATGAAAGATCTCAATACAGAGCTGTTAACTTAGGTAGTGCCCAGAGCAGACAGAGAAGATTACATCTACAATAAGAGCAAAGTTCCCATCCATCATCTGCTGAATCACTTTTTTGCATCTAGATTTTTATCATCCTCCGTGGTAGACACTTCCCTGCCTTCCTCGCTTGATACTGCCTTCTGGTACCAAGGAGATTCTTTTCCCCACAGATTTGGCTACACTAGGAACAGGGCTCACTGCTATGTCTCTGCTCATTTAGTGCTCATGGTTTTCATTATGCTGGTTTGCTTCATGTAGATACTTCAGCTTGGCCCTTAGTGGGTATGATGGCCATGGATGCTGTTGAGCTATAGGTCACCTATCATAGCTGCAAGGATGGTATGGGCTTTAAAATGGAAAGTTACTTTTCTCATTTCCTGGAAAGAATGGTTTGATGAAGTTTTGGGATTTGATAAGAATGGCCAAAAAAATACATTTTATTTAATCTCAAAAGTGGCAATTAATATAGAAATAGATGCTGGGAAAGAGGGATGCAGGTGGCGCTGTGGGTTAAACCACCGAGCCTAGGGCTTGCCGATCAGAAGGTTGGCAGTTCTAATCCCTGCGACGGGGTGAGCTCCCGTTGTTTGGTCCCAGCTCCTGCCCACCTAGCAGTTCGAAAGCACATCAAAGTGCAAGTAGATAAATAGGTACCGCTCCGGCGGGAAGGTAAACGGCGTTTCCATGTGCTGCTCTGGTTTGCCAGAACCGGCTTAGTTATGCTGGCCACATGACCTGGAAGCTGTACGCTGGCTCCCTCTGCCAGTAATGCGAGATGAGTGCCGCAACCCCAGAGTCGGACACGACTCGACCTAATGGTCAGGGGTCCCTTTACCTTTACCTTTTAGATGCTGGGAAAACGGGAGGTCCTTTATACATATTGCCATGGAAATAATTATTTCATGCAAAAACAACTTCAAGTACATTTTTAATTTTTCTCTGAATAAATATAATACTTACATTTGCTTATGTAACATTGTGATACAAAAAATAAAATAAAAAAAATTCCTTCCAGTAGCACCTTAGAGACCAACTAAGTTTGTTCTTGGTATGAGCTTTCGTGTGCATGCACACTTCTTCAGATACTGTGTATCTGAAGAAGTGTGCATGCACACGAAAGCTCATACCAAGAACAAACTTAGTTGGTCTCTAAGGTGCTACTGGAAGGAATTTTTTTTATTTTATTTTGTTTTGACTATGACAGACCAACACGGCTATCTACCTTTAATTGTGATACAAAGTTATTTTGGGGGTAGTTTTGTTGATGATTGATAATAATTCTTAAATAAATAAGTTTTTTTAAAAAAAGTTTTAAAAGTTATTCTCTAACTTTGTTTTTTAATGCCAGTGCAGGGCACAGAATAATAATAATAAAAAACACCTAGAAAGGGCACAGATAGTTCCAATATACAACAATCATCTTGGATAACATGGTGAGAGTGAGCTGAGCAGAGCTATGAGGTTCAGCTCAGAGACTGAAAAACCTGAAGAGAACTCTGGAGTGAGAAGTTTGTCGAAAGTTCAGTATTGAAGGCTGTTCACAAGCTCTTAGATGTGAGGCATGAGATCGGCTTCTGCAAAAAAGAGCAACTTCCTCAAACTTCCCTCTTCTGATTGATTTTTTTAAAAAATTCCATCTCTAGCTGCCACTATCCATGAGACAAAGGGGGAAATTGGGGAATAAGACAAGTCTTTAATATTGGGAAGGAGGTGATTAGTGGCCAAGTGGGTCATTGATTTGAAGAGGGACTTGAGGTGGCCATAGGACCATTGCTGATTCCTCCAGATCCTTGGTTGTCCTGGATTTCTCTACAGGGCCCCATATCTTTCCCTCAGAAGAGTTCTCCCCAGCCTCTGTGTCCCACAGCATCCTGAGAGTTCCCAACTCTGGATAAATCATGGACAAAAATGTTGAACCCTATCTGGGAAATGACAAAGCCCTGAGTTGCTTCACTGCAAATTTATCTCAAGTCTGATTTATCTCCATGAACAGCCCAGTTTCCAATGAGCTGTGAATAAACCTGATAGTATTATCACTTGCACTGCATTTAACCAGTTGGCTATCCAAAATATCGCAGGTCATGTTTTTGAAATCATGATATTGTGCCGCAACTCTGAACTATCTGTACTTGCATGCACACAGCTTACCTGTGGAGTCTTGTAGATGGCTGAAATGACGGCCACGTTGGCAGAGATTTCAGAGATGCATCCTCCAATGAGAGCTGTCAGGTTGTGGTTGTGACACTTGAAGTTGGGGACAAAGCGACGTTGTGCAGAAAAGAGGCTGAGGGTGGCCTTATAGGTTGTCTTTGCAGTGTAGTAGCTATTGAGGGAATGAAATCCCAGAGAGAGATTCGATAAAATGTTGGGATTTTCATTGATCTCTTTGACAGCAAATGCTAAGGCCAGGATGTGCTGGTAGTTCTTTGGCACTGAACTGTAATAAAAGTAGTAGATGACACAAATACTGAGAGAAGCAAGAAAAATACGTGTGTCCTCTTCATCTCTCAACTCATCTTTCAGTTATTACTGAAAATGTCTTCGCCAACAGGCAAATCAAACAAATAAGATGAAATTGCATCAAGTAAGTAAGAAGGGATTATTTATTATCTGGATATAGCAAGGTAACAGAAGAGCTTCTCCCACTTAGTGATGAAATCAGAGAAGGCAGCGAGTGAGAGGTACAACTAGAAGCCTCTTCTTAGTCTATATATATTTGCAAGCAGTTAGTGCAATACAATATGTCTTATGACCAATTTAAAAATTACACGCATCCCCCTATAATATATTACCTCTACCTATTTAAATGCACCAGGAGAGGCATCCAGAGAATATTCCCAAATGCTCCTCTCATACACATACTCTCATCAGATTTGCTTTGGGGTCCAATGTATTTACAGTTGCAGCTATCAAGTGGAATTGGTCATATGTAATCTGGAGTAGACTAGAGGAAGGGCAGGAAGAAATCAAGAGGAAGGATGGAATATGGTGGTATGCTTAGACTAAAATAATATGAAATGAAAGTTTAAAAGACCAGATGACTGAAAGACAACGGGATGGGATACAGATGAAGGCCAAGAATGGTAGGGAACAAAGAGTAAGAAGAAGTAGTGTGGAGAAAAAGAAATACATGCCAATTCCTCCACCTAGAGTCTGCGAAAGCCCAATGGAAGTACTGAAGATCCCTTCACTTCAATGACACTTGTGTGAGAAAATTTACTAATGCTTTGTGCTAGCAGTATAATGTGGAAGGTTAAATAGATATGAACAAGCTTCTGACACGACACTTTTCTCACTCCAAAAATGAACATTTTCCTTAAAGACATACACTGTATTCCCATTCTGAACATACTTTGCAACACGTGTGTGTGTGTGTGTGTGAGAGAGAGAGAGAGAGAGAGAGAGAGAGAGAGAGACTTACATTGGCTCATCAATCACAATCTGTGTCGGCTGTTCCATGAAAGAGAGGAGATTGTAGAGCAAGAAGACCTGAGAAACAATTTCACCGATGACCAGGTCTCCCGGCTGGTAAAACTCATGAGGAATAGGCAGAGGATCATCACGTATGCTGCAGTTCATGGAATATGTCTGGCAAACACTATGACACAGCAGCACAAGCAGTAACATCACAACCAGCAGGATTCTTCTGTGGAAAGGATCTTCCCACGAAAAGCGGCTTCCCATGTTTCCCTCTGCAGAATTACATGTGGTTTTTGATCAGGGTTGATTTCAGCAGGAACTAGTTTTCATTAAAATAATCTGGATCAAATCATTTTTCTGTTGACTTTATTCTTTAGGGGTGAGTGCTAATTACTTTAAAAAGGGAAAATATACAGCTAAAGTCATCAATGCCCTGATGTAAAAGCCGGCAGAAAGGGTGAAACTTTGCAAATCAGTTTGTGCAAAGGAACAGAAATAATGCCAAAAGAGTATTTCAATGAAAATCTGGGAAGTGGAAGATACAGCAGCCAATGAGAAATACATCAACATATGAAGCAGGAATGATGATGAATGAATGATACAGAATCTCGCCTATCTCTTGTTCTAAAAAATATAAGGCTTTTGTAACTTCATTCAGAAACTGATGTGCTAAAGATCCCTGGAAGCACTTTTTGTTGTCAATAGGATGGAAACCAGTAATTCTGGTAATGATAGGGGTGACTGTTCCCCAGGGTGCCCCTTGTTTTTGAAGTTGTGAGGAGTCCACCCACTTCACCTCCCTGGAGTCCTACAACTCTTATTTTCTCTTTTGAAGGGTAGTTAGGAATGTGTGACAGTTAGCTCAGTAGGTCCAAGCTCCCTTTGCTCAAGTTAGAGTAAATTCTATCCCTGATATTGGGCATTGCCCAGCAATTCTTCATTTTTGCTACAATGTGAAAGTTCAAAATTTTAAGGTAGAATCACAGTCTGGGGAAGTTTGAGGTTCAATTTCATCGTGATAATGGAACATCTTAAACAAATCTGTTCTAATATTGTTTGCCTATAATATCTATAATATCTTATTGTCAAAAGAATTCATTTATGCAGTATTAGTAATATGAATGATGTGATAAAAATGGGGGTTAAAATATCTGGGGCCCATGACTTCTGGTTTCCTGCCAACAGAACAGGGAATGTAGGTCTGATCTCTGGATTGCCCCGAGCCCCACAGAGATTAAAGGGGAGCGTGCCAAGGCAAGGCGCCCCCCCCCAAGCTCTGCTAGGGTGTGCAGAGTGTTGAGCAGTCTGGTGGAGAGCCAATCTCCCACCTCCTCTGGAAAAACTGCTGCCGAAGGGCAAGTGGGAGGGGAGAAGAGTGGTTGAGAGCGCTCTCGGCTGCACCGTGACTGTGTGGGACGAAGCCTCGAGCTGCCTACTGTCAGCAGGAGATTCTCAAGTAAAAATATTCAAGCTGAAATAAAAGGGTAAGAAGAATTCTGCATCTTCTACAATTTTGTTTGAAGAAAGAAATAAAATAAAATTGGAGTTAATTAGATTGGATTTGGCAATACACAAAGGGTTAAAACAGGAGGTCCACTGTGTTGAGAGACATAAATGGGAAGGTGGTGCCAGACTCCTGGGAGCACCAGGGAGCCCTAACACCATCGTCTTAAACCTTTTGCTTATGGTTGTGGAAAGGAATTTTTTTAGCAACTGAAATCTATTCATAATGGCATATTATCACTATTGGATTATAAAATTGGAATCTAACATGGTACTGTGTTGAGGAACAGCAGAAAAGACTTGGATTAAGATATATGAAGAGCTCTGCTGAGGATTATAAGACTTTCTGCTGGAGGGAATAAAAGAACGAAGAAGCTTGATGTTGGCACAACAAACACAATTGAGACTTTAAGGAACAGTTTGCAAGTATCCGGGATGCAATCTCAAAAATGATAGAATGATCTTGATACGAATCCAAGGCAGACCTTTTAACATCACAGTAATCCAAGTTTATGCACCAACTACCAGCGCTGAAGAAACTGAAATTGACCAATTCTATGAAGACTTACAACACCTTATAGAAATGACACCAAAGAAGGATGTTCTTCTCATCATAGGGGATTGGAATGCTAAAGTAGGGAGTCAAGAGATAAAAGGAACAACTGGCAAATTTGGCCTTGGAGTTCAAAATGAAGCAGGGCAAAGGCTAATAGAGTTCTGTCAAGAGAACAAGCTGGTCATCACAAACACTCTTTTCCAACAACACAAGAGACAACTCTACACATGGACCTCACCAGATGGGCAACATCGAAATCAGATTGATTACATTCTCTGCAGCCAAAGATGGAGAAGCTCTATACACTCAACAAAAACAAGACCTGGAGCTGACTGGGGCTCAGATCATCACCTTCTTATAGCAAAATTCCAGCTTAAACTGAAGAAAGTAGGAAAAACCACTGGGCCAGTAAGATACAATCTAAATCAAATTCCTTATGAATACACAGTTGAAGTGAAGAACAGGTTTAAGGATTTAGATTTGGTGGATAGAGTGCCTGAAGAACTATGGATGGAGGCTCGTAACATTATACAGGAGGCAGCAACAAAAACCATTCCAAGGAAAAAGAAATGCAAGAAAGCAAAGTGGCTGTCCAATGAGGCCTTACAAATAGCGGGGGAGAGAAGGCAAGCAAAATGCGAGGGAGATAGTGAAAGATACAGGAAATTGAATGCAGATTTCCAAAAAATAGCAAGGAGAGACAAGAGGGCCCTTTTAAACGAGCAATGCAAAGAAATAGAGGAAAACAACAGAATGGGAAAAACCAGAAATTTGTTCAAGAAAATTGGAGATATGAATGGAACATTTTGTACAAAGATTACCACAATTAAGGACAAAAGTGGAAAGGACCTAACAGAAGCAGAAGACATCAAGAAGAGGTGGCAAGAACACACAGAGGAATTATACCAGAAAGATATGGAGGTCTCATACACCCCAGGTAGTGTGGTTGCTGACCTTGAGCCAGATATCATGGAGAGTGAAGTCAAATGGGCCTTAGAAAGCCTTGCTAACAACAAGGCCAGTGGAAGTGATATTCCAGCTGAACTATTAAAAATTTAAAAAGATGATGCTGTTAAGGTGCTACACTCAATATGCCAGCAAGTTTGGAAAACTCAGCAGTGGCCAGAGGATTGGAGAAGATCAGTCTACATCCCAATCCCAAAGAAGGGCAGTGCCAAAGAATGCTCCAACTACCGCACAATTGCACTCATTTCACACGCTAGCAAGGTTTTGCAAAAATTCTACAAGGCAGGCTTAAGCAGTATGTGGACCGAGAACTCCCAGAAGTGCAAGCTGGATTTCGAAGGGGCAGAGGAACCAGAGACCAAATTGCAAACATGCGCTGGATTATGGAGAAAGCTAGAGAGTTCCAGAAAAACATTTAATTCTGCTTCACTGACTACACAAAAGCTTTTGACTGTGTCGACCACAGCAAACTATGGCAAGTTCTTAATTCAATTCAATTCAATTCAAACTTTATTACGGTCCAGAGACCCAACAACTCATCACAAAACAATACACAATTTCGACAGCCCGTCCTCAGGTTGCACAAACATTCTGTTCAGGCTAGGAATAGGGATAATTGGTTCTTGCAACCACCGATAGAAACTTCGCCACTGCTAATGTTCTGTCATTTGTCCGGTCTTCCAGTAGGAACCTGACATAGTAAGCCTCTGATTTTCCTGGGAAAGGTACTAGCAAGGGTAATATCAGTTCTTCCCTGGCTTGCTCGAATTTCACACAGTGCAGCAAAATATGTTTTATAGAGTCAATGTCTTGAGCACATGAGCATAGTCTGTCCTGGTATGGAACTCCTCTCAATCTGCCATCCAGCACTGCAGAAGGAAAGACGTTAAGTCTGGCTTTTGTAAATAACCTTCTGTAGTTTGGAACTGTCAGATTTTTAATATAAGATGTTAACTTAAAGGCATGCCCATATTTTACTCCTACTGCCAGCGGACTGCAGACTGCGTGTGATCGAAGTCGCAAGTCACTGTGTGCAATGTCCCAGAGTCTTTGCTTTAAAGTCTTTAGGGCACCTTCATAACCCAGGCAATAGAGTTGGGTGGGTGACAGACCAATAGAGGTGGCTTTTTTTGTCATTATTTTCTGCCAGTTGCTGACATACTCCTCATTGTTCAGGTGTTGATATAGACCCTCCCCTAGCTCAAACACTGCAATATTGAGCCAATGTTTTAGTGCAGCCCACCATGCCTTAGTTGAAATTGGGCATTCACCAGCTTCTAATAAAAGTATGGAGTTGGGGACACAATTGGGTACCTGAAGCAGAGATCGCAAGAATTTTGCTTGAAAGCCATCTAGCTTTGGCAGGTCCCCATTATGCCAGACGTTTGCAGCATACAGGAGTTGGGGGACAGATTTTGCGTTGAAAACCCTTAAGGCTGCTGGTACATACTTCCCGCCCTTTTTGAAAAAGAACCTGAGTATGGCTAGCTTAGTGATCTCTGCCTTTTGAAGGGAGGTTTGCCAGTGGTACTTCCAAGATCTTGTATGGTGAAATGTAAGCCCAAGATAGCTGAAATATTTAACCTGTTCAAGGTTATGGCCATCCAACACCCAATTTGACCGGGAGAAGCTTCTTTCGAATACTAAGATTTTTGATTTCCCATAGTTAATGGATAAGCCATTTCCAAGACAGTAATCGGAAAACTTCCTTAGCAGATGTTTCAAGCCTGGTCTGGAACGTGAAATGATGGCCGCGTCATCTGCATATAGCAACAAGGGGGTTCGTCTCGTTCCTATTTTTGGAAGGTGTCCGTCTGGGTCCATTAGGCTCTCTTCTATGTCGTTTAAGAATAGACAAAACAATGTGGGGGCCAGGATACATCCTTGTCTCACCCCTCTAGTCATCTCGATATTGTTTGATAACTGTCCCTGACGACCGCATCGAACCTGCAATTTGGTTCCGTTATATAAAGCTTTTATGAGGAAGAGAAGTCGTTTGTCCTGTAATATCAAGTCTAATTTGGACCACAGCTGGGATCTGGGGATGGAATCAAACGCTGATTTCAGATCCATGAAGGCCACGAAGAGTTTGCCCTGTAGATGCTTGTTATACTTTTCAGCTAAGAAGGACAACATATGACAGTGGGCTAATGTTGAATGCTTCTCGCGAAAGGCTGCCTGGGCTTCAGATAGAATGTTATGTTCATTTATGAAAGTTGTCAGTTTGGTACTAAGGAAGTGAGCATACAACTTCCCAATTACTGAAAGCAGGCTAATTGGCCTGTAATTGGAGGGTACATTTGTGTGGCCTCTCTTGAAGATTGGAACAACTATAGCGTGTTTCCAACTATGTGGTACTATGCCCGAGTTGTTTACTACCGTGAAAAGAGCCGCCAGAAGCGGAGCCCACCAGTGCTGGTTTGATGTAATCAGTTCCGCTGGGATAAAGTCTTTCCCCGGAGCCTTACCATTCTTCAGATTCTCAATCAATGTATAGGCTTCATCCACTGTTACTGGTCTCCAATGTGGAAGTGGTGCCAATTCTACCCTGTCGTCATCCTGGAAGTTGGGAGTGAGGTTTGAGTTTTCCATAAATATATTTCTGAAGTGGTTCTCCCAAACCTGAGCTGGGATGGCACAGCGGGGGGCTGGAGGGCTGGTTTTCATTGAGTCAGAGACCAGTTGCCAAAAAAGCTTAGTTTCATTATTTAGTGAAGCATTCAGTAACAGGGACCAGGAATTTTGTTCAGACTGCCTTTTTTTTGAGGCCAAGAGGGCTTTATACTCTTTTTTCATTTTGAGATAGGATGGGGGTAGGTAATTTAAACCAGCATTTCTATAGGCCAAATAGGCATTCCTTAAGGCTTCCTTCTTTGTACGGCACTCTTGATCAAACCAACAACACCCTTTAGCAATGCGAGGCTTGCATGCTGTGTTTATACTGACAGAGACCACATCCTGCAAGGACTCAATCAGATTTTCATAAGCTGTCAGGGAGGACTCTGCTGATGAGTTGTTAATTATTATTGATCTTAGATTAATTACAGTTTGTAGATTCAATCTACTCTCAGCTGCAATCGCTGTCTCAGGTGTCCATCTTTTCCTGCACCGTACTGGGTCATTTGCTTTATCTATGCCCTCGTATACTCTGTAAGAACGCTGACTTGAGTTTTGGCCAATAGTGGAGAGAATTAGAGGTAGGTGATCACTTTCGGTCCTGTTGTCAATGTTGAATTTTTTAATTGATTCAAAGGCCTCCCTGTTGGTGAGACAGTAGTCAACTGTGCTGGCTCCATTTGTATTTATAAATGTGTACTCTCCTTCTCTGTCCCCGGGTAGTGCCCCATTAGCAATGGTCAGGTCAAGACTTATTTGTAGAGAAGCCAGACAGAAGCCAGCATAATTGATTTGGCAGTCTTTCGAATGCCTGCGCGGGGGCGGGTTTAGAAGAAGGGCACTATTTTCCTTTAGCTCTCTTAATATTGGGAATTTTATTTCCAGGCTGTCATCATTAGAGCCTATTCTGGCATTCATATCTCCCATTATGTAAAATAGCGAGCTGGGGTACTTAATTTGGCAGGTGTACAGGAAACTGTGGAGTTTCCGCCATGTGCTCTCGATCTGTGTTTGCACTGAATGTGGTGGCATATAAACAGAGACAATGATGATAGTCTTAGGTTCCAGCTGCAATGTGATCCCCAGTGCCAGCTGCTCAAAGACCAAGAGCTCAGAAACCTGAGATGCTAAATGAGTGGCAACCAGAGTTGCTAAGCCCCCCCTCGGTCGTCCCCTTCCAAATGGTTTGGATGCCTTGATTTCGTAGACCTGGTAACCGTCCAGAACTATGTTGTCCGTTGCCCAGGTTTCCTGTAGCATTATTATATCAAAGCATGTTATATATTCATGAAATGCTTTATCCCCTAGTTTGTTGGCCCAACCCGCTATGTTCCACGAAATAATGTTGAGGCTGCTCGTACCATAAATGGCTTGGCTTCATTGTGCTGCGAGAGTTATCAGCTCTCCCTCTGATTCAGAGATGACGCAACCATTCTTTGAATATGCGGGGTGATGTTTTTCTTGGGGTTGAGTTTCCGCAGTTTCCGGATTTCCCGTCATCAATGATGTTAACTGATTAGCTGTGATCGCTGGGGGATCATTGTCTATGTCTATGTCTTCATCAAAGACAATTAGATCTAACTCTGGCTTACTGGGTGTCGCAGTTCCCTTGGGAGGAGCGTCACTTGGCAATACCTGGGCGGATTTTTGTTCTGAAGATTTCCGCTCCAAGGGAGTGTTACAACTGGATTCGCCACACCTATCCATCTTTGGCAGCCCTTCTGAATGGATCATGGCCCTATGGCGAACACCCTTCGACAAGGAGGGCGTTGGTTGCTTGGGGTCAATCCGGTTGTATGACAGGTTTGGCAGTAATTGTTTCCGTTCTGTGTCTTTAAAGACACGCCTCAAATCAATATTGTAGTCCTGTAGGAGGGCTCTATGTTTCAGGAGCCTCTTGGGAGTAACCGAATCTGAGAATGTCAGCATGATTCTGGTGTGCTGGGGGTCCGAGCAAAGCAAGTTTATCGTGGTTAAATTTCCGCACTGGATGTTTAGTAAATGCTTAAGATTTCTCTTTACACTGTCGATAGATTTCCAGTAAGGCAGCATACCATTGTAAGGATATATATCGAGGGCTACTTGAGTACTTTGTAGGATCAGGCCCCCTCCTTCGCTTTTGTTGTTTTTACTGTTTGTAATCTCTTGGTTATCAAATCCAGACCGGTTACACCCCTGTGCAAGTTGGTTATCAAGTCCAGACCGGTTACACCCCTGTGCACGATTTTCTTGGGGGGAAGCAATGCTGTGGTCTGTCTCTTTGGGACTAAGGGAGTTATTTCTGGCCACCAGAAGCACCAGCTCAGACAGGAGGGATGTTACCTTTTCTAATTTGTTGTTAATTTCCTCCACTGTTCTTGCGGTCAGCAGACAGTGGTCTGCAAGTATTTCTGCGTAAAGCTGTGCCTCCTCAGATATTACTTCGTGAGATATTTCATGAGGGCTTATCTCAGCATTTTTCCCTGGGTGATCTCCATCCATTAAAGCTTCCCCAATAAAACCTACCTGTGAGGGAGTTCTATTGGATGTAGTAGGTTCTGATGGTTCTAAGGTCTGTGTTCTTACGAAAACATCCATTTTGCTCTGCTTGCACTTCTGCTGTGGGCTCACTTGTGGAGATGTAGCTGGTCGTTTCTTTTTCTTAGACATTTCCAAGGTATGCAAGGTATGCTGCTATTTTTCTGCTGCGGCTCTGGAGACTCGGCTTCCTCCCGGAAAAGAGTGTTTAATCTCCCCTCCTGCTGATAAGCCTTGTAAATAAAATGTTGAGGAAAAGCTGCCAAATATTTTAGATAAAAATACTGAGGCTGGTAAGAATAGAGGCTAATAAAACTGATAAAAGCTAGTAAAACCTGGTAAAAAACTGATAAAAACTGATAAAAGCCGCATACTGATGCGGAGCTTAAAACAATGCTTCCACTAGCGACGCCATCTTGGCAGAAATGGGAGTGCCTGATCACCTCATCCGTCTCCTGAGAAATCTCTATGGTCTGAAGCTCAACATCAAAAAAACTAAGATCATGGCCACTGGTCCCATCACCTCCTGGCAAATAGAAGGGGAAGAAATAGAGGCAGTGAGAGATTTCACTTTCTTGGGTTCCATGATCACTTCAGATGGTGACAGCAGTCACAAAATTAGAAGATGCCTGCTTCTTGGGAGAAAAGCAATGACAAACCTAGACAGCATCTTAAAAAGCAAAGACATCACCTTGCCGACAAAGGTCCGTATAGTTAAAGCTATGGTTTCCCCAGTAGTAATGTACGGAAGTGAGAGCTGGACCATAAAGAAGGCTGGTCGCCGAAAAATTGATGCTTTTGAATTCTGGTGCTGGAGGAGACTCTTGAGAGTCCCATGGACTGCAAGAAGATCAAACCTATCCATTCTTAAAGAAATCAGCCCTGAATGCTCACTAGAAGGACAGATCCTGAAGTTGAGGCTCCAATACTTTGGCCACCTCATGAGAAGAGAAGACTCCCTAGAAAAGACCCTGATGTTGGGAAAGATTGAGGGCACAAGGAGAAGGGGACGACAGAGGATGAGATGGTTGGACAGTGTTCTCGAAGCTACTAACATGAGTTTGGCCAAACTGCGAGAGGCAGTGAAGGATAGGCGTGCTTGGCGTGCTCTGGTCCATGGGGTCACGAAGAGTCGGACACGACTGAACGACTGAAGAACAACAAAATGTAATGGCTTGGGTCTCTCCCACCCACGCAAAAATACTCTGGCAGTTAATTATTTCAGATTTATTAGCCAAATAACAAGCCCCGGGTCGGAGCTCAGCTAATCTTCGTCATCCTCTGATAGCACAGTTGCCGAACCTAAGCTCCACCCCCTTTCCCCCAACAGGAAAACCCCCACCTTCTCTTCCTTTCCTTTTCGCACTTCCCATAAAGTCTCGTGATCCTACGAGATTTTGGAGAGGGCACTGCCAGTATTCCTGGGTCTGAGTCACTGTCTGGTTTGGCAAGCTGCATTCTTTCACTCTGGCTCTCCCTTCCATTATCCCTGTGCCCAGAGATCAAATTACGGCTGCTCCCTGCCGCTTCTCCCTCCCCTCTGCCTTCTATTCTAATCTACTCTCTTTCTATGCCAGCGTTCTCATTCCCTGTCAGTGAAGGAACGTAGCTGACAGTTAATTAAAGGTAAAGGGACCCCTGACCGTTAAGTCCAGTCACAGATGACTCTGGGGTTGCAGTGCTCATCTGCTTTACTGGCCGAGGTAGCCGGCGTTTGTCCACAGACAGCTTCCGGGTCATGTGGCTAGCATGACTAAGCCGCTTCTGGTGAACCAGAGCAGCGCACGGAAACACTGTTTACCTTCCCGCCGGAGCGGTACCTATTTATCTACTTGCACTTTGAAGTGCTTTTGAACTGCTAGGTTGGCGGGAGACAGGTAATTAGGAGGTCGTAATAGGCTGTAAACCTTGTGGTACCTCAGCCAAAGAGTAGACAAGAGAGGGAACCTGTGCTTCGAGTAACAGGGAATATAAGTTTGTTGTTGTTGTTTAGTCGTTTAGTCGTGTCCGACTCTTTGTGACCCCATGGACCAGAGCACGCCAGGCACTCCTGTCTTCCACTGCCTCCTGCAGTTTGGTCAAACTCATGTTAGTAGCTTCGAGAACACTGTCCAACCATCTCATCCTCTGCCGTCCCCTTCTCCTTGTGCCCTCCATCTTTCCCAACATCAGGGTATTTTCCAGGGAGTCTTCTCTTCTCACGAGGTGGCCAAAGTATTGGAGCCTCAGCTTCAGGATCTGTCCTTCCAGTGAGCACTCAGGGCTGATTTCCTTCAGAATGGAGAGGTTTGATCTTCTTGCAGTCCATGGGACTCTCAAGAGTCTTCTCCAGCACCATAATATAACTTTATGCTTTGTTAATTTTCAGTGTGCCTACTTTGGCACACCTACTTTTGCAATAGCATTTTGTGATCAATAAACTCTGCTGCGTCAGCAATTTTGTTCAGGTTTTTAATTTTATTTTGAGGGTTTCAGACCCACTTCTAACACTCTTCCAGATTTACACTCGACCTGTACTGTACTGGCGGTCCTCTTCTTGCTGTTTTTATCAGGTCAGGCAGTAGAGGCAAGGATCAAATACAAATGGAGCACAAAACCCACCATTCCTCTGGGAGCCGGGAAAGTTCATAAGAACCCAGGTTAGGAACCCTTGCTTAGGAACCACACTCAGAAGAGCTCAAGAGAACTTCTAACACCTTGCCAACCTTTCACCCCCCAGGAGAGCCTTTCCCTTGGCTGCTTCCATCACCAGGGACATCTTACTGTCTGCAAGTCAAAGAATGTTTGACCAGGCAAGAATGGAACTGCTCCAAGAATCCTCATAGGGAAGCCGAACCTCACACTGCTGGGTAACAGTGAAAGCCCAAGAAAGATCTTGTATATTATGTCCCCTTGCCCCATAAACAGGTAATAATTAGAACTTAAACCTTCAGATTGTCTCTGTCACTCAACTTCTAAATTTCATGATCTCACAGGCTTTTCCATTCTCACGTGCCAAAACCACATGTCTCTTATGTTTCAAGTTGCACCGATGCATTTAGGCCGTCATTGTCACCTGCTGGGCCCCTCACGTTGCTCTCCTACTTTTAGATGACAAAATACATTTCCTGAAATGTTTAGAAACACAAATATTTGGCAAACACTAACCATTTTTCTATTTTGTGAGGAAATGTAATACCCTCTATTGCACCTGCAACTGAAGTTTGCATTATTCTGTTTCCCTCCTCCCCTTAACTGGTGTACAAGGATACACCAGTTGTTGTTGCTGCTCTTGTTGTTACACCCCTGAGGTCCAAAATCCTAAAAATCGGGTCTATGTTGGTGACACACATACACTTGAGGAAAATGGGGCATGTGTGATTGGGGAAGAGATTTGTAAAAACAAGGGAGCTCCTTCAGATTACCGGTTTGCAGGTGGGCTGCTTGCTTTCCTGTGATTCACCATTCCCAGTGCACGACTCAACAAGAAATATGCATGATTATTTTGATCTTATTATTTTGTGTCACACAGCACAATACTCTACGGAAATCACTGTGGAACCAGTAATTATCTCAAACTTCTGGGTTTCATCATCCATCTTGTCAAATCCCATGTCAGGCCATTAACACATTCAGTTTCAGAGTCTAAAAGCATATATTAAGCAAACCCTGTATCATTTAGAGCTTCAGTGAGAAATTCTAAAAAAAGAGGATCTCATGGGTCAGATCTTTGGCACTTCCCTTTATCAAATTAATCCAGATCCATTAAACCTAATGCAATTCATGGTGGATGAGAGAGAAATCTGCCTTTCTTGACTGTTGGTCAAGATGAGAGGAGCATTTCTGCTGCTGCTGCTTCTCTTCCTGTGGCTCCAGATGCCTCCAACTGAGTGCAAGGAAGACTCTGAGAGATGCACCATGACGGATCCTTTCCAGCTTCCATACCAGTATTATCAGAGAGGAGACCTGATCATTGGAGGAATTGTTAATACTTTTGCCTATATATCTGAAGAAATAGATCTCCATGACCACCCAAACAAAAAGTTTACAGATGATCTTTTGTAAGGAAATCACTCTCTCTTTCATAGTGTACACTTCTATATGCTGCTATAGGCTGCAACTACACCATACAAACCATGGCATGCTCAGAAAACATTTGCATATGACTTTTTCTAAGTGTGAAGGTTAAAAATGTATTTTCTTCTCTTTATATTGTGATCTTGGCATCTTCTTCTGTGTTGCTTTGTTCCTCATCTGTAGGTTTCTGTCTTCTGCCTCTTCTGCTTTCTCCTCACCTGATCTCATGTTTCTCACCTGATCTCATGCTTTATCCTCATCCTCCCTCTGTGTTTCCTTTCCCATCATGGATGGATGGTTTTACTTTGCAGCAAAGCTTGATCCCCACATTCACAATCACCATCATTTAATCTGACTGTCGCAGATGCTGTGAGACAGGAATATCATAGATTTTGGATTATATTCCCATCTGTACTATTTAAACAATACTGGTTAAAAAATAACTGAAGTGTTGCAAACTTGTTTTTTTCAAAACAAAGAATCTAGCTGAGATATGGTCAGAGTAGACCAATTGAAATTAATACCTCTAAGTTTACCTGATCATAAGAGGTAAGAGAACAACTTTTATGTGTTTGTGTGTGTGTGTGTTGTAGGATGTGAATGTTCTGCACAAAATTAAATGCTTTTTAGACGCTATATTCCTAAAGGTGACTGAATACAGACCATGGATTTCCATTATCACGTGTTAGGAGGCACAATGCTTTTGAGTTTGTTGCTTCTTTGTGTTATTTTATCTTTCGTAATTTGCTGGAAAAAAGCCAGAAAAGATGAATACCTCTGACACATTGTACAACTCTTTTATTAGTTCAACACCGAAGGCTTACCAGAATACCCTCTCCCTGGTGTTTGCTGTGAAAGAAATCAATGAGAACCCTAATATCGTACCGAATATGAGCTTTGGGTTCCACCTCTATAATAGCTTCTTAAATGCAAGAATGACTTATCAGAACACCCTGAAACTTCTGTCCAGCACAGAAAGGATTGTCCCCAACTTCACATGTGACAATAAAAAAAATATGATAGCTGCTATAGGAGCATTTGAGTCTGACATCTCCCTTCACATGAAGACAATCTTAGGCATCTACAAGATTCCACAGGTATAATAATAATAATAATAATAATAATAATAATAATAATAATAATATGCAAAGATTTTACTCTGATAAGGAGCCTCGGCTTAAACCAAGGGCTGTAAGATCTAGGGGAAAGTGAGTTGTTAGTAAAACTAAGGACTCAGCTAGATTGGTAAAGGAAAAGTGTTCTATATCCATTGTATATGCAATATAAAACTGTGACACCAGATGGCGCTGTGGAGCCCTGTCTTTCTCTACTGGATTTCCCTGTATGAGTTCATAGCAGGTTTAACTGAATTGCTTCTTTGACGCTTCTAGATCCAGCCTAAGATCACTCAGTTGGGGGCAGCATGCTTGCCTGTGACACTTACAATTACCAGGGCACAGTTCAATAACAAATATGCATTATTATTTTGCTCTTACTGTTTTCTCTCACAGAGCACAATGCTCTACGGAGATCACTTTGGAACAAGTAATTATTTCAAATTGCTGGGTTTCCTCATCCATCTTGCCAACTCCCACATACATTCTATTAAGCCTTAAACACAAAGTGTTTAAAAAATAAACCCTGTGTGAATCAGACTCCCAGTGAGAAATTCTGAACATGCAGGTTTTCATGGATCAGATCTTTGGCACTTCCCTTTATCAAAATAATCCAGAGCCATTAAACCTAATGCAATTCATGGTGGATGAGAGAGAAATCTCCTTTTCTGCATGTTGGTCAAGATGGTAGGAACATTTCTGCTACTACTCCTTCTCTTCCTGTGGCTACAGATGCCTCCAACTGAGTGCAAGGAAGACTCTGAAAGATGCACCATGACGGATCCTTTCCAGCTTCCATACCAGTATTATCAGAGATGGGACCTAACCATTGAAGGAATTGGAAAATATTTTTTCTTCTCCTTATATTGTGATCTTGGAATCTTCTTCTGTGTTGCCTTATTCCTCATCTGGAGGTTTCTGTCTTCTGCCTCTTATGCTTTCTCATCACATGATCCCATGTTTTTCACGTGATCTCATGCTTTATCCTCATCCTCCCGTTGTGTTTCCTTTCACACCAAGGATGGATGGTTTTACTTTGCAGCAAAGCTTGATTCCAACATTCACAATCAGCATCATTTAATCTGACAGTCACAGATGCTGTGAGATCATAGATTTTGGATAATATTCCCTGCTATACAATGTAAACAATATTGTGCAATAAAAACAGCAGTGTTGCAACCGTTTCTTTTTCTTTGCACAACAAAGGGTTATATCTAAGCCATATTCTGAGTAGGCTCACTGAAATTAATACAACCATCCTCCTGTCCAGTAGCACACAAGAAAGCAATTGCTGTTTGCTTTAGCAACCTGTGAGGAGCCATGATTTAAAGCTCCAGTGGTCCACCTCCAGATAAGAGAATAACTTATGTATGTGTGTATCTTGCAGGATGTGAATGTTCTGCACAAAATTAAGCACCTGTTAGATGCTCTGCTCCTAAAGCTAACTGAATCCTTTCCATGGGTTTCAATTATCAACTGTAAGGAGACACAATGCATATTATTTACAATTAATTTGGCTTTTTAATCTGAATATATTGCTTGAATCTCTTTCCTAAACTTTTCACCAAAGTTCATTTCCTCTAGAACTTTTTTCATGAATTTCCATGAGACATTATCAAACGCTTTCTCAGCATCTATAAACATCAACACTGCCTGTTTTTCATTTCTTACTTCCAGGTATTCTATAACATTTATAATATTTCTGATATTGTCCTTCATTTGTCTCATTGTCCATGGGTTTCAATTATCAACTGTTAGGAGAAACAATGCATATGGGTTGTTTGCTTATGTTTTATTTAATCTTTTGGAATTTGCCTGAAAAGGCCATAAAATAACCTGTGTACTTAAAAAGTAGAGGAGGAGGATATCTCTGCCACATAGCAAGACTCTTTTATTAGTGGAGCACCAAAGTACTACCAGAATATTCTCTCCCTGGTGTTTGCTGTGAAAGAAATCAATGAAAACCCTAATATCATCCCAAATATGAGTTTGGGTTCCAACTCTATGAGAGCTACTTAAATGCAAGGATGGCTTATCAGAACAACCCGAAACTTCTGTCCATCACAGAAAGGATTGTCTCCAACTTCAAATGTGACAAGAAAAGAAGTATGATAGCTGTTATTGGGGCAGTTAACTCTGACGTCTCGCTTCACATGACTACAATCTTAGGCATCGACAAGATCCCACAGGTATAGTGAGTGTGTGGGCAGTGGAGCTTTTCTGCCTCTGGTACAATAATTCTCTTCTGGGTTCTCCATACTTTCTTTTTCTTTGGTTCCCTTTTCTGAAAAAGAAGTAAGAGAGAAAAATATATAACTGATAGAAAAACGTCTGACTTTGCACATTTTTTTCGGTAAAATGTCCTACCTGGAAAGATAAAGAGTTCCTACTGATATTCATGGTGTCCATATGCAACCGCGTATGTAGGGGAAGGGCTTGGATGACTGCCTGACCTCCTGTCACTTGTGTCCCTGCAGCTTGTCTGAAAGTAGAGGGGGATTGGAAAGTGGGAGGGAGGTTAGTACAGTGCAAATGCACCAGTAGGAGTTCTCCTCCTCCCAGCAAGCTGCATTTTGGTTCATGAATTGTTTCAGGAATTGTGAACTAGGAATTGTTGTTGTTGTTGTTGTTTTATATGCTGCCCATCTGACTGGGTGCCCTCAACCACTCTGGTTGGCTACCAACAAAAAATTTTTTATCATGAGTTCCGGTTCAGGTAAATCTAATATAACTTAAGAAATATTTCACTTTCTACATACTTCATGGTAAATGATAAAGCTGACCAAGATGTTGTCATTGATGGGTAATGGATTCAGTGTTTTTTGTTATAACACCTCTAAAACAGGGAACTTGTGCCTACATTCATTCAAACTCCTCCGATATAAAAAACTAAAGAATATATTTTTACCTTCAATAAATTCTCATGCGTTCCACTTCAGGCAGTTATGTGGGATGAATCCTAACCGTTTGCTATAACTCTCCAATTATTGTGAGATTGATTTCTTCCTTAGATTGCTTATTGTGTATTAGCTCCAGTGAGGAGGACCGAGTTGCAGCTCCAAACCTTCTTCCGGACGGTGCCCAATGAGAAATATCAGTATGCAGGGATTGTCAAGCTCCTTCTTCATTTCCAATGGACGTGGGTCGGACTTGTTGCTTCAGATGATGAGAATGGAGAGAAGTTTATGGAAATCTTAGTGCCATTGCTTTCCCAGCATGGAGTCTGCACAGCATTCAATGAAAAACTACCAGCCTTTTCTCAAGGAGTAGATCATTTCATCTCACTGGATCTCATTCAGACTAAGTTCTCTTTCCTGATGGTCTCAGAAGTCAATATATTAGTGTTATGTGCAGAACCTCAAACTACTGCAGCTGTGAAATGGGTGATTTATTTTTCTTCATTATCTGAAGATGTTGCAGAGAATTCTGCAGGCAAAGTGTGGATTTTGACAGCCCAATGGGCCTTCTCATCAGAAACAATGCAAAGGTATTACGATATTCAAGGCTTTGATGGTGCCCTGTCTTTTGCAATTCACACAGAAAAAGTCCAGGGTTTTAAAGAATTCCTTCAGACCCTAAACCCCAACTCTCCAAATGGAGATGGGTTCCTCCAGACTTTTTGGGAAGTGGCATTCAGCTGCTTATTTTCTGTTTCAAATGAGCCCAATGAAAGCAGAGACACATGCACTGGCCAAGAGAGTCTGGAGAGCCTTCCTGGGCATATTTTTGAAATGACCATGACTGGTCAAAGTTACAGTACCTATAATGCGGTTTATGCCATTGCATATACTTTGCACAAGATTCTCTCATCCAGGTCAAAACACAGAATAATGGCAGGCAGAGGTGGACTCGATCCTCCCCAACTGCAACCTTGGCAGGTAAGATTTCATTTTCAGTATAAATCTTTGCTTGGGTCTAATATATTGGAAGATGACACACAGTCCATAGACGGAATACACAGGGAAGAAATACACCTCTTACAGCATTTTCCTTTCCCACACAAAACAAAGGTTCTTTTCAGTGTTTCCCTGTTTTCCCTTGCCTTTAAGTTGGAGCCAGAATCAATATATTCCCTGTACTTCCCCTTCAAGCTGCAGAGGTGGAAGTATCTCCTCCTGCACTTCCTCACACAGAAATGTCACCTCTTTGTAGAACTCAACAATATTGTGGAAGGAGCTGCATTTTGTGCTGTCAATGTGTTTGTGATGCTGATATGTCAGGAGTGGTGAAGAAGGAGGCATGTTAAACTGGGACTCATGATGTGTTAATATCAGAAAGATGGTAGGTTTTAAGCCAGGAAGAACCTCTCCAGTACTTTCCTTGGGCTGCATCTCACCATTTGACATTGCACAAACCACTGGTGTTTGTCTCTCAGCATCATATAATAATATTTTCTTTTTAATAAAACTACAGAAAAACCTCCAATATTAAAAACTTCCCTGCAATATGAATACTTAAAAAAACTGAATGGAGACCAAGCATCATAATGCATTCCATATAAAAATGGTTCTGAAACTAGACTTGTTTCATTATCCATGTGATAATGCACAAAGTCAGGAATAGAAAGGAGAAATATCAAGAATGAAGAATGCATTTAAAATTATTAAGTTTTCTTTCTAACCCTGACTGTCAAAACATTCTGTCCACCAACAATTATTTTCTAGAGCCTGCAGTTTTTTCTGCACCAAAGAGGAATACATATGGCTACTTTCAAATGTAATTGCCTGGTCAATTTTTTACCATGCTCCCAGAATGTTCCCTATTTACAGGGGGCCCACATGTTTTGCTCACTTTACATATGGGATTGCAACCTTAAGTTGGTGGGGGGAAGTAAATAAAGAATGGAGAGAAGGGAAAACTCACCATAACCTACTCTCTATTTATCTATCCCCTTCCCCTGCCCTCCCAGAAGGTCCAGGGAGGTCCAGTCTCTCAGAAGGTCCAGGGAGGGCAGCCCTCCACCTTGCTTGCTGCACTCTGTGAAGGGGGCATGAGGGCCAGGTGAGCAAGGCAGTGCATTCCATTCCGCCCTCGGGGTAGGAGACACAAAGCCTCTGGGTGCATCTCAGAGACCAGCAAAGAAGGTGCCCCCTTGCTTCCCAGAGGTCATGACAGGGCTCTGGGAGCATCCCAGGGTCTCCTGCAACCTTCCCAGAGCCCAGGAAGCACCTTTCCATCTTGTAGAGGGCAGTTCCAGGGGTTCCTGCCTTTGCACAGTTTTGCCTTTGCACATGGACCCCCTGAACTGAACCCCAAATACTTAAGTGTCAGACCAACTGTTCTTCCGAGAAATCCATATGAGCTCCAAAGGTGGAACACAATACTTTTTACTGCTTTCCATTGTGTGACATTTATTGATTGATACTTTTTCCTTTCTAAAACCAATGAAGCATCTTATCCTGTCTAGCTTCCCTCTTTCCTGAGGAGTATCTCCTTCAACAACAGTGCTGGGGACTTTGTGTCTTTTGATGAGAATGGGGAATTGGCAGCTGGATTTGACGTTCTGAACTGGGTTACTTTTCCCAACCAAACCTTCTCACGAGTGAAAGTAGGAAAGATAGAACCGCAGGAATCACACTATGTTGACTTCAGCATGGATGAAGAAGTCATCACATGGC
The DNA here is from genome assembly GCA_034641385.1 of Darevskia mixta. Taxonomy (NCBI): domain Eukaryota; kingdom Metazoa; phylum Chordata; class Lepidosauria; order Squamata; family Lacertidae; genus Darevskia; species Darevskia mixta. The sequence continues at coordinate 4,366,612 of JAWWNH010000124.1, read as the reverse complement.
ACAAAACATTCAATCAGGTGGGAGTGGACTCTTGGTTTTCTAAAAAGGGAGCAGTTTTTTAACATTATGAATACAAATACAAGAATAAGGTCCGATATTAAAAACATACTTAAGTCCAGTTAATACAAGAAGGGGTTCTTACAATAGAGTAAGCTTTCCTGCCAGGCTTACCTAGGTCACATTAATGTCAGAGTAAAGGGAAAGGGAAGGGCAAGGACCCCTGGAAGGTTAAGCCCAGTCAAAGGCAACTATGGGGTGCAGCGCTCATCTCGCTTTTCAGACAGAGGGTGCTGGCATTTGTCCACAGATATCTTTCTGGGTCATGTGGCCAGCATGACTAAACTGCTTCTGGTGCAATGGAACACCATGACGTCAGAGCGCACAGAAACACCATTTACCTTCCCACCACAGTGGTAACTATTTATAGACTTGCACGGGTATGCTTTTGGACTGCTAAGTTGGCAGGAGCTGGACAGAGCAACAGCAGTTCAACCCGATAGGGGCATTCAAACCATCAACCTTCTGATCAACAAGCCCAAGAGGCTTAGGGGTTTTGACCACAGCATCACGCACATCCCTAAAGTAAGAGTAAATCCTATGGAACCAAGCAAGATTTATTTTTCACAAGAACAAGAGGAGGATAGGTTAGCCATTTGTGTTGAAGGAAGAGTACTTGTCTTGTAGTGTTTCTCTGAGCCTAATGTATATGCTTTCTATTTTGCGGTCTCTGCCAACTCCCTTTATTTCAGAATCAGTGATCATTCTATCCACCACCTTATACAGATGAAAAATTCAGTTTCCCTTCTGCTTCAATCCCAATATTTATATTACAGTTTATTCACGCATGCACCACTTTTCTGGAATAACATGGATCTGCCAAGTGATCTCATCTCTTTGGTTCAAAGTGTGTTTTTTACCATGCAAAAGGGAGCTTCCTCTTCTCCTCTCTTTCTGGCTAGGTGCTGCCCCTTGGTTTGTGTAATGATCGGTGCCAGCCAGGCTACAGCCGGAAAAAGAAGGAGGGGTCTCCATTTTGTTGCTATGACTGTGCTTCATGTCCAGATGGGATGATTTCAAATCAAGAGGGTAGGAGACATCATCTGCTCTTTTATACAGTGCTTCCTAATCTATTTCAACAGTTTCCCCTTATTAATAGTTCAGTCCTCCTAAACAGAACAGCAGTTCACTCAGATCTGGAAGAAAGAAAACAGACACAGAGAGTTGGGCAAACTAGAGCCACAACTTTAACCTTGACAAAGTAGATCTGTGGAAATAGGTGTGGATCATGTCCAGTTTTGTCTGCCTGCTCCCCTCCTGCCACAGCTTGTGGGGTCAGGGAAGACTTGCCTAACCCTCCATCCTCATAGTTTTAGGGGTGAGAGCCAGAAACACAAAATCAAATTCTGCTGCTCCAAGATATCATAATGGGCTTCTCACCTTTCAGCAGAGACGACTCTTTGCTCTTTCAATGGCCCCATTGAAAGTCGTCAATACTTTGCTTCCTAAATTACTGGTGATTTGATATATGGTTTATGAAAAAAATACCTGTTGCATTTTACTGGTTTCCACTTATCTCTGATACTTGTTTCCAACTAATTAATTTTCTCAGAATTATGTTTTGGGGGCAGAAGTAATATTTCTTTCAAAGGAAAATTGAAATGTCATTGGAGATGGAGGAATCCATTTCATTACAAAGAATGACACATGACAGAAGAAAAAGGTTGCCTTGTTTGTGGGAACTCATATTAATTTGATTTTTTTAAAGATATGGATTACTGTTTCAAATGCCAAGAAGGTCAGTTTCCAAACCGCAACAGAGATCAATGCATTCCCAAGAGAGAAAATTTCCTTTCCTACGCCGAGCCTTTGGGATTCACATTAGCTGCCTTAGCTCTGCTCTTCGCTCTGGTCACAGCCTTGGTCCTTGGCGTCTTCTCTAAGAACGGGGACACTCCCATTGTCAAAGCCAACAAACGGGACCTCACCTACACTCTGCTCCTTGCCCTGTTGCTCTGCTTCCTCTGCTCCTTGCTGTTCATTGGCCAGCCTCACCCAGTGAGCTGCTCTTTACGACAAACGGCCTTTGGCATCATCTTCTCCATTGCGGTGTCTTGTGTCTTGGCAAAAACCATCACGGTGGTTCTGGCCTTCATGGCCACCAAGCCAGGATCCAGGATGAGGAAATGGGTGGGGAAATCTCTGGCCAACTCTGTTCTTCTGGCTTGCGGCTCACTTCAGGCCACTATTTGTGCTGTTTGGCTCTGTACGGCTCCTCCCTTCCCAGATGTGGACATGAACTCTCTGGCGGAGGAAGTCATCGTGAAATGCAACGAAGGCTCTGCCACCATGTTTTATTGTGTCCTGGGGTACCTGGGATTCCTGGCCATTGTCAGCTTCACCATGGCTTTCCTGGCCAGGAAGTTGCCAGACAGTTTCAACGAAGCCAAGTTCATCACCTTCAGCATGTTGGTGTTCTGCAGTGTCTGGCTGTCCTTTGTTCCCTCTTATCTGAGCACCAAAGGAAAGCAGATGGTGGCTGTGGAGATCTTCTGCATCTTGGCCTCCAGTGCAGGCTTGCTCACTTGCATCTTCTTCCCCAAAGTGTACATAATCCTTCTGAGGCCCGACTTGAACAGCAAAGACCACTTGATTCGGAGGAGCAAATGAGAGTCTACTTGTGTTGATGCCTTTAATTGTTGCATTATTAGAAAATGTAGATATTTGTTGGAATAAATCTTGCCAAGGAAATCTCTTGTGTGTCCCAATACTTATCTTTCTCATACTCGGTGTTTTTACCCCTCTCTTTTCATTGTCTATTTATTTATTTACAACATTTTTCACAAGCTGTGCTCAAAGTAGTTTACACAAACATCCAAGTCTAAACACAGTAATACATAAGAACATTGGGAAAACTTGTTGGATCCGGCCCATGGAGCATCTAGTTCCGAAGCCTTTTCTCATAGGGGCCAAGCAGATTATCATTATTATCATTAATTATTTGATTTGTATACCACCCTTCATTTATTTTTATTACTTCTTCTTCTTCTTTTTCTTCCCTGCCCATCTGATTGGGTTGCCACAGCCGCTCTTGGTGGTTTCCAACATTTATAAAAACATAATAATCAATATTTTATTGTGGTCCAAAGACCCATAAAACATAAAACAATTTCAAAACTAGATACCGTTAACACAACCAGACAGACAAATGGAAGAAACCAAGGCGGCCATCTAGGGCATAATGATCTTTGTTTCTTATAACCTCCGATAGAAACTTTGCCACAGCCAGTGTAATATCATTTGACCTGTCTTCCAAAAGATATTTAATATGGGAGGCTTCGGATTTTCCAGGCAAATTTGCCAGTAGGGGTTTGATCAGTTGATCCCTTCTTGCTCATATTGCCCACAATGCAGGAGGATATACTTCATACAATTGACTTCCTGGGAACATAAACAAAGCCTATTCTGATAGGGGATGCCTCTCAGCCTGCCATTTAGAACTTCCGAGGGAAATACATTTACTGTAGTCTGGCTTTGGTAAATAAACACCGATAGATAGGTACAGACAAATTCCTAAGGTATGAGGATATCTGAAAGTCATACCCTTATTGGATTCCAGCTGCGACTGGGCTACAAATTACATAAGATCGGGGTCGCAGGTTGCTATGTGAGATGTCCCAAAGCCTTTGCCTCAGGGATTCAAGGGCAGTGTCGTAACCCAGATGATATAAGAGGGATGATGGCAGTCCAATCGAGGTAGCTTTACTGGCCATAGTTTTCAGCCATGGGCTGACAAACTTCTTTTTGGTTGTATGTACTAATAATCCCTTCCCCAGGCCGAATACTGAGATCTTGAGTCAGTATCTCAAGGCAGCCCACCATGCTTTGGTGGAGAGTGGGCATTCACCTGTTTCTAGAAATAGAATTGAATTTGGGACATAGTTTGGGACCGAAGAATAGGGACTGAAGAAACTTTGCCTGGAACCCATCTAACTTAGGAAATGAACCGTTGTACCAGACGTTTGAAGCATAGAGAAGTTGGGAAACAGATTTTGCATTAAAAACCCTTATGGCTGATGGCCTCCCCTTGTAAAAAAGATTAGGAGTATAGCGAGTTTACTTATCTCCGCCCTTTGATAGGCGGTCTGCCTGTGGCAGTTCCAGGACTTTGAGTGATGAAATAAGAGTCCTAAATATCGGAAGCATTTGGTCTTCTCTAGGTTACGGCCATCCAGTGCCCATTTACACGGGGAAAATCTTTTCTCAAAAACCAGTATTTTAGATTTTTCATAATTGATGGATAACCCATTGACAGAGCAATAATCTGAGAACTTCCTCAGTTGGTATTTAAGGCCAGGTCTAGAGCAAGAGAGGATGGCTGCATCATCCGCATCCATAATAAAACATTACACACTAGAAGGCTTCCCGATAGAGGACTGCTTTCGGATGTCTTCTAATGTCATCTGAGCACACCCTAGCGCCCACACAATGCGCCCAAGCCATGCATCTCTCCTGGGAGTGACACAGTGGCTTGGGTGCCCGCAGGTCCGTGCTGCCCCAAACGGTCTGCCCACTGCCTCCCCCTCCCCCCAGCTGTAGGGCTGCTGAGGGGGAGGAGGCAGGCAGGATCAGCTGGTGAGGGTCTTCACTAAGATCTTCAACAAGTCTCTACACCAGTCTATTGTACCACCCTGCCTGAAGTCGTCAACTATTGTTCCCCTGCCTAAAAAATCCACAATTAGTAGTTTGAATGACTACAGACCAGTTGCACTGACTCCTATTATCATGAAGTGTTTTGAGAAACTGGTACGCAGTCACATTATTTCCTGTCTTCCATCGACTTTTGACAACTACCAGTTTGCATACAGGGCAAACAGATCCACAGAAGATGCCATCACTACCACTCTCCATGCTGCTCTGTCCCATCTGGAGCAGCCGGGGAGTTATGCGAGGCTGCTGTTCGTGGATTTCAGCTCTGATTTAACACGATCCTCCCCCATAGACTGGTGTCCAATCTAGAGGTGATTGGACTTTCTAACTCCATTTGTCTCTGGGTTTTGAACTTTCTGTCAGATCGTTCTCAGAGGGTTAGAGTAGGGTCACATATGTCCACAGCCCTTAGCCTGTGGGCTGTGTGTTGAGTCCCCTGCTCTATACCCTCTATACGTATGACTGTACAGCCGTCTATTCCAACAACAAAATCATAAAGTTTGCTGATGACACTACTGTGGTGGGGCTCATTTCTGGAGGGGATGAGTCCGCCTATCGGGACAAGGTGGAGCGGCTCTGTGCTTGGTGTAGAGATAACAATCTGACTCTTAATACTGCCAAGACCAAGGAACTGGTGGTGGATTATAGGGGGGGAAAGGTGGATATTCAGCCCCTGTATATCGGCAGGGACCAGGTGGAGAGGGTGGCTGTATTCAAGTTTTTGGGAGTGATTATAGAGCAGGGTATGACTTGGAGCGCAAATACTACTGCTCTGGTAAAGAAGGCCCAGCAGAGAATTTATTTCCTCAGACTTTTAAAGAAGAACAAACTGAGTGACAGAAAAAAGTTGTGAAGGTATATGGGATAAACCATGAACATTTTCTTCAAAGCTTCCTTCTGAACCAGGCTAGGATTCCCAACTTCAACACATTTTTCACGCTTAGGGCTAGGCTAGCTTATTTTAGGTACTCACTCCTCACACAATTGGAGTGATCTGACAGGGGGAGCTGGTGGATCTATCCTCTGCATTTTGATCTTTTGGGCCACCTGTGTCTACCTCCAGATTTTGGGGTCTGAGTGAAGTGCTCTAAGCTGTACTGAAATGTGACAGAAGTAGAGAAGGCTCCCTGTTACAGGTATCCAGCCCATAATATGTGGTGGAAACCCGGAACAAGTGACTCGGGTGTGACAAATGTCCAGGGACCCAATTGGCCTTTGCGTACTCTCCTCAACACATAATTCTAATCATTTGACAGTTTTATGTTCTTATGTCATGACATTCATGTTGATAATACTGCATAAGCAAATACTTTTGATAGTAACACAATACACAAATAACCATGAATGGGGCAAACAATTTAAAGAGATGAACCGATAACCACGATGCATCTGAACCTTGAATTTCCCTAGGCTGTGATTGTACCTTTAGCTCTGGGCCTTCACATTTTGGGGAAAAATGAAGGCTTGCTGGGTTATGCCCAATATCAGGGATGTGTAGATGAATTTCCTCCAGTTCTGGGCAGCTGCAGCTTGGCCCTACTGAGCTAAGTGCCACCTCCTGCTAATTACTCTTCAAAAGAGATAGATTTGTAGGATTCCAAGTCAGGAGGAAGACTCCTCACAGGTTTATCATGCATGATGCAACTTCCAAAGCAAGGAACACCCTGGAGAACAGATAATCATCCCCATCATTAGCAGAATTGCTGGTTTTCATCCTGAAAAACACAAAGTGCTTCCAGAGCTCTTCAGCTACATCAACAACCACCACCTGAAGTTATAAAAATCTCACATTATTTAGAATTAGATTTAGAAAGGCATTCCTTTCACGATCATTTCCCCTCTGTTTGTTAGGCCTTTCGTCTTTGGCCAGTGGAACATTGGACCTCATTCTATGGCTCTTAATTAACACACATATCCAAGCAAACTGCTCCATCCTAACTGACCTCACTTTCTTTTGGACAAACTGATTTGCAAGGTTGCACCATTTTTTCCTCTTTATACACCAGTGCTGTATCCTCTATAGGAGGATTTTTAAAACCAAAAGAATTATTTTAGATGTTGTTGAAGTCAGTCCTGATGAAAGTGGTATGTGATGCTGCAGAGGCAAAGATGGGAGGCTGCGTTTCATGGCTCTATTATTCCAACAGAATCACACTGGTTGCAATGGTTCTGCTTGTCCTGCTGTGTCATGTTGTGTGCCAGAAACATTCCATTAATTGTAGCATACAAGAGGATCCCCTCCCGATCCCTCATGAATTTTACCATCCTGGAGACCTGGTCATTGGAGAGATTGTTTCTCAGGTCTTCTTCCTCCATAATCTCCTCTCTTTCCTGAAACAGCCAGCACAGATTGTGATTAATGAGCCAATGTAAGGCACCCTCTCTCCCTCTCACTCATGCTGCTTATGCAATAAGTTCCAAGTGTAGTTACTGAGAACTTATATTTAAGGAAGAATTGTGTTTGTTCATTTTTGGAGTGAGAAAAGTGGCATCTACAGCATATTGGTGGCACAAAGCATTCATAGTTTTCTCTCAAAAGTGTTCTTGAAATGTGTGGAAGTTGTGCACTGTACTGGAATTAGGTTAGTGATTGTTTTGGGAAATTGAGGCACTCTGCTCAAGAGAAATGAGCAAAACCAGAAATAATAGAGGGAACAAAGGAGCTGTGGGAATTCCCCCCAAAATGCACAATGAAGGTTGCTTATCAAAGGTTATGGTTAGCTACTACATAAAGGTGAGTCAAGCTGGGAGCGAACAGGTCATCAAGCTGCATATGTGAAAGGATAAAACCATACGTGTGACCTGCAGCCCCTGCAGTCTCTTGTCTGTGCCATGAGATGGATGAGCCACCATTCTTGTAGAAGAATAAAGCCTTTTTGCTTTGCTACCCATTGCCTGGTGATAGTCTCTGCCAAACAACAAACCTCAACGTGGCCGAGTCCCACAAGAGCACTTCCACCAGCCTTGCACAGAATATCTACATGGAGGGTTTTGCTCCTTCAGTGAAGACAGGAGCGAGGAAGCATGACTAAATCTGGGTGATATTAAAGCTAGTTATTCCCTCCCTGTGTCAAATATTTTATTGCCTTAAGTACACTGGAGAGGAACCAGCAATCAAATATGATGAGAGAATGTGTTGGCTAGATGCATCTGGAAATATAGTCTGGACCCCACATCTTGTTCACTTAAACATATATAAATAGGCACAGGCAAAATAGTATAGGGATGTGTGTTCATGCACGGGTGTGTGTGTGATTTCAAAAGCTGGTCCTGAAACATAATACACTAGCTATTATTACAAGGCTTGCAGTTTGATTTTCTTCTTGCTTTCTTCTCTCATTTTATCACCAAGTAACAAATGTTCTTCAGTGGCATTAATATATCCAGATAATAAATAATCCATTATTAGTTACGCGATGCAATTTTATTTTAGTTATCGTTCGATTGTGTCTATCGATATAGAGATTTTCAGTAATAACTCTGTATAGAATGAAGTAACGAGATTGTCAGTGGAGAGTTGGTGAAAGGGTCTCATTCGATATCACTTCCCTTCTCAGAGTTTCCTTTTAAAATACTAGGAAACACATCATCCTTGAAACACAGTACTAAACTGAAATGATCAAATGGGGGCGGGGAGGAAAGTGTGTGTCCATGTTGAAAAGTTAGGATGGGGGAATCACATAGGTTCTCTCTAGGTATGGATTTAAGGGGAAATCGTGCTAAGTTAATGGTGCAATAGATTATAAAAATAATAAATAGAATAAATAAGAATTAAAGTGATTGTGGGAAATGTCAATAAAAGAATGAAAATTGTAATCATGTGGCTGATTAGCAATATGAAGAAAGAAAGAAAATGGGGAAAAGGTTAGGTATATAAAACTCAGGGAGAAAAGGCAGGTTATACATTTAATAACTAATGTTGAGTAAACATCCAGGTTAATAAGATTAAAACTATACAAAATATTTTATGTGCATTGTGAAAACATGTAAAGAAAATCTTGATTTTATACTCAGTTTATTGGCAAAGGGAATGACTCAACTGAGATTCAAACTGCAAGTAAATCTTGGAAACAAGCAGATGAGAGAGGAAGAGCATGAATGTCCTTTGGTTGCTTCTGTTACTGTTGTTTATCAACAGCTATAACACTGTATAGCAACTTCCATTACAGTTCGGTGCCAAAGAACTACCAGCACATCCTGGCCTTGGCATTTGCTGTCCAAGAGATCAATGAAAACCCTGAAATTTTATCCAACGTCTCTCTGGGATTTCACATCCTCAACAGCTACTACACTGCCAGGATGACCTATAAGGCCAGCCTCAGCCTCTTTTCTGCACATCGGAGGTTTGTCCCCAACTTCCAGGGTCACAACCAGAACAAAGTGATAGCTCTGATCGGAGGATGCATCTCCGAAATCTCTGCTAATGTGGCCATCATTTCAGCAATGTACAAGACTCCACAGGTAAGCCTGTTCATGAGAGAATAGAGAGAACACATAATGGTGGGATCATCATGATTTCAGAAAAATTGCCTGGGATCCTTTGGATAAATGCAGATATAATGATACTGCTATCAGGTTTGTTGACAGTTCATTGGCAAACTGTGCTGATCAACAGGTTTTAAGCAGGGGTTTGTCCTTTCCTGGATCCTGTTCAACCTTTTCATCCAGGACTTTGATCACTAGTTGGGAGCTGTATGCTATGAACATTGTCTGACATAGACAATGGGGGGACGTCCTCGGAGGGAAAGGTGTGGGGCCTGCAGAGGAGCTCAGAAGCACCGAGGATCTGGAGGAACCAGTCCTGTCCCAAGGCCACCTGAAGTGCCTCTTGACAGATAGGACTCACCTGATCTCCCTCATAGCCTCTCCCACAATCTGAAAGTCCTGCTTTCATCCCTGATTCCCCTTGAAGACTGAGGGTGGCAGATCGGAAGGGTGACAAAATGTGTTAAAAGTGAGCAGAAGAGGGAGCTGGGATCAAGCTTGCATGTTTGCACACAAAGCAATCTGACACCTTACTTGCGTGAGCCTAAATGTGTACCAGCTCTCTGTGGTCTGCCTGGCATATTTAGGTGAGGATTTGGTAATACCCTGTGTCTTTCATTGGCATTAAACAACGGATTTACAGAATGTGCACAAAAAGCCCCCTTTTCTTTATTTTCTGGATCCACCCCTTTGACATGATTCTTGATTCCTGTAGATCTTCTGTTACAGATGATGGCAGCATATGACCGCCTGAAGCAAAACCCCAGGAGTCTTTAAATACTTCAAATATTTTAATGACTGCCACATAGCAGAGACCCCCTTTTCTATAGTCCCAGAAGTAAGGACTAGCACTGGGAGTAAGAGTACTTAAACTGAGCAATGCAATTACTTACTGTCAGGGATGTGCCCACCCCTGCCAGTCCAGCACTGAGTGGCTACCGGCAGCCTCAGCCTGTGTTGTCAGTTAGCAGGAGGGAGCCAGGTGGGGAGAGGTCTCCAGGAAGATGAAGAGAGACCTAGCACCACTCAGCAGACTCACACAGAGGGGGAGATGCCGTTTCCGGCGCCAGCTTTACGCAGAAGGAGAAGGCGGCACTTAAGGTGCCGAGACTCTGGTGTTGGCGTCGCAACAGGAGGGGGGCACTTCCGGATTCCGCTAACGACTAGACGGTCATGTTTAGGGTTAGCTCTGCACTGTACATACTTGCACAATAAAAACAGTTGAAAGACAAGAAGGACTTGGTCTTTACTGATGAGCAACCGTTAAGCGAATCTGACACTTACAGATGGTGTTATTCTGATAAAATGGCATACAAGCTGACTGGAATAGATTGATTTAACATCACTTTTGAATAATATTTATGCATTTTATTTCAGCTCACCTATGGATCATTTTTGCCAATGCAACATGCCAACACTTTATTCCCCTTTTTGTACCAGATGGTCCCAAAGGAAGCCCACCAAAACACAGGAGTTGTGATACTACTTCAGTATTTTGGGTGGACATGGATTGGGCTTGGTGCTGTGGATGATGACAAAGGGGACAGGTTTTTACAGACAATGGCTCCAATGCTTTCTGAAAACGGCATCTGTTATGCCTTTATCATGAGAATACCAAAATGGAATTACGTGGATGAGATCATAGAATACGTTTCACAACGTATAGAACACTATGTAACTGTCTTCAAGGAGAAAGCCAATGTGTTTTTTGTATATGGAGAACCTCCATCCTTTCAGGCTTTGAGAGTGCTGTTCTTTGTAGCACCATTCATAGAATTGCCACCTCTTGGAAAAGTCTGGATTGTTACATCTCACTGGGATTTTGCATCATTCTCTATGCAAAAGAATTGGGATTTACAAACCTTCCATGGTTCCATATCTTTCACAGTTCACTCAAATCAGCCTGAGGGTTTCCAAAAGTTCCTTCAGATGGTCAGACCTTCGTGGTTCAAAAGAGATGGCTTTATTCAAGACTTCTGGGAACAGGCTTTTGACTGTTTGCTAACAATGTCCAAGCAGTGGGAAGGAGAGGAGAATAAAACCTGCACTGGGGAAGAGAATCTGGAGAGTCTTCCTGGAAGTTTGTTTGAAATGAAAATGACTGGCCACAGCTACAATGTCTACAATGCTATCTATGCCGTGGCACATGCTCTGAATGCTATATTCCAATTCAAATCCATGCATAGAAGATTTGAGGAAGGACAAAAAACGGCATTTCAGAATGTTGAACCATGGCAGGTAATTAAATTAAAAGAACTTAAATTGAGATTTACTATAACTATGTTTAAGGTGTTTAAGGTTTGGCTACCCAGAGCTGTACTGTTAGCCCCAGAGCCATCACCCCTTAATGATCTCATGCAGCCTGTTCCTGTTGTAAAAGATGGGATGATACAGTACCTGAACTGGAAACCAAGTTATAAAGGCCAGTGTGATCAATGTAGGAACAATTTATAATCTTTGTGCCGAGTGTGCTAGTGGCATGGCCTCACAAATCTAGGCTTGTTGAACACAAAGTTGGTAGCAAAATGAGTTTTCAGTTGACCTGGGGAGCAGGACCCTAGGGGTGCTATTGATGAAGCATGTGGGAACAGTTTTCTTTTGGTTTCTTTTTGCAAATCCACTTGGATAAGCAATGGCAGTGTCGTGAATTGTTTGTAATTCAAAATCTGCCACCCATGTGGAGGCAGTGAAAGGAGAAGGAAAATCAAATGATCCCATATCATGTACAATTCAAGAGTAGGGCATGACAGTCAGATGGATGAAGCCCCCACCTGTGCCAGGTGTGGGGAACGCCCAGCTCTCCATATGTTGCTGAATTGCAACTCAATCAATTGCGGCTTATAGAAGTTGTAGTTCAGCAACATCTGAAGGCCAAAAGGTTTCTGCACCTCTGACACCTGCTGTTTAAAAAACTCCTGATATGTGCCTTTGTGAAATGGTTGTCCTTTTTCCGTGTTATCCTTCAATCCAGGTCCATCGTTTTCTACGGAGCATCGTTTTCAATAACACGGCTGGAGATAGTGTGCACTTCAACGAAAATGCGGAATTAGTTGTAGGTTTCGATGTTACCAACTGGAGGATTTACCCCAATGGTTCAGTGATTAGAGCCAAAGTTGGAGAACTGAACCCTCAGGCTCCTTTTGGCAAAGAGTTAACCATTCATGATGATCGGATTGTGTGGCATAAAAGCTTTAATCAGGTGAGACATAGCTGTGTGAGAGACCAGATATTGCCATGAAAATCAACCTTGGGTCCCAACGGCTGTTGGACTACAAATCCCATCATCATCAGGCAGGTTAGCCAATAATCAAGGGAGATGGGAAGTGTAATAAAATGCACCAGTATCTGGGAGCTGAAGCCTGAAGGACAGGTATTGAGATGAGTTTCAAAAAATTTGAAAGTACCTTATTGTGTTCCAGATTTAATTTTGGTAAAATCCCACATAATCTTTTTTTAATTGCTTGATTTCTGGTGTGGGGTAGCCAGAGAGAATGTCCATTTGCTGGATATTTCCATATTCTGGTCATGAAGCCAGTAATCCATTTTGCATATTCGCTCATGGCCATTCTGAAGTCTAGCTCCTTATTAAAAAAGCCAATTAAACTAGGAGCTCAGAATCTTTTTCAGTCCTATGCCCATATTCTCTTATGGGAAACCATCCAGGGATCATATGCCAGTCAGTGGTGGGTGGGAAAGAGGGAAATGACTGCGACCAAAGAGGGTGAAGTAGCAGGCATGACTCTTGCCTTTGTTTAATAGGCTACATTTCAGCGATTCCAAACCCAAAGGCTTCTGTTTACATCCCAGTATTTCCCTCTATTCTCCACAGAGGCAAGCCAGATAGATTATCGCTGTGCAGGGGCACATTCTAGCCAAGCAGAAGAGCTTGAGGAGGCGCAGAGCAGGGCTGGTGGGGGGATCATGGAAAGCATGACTTGGGATGAAACCTGAGGCATGAAGAGACGCACCTACACGGCCACATCCCCCCGCCCCCCATCCTGGCATTTTCTCCCCAGGAATTATTATTATTTGTTACATTTCTATACTGCCCTTCCTTGGTAATGCCAAAGTAACAAGCAAAACCAATACCCCCCTGGCCCAATCCAGCCCAAAGTGAGTAAGATACAGAGGAAGTACCACCTTAATCCGCCCATCTTTAATTCTCATTAGGTGTCAATAAAAGAACTTTGCTAAGCTTTGGGCCTTATCAGTTCAGTTGAATTTGTTCTATTTAAACTCTCTCTGGACAAAAGCAACATGGTTCAATTGGGGAATATTTCCCTATTACCAAAAATATTTTTATTATTGTAAAAAAAAAAAAAGGAAAAAAATCTACCCCTTTCCTCAGTTTCCCCTAGTATAGATGCAAAACGTGGACTGACTGCTTTGGCAGGTAGGATTGGTCCTCTGCACCATCTCCATCAGATCAAGGGGCCTCTGGGTGCCAAAGTATCTGAGCCCTGCAGAGCCACCAAGGGATTCTGTTCAGGGATGCTGAGTGGTGGTTAGAAAGGCTATATCTGTCCAAAGCCCAGATGATGTGAGGGCCCATGACTTCCTGGTTGTCTCTCATGGTTCTGGGCTCACAGCTGCCAGGTTCCATGAGCGTCTGCTATCTATAGACCATTGTATCCTTAACCTGCTATGAAGAAGATGGCAGTCCTTCACATCTCACTCTGGGGGGAAGATGAGATGGCACCTTCCTTTCAGGTGGCATTTGTTCAGTGCACAAGTAGCAGCTGAGCTACGACATTGGAAAGAGGCAGAGAATATGATTAGCCTCCATCAACCTTTCTGCAATGTTTTCTTCCAATCAGCCCAGGCTTCCTTCTGAACCCAGTTAGGATTCAACATCCTTGGGATTCAGCATGCCACTATCTTTCATTCTTAGGGCAGGCCAGCCCCTTTCAGGTGTTCATTCCTCACACAAGTGGAGTGGCCTGACAGGGGGAGCTGTTGACTGTCGCCTCTCCATCAGGACCATCCCTGTCTCCCACCGGGTGTTGAGCTCTGAATGCAGGGTCCTAAAACTGTTCTGAAAATGGATAAATGTAGAGGACGCTCCCTGCTACAGATATCCAGCCCTCAACATATGGAGGAAAGCTGGAACAGCTGACTGCTCCATGCTCACTAACCTCAGCACATAATCCTAATCATGCGACAGTCAAATGATGGATAATATGTTCTTGCTAATCTTCCTCTCTTGTTTTGGTGCAGATGCTGCCAGTTTCTGTGTGCAATGACAACTGCTATCCTGGCTCCAGCAGGAAAAAGAAGGAGGGAGAGAAATTCTGCTGCTATGATTGTGTTCCATGTCCAGAAGGGACGATCTCTAATCAGAAGGGTAGGAGCAGTACTTTTTTTCTAGAAATATAGGTGACGGTAATCAACATGAACACATTTAACAAATTATACTTGGCAATTATTGTTTACCCCAATAAATCATAGGAAAATCCTGGAAGAGAGATTATGATGCTAGTTCCCACCTTCCATGGCCATGGGTCTGGGGTGTGTAGCTTTCTTTTAAGTCCATTTCTACCATTTCCTTCCGTCTCCCTGGTTGCTCTCAATTCCTTATCTGAAAAGATGTTTTGTCACGACATCTTCTCCCGGCTCTAATTGAAGTTTGAACACTAAGTGCTTGAAAATGTGGAAAACATTAACTGGCTGTATGCTAAAAACAAGTTCTTCCTTTTACCTTAATAAATGTATTTCAGCTCTGGTTTCTTTGGAAGTAAAAATATTTGAGTCAAAATGAACAGCTGTCAGGTGAAGCATAGGGTATCTCAAATAAAGTTCAGCTGAGGGTATCATGGGGTGTGCAGGAAGCATGGGTATGTGGGAAGGGTTGTAGAATAAAGGAAAGTAAATCTAAAAACCCCAGCAACCAGAAAAATAATAAGTGCAACAAAGGTCCTGCACAACAGTCACAGAAATTTCACCAAACTTTCCTTTCCCCTTTGGAATAAAGTTCAATTTATGGAAACTTTCAACAACAACAGGAACAGCCACAAAATAATAATAATAATAATAATAATAATAATAATAATAGTAATTTTCAGTGAGAGCAGAATGTACTATTTCATGGAAAAACTATCTAGTAGACCAGTTCAGCATCATCCAAACCAGGGGTGTCAAACTCAAATTAATCGGGGGCCGCATCAGCAGTTTGGTCACCCTCAAAGGGCCGGTTGTATCTGTAGGACTATGTGTCCACTCTTTATTATCATAAATTATTGTCACTGCATTCAATTATTACTGTTTTTTGTAATAATGTAAGTAATAACAAAATATTGAGGGGGCTGGGCCCCTGCAAAATGGATGGGAATTGCCATTAAAATCAATGGTTGGTGTGTGCGAGCCGCATCTTGTGATTATGCAGGGTGGGGTTTACCTGAGCCGCCCCCCCTCCTATTTTACTCAATTTGGCACCCCTGCTAGAGCTCGTTCTCTGCTAGTGAGAAGAAAGGTAGACTTGGCAGGACCAGCTCAAGAGGTTTCAGTTCAGGAGGTGGAAACCCCAATGGACACTCTCCTTTCAAAGAGTATCATCCACATGGGGCAAGGAATGGGGGTTGTTGCACTACTGCCACCCACTGCAATGGGGCTTCCGCAGGAAAAACCTCTGGGGAGGGGAGGCTTTTGCCCTGCATGGGTCCGATCTGCCCCAAATCTGTCCCCCTAAGGTTGCCTCTTGGACGGCGGGGTGCGGGGGTCGTGTCTCCCTCTAGCCTGCCCAGCCCCACAGAGAAGGCTGTCCCTCCACAGCCCCCCTTCTTGGCTGGCAAAGGAAGAAGCCCCCCTTGTGCCGAGCCGTGGGGCAAGGACTCCGCTCCGAGCACTCTGGGAATGGAGGCGCAAGGAAACTTAAGGCGCAGCCGGAAGGGGACTGCCGCTCTCTCTCCGGCGGAAGGACAAATCCGGGCAGAAGCCCCGAGCCCAGGGAAGGCAAGCCAAGGGCTCCCCGAAGGGCAAGGCGAGATCGGGGGCGTTTCTCCAGGGGGAGCCTCTCGCAGGGAGGACTCGCCATCCCCGCGCGCGCTGGTCCCTGGCGGGCGAAGCTCCCGCTCTTGGCGCCCGCTGGCCTGCCAGGGCGCCCGCCAACAGCAGCAGCAGCAGCAGCAGCAGCGAGGCCACGAGCCCCAGCTGGCCCACCAGCTGCTCCTTCCTCTGCCGGCGAGCGGGGCTCTTGCTCGGCAGCAGCATCTCGGCCCGACACGGAGTGCTGGCGAGGAGCGCGACTGCCTGGCTGGCTGGCTGGCTGGGCACGAGCGAAGAGCAGTGCTGCCTCGCCTCGCCCGCCCGCCCGCTGGCCGCTCACTCTGCGCCGCCTCCCAGCGCCGCTGCCGGGAGAGCACGAGGCGGCGCGGCGGGGGCGAGGCGCTGCGCCATGGGCAGGGCTCCTCGGCGGTGGCGGCGGCGAGCACTCGGCCAGCCCGGCAGCCCCAACCGAGAGCCGGAGGTCGGGGAGGGGGCGCTCGCCGGTTGGCTCCGCCTCCTCCGCCAGACGGGGGGTGGGCATCTTGCAAGGGCGGCCTCCGCTGCAGCTTCTCGCGGAGAGGTTAGCGGATGGTCTCCTTCACTCCCTGGAAGGATGGACCAGCACCTGGCAGAGCTTTAGGGCACGGGTGTCAAACACAAGGCTGGCAGCCGGCAGAGGCTACATGGGCCACATGACGAGGTCTGGCGGGCCGGATTTGGCCCGTGGGCCTTGTGTTTGACACCTGTGCTCCAAACTTTCTCACTGAAATCATGAGTGTCCTATGGTTGGTCAAAGAACTGCATGAACACAAAAAGCACTTTCATTTCTTTTTAAAATAAGAATTTATCAAAGCTTTTTTACAAAACAATAAGACAAAAGAAGCAGCTCTACATAAAAACAGAGAGAGAGAGAGAGAGAGAGAGAGAGAGAGAGAGAGAGAGAGAGAGAGAATGCAGAGTCCTCCCTCCAAAGCTGCTCTTGACTCTGGTCTCACACAAAAAGTGGTGGACCCTTCTAGCTCTCACCTGGGAGCTTTCGTTTTCCCAGTCCCTCACCCTGGGAGGTTTTCCCTTCCCTGCCTCTCACTCAGGGTCCTCCCACCAACCATCCGCCACCCCCATGTGTGCACAATCCCCCAACAACAGCCCAGAGCAAAGGAAACCCAAAGAAAGGGGAAAAGGAAAGGGAGGAGAGGAATTTCACTGCCTGCCGTAACTGATTTTTTCAGGTAGATGTAGGTCATCATCATGATATTTTTAATTGTTCCTCATTCTCCCCCTCCACCCTCCAGATATGGATGCCTGTGTCAATTGTGCAGAAGAAAACTACCCAAACCAGGACCAAACAGGATGTATTCCAAGGGGTCTGAGCTACCTCTCCTACCAAGAAAAGTTAGGGGTCAGCTTAGCTGTCTCCGCTCTGGCTTTCTCTCTGATCACCACCTCCGTGCTGGCGGCTTTTGTGAAGCACAAGGACACTCCCATCGTCAAAGCCAACAACCGCAGCCTCACCTACCTCCTCCTCATCTCCCTCCTTCTCTGCTTCCTCTGCTCCTTGCTCTTCATTGGTCAGCCTGGAAAAGGGACCTGCCTCTTCCGACAAATGACTTTCAGCATCGTCTTCTCTGTGGCCCTTTCCAGCATTCTGGCCAAAACCATCACCGTGGTTCTAGCATTCATGGCAACCAAGCCAGGATCCAGAATGAGGAGATGGGTGGGGAAGGGGCTGGCCAATTGCCTGGTCTTTTCCTGCTCTTTCGTTCAAGCGGGCATTTGCACCCTTTGGCTAAGTGCTTCCCCTCCATTCCCAGATACAGACATGCAGTCACTGAAGAGTGAAATCATCCTGGAATGCAATGAGGGTTCAGCTACCATGTTTTATTGTGCTTTGGGTTATATGGGTTTTCTGGCCGTTGTGAGTTTCCTTGTGGCTTTCCTGGCCAGAAAGTTGCCTGACAGTTTTAATGAGGCCAAATTTATCACGTTTAGCATGTTGGTTTTCTGCAGTGTTTGGCTGACCTTTGTTCCAACCTACCTGAGCACCAAAGGGAAATACATGGTAGCCGTGGAGGTCTTCTCCATCTTGTCCTCCAGTGCTGGGTTACTGGGTTGCATCTTTTCCCCTAAATGCTACATCATTGTGCTGAGGTCTGACCTGAACAACAAGGAAAGCCTAATAAGGGGAAGAAAATAGTGTGTGTGTGTGTGTGTGTGTGTGTGTGTCCATATCTTAGAGCTTGAGTAGTCCTGGAATATCTTTCACACTGACCTCTGATCTTGATCTTTGAATAAATTTGTGTCTCATCAGTTTCCTCTGTGTTTTCTTATTCTTGAGCAGCTCGAGACTGGAGAACTGTATTTTCTGGATCGTGATCATGATCTAGATGTGGATGCAGTGCATGGCAAATCAGGTTTGGGTCAGTTTGGACCCTATAGAGCAGGGGTAGGCAACCTAAGGCCTGTGGGCCAGATGCGGCCCAATCGCTTTCTCAAACCGGCCCTCGGATGGTCTGGGAATCAGCATGTTTTTACATGAGCAGAATGTGTGCTTTTGTTTAAAATGCATCTCTGGGTTATTTTTTATGGCACATAGAAATTCGTTCCTTTTTTCCCCCCAAAATATAGTCCGGCCCCCCACATGGTCTGAGGGACAGTGGACCAGCCCATGGCTGAAAAAGGTTGCTGACCCCTGCTATACAGTCTGATCCAGATTTATAAATCATGGCCAGAAACTGTGCATAGCTCTGCCAAAAATTTAGATTGAGCAAAAAATATTTGAGGGGTCCAGGCCCCCTCTTCATAGTGCATCGAGAGAAATGCTGATGATAGAGATCTCTGGCCAGTGTGGTGTAGTGGTTAAGAGTGGTGGATTTGTAATCTGGTGAACTGGGTTCGATTCCCCGTTCCTCCACATGCAGCTGCTGGGTGACCTTGGGCTAGTCACACTTCTCTGAAGTCTCTCAGCTTCACTCACCTCACAGAGGGTTTGTTGTGGGGGAGGAAGGGAAAGGAGAATGCTGGCTGCTTTGAGACTCCTTCGGGTAGTGATAAAGTGGGATATCAAATCCAATCTCCTCCTCCTCCTCCTCCTCTTCTTCTTCTCAAGAGAGAAAGAATTTGGCTATGGGTGCTTGCTTAGGCAAACTCCTATCAGCATGGTTCTTGACTCAGTCAATGTGCCACAAATACCCCCATTCCTGCATCTATTTTGGCGGTTTCCAGAGAGATTGGAATAGGACCCAAAGCTGATTCTTCTATTCAGGGTTTTCCTCATCCTCCTATAGCTCAATTCATGTTGGGAATAAGTTAGGAGATTAGGCATCTCAAATCCTGATGGCAGCGTTAGAGGCCAGGCCTGCATTCTGTTACTCAGGCTTTCTCATCTCAAACCAGGATGTATGGCAGCCCTAAGTAGTGGCCATTGCTTTGGTACACAGTTCAGGGTTCTAAATAAGTCAAATTTTATTTTTAAATCTTTTTAAATTTTTTAATCTGTATTTTAATTAATTGTTTTTTCTTTTATATTTTATGTTTTATTGTGATTTTGGTGGTGTGAGCCGCCCTGAGCCCGGCTTTGCCGGGGAGGGCGGGGTACAAATAAAAATCATTATTATTATTATTATTATTATTATTAAATAGAGGTTGTAGCTGTGGTTGGCTAAATCGGGCAGTGGATCATGATGTGAGAGAGACATTTGCAGGATCTGGAGTTCTTACACTTTTTATATACGGAGCAATAAAAGAGATAAATATCTATAAAACCTTTAGAAGACATCTGAAGGCAGCCCTGAATCGGGAAGCCTTCTGGTATTTGATGTTTTATTATGTTTTTATATATGTTGAAAGCCATCAAGAGTGCCTGGGGCAATCCAATCATCTGGGCGGGTAACAACAACAACAACAACAACAACAACAAATGAAGGGTGGTATACAACTTGAATAAATAATAATATTAAAGATAATCTGGTTGGCCCCTGTGAAAACAGGATGCTGGACTAAATGTGTCATGGGCCGGATGCAGCAAGTTCTCCCCATATTCTTATGTATTACTGTGTTTAGACTTAGATTTTTGTGCGAACCACTTTGAGCACAGATTGTGGAAAATGCTGTATGTAAATACACAGTGACAAGAGAGGAGAGAGAAAACTGATTATGAAAAAGATAAGAATTGGGACACACAAGGGATTTCCTTGGCCAGTTTTATTCCAACAAATGTCTGCATTTTCTAATAATGCAAGAATTAAGGCATCAATGCAAGTTGACTTTTATTTGCTCCTCCGAATCAAGTGGTCTTTGCTGTTCAAGTCGGGCCTCAGAATGATTATGTACAATTTGGGGAAGAAGATGCAAGCGAGAAGGCCTGCACTGGAGGCCAAGATGCAGAAGATCTCCACAGCCACCATCTGCTTTCCTTTGGTGCTCAGATAAGAGGGAACAAAGGACAGCCAAACGCTGCAGAACACCAACATGCTGAAAGTGATGAACTTGGCTTCGTTGAAACTGTCTGGCAACTTCCTGGCCAGGAAAGCCATGGTGAAGTTGACAATGGCCAGGAATCCCAGGTACCCCAGGACACAATAAAACATGGTGGCAGAGCCTTCGTTGCATTCCACGATGATTTCCTCCGCCAGAGAGTTCATGTCCACATCTGGGAAGGGAGGAGCCGTACAGAGCCAAACGGCACAAATAGTGGCCTGAAGGGAGCAGCAAGCCAGAAGAACAGAGTTGGCCAGAGATTTCCCCACCCATTTCCTCATCCTGGATCCTGGCTTGGTGGCCATGAAGGCCAGAACCACCGTGATGGTTTTTGCCAAGACACAAGACACCGCAATGGAGAAGATGATGCCAAAGGCCGTTTGTCGTAAAGAGCAGCTCACTGGGTGAGGCTGGCCAATGAACAGCAAGGAGCAGAGGAAGCAGAGCAACAGGGCAAGGAGCAGAGTGTAGGTGAGGTCCCGTTTGTTGGCTTTGACAATGGGAGTGTCCCCGTTCTTAGAGAAGACGCCAAGGACCAAGGCTGTGACCAGAGCGAAGAGCAGAGCTAAGGCAGCTAATGTGAATCCCAAAGGCTCGGCGTAGGAAAGGAAATTTTCTCTCTTGGGAATGCATTGATCTCTGTTGCGGTTTGGAAATTGACCTTCTTGGCATTTGAAACAATAATCCATATCTAAAAAAAAATCAATTTAATATGAGTTCCATCAAACAAGACAACCTTTTTCTTTTCATTCTTTGTAATGAAATGGATTCCTCCATCTCCAATGGCCTTTAAAATCTCCTTTGAAAGAAATATTGCTTCTGTTCCCAAATCACAATTCTGAGTCAATAGTTAGTTGGAAACAAGTATCAGAGATAAGTGGAAACCAGCAAAATACAACAGGTATTTTTTTCATAAACCATATACCAAGTCACCAGGAATTTAGGAAGCCAAGTATTGACTATTAATATGGTGCCATTGAAAGAGCAAATGGTAATCTCTGCTGAAAAGTGAGAAGCCCACTGTGATATCTTGGAGCAACAGAATTTGATTTTGTGTTTCTGGCTCTCAGCCCTAAAACTATGAGGATGGAGGGTTAGGCAAGTCTTCCCTGACCCCACAAGCTGTGGCAGGAGGGGAGCAGGCAGAAAACACCGGACAGGATCCACTCCTATTTCCACAGATCTACTTTGGAAAGGTTAAAGATGTGGCTCTTGCTTTCCCAACTCTCTGTATCCGTCTTCTTTCCTCCATATCTGAGTGTTCTGTTTAGGAGTACTGAACTGTTAATAAGGGGAAACTGTTGAAATAGATTAGGAAGCATTTTATAAAAGAGCAGACGATGTCTCCTACCTGTTTGATTCGAAATCATCCCATCTGGACATGAAGCACAGTCATAGCAGCAAAATGGCAGCCCCTCCTTCTTTTTCCGGCTGTAGCCTGGCTGGCAGCGATCATTACACAAACCAAGGGGCAGCACCTAGCCAGAAAGAGAGAAGAGGAAGCTCCCTTTTGCATGGTAAAGAACACACTTTGAACCAAAGAGACAAGATTCATGTTATTCCAGAAAGGTGGTGTATGCGTGAATAAATTGTAATATAAATACTGGGAGTGAAGCAGAAGGGAAACTGAATTTTTAATCTGTATGAGATAGTGGATGGAAAGAGGACAGGGGAAAACCTCTGATTCTGAAATACTGGAACTTGGCAGAGAAGGCAAAATAGTAAGCATATACATTAGGCTCAGTACTCTTCCTTCAACACAAATGGGTAACTTATCCTCCCCATGTCTTCTGAGAAATAAGTCTTGTTTGGTTCCATAGGATTTACTCCTACATTATGGACTCAGGTGGTGCTGTGGTCTAAAACTCTGAGCATCTTGGGCTTGTTGATTGGTCAGGAGTTCAAATCCACACAACAGGGTGAGCTCCTGTTGCTCTGTCCCAGCTCCTGCCAACCTAGGAGTTCAAAAGCATACCAGTGCAAGTAGATAAATAGGTACTTCTGTGGCGGGAAGGTAAACTGCATTTCTGTGGGCTTTGGCACTTGTCACGGTGTCCCGTTGAGCCAGAAGTGGTTTAGTCCTGATGGCCACATGACCCGGAAACTGTCTGTGGACAAATGCTGACTCCCTGGGCCTGAAAAGCGAGATGAGTGCTGCACCCCATAGTCAACTTTGACTGGATTTACGCATCCAGGGGTCCTTGACCTCCCCTTTCCCTTTACTCCGACATTAATGTGACTTAGCTAAGCCTGGCAGGAGAGCTTACTCTCTTGTAACAACCCCTTCATGCAGTAACTGAACTTATGAATGTTATTAACACCGGACCTTATTCTTGAATTTGTAATCTGAATATTAACAAAAATGCTCCCTTTTTAAAAAACCAAGAGTCCACTCCAACCTGATTGAATGCTTTGTGCCATGTGATGTCTTCTTCATCCATGCTGAAGTCTACATAGTGCGATTCCTGCAGTTCTATCTTTCCTACTTTCACCCGTGAGAAGGTTTGGTTGGGGAAAGTAACCCAGTTCAGAACATCAAATCCAGCGGCCAGTTCCCCATTCTCATCAAAAGACACAAAGTCCCCAGCACTGTTGTTGAAGGAGATACTCCTCAGGAAAGAGAGAAGCTAGACAGGATAGAACAAGGCAAAGTTGAAAAAGAAAAGAAAAGGAGGCGCTTGATTGGTTTTGGAAAGGAAAAAGTATCAATCAATATATGTTACACAATGGAAAGGAGTAAAAAATGGTGTGGTCCACCTTTGGAGCACATATGGATTTCTAGGAAGTACACTTGGCCTGACATTTAAGCCTTTGAAGGGTCAGTTCTGGGGTTCCATGTGGAAAGGTAAAATCGTGGAAAGTCAGAAACCCCTGGAACTGCCCTCCACAAGGTGGAGAGATGCTTCCTAGGCTCTGGGAAGGTTGCAGGAGGACCCTGGGATGCCCCTAGAACCCTGTCATGACCTCCCCACAGCCTGGAAAGCAAGGGGGCACCTTCTTTCCTGGCCTCTGGGACGCAACCGGTAGTCTTGTGTCTCCTTTGCAGAAGTTGGTATGGAATGCACTGCCTTGCTCACCTGGCCTCAGGAGGGAAGTGCAATTACATTTAAAACAGCCATATAAGTTCCTTTTTTGTTCAGAAAGAAATGCAGGCTCTAGAAAATAGTTGTTATTGGTGGACAGAATGTTTTGGAAGTCGGGTAGAAACAAAGCTAAATAATTTCAAATGCATTCTTCATTCTTCCTATTTCTTCTTTCTTCAAAATTAATTTGGGGGAAATCCATCCAATAAACATTATATAGTCACCAGGGATAGCTGGCTAATTTAGTCCTACTTGGGCCAGCGAGGAGGCCAGAGGAGAATTAGCTGTGGGGTCCCAGAGCATGTAAAAGGGAAATAAAAGATCAGGCTGAGTTCAAATTAAAGGCCAGGCGGAATAGCTGGCCCGGCAGAAGGAGATCAAGTCCTGTATGGCCCTGGTCTCGTGGGACAGAGCATTCCACCAGGTCGGAGCCATCACTGAAAAGGCCCTGGCCCTGGTGGAGGATGGTCTGACTTCCTCAGGGCCCAGGACCTCTAAACTATGGTTATTCATTGACCTTAAGGACCTTATGATGCTTGCCGTCTATTCAGTTTATTTAAGCACTCATATTGCAGGGAAGTTTTTTATGTTGGAGGTTTTTCTGTGGTTTTATATTTAAAAAAATATATGACAGCAGAACATGCTTCAGCTCCTTCCACCACATTGTTGAGTTCCACAAAGAGGTGACATTTCTGTGTGAGGAAGTGCAGGAGGAGATACTTCCACCTCTGCAGCTTGAAGGGGAAGTACAGGGAATATATGGATTCTCCTCCAACTTGAAGGCAAGAGAAAACATGGAAGCACTGAAAAGAACCTTTGTTTTGTGAGGAAAAGAAAAATGCTGTAAAGGGTGTTTTTCTTCCATGTGTATTCAGTCTGTGGACTGTGTGACATCACCCAATAGATTAGCCCCAAGCAAAGATTATTCTGAATATGAAATCTTACCTGCCAAGGTAGCAGTTGGGGAGGATTGAGTCCACCTCTGCTTGCTATCTCTCTGTGGTTTGGCTTGGATGAGAGAATCTTGTGCAAAGAATATGCAATGGCATAAACCGCATTATAGGTACTGTAACTTTGACCAGTCATGGTCATTTCAAAAATATGCCCAGGAAGGCTCTCCAGACTTTCTTGGCCAGTGCATGTGTCTCTGCTTTCATTGGGCTCATTGGAAACAGAAAATATACAGTCGAATGCCTTTTCCCAAAAAGCCTGGAGGAACCCATCTCCATTTGGAGAATTAGGATTTAGACTTTGAAGGAATTCTTTAAATCCCTGAACTTTTTCTGTGTGAATTGCAAAAGACAGGGCACCATCAAAGCCTTGAATATCAATATACCTTTGCATTGTATCTGATGAAAAGGCCCATTGAGCTGTGAAAATCCACACTTTGCCTGCATAATTCTCTGCAATATCATCGGTTAATGAAGCAAAATAAATCATCCATTTTGCATTAGTAATGGTCGGAGGTTCTGCACATAGAACTAATATGTTGACTTCTGAGATCATCAAGAAAGAGGACTTAGTCTTAAAGAGATCCAATGAACTGAAATAATCTATCCCTTGAGAAAAGGCTGGTAGTTTTTCCTTGAAGGCTGTGCAGACGCCATGCTGGGAAAGCATTGGCACCAAATTTTGCATAAACTTCTCTCCATTTTCATCATCTGAAGCAACAAGTCCGACCCACGTCCATTGGAAATGAAGAAGGAGCTTGACAATCCCTGCATATTGATATTTCTCATTGGGCACCGTCCGGAAGAAGGTTTGGAGCTGCAACTCGGTCCTCCTCACTGGAGCTAATACACAATAAGCAATCTAAGGAAGAGATCAATCTCACAATAATGGGAGAGTTATAGCAAACGGTTAGGATTCATCCCACATAAATGCCTGAAGTGGTACCCATGGGAATTTATTGAACGTAAAAATATATTCTTTTGTTTTGTATATTGGAGGAATTTGAATGAATGTAAGTACTAATTACATGTTTTAGATGTGTTATAACATAAAACACTGAATCCATTACTCACTAATGACAACATCTTGGTCAGGTTTATCATGAATGAAGTATGTAGAAAGTGAAATATTTCTTAATTGATATCAGGTCTATGAGGCCGCCCTGTTTAACGCCCTCCCATCAGCTGTCAAGTAAATAAGCAGCTATCTGAATTTTAGAAGACATCTGAAGGCAGCCCTAAGAGAAACCTACATTTATAAATAAATTAATGCCTGCATAGATCAAACCAGCTGGTTGGGAGGGGCCATTTCTTCAACATCCTTGTGGAGTAGAAAAAGGCAAAAAGAGGGAAGAATCCATTTATGGATGCATGTTGGTTTCACAATAACCTAGCACATATCTCCAGCAGTAGCTGGGTACCATCGTTTCTCTGCCCTCTCACAACTGGTGTTGTGCAGCTTCCTGGGAGGAGGAGGATTCCTACTGGTGCATGAATATCAGTGAGTGAACTCTTTATTTTTCCAGGTATGATTTCTTACCAAAAACATGAGAAAAGCCAGACACTTTTGTATCAGTTATGTATTTTTCTTTCTCACTATTTTTTTCAGAAAAATGAACCAAGGTAAAAAGGAATTATGGAGAACCAGAAGATAATGATTGTACCAGAGAAAGAAAAGCATCACAGCTCACACACTCACTATCTACCGCTGTGACTACTGCAATACGCTCTACGTGGGGCTCCCTTGGAAGGTGACTCAGAAACTACAACTAATCCAGAATGCAACAGCTAGACTGGTGACTGGGAATGGCCGCCGAGACCATATAAAACCAGTCCTGAGAGACCTACATTGGTTCCCAGTACATTTCCGAGCACAATTCCAAGTGTTTTTGCTGACCTTGAAAGCCCTAAACAGCCTCAACCCAGTATACCTGAAGGAGCGTCTCCACCCCCATCATTCAGCCCGGACACTGAGGTCCAGCTCCGAGGGCCTTATGGCAGTTCCCTCACTGAGAGATGTGAGGTTACAGGGAAGCAGGCAGAAGGCCATCTTGGTAATGGCGCCTGCCCTGTGGAACGTCTTCTCTTCAGATGTCAAGTAAATAAGTAGCTATCTGACTTTTAGAAGACATCTGAAGGCAGCCCTGTATCAGGAAGTTTTTAATATTAGATGCTTTACTGTGGTTTTATAACTTGGTTGAAGCTACCCAGAGTGGCTGTGTCAACCCAGTCAGATGGATGGCATATAGATGATATTATTATTATTATTATTATTATTATTATTATTATTATACCTGTGGAATCTTGTAGATGCCTAAGATTGTCTTCATATGAAGGGAGATGTCAGAGTCAAGTGCTCCAATAACAGCTATCATATATTTTTTCCTGTCACATTTGAAGTTGGGGACAATCCTTTCTGTGGTGGACAGAAGTTTCAGGGTGTTCTGAAAAGTCATCCTTGTATTTACGAAGCAATCAAAGAGGTGGAACCCAAAGCTGATATTCGGTACGATGTTAGGATTCTCATTGATTTCTTTCACAGCAAACACCAAGGAGAGGCTATTCTGGTAGTACTTAAGTGTTGAACTAATAAAAGATTTGTACAATGTGTCAGAGGTATTCATTTTTTCTGACATTTTCCAGCAAATTCCGAAAGATAAAATAACAAAAATAAGCAAAAAACTCATATGCATTGTGCTTCCTAACATTTGATAATGGAAATCCATGGTTAGTATTCAGTCAGCTTTAGGAATAGTGCATCTAAAAAGCATTTGTGCAGAACATTCACATACTGCAACACACACACATGAGTTATTCTCTTATCTCTTATGATTAACCGATCAGACAAAGTTGGTCTAATTTGCATATACCTCAGTTACCGGTAGATACTTTGCTTTGAAAAAAATAACTTTGCAACACTTCAGTAATCTTTACCCAATATTGTTTAAACAGTACAACTGAGAATATAATCCAGAATCTATGATATTCCTGTCTCACAGTATCTGAGACAGTCAGATTAAATGATGGTGATTGTGAATGTGGGGATCAAGCTTTGCTGCAAAGTAAAACCATCCATCCTTGGTGTGAAAGGAAACATAGAGGGAGGAAGAGGATCAAGCATGAGATCAGGTGAGAAACATGAGATCAGGTGAGGAGAAAGCAGAAGAGGCAGAAGACAGAAACCTCCAGATCAGAAATAAAGCAACATAGAAGAAGATGCCAAGATCACAATAAAGATCACAACAAAGAGAAGAAAATGTATTTTTAACCTTCACACTTGGAAAAAGTCATATGCAAATGTTTTCAGAGCATGCCATGGTTTGTAGGGTGTAGTTGTAGCCTATAGCAGCTTATAGAAGTGTACTCTATGAAGGAGAAAGTGATTTCCTTACAAAAGATCATCTGTAAACTTCGTGTTCGGATAGTCATGGAGATCTGGTTCTTCAGATGTATAGCCAAAAGTATTAACAATTCCTCCAATGATCAGGTCCCCTCTCTGATAATACTGGTATGGAAGCTGGAAAGGATCCGTCATGGTGCATCTCTCAGAGTCTTCCTTGCACTCAGTTGGAGGCATCTGGAGCCACAGGAAGAGAAGCAGCAGCAGCAGAGAAGTTCCTCCCATCTTGACCAACAGTGATGCAGAAAGGCAGATTTCTCTCTCATCCACCATGAATTGTATTAGGTTTAATGGATCAGGATTAATTTGATAAAGGGGTTGTGCCAAAGATCTGACCCATGAGATCCTGTGTGTTCAGAATTTCTCACTGGGGCTCTGAATATCACAGGCTTTATTTAATATAAGCTTTTACACTCTGACTGTATTCATGGTCTGAGATGGGATTTGGCAAGATGGATGATGAAACCCATCAGTTTGAGATAATTACTGGTTCCAAAGTTATATCCGTAGAGCATTCTGCTCTGTGAGACAAAATGATAAGAGCAAAATAATCATACTTATTTCTTGTTGAGTAGTGCACTGGGAATGGCGAGTCGCAGGAAAGCAAGCAGCCCACCTGCAAACCGGTAATCTGAAGGAGCTCCCTAGTTTTTCCAAATCTCTTCCTCAATCCCACATGCCCCACATTCCTCTAGTGTACGTGCATCACCAACAGAGATGTGATTTTTAGGATTTTTGACCTCAGGGGTGTAATAACAACAAGAGCAGCAGCAGCAACAACAACTGGTGTATCCTTGAGAAAACAGTTAAAATAATGCAGACTTCAGTTGCAGGTGCAATACAGGGTATTACATTTCCTCAAAAAAATCGAAAAATGGTTAGTGTTTGCCAAACATTTGTGTTTCTAAACACTTCAGAAAACCCTTCTTGCATGAACCAACAGCTTAATCTACTAATTATATGTAAAGATGTAGAGAAATGCATATGGAGAAATGAATTCTGTCATCCAAAGTAGGAGAGCAACGTGAGGGACCCAGCAGGTGACAATGATGGCCTAAACGCAGTGGTGCAACTTGAAACATAAAAGACATGTGGTTGTGGCATGTGAGAATGGAAAAACCAGTGAGTTCATGCAATATAGAAAGTGAGCGACAGAGACAATCTGATGTTTTAAGTTCTAATAATTAGCTGTTTATTGGGCAAGGGGAGATAATAATAGAATCATAGAGTTGGAAGAGACCCCAAGGGCCATCCAGTCCGACCCCCTGCCAAGCAGGAAACACCATCAAAGCATTCCTGACAGGTGGCTGTCAAGCCTCTGCTTAAAGACCTCCAAAGAAGGAGACTCCGCCACACTCCTATATCAGATCTTTCTTGGGCTTTCACAGTTTCCCAGCAGTGTGAGGTTCGGGTTCCCTTTGAGCATTCTTGGAGCAGTTCCTTTCTTGCGTGGCCAAACATTCTTGGGCTTGCAGACAGTAAGGCGCCCCTGATGATGGAAGCAGCCAAGGGAAAGGCTCTACTGGGGGGCGAAAGGTTGGCAAGGTCTTAGAAGTTCTTTCCAGCTCTTCTCAGTGTGGTTTCTAAGCAAGGGTTCCTAACCTGGGTTCTTATGAACCTTCCCAGCTCCTTGAACAGAAAGCTGGCTCCCAGAGGAATGGTGGTGTAAAAGGAAATTTTGGGGGAAATCGCTCCATTCCTGTATGGTGTGTAGGAGCCTGTTCAGAGCATGTTGAGTTCCTCTATCGGCTAGTAAGCCTGTTCTTTCTTAAAGAAAGATCTGTTGCAACAGGGTCCCCACTCGCCACACACAGGAGGTTGGAGAACCCAAAACAAAAGGAAACAGCATTTTTATGCACTTTCATTTACAGGAGAAGCTTCCCGTTTCCCACCCTGCCAGAACATGTCACAGAAAGGAAGTACATTGGATGAGGTTACAGGTAAGTTTTCATGGGACAAAGGTAAGTAATTGTTGCACAATGGGCAGCAAGTGTCTTTTGTTTGCATGTACGCAATCGCCTAGCAAAGTCACAAAGGGACAGGAAAGGAAAGGCATGGATGGTTTTCCATTTGGTGCCCGGCTCATCCCGACCCACCAGTCCTGTCACTAATGACTCCCCATTGTTGTGTTATGGTTGCAGGGACAAAACTGATGGACATGCCTGTGGCAATTCCTTCAGAGAAGAAAGAAAAACCATGGAGCCGGGCCCCACATGATTGGCTAATTCCGGGCTACTCCTGTAGGCCAATCAGGTTGCGGATTCACTTCATCCAGGAGCCTGATTGGCTGTTCTTGCAGGCCAATCAGGTCGCTGTTCACTTCCATCTGGAGCTGGATTAGGTGGCTCCTGCGGACCAATCAGACTGCTGTATTTTGGATCCTATTGTTCTAGGATTCAGCTCAGTACATAACAGTTCCTGAGCGAGTGGTGATGGACAGAGTCAGGCTCTCTTGCATGAAAACCATTTTCTAGAGCCCTTTAAGTCTGGGTCTAAGCCCAGTTTGGGCATTGAAACTGCTTTTGTGGCCTTCTATGACAACTTCTGTTAGGAGAGAGATAGGGTTAACGTGTCCCTGTGAATTCTCCTTGATCTTTTCAATACTATCAACCACGGGGTCCTTGTGCAGCAGTCTGAGTTGGGGGTGAGCAGCACTGCTTCCTAGTAGTTCCAAGTCCTCCTTGGATGGTCGTTTTCAGAGGGTGATGCTTAGGGAGTGTCACTTGGCCCCAGGGAGCCTTCCATGTGGGGCTCTGCAGGGTTAAATTTTATCCCCAATGTTGTTTAACACCTACATGCGACTTCTGAGGAGGGTTATCTAGAGTTTGGAGCATGTTGTCAGTAATATGCCGACCACACACAGCTCTACTTCTCCTTTTCACCTGCAAGTGTGGCAATTTATGTGCTGGATTGTTGCCTTGGTAATGGACAGGATGAGAGTCAATAAATCTGAAACTCAATCCAGACAAGAGAGAGGCACAGTTTGTGGGTGGTTCCTTAGACCTGATGGATGGGAGGTTGTGTGTTCTTGATGGAGCTGAATCCCCTCTGAAGGAGCAGATTCATTGCTTTGGGTTACTTCTGGATCAACGTTCAGCCTGGACATCAAGGTCCAGTTCCAAGAGCCTTCTGGCGGTTCCCTCACTGCATGTCAGGCAGCTGTCGGCAACTCCGGGCTGGTTGCCCAAGAATATACAAAGACAACGACTTCCGGTCGGATGCCAGAGCAGCTGGTCGGGGGGAATCTCGCCGCGAGATCCCCGGCTCGGTGAAGGGGGGGATTGCGCCAGCGCCGCGATCCCCCGCAAAAAACCCCAGGAAGAGCGCCCCGGGGACATTGAGACCTGGTGGGGGCTCTCAACATCTCCCTAGCTCCCTGGCAAGCTCTAGTAAGAGCTGCCGAATGAGAGCCGGGTAGAGACGGAGCTCCATCAGGTCCATCGTCTATCTTCACCGGGTGAAGCTGCAGGAACCGGCTGTTCCGAGCATCTGATTTCTCCGCTAAAAAATCAAGATTGGACCTAACTTCGAAAGTGTGAGTAAAAAAAACATTTGGACTTAATTTGCAAGCCACTTGGGACTCTAAAAACGGAGGTCGGTCCCTTGACGTTGAAACAAAAGAAACAGTGAACTTTGTTACCGAGGCTAATTGACAAAGGAAGTTAAAAGGAAACTTCTGTAACAGGATTTAAAGTGACCCTTTTTCCCATGGTTTTGGGGGAATTTAGCGAGGAAAATACTCTAAAAACTGTTGGATTACAATATTGGACTGTTGTGACTGGACAAGCTGTTTTTTGACCTTGAAATGGCGAAAGCTCCGAGTGATGCCGACATGAGAAAAATACTAGCCGTATTGAATGAAATGAGAGACTCACTCAGAGCAACCAATCAGGGGTGGAACAGCTGTTGGAACAAGAATTACACCACGCCAGCTGCACAGGATGAGGAGTGGCTGGGAAAGGAGAAAAGACCAAACTACACCACAGACTGAGAAAAAAAAATCAAAAATAAAACTCTGCAGACAGAAGCATATAGAGCATAAAAAAGTTGGAACTGCTAAAAGGAACCACAAAGAGAAGAAGAAAATGGATGGAACTAGGAAGAAGAAAGGGAAATTGAGCAGGAAAATTCCAAAAGAAAGAAAAGCAGAACAAGCATCAGGAGTCGACCGAAAAAAGATTGGAATGATGAAGAGGAAGGAACTGCAGAATAAGAAGGAAAGACAAGACGCATTGGGGTAGGAAAATTGGTGGAGCTGGACCACTGTGAGGGAGGGTGTGGGTTGAAGAAGAACTTTTTTCTTGAACTGGACTACTTTCCTGGCTTTAAGGACAATGAATATGGATATGGTTACCGGCATGAGTGATTAATAAGGATTATCAATTTTAAATGATTAATAAAAGGAAGACAATATGGCTAAACACTCTGAAACCAAAGGGAGGAAGGGGGGAATACAGATGGAAAGAACATAAGGAAAGAGCAGAAGTATCTGGATGCTTAGGTGTGAATCTAGGATTAATAAGTAAATTTACCTATATACTTGATGATGTTTTAAAAGTAGATGTATGAACCTGTTAAAGAGGATTTACTATGAATTCAACAGTGGGGGATTCGAGGAAGTCAATTGAAATATGAAATTGAGAAAATTAGAAATGCCTGGCCTACAAAAATGGGTCAGGCCCAAGCAATGTTATGAAAAAATATCAGTAAGGTTAAATGAACAATGAATATGTATAACCCTGTGAGGGGGGGTGGATTTTGGCTTCCCACAGTGAGAGGGGGGAAGCATGAAAATTTAACTGATATGTTATGTGCTTATAAAATTATAAAAACCAATAAAAATTATTTTTAAAAAAAGAATATAGAAAGACAAGGGAATGTTTCTTACCATCCTCTTTTTACCATCCTCTGTGGCCTCCCTCAAACCACTGTTGTAACTCTAAACTGTCTTCCTCTTCCTCCTCCCTGGAAGAGTCAGGCTGGAGAGGCCGTCTCCACCATTCCTCTGCCCAGTCCTTAACACTGCAAGAAGTGAGGTTACAGGGAAGCAGGCAGAGGGCCTTCTCAGTAGTGGCACCTTCCCTTTGGAGCACACTCCCACCAGATGTCAAGGATATAAATATCTATATAACTTTTAGAAGACATCTGAAGACAGCCCTGAATCGTGAAGCCTTCTAGTATTTGATGTTTTATTATGTTTTTATATATTTTGAGGCCACCAAGAGTGGCTGGGGCAACCCAATCAGTTGGGCGGGTAATAATAATAATAATAATAATAATAATAATAATAATTATAATAATAATAAATGAAGGGTGGTATACAACTTGAATAAATAATAATATTAAAGATAATCTGGTTGGCCCCTGTGAGAACAGGATGCTGGACTAAAGGTGTCATGGGCAGGATCCAGCAAGTTCTCCCAATGTTCTTAAGTATTACTGTGTTTAGACTTAGATTTTTGTGTGAACCTCTTTGAGCACAAATTGTGGAAAATGATGTATGTAAATAGACAGTGACAAGAGAGGAGAGAGAAAACTGATTATGAAAAAGATAAGAATTGGGAAACACAAGGGATTTCCTTGGCAAGTTTTATTCCAACAAATGTCAATGCAAGTTGAGTTTTATTTGCTCCTCCGAATCAAGTGGTCTTTGCTGTTCAAGTCAGGCCTCAGAAGGATTATGTACACTTTGGGGAAGAAGATGCAAGCGAGAAGGCCTGCACTGGAGGCCAAGATGCAGAAGATCTCCACAGCCACCATCTGCTTTCCTTTGGTGCTCAGATAAGAGGGAACAAAGGATAGCCAAACGCTGCAGAACACCAACATGCTGAAAGTGATGAACTTGGCTTCGTTGAAACTGTCTGGCAACTTCCTGGCCAGGAAAGCCATGGTGAAGCTGACAATGGCCAGGAATCCCAGGTACCCCAGGACACAATAAAACATGGTGGCAGAGCCTTCGTTGCATTCCACGATGATTTCCTCCGCCAGAGAGTTCATGTCCACATCTGGGAAGGGAGGAGCCGTACAGAGCCAAACAGCACAAATAGTGGCCTGAAGGGAGCAGCAAGCCAGAAGAACAGAGTTGGCCAGAGATTTCCCCACCCATTTCCTCATCCTGGATCCTGGTTTGGTGGCCATGAAGGCCAGAACCACCGTGATGGTTTTTGCCAAGACACAAGACACCGCAATGGAGAAGATGATGCCAAAGGCCGTTTGTCATAAAGAGCAGCTCACTGGGTGAGGCTGGCCAATGAACAGCAAGGAGCAGAGGAAGCAGAGCAACAGGGCAAGGAGCAGAGTGTAGGTGAGGTCCCGGTTGTTGGCTTTGACAATGGGAGTGTCCCCGTTCTTAGAGAAGACGCCAAGGACCAAGGCTGTGACCAGAGCGAAGAGCAGAGCTAAGGCAGCTAATGTGAATCCCAAAGGCTCGGCGTAGGAAAGGAAATTTTCTCTCTTGGGAATGCATTGATCTCTGTTGCGGTTTGGAAATTGACCTTCTTGGCATTTGAAACAGTAATCCATATCTTTAAAAAAAATCAAATGAATGATATATTAGTTCTAACAAACAAGGCAACCCTTTTCTTCTGGCATGTTTCATTCTTTGTAATGAAATGGATTCCTCCATCTCCAATGGCATTTCAAATCATTTGAAAGGAATATTGCTTCAGCCCCAAAACACAATTCTGTGCCATTAATTAGTTGGGAAAAAGAATCAGAGATAAGTGGAAACCAATAAAATGCAACAGGTATTTTTTCTTCATTAACCATATAGGTGGTATCAATCAAATCACCAGGAACTGTTAATATGGTGCCATTAAAAGAGCAAACAGTCATCTCTGCTGAAAAGTGAGATGCCCACTATGATACATTGGAAAAGCATTCTATTCCCCTCTCTGAGGCAGTGTTTGCAAAAGGCCTTTACAACATACAGTTCTCACTTACTAGGTAAAGTAATCTTTGTACAAAATAATATCTGGGGTTGGGAAAATATATTTATTTATAGTTGTAGGAAATTTCACTTCTTTCTGATTGCCTAAGATGCAGGCAGTTTTCATCTAGTCTGAACTTCATTAGGAACATTGGCTGTGGTATTGCCCCTTAGTTGGAGTCACAATTCTTAGTGGTACACTGTGCAGAATAGTAAGATGAGATTCTCTGGATAGTATTCAGGGGCTATGGAGCTGACCTGTACACATTTGCTCCTTTTTCTGTCTCTCAGCCCTAAAACTATAGGGAAGGAGGGTCAGGCAAGTCTTCACTTACTCCGCAAGCTTTGGCAGGTGGAGAGCAGGCAGAGAACACTGGACATGATCCACACCTATTTCCACAGATCTACTTTATAAAGGATAATGTTGTGGCTCGAGTTTGCCCAACTCTCTTTGTCCGTCTTCTTTCTTCCAGATCTGAGTGCAACTGCTGTTCTGTTTAGGAGCACTGAACTGTTAATAAGGGGAAACTGTTGAAATAGATTAGGAAGCATTTTATAAAAGAGCAGACGATGTCTCCTACCTGTTTGATTTGAAATCATCCCATCTGGACATGAAGCACAGTCATAGCAACAAAATGGCGACCCCTCCTTCTTTTTCCGGCTGTAGCCTGGCTGGCACCGATCATTACACAAACTAAGGGGCAGCACCTAGCCAGAAAGAGAGGAGAAGAGGAAGCTCCCTTTTGCATGGTAAAGAACACAGTTTGAACCAAAGAGATGAGATCACTTGGCAGATCCATGTTTTTCCAGAAAGGTGTTGTATGCGTGAATAAATTGTCTTATAAATATTGGGAGTCCAGGAGAAGGGAAATTGATTTTTTCATCTGTATGAGATGAGAGGGCAGGGAAATAGAACCGATTCTGAAATACAGGGAGTTGGCAGAGAAGGCAAAATAGGGAGCATATACATTAGGCTCAGAGAAACACTACAAGACAAGTACTCTTCCTTCAACACAAATGGACAACTTATCCTCCCCTTGTCTTCTTAAAAAGAAGTGTTGTTTGGTATGGCCACTTCCGCCTTAGGAGGAGGTGGTGTTGCGGGCTCTCACAACCCCTCCATGTGCTCAGGGGGTGGGTGGCTGGCCCTGCGCGATTGGGGATTCCCAGCTGCGTCACTGGCTGGCCTGGCCAATCCGGTTGGTCGGGGGGGTGGCCTCTCTAATGGCGTTATCCCGAGTGAATCTTCACCTCTGTCTCTCATTTCCTCATTCGTCACTTCTATGGCTGCCGCTACCTGACTTCTGCCTTTGAGCTCTTTGCTCTCCTACTTTCAAGGCTTACCGGGTTCTGGGAGGTGGAGGATCAGGAATGCTTTCTAAAGACACTGTGTCTGTCAGGTGTCACCCCCCTGGTGCTTCCTCTTCCTCCTCTCCCATTATTTCCCAACTTTCCCCCTTATCTGCCTCTGAGCTGTGACCTCCCTCAAACCCCTGTTGTAATACGGAAATGTCTTCCTCTTCCTCCTGCATGGAAGGGTCAGGCTCAGGAGATGGTCTCCACCATTCCTCCTCTGCCCAGTCTCTGACAGCACCTGAGCCTGTGCCCAAGTCGTCGTTCCCCACAATTACCCCACCCTGGACATTTCCTTTAAAATATAAAAATCTCCCCCCAGATGGGCATGTTTCCCTCTGCACAAAAGAGGACATGTCCTGGATTTCCCAGACATATGGCAATCCTAAACTACATTAGGCTCAGAGAAACACTGCAAGACCAGAACTCTTCCTTCCTAACAAATGAGTAACTTCTCTTTCCCTTGCCTTATGAGAAGTAAGTCTTGCTTGGTTCCGTGGGCTTTGCCATATGGCATGGCTGCGGCTGGTCCCTGGGGGCTGCCATCTTCCTGTGCAGTCAGTGGAGGGGATGGTCACATGGTGCCTCCCACCTCTGGCCTTTGGGGGCAGGGGAATAGGGGCTGGACCCTGCCCAACCCTGCCGTATTTTAGAGGGCAATCTGGTATTGCCATTTTGTATTTTTATACCAGAACTCTGAAGAAGAAAAGATCTACTTCTCACATCATGAATGATGGTAAAATAATTTGCTGCATATGGCTTCTACAGAATCATTTTGCTTAATAATGATGAAGAATTTTTACATTACCCTTTTTATTTACATTCTTAATATTAATTTAAAATGCTTCCTTTTTACAAAACGAAGAGTCCACTCCCACCTGATTGAATGCTTTGTGCCATGTGATGACTTCTTCATCCATGCTGAAGTCCACATAGTGTGATTCATGCGGTTCTATCTTTCCTACTTTCACTCGCAGGAAGGTTTGGTTGGGGAAAGTAACCCAGTTCAGAACATCAAATCCAGCAGCCAGTTCCCCATTCTCATCAAAAGACACAAAGTCCCCAGCACTGTTGTTGAAGGAGATGCTCCTCAGGAAAGAGGGAAGCTAGACAGAATAAGATGCTTCATTGGTTTTAGAAAGGAAAAAGTATCAATCAATATATGTCACACAATGGAAAGGAGTAAAAAATGGTGTGGTCCATCTTTGGAGCACATACGGATTTTTTGGGAAGTACACTTGGTCTGACACTTAAGTATTTGAGGCTTGAGCTCTGGGGGTCCACGTGCAAAGGCAAAATTGTGCTAAGTCAGGAACCCCTGGAGTTGCCCTCCACAAGGTGGAGAGGGGCTTCCTAGACTCTGGGAAGGTTGCAGGAGGACCCTGAGATGCCCCTAGAGCCCTGTCATGACCTCCTCACAGCCAGATAAGCAAGGAGGAACCTTCTTTCTTGGCCTTGTATCTCCTTCACCAAGGCTGGCATAGAATGCACTGCCTTCCTCACCTGGCTTTGGGAGGGAAGTGCCCTCATGCCTCGTTCCCAGAGCCCAGCAAGCAAGGGGGAGGGCTGCACACTCAGGGCCCTCCCTGGACCTTCTAAGAGCCTGGGAAGAAAGGAAGAACTTCTGGGAAGGCAGGGGGAAGGGGGCAAATAAATAGAGAGCAGGTAATGGTGAGTTTGTGGAAGTGAGGAACAGGTATAAGGATTTAGATTTGGTGGACAGAGTGCCTGAAGAACTATGGATGGAGGCTCATAACATTATACAGGAGGCAGCAACAAAAACCATCCTAATGAAAAGGAAATGCAAGAAAGCAAAGTGGCTGTCCAACGAGGCCTTACAAATAGTGGGGGAGAGAAGGCAAGCAAAATACGAGGGAGATAGTGAAAGATACAGGAAATTGAATGCAGATTTCCAAAGAATAGCAAGGAGCAATGAAAAGAAATAGAGGAAAACAACAGAATGGGAAAAACCAGAGATCTGTTCAAGAAAATTGGAGCTATGAAAGGAACATTTCGTACAAAGATTACCATAATAAAGGACAAAAGTGGAAATGAACTAACAGAAGCAGAAGACATCAAGAAGATGTGGCAAGAATACACAGAGGAATTATACCAGAAAGATATGGAGGTCTCGTACACCCCAGATAGTGTGGTTGCTGACCTTGAGCCAGACATACTGGAGAGTGAAGTCAAATGGGCCTTAGACAGCACTGCTAATAACAAGGCCAGTGGAAGTGATGATATTCCAGCTGAACTATTTAAAATTTAAAAAGATGATGCTGTTAAGGTGCTACACTCAGTATGCCAGCAAGTTTGGAAAACTCAGCAGTGGCCAGAGGATTGGAGAAGATCAGTCTACACCGCAATCCCAAAGAAGGGCAGTGCCAAAGAATGCTCCAACTACTGCACAATTGCGCTCATTTCACACGCTAGCAAGGTTATGCTTAAAATTCTACAAAGCAGGCTTAAGCAGTATGTGGGCCGAGAAATCCTAGAAGTGCAAGCTGGATTTCGAAGGGGCAGAGGAACCGGAGACCAAATTGCAAACATGCGCTGGATTATGGAGAAAGCTAGAGAGTTCCAGAAAAACATCTACTTCTGCTTCATTGACTATGCAAAAGCTTTTGACTGTGTCGACCACAGCAAACTATGGCAAGTTCTTAAAGAAATGGGAGTGCCTGATCACCTCATCTGTCTCCTGAGAAATCTCTATGTGGGACAAGAAGCTACAGTTAGAACTGGATATGGAACAACTGATTGGTTCAAAATTGGAAAAAGGAGTACGACAAGGCTGTATATTGTCTCCCTGCTTATTTAACTTATATGCAGAATTCATCATGCGAAAGGCTGGACTGGATGAATCCCAAGACGGAATTAAGATTGCCAGAAGAAATATCAACAACCTCAGATATGCTGATGACACAACCTTGATGGCAGAAAGTGAGGAGGAATTAAAGAACCTTTTAATGAGGGTGAAAGAGGAGAGCGCAAAATATGGTCTGAAGCTCAACATCAAAAAACCTAAGATCATGGCCACTGGCCCCATCATCTCCTGGCAAGTAGAAGGGGAAGAAATGGAGGCAGTGAGAGATTTTACTTTCTTGGGTTCCATGATCACTGCAGATGGTGACAGCAGTCATGAAATTAAAAGACGCCTGCTTCTTGGGAGAAAAGCAATGACAAACCTAGACAGCATCTTAAAAAGCAAAGACATCACCTTGCCGACAAAGGTCTGTATAACTAAAGCTATGGTTTTCCCAGTAGTAATGTACGGAAGTGAGAGCTGGACCATAAAGAAGGCTGATCGCCGAAGAATTGATGCTTTTGAATTATGGTGCTGGAGGAGACTCTTGAGAGTCCCATGGACTGCAAAAAGATCAAACCTATCCATTCTGAAGGAAATCAGCCCGGAGTGCTCACTGGAAGGACAGATCCTGAAGCTGAGGCTCCAAGACTTTGGCCACCTCCTGAGAAGAGAAGACTCCCTGGAAAAGGCCCTGATGTTGAGAAAGGTTGAGGGCACAAGGAGAAGGGGACGACAGAGGGCGAGATGGTTGGACAGTGTTCTCGAAGCTACCAACATGAGTCTGACCAAACTGCAGGAGGCAGTGGAAGACAGGAGTGCCTTGCGTGCTCTGGTCCATGGGGTCACGAAGAGTCGGACACGACTAAACGACTAAACAACAACAAAAACAATGTTGAGTTTTATTATAGGGTGCTCAGAGAGAAACATCAGTGGTTTGTGCAATGTCAAATGGTGAGATGTTCTCCGAGGAAAGTACTGGAGAGGTACTTCCTGGATAAAAACATACCATCTTTCTGATATTAACGCATTATGAGGCCCAGTTTACAACATGCCTTCTTCTTTACCACTCCTGACATATCAGCATCACAAACGCATAAGGCAGCAGAACATGCAGCTCCTTCCACAACATTGTTGAGTTCTACAAGGAGGTAACATTTCTGTGTGCAGGAGGAGATACTTCCACCTCTGTAACTTGAAGGGGAAGTATGGGTAATATATTGATTCTGGCTCCAACTTGAAGGCAAGGAAAAACAGGCAACCACTGAAAATAACATTTGTTTTGTGCTGGAAAGATAAATGCTGTAAGAGGTGTTTTTCTTCTATGTTTATTCATTCCATGGACTGTGTGTCACCAGCCAATATATTAGCCCAAGCAAAGGTTATTCTTTATATGAAATCTTACCTGCCAAGGTTGCAGTTTTGAAGGATTGAGTCCACCTCTGCCTGCCATCTCTCTGTGTTTTGGTCTGGATGAGAGAATCTTGTGCAAAGTATATGCAATGGCATAAACCGCATTATAGGTACTGTAACTTTGACCAGTCATGGTCATTTCAAAAATGGGCCCAGGAAGGCTCTCCAGACTCTCTTTGCCAGTGCATGTGTCTGTGCTTTCATTGGGCTCATTTGAAACAGGAAATAAACAGTTGAAAGCCAGTTCCCAAAAAGCCTGGAGGAACCCATCTCCATTTGGAGAGTTGGGGTTTAGGATCTGAAGGAATTCTTTAAATCCCTGGACTTTTTCTGTGTGGATTGCAAAAGACAGGGCACCATCAAAGCCTTGAATATCATTATTCCTTTGGATTATATCTGATGAGAAGGCCCATTGGGCTGTCAAAATCCACACTTTGCCTTTAGAATTCTCTGCAATATCTTCAGCTAATGAAGAAAAATAAATCATCAATTTCACAATTGCAGTGGTCTGAGGTTCTGCATATAGAACTAATACAGTGACGTCTGAGACCATCAGGAAAGAGGACTTAGCCTGAATGAGATCCAATGAACTGAAATGATCTACTCCTTGAGATATGGCTGGTAATTTTTCAATGAAGGCTGTACAGACTCCATGCTGGGAAAGCATTGGCACTAAGATTTGCATAAACTTCTCTCCATTTTCATCATCTGAAGCAACAAGTCCGACCCACGTCCATTGGAAATGAAGAAGGAGCTTGACAATCCCTGCATATTGATATTTCTCATTGGGCACCGTCCGGAAGAAGGTTTGGTGCTGCAACTCGGTCCTCCTCACTGGAGCTAATGCACAATAAGCAATCTAAGGAAGAAATCAGTCTCACAATAATGGGAGAGTTATAGCAATCGGTTGGATTCATCCCACATAACTGCCTGAAGTGGAACCCATGAGGATTTTTTGAAGGTAAAATAGATTCTTTAGCTTTGTATATGCGAGGAATTTGAATGAATGTTATAATAATATCAATATTAGTAATAATAATATTAATTATTTATTATTTATACCCCACCCACTCTGGTTGTCTCCTGACAGAATATTAAGAACACGACAAAACATCAAACATTAAAATCTTCCCTAAACAAGGCTACCTTCAGATGTCTTCTAAGCATCAAGTGTTAGGATATAAAACACTGAATCCATTACTCATCAATGACAACATCTTGGTCAGGTTCAACATTTACAATGAATTATGTTGAAAGTGAAATATTTATTAAGTGATATTAGATCTA
This sequence comes from Darevskia mixta, assembly GCA_034641385.1. Classification (NCBI taxonomy): domain Eukaryota; kingdom Metazoa; phylum Chordata; class Lepidosauria; order Squamata; family Lacertidae; genus Darevskia; species Darevskia mixta. The sequence goes on along the minus strand of JAWWNH010000124.1, from coordinate 4,324,746 downwards.
TGAAGATGAAATGCTCCAATCTTTTGTTCCCAAATGCCAACTATATTGTCATTTCTTCCCAGAATTAAACTTTTGATTAACTCCTCCAGTTTTGGAGTAAGGTAGTAGATAATGTCAATAAATTTCATGGAAAGCATCGGACATTTGAGGAAAATTCATTTTCCTCTTTTTCTTCTTCATTGGTTGATTATTTTGCATTCCCCCCTCCCCATAGAGTATTCTATTTACCTTGATTGCAACCACTTCTGAAGGTAACAAAATAAATCCTTCACGTTTTCCTAAACTTTGTGGTGAAATACACCACTAAACTAGTGAAAGCTCTAGACATTTTCCTACAAGTTCTGCTGCTTTGCAAGGAAGGAAGTAAAGCTCAATGAAAGTGTGGATGGTTTCCCTGCCCAGAAACTCCTTTGTATCTGGACATCATGAGTGTGGAGCCTATGGCCCTTGAGAACTTCCTGCACTCCAAGTGGTCATCCTTGACCGTTGACTTATAGAGGCAGGGGCTAGTGGGCAACATATGGACAAGCAACATCCCTTTCTGATGAAACACAACAAGGGACAGGAGAGAAATCCAGTTTCGTTCACATTTTAATGCAAATTTACCTTAGTCAGAATTCCAGAAACATTTGTGAACCAAAATGCAACTATCCTTTGACATTTCTACTTTTCTGAATTTTGCATATCCCTTCTCCAACCAAAAAATAATGATTTTATTAAGTAACACTTGTCATAAAAGTGCAATTCTTAGTGAAAATAAAATCCAAAAATATACTACCTTGAAGAAATTGCTGGAAAATATGTGGATTAGGCAAAACTGCTTACAAAAATGGGAGAAATGAACACAGAAATGCTGATTAATTCTTGTGAGGTCTTATAGAAATGGGGGGGAACACCCTCAATTTTTTGGTCATCTCTTCAGATTGGAAACATGAGAAACTGAGAGCAACTGACATTCATAAATAAATTAATGCCTGCATAGATGAAACCAGCTGGTTGGGAGAGGCCATCACGTTCATTCCTTCAACATTCTTGTGGAAGAGAAAGGCAAAAAGAGGGAAGAATCCTTTTATGGATGCATGTTGATCTCACCATAAGCTAGTGCGTATCTCCAGCAGTAGCTGGGTACCATCGTTTCTCTGCCCTCTTGCAACTGGTGCTGTGCATCTTCCTGGGAGGAGGATTCCTACTGGTGCATTTGCACTGCACCAACCTCCCTCCCTCTCCCTTCCCCTCCCTCCTTCCAGACAAGCTGCAGTGACACCTGGGACAGGAAGTCAGGCAAGCACCAGAGCCCTTCCAACCACGACCACATAGCTCCCTGCCCCAAATGGAGACCATCAATATCAGTGAGTGAACTCTTTATTTTTCCAGGTACGATTTTATTACCAAAAATGGAGCAAAGCTAGACAGTTTTGTATCAGTTATATATTTTTCTTTCTTACTCCCTTTTTCCAAAAAAAATGATCTAAGGTAAAAGGAAGTATGGAGAACCAGAAGATAATTATTGTACCAGAGGCAGGAGAGCTTCACAGCTCACATACTATCTCACTACTGCAATACAATCTCCGTGGGGCTACCTTTGAAGGTGGTGTGGAAACTGCAACTAATCCAGAATGCGGCAGCTAGACTGGTGACTGGGAGTGGCCGCCCAGACTATATAAAACTGGTTGTATAGTATGTTTCTGAGCACAATTCCAAGTGTTGGTGCTGACCTTCAAAGTCCTAAATGGAGTCGGCCCAGTAGACCTGAAGGAGTGTCTCCATCCCCATCATTCAGACCAGACCCTGAGGTCCAGCTCCAAGGGCCTTCTGGCAGTTCCCTCCCAGAGAGAAGTGAGGTTACAGGGAACCAGGCAGAGGGCCTTCTCTGTAATGGTGCCTGCCCTGTGGAACACCTTCCCTTCAGAGGTCAAGGAAATAAACAACTATCTGACTTTTTGAAGACATCTTAAGGCTGCCCTTTATTGGGAAGTTTCTAATGTTTGATGCTTTACTGTGGTTTTATATCTTGGTTGAAGCTACCCAGAGTGGTTGGGTCAATCCAGTAAGATGGGTGGCATATTATTATTATTATTATTATTATTATTATTATTATACCTGTGCTATCTTGTAGATGCCTAAGATCGTAGTCATGTGAAGGGAGATGTCAGAGTCAAGTGCTCCAATAACAGCTTTCATATATTTTTTCCTGTCACATTTGAAGTTGGGGACAATCCTTTTTGAGCTGGACAGAAGTTTCAGGGTGTTCTGATAAGTCATCCTTGTATTTACGAAGCTATCATAGATGTGGAACCCAAAGCTTATATTCGCTACAATATTAGGGTTCTCATTGATTTCTTTCACAGCAAACACCAGGGAGAGGGTATTCTGGTAGTCCTTCAGTGTTGAACTAATAAAAGAGTTGTACAATTTGTCAGAGGTATTGAGCTCTTCTACCTTTTAAGCACATAGGTGATTTCCCATCTTTTTTCTATCAGATTCCGAAAGATTAAATAACACAAATAAGCAAAAAAACTAATATGCATTGTGCTTCCTAACACTCGATAATGGAAATTCATGGTCAGTATTCATTCAGCTTTAGGAATACAGCATCTAAAAACATTCAATTTTTATGAAAATGATGTATAGATGGTATTTAGCAGCATCTAAACTTGCTAAAATGTATAGAACAATAACTAATGAATGCTGGAAATATAAAGAGAAGGAAAGTACTTTTCACCACATGTAGTAGACTTGTATAGTGGTAAAGGCTTTCTGGAAAATGATATATAATGAGATAAAGAAAAAGTTTAAAAGTACTTTTGTTAAAAAACCAGAAGCCTTTTTATTAGGTATAGTAGGTGAAGAGATACGCGGGAATAAAGGAGAGTTTTTATGTATGCAACAACTGCAGTAAGAATTCTTTTAGCTCCCAAATGGAAACATCGAGAATTACCAACGAAAAGAAGAGTGGCAGACAAAAATGACGGACTTTGATGAACCCGCGAAGCTGACAGGGAAAATGTGGAACCAGCAAGGTCAGATATTCCAAAAAGACTGGAGGAAATATATATGGTATTTGAAAATCACTGTAAGCCATTAACATCACTAGCAGGGGTGTGTGAAGACTTGTAATGTGAAATTTTCTTCCTTTTTATTTTTATTTTTATTTTACTTTTAATGTTTGTTGTAATAAGTGGACTTAAAATTGGAAAACATATAAAATGCAGTGTTACAAAGGTTAAATTTGAAAGCCATGAGGTGGGAGGGAAGGAAGTCGAAGGGCTTGAAAGTAAAGTTGATAACAATGATGTGATTGTATATTACTAAATGGAAAAACAATAATAATAAAAAAATTATAAAAAGTAAATAAAAAGTATTCAATTTAATCAGACATAACTAAAAAAAATAGGTATAATAATGTATGTAAATCCAAAATTACAGTCGAAGCTCTTATTTAAAGACGATGAAGGCAGAATAATTGCGATAAAAGTAACATCCCAAAAAGAAAAAATGTAATCATAGGAATCTACTCACTGAATGAAAGGAAAGCTGAATTTTACCATAAATTCAGGAAGGAATTCAGGAGGAAAAGTTAGATTATAGTGATGGGGGGGGGGAATACTAATGAGAGACTTAAATACAGAAACCTCCAGATGAGGAACAAAGCAACTCGGAAGAAGATGCCAAGACCACAATACAAAGAAAAGAAAATGTATTTTTAACCTTCATACATGGGAAAAAGTCAAATGTTTTCTGAGCATGCCATGGTTTGTATGGTGTAGTTGTAGCATATAGCAGCATATAGAAATATATGAAGGATAGAGTGATTTCCTTACAGAAGTTCATCTGTATACGTTGTGTTTGGATGGTCCTTGAAATCTATTTCTACAGATATATAGCCAAAAGTATTAACAATTCCGCCAATGATCAGGTCCCCTCTCTGATAATACTGGTATGGAAGCTGGAAAGGATCCGTCATGGTGCATCTCTCAGAGTCTTCCTTGCACTCAGTTGGAGGCATCTGGAGCCACAGGAAGAGAAGGAGCAGCAGCTGAAATGCTCCTCTCATCTTGACCAACAGTTATGCAGAAAGGCAGATTTCTCTCTCATCCATTATAAATTGCATTATCAGAACTTAAATTTAATAGCCCTGGATTACTTTAATTAAGAGAAAGTGCCAAAGATCTGACCCATGAAAACCTGTGTGCTCAGAATTTCTCCTTGGGGCTCTGAATATCACAGGGTTTATTTAATATATGCTTTTACACTCTGATACTGACTGTCTTCATGGCCTGACATGGGATTTGGCAAGATGGATGATGAAACCCATCAGTTTGAGATAATTACCGGTTCCAAAGTAATCTCCATTGAGCTTTCTGCTCTGTGAGACAAAATAAAAAGAGCAAAATAATCATACATATTTCTCGTTGAGCGGTGCACTGGGAATGGCAAATCACAGGAAAGCAAGCAGCCCACCTGCAAACCGCTATGAAGGAGCCCCCTAGTTTTTCCAAATCTCTTCCTCAATCCCACATGCCCCACATTCCTCAAGTGTACATGTGTCACCAATGGAGACGTGATTTTTAGGATTTTGGACCTCAGGGGTGTAACAACAGTAGAAGCAGCAGCAACAACAACTGGTGTATCTTTGTACACCAGTTAGGGGGAGAGAGGAAACAGTTAAAATAATGCAGACTCCAGTTGCAGGTGCAATACAGGGTGTTAAATTTCCTTAAAAAATAGCTTTCGTGTGCATGCACACTTCTTCAGTTACACACACGAAAGCTTAAACCCAGAACAAACTTAGTTGGTCTCTTAGGTGCTACTGGAAGGATTTTTTTTATTTTGTTTTAAAAAATAGAGAAATGGTTAATATTTGCACACAAACGTTTATACCCAGAACAAACTTTGTTGGTCTCTAAGGTGCTACTGGACAATTTTTCAATATTTTGCTGTATTTCCTTTTTATCTTTCTCTGTCATATTTTTATTATCAGTTTATTTTTATTCAGCTTGAACCCTGCCACCTGTCCAAATTCTTGTAGCTTGTCTAAGACTTTCAGAAGAGAGTTTTTTGGATCTTCTATTGTAATTACCAGATCATCCGCATAGGGCATAGGCCTTTAATTTATATACTTTATTTCCTACCATTATTCCTCTAATTGTTTCATCCACCATTATTGTTCACCAGGACCTCCAGGACCAAAATAAATAATAGTGGGGACAGTGGACAACCTTGCCTTGTCCCTTTTTGTATTTTACAATTCTCTGTTATGACATTGTTTACGATCAATCTTGCTTTTTGTTCTGAATAAATTGTTTCTATACCTTTCCTAAATTTTTCTCCAAAATTCATCACTTCCGGGACCTTTTTCATAAATTCCCATGAAATATTCTCAAACGCTTTTTTGGCATCAATAAACATCAATGCCACTTGCTTTTCATTTCTGACCTCTAGGTATTCTATCACGTCTATGGCATTTCTGATATTTATTTAAAAAAAAAAATGTCCAGTAGCACCTTAGAGACCAACTAAGTTTGTTCTGGGTATAAGAAGAAGTGTGCATGCACTTAGACCACAGAGCCACCAGCTCACAAAAGTCTGGGTTTAGACCCCATTTAGGCATGGAAACTGCTTTGGTGGCCTTCTATGATAACTTACATTAGGAGAGGGATGTGGTAAATGTCTCCCTGTTAATTCTCCTTGATCTTTTCAATACTATAAACTGCAGCAGTCTGAGCTGGGGGTGAACAGCATTGCTTCATACTAGTTCCAAGTCCTCCTTGGATGGTCTTTATCAGAGGGTGATGCTTGGGGAGTGTCAATTGGCCCCAGGGAGCCTTCCATAAAGGGCTCTGCAGGGTTCAATTTTATCCCTAATTTTGGTTAACATCTACATGTGACTTCTGAGGAAGGTTATCTAGAGTTCTGGAGCATGTCATCAGGAATATGCTGATCACACACAGCTGTACTTCTCCTTTTCACCTGCAAGATTGGCAGTTTATGTGCTGGATTGTTGTCTTGGTAATGGACAGGATGAGAGTCAATAAATCTGAAACTCAATCCAGATAAGAGAGAGGCACAGTTTGTGGGTGGTTCCTTAGACCTGATGGATGGGAGATTGTCTGCTTTTGATGGAGCTGAATCCCCTCTGAAGGATCAGGTTCACAGCTCTTGATCAACCGCTGGGGCTTGAGGCTCAGGTGGCCTCCTTGGTGCAGAATGCCTTCCACCAGCTTCTGCTCATGGCCAGGCAAAGCCAAAGTAATGTTGCCTTTGTTCTGGTAACCTCTAGGTTAGACTAGAAGGCAAAAACCTTCCTCTTCAACCAGGCCTTTAGCTGGCTGACCTCCAGCGCCCTTTTAAATGTGTTGTGGATTACTGGTTTGTTGTTGTTCTTAATTTTATTATGTAGGTTGTGATTTTAACATTGCAAGTGAAGATCTATGGGCTTATACCTGAAGGAGCCTCCATTGTTCAGCCTGGACATTGAGGTCCAGTTCTGAGAGCCTTCTGGCGGTTCCCTCACTGCATGTCAGGCAGCAGTCGGTAACTCTGGGCTGGTTGCCCAAGAATATACAAAGACAAGGGAATGTTTCTTATCTTCCTCTTTTTACCGTCCTCTGTGGCCTCCCTCAAACCACTGTTGTAACTCTAATCTGTCTTCCTCTTCCTCCTCCCTGGAAGAGTCAGGCTGGAGCGGCGGTCTCCACCATTCCTCCTCTGCCCAGTCCCTGACACTATGAGAAGTGAGGTTACAGGGAAGCAGGCAGGGGGTCTTCTTGGTAGTGGGGCTTTCCCTGTGGAACACCCTCCCTTCAGATGTCAAGGAGATAAATAACTATATAACCTTTCGAGGACATCTGAAGGCAGCCCAGTATCAGGAAGCCTTCTAGTATTCAATGTTTTATTATGTTTTTTAAAATGCTGGCAGCCACCAAGAGTGGCTGGGGCAACCCAATCAAATGGATGGGTAATAATAAATAAATAAATAAATAAATAAATAAATAAATAAATAAATAAATAAATAAATAAATGAAGGGTGGTATACAACTTGAATAAATAATAATATTAAAAATAATCTGGTTTGCCCATGTGAGAAGGGGTCCTGGACTAAATGCATAATGGGCAGGATCCAGCAAGTTCTCCCAATGTTCTTAAGTATTACTGTGTTTAGACTTAGATTTTTGTGTGAACCATTTTGAGCACAGATTTTATAAAATGCTGTAAAAAAAATAGACAATGAAAAGAAAGGGGTGAAAACACTGAGTATGAAAAAGAAAAGAATTGGGACACACAAGGGATTTCCTTGGCCAGTTTTATTCCAACAAATGTCTGCATTTTCTAATAATGCAAGAATTAAGGCATCAATGCAAGTTGACTTTTATTTGCTCCTCCGAATCAAGTGGTCTTTGCTGTTCAAGTCGGGCCTCAGAAGGATTATGTACAATTTGGGGAAGAAGATGCAAGCGAGAAGGCCTGCACTGGAGGCCAAGATGCAGAAGATCTCCACAGCCACCATCTGCTTTCCTTTGGTGCTCAGATAAGAGGGAACAAAGGACAGCCAAACGCTGCAGAACACCAACATGCTGAAAGTGATGAACTTGGCTTCGTTGAAACTGTCTGGCAACTTCCTGGCCAGGAAAGCCATGGTGAAGCTGACAATGGCCAGGAATCCCAGGTACCCCAGGACACAATAAAACATGGTGGCAGAGCCTTCGTTGCATTCCACGATGATTTCCTCCGCCAGAGAGTTCATGTCCACATCTGGGAAGGGAGGAGCCGTACAGAGCCAAACAGCACAAATAGTGGCCTGAAGGGAGCAGCAAGCCAGAAGAACAGAGTTGGCCAGAGATTTCCCCACCCATTTCCTCATCCTGGATCCTGGTTTGGTGGCCATGAAGGCCAGAACCACCGTGATGGTTTTTGCCAAGACACAAGACACCGCAATGGAGAAGGTGATGCCAAAGGCCGTTTGTCGTAAAGAGCAGCTCACTGGGTGAGGCTGGCCAATGAACAGCAAGGAGCAGAGGAAGCAGAGCAACAGGGCAAGGAGCAGAGTGTAGGTGAGGTCCCGGTTGTTGGCTTTGACAATGGGAGTGTCCCCGTTCTTAGAGAAGACGCCAAGGACCAAGGCTGTGACCAGAGCGAAGAGCAGAGCTAAGGCAGCTAATGTGAATCCCAAAGGCTCTGCGTAGGAAAGGAAATTTTCTCTCTTGGGAGTGCATTGATCTCTGTTCTGGTTTGGAAATTGACCTTCTTGGCATTTGAAGCAATAATCCGTATCTAAAGAAATCAAATTAATATGAGTTCCATCAAACAAGACAACCTTTTTCTTCGGTCATGGGCGTAGCCAGGGGGGGGCAGACGGGGGCAATTGCCCCCCCCTAGAAGGCAGCTGCCCCACCCAGAAGCAAAAATGATCAGTGTCCGTTCAAAGCATTTTCCCCCTATTTTTTTCCCCAGAAGCACCATTTCCCCTCCCTCACTGCATCCTCCCGCCTCCCTCCCTCCTCCCGGTGCAGCCATAGGGTAATATCGCTGAGGGACAGGCCAATGGGCGAGCAGCTCATGGCTGAGAGCAGGAAGAGGGCTGGGCTGAGCTAGCACGTGCAAGCAAGCAGCAGCTCGACGACCTTCCTGCGCCTCAGGATCCTGCCCCCTGGATCTCCTGAAACCTAAGGTTTTTGTGTGTTTGCTGGATTTCCCCCCTCCGCCTTCCCTCTGCATCCTGTCCTTCTTGTGGTTCAATTTTCCTGCCCCTCCTGCCCTTTCCGTGTGTGTGTGTGTGTGTGTGTGTGTGTGTGTGTGTGTTGGGGGGTTTGTTATTCATTATTCTGCCGCTGAGAAAGCGGATGTGCTTGGGGGGGCACTGCTCAAGGGAGGCTTTCATGGGCTGTCGTTTGCCTTGGTTCCTTAGATCCTAGCCCCTTCCAAAGAAAAAACCACCGGCTTTAGAAAGATAAATAAAAAAATAAAACCTAGGGCTTCATTTGAAAGCAGTATAGGCTTTTGAAATTGGACGAGTGTCTGGGGTTTGGGGTTTCTTGTGTGTGTGTGTGTGTGTGTGTGTGTGTGTGTGTGTGTGTGTGTGTACACGCCAGAAAATTCCTATTACACAGGAGGATTTTTTCCTTGGTTATGACCAGGTGTGGAAAATTCTCAAGTTACCTCCACTGACCCTCCTAAGTTGTGATGTAGTTCTGATGTATCTATATGTAGGATGATGTATCTGGGGGTGGGCTGGACTCCAAGGGGGGAAATTTCAAAAGTCTATATAGGATAAAGCTGCTTTGCTTCTCAATATTTTCCGGTTTGCCTCTGTTATTTCCTCCTACCTATGGAGAACCTATAAAGGACTTTAAAAGGGCTCTTGTGTACCCCATAAGGGAATAAGGGCAGATTTTTGTTTAGTACACTTGAGGGGGGGAGCATCCCATTGCAACAGTTCAATAAAGATCAGCCTTTCCTCTGTATACTGCATTTAATAAAATTTATTTCTGGTTCTTGTCAACAAGGGTCCATTTGAGTTGTGCTATTTGATATCGTGGGGTGGATTTGGAGAAGGGGGGGTACTATTTCTGCTTACATTTCATTAATCCAGGCTTTTTAGGTTTTCATTTCTTTAATTTAATTAATTTTTGGCTTAAGACTTTTAACGCAGGCTTCCCCAAACTTTGGCCCTCCAGATGTTTTGGACTACAATTCAAATCATCCCTGACCACTGGTCCTGTTAGCTAGGGATCATGGGAGTTGCAGGCCAAAACATCTGGCGGGCCGCAGTTTGGGGATGCCTGCAAGTGCAACGTTTTAAGTTTTGGTGGGTTGATTGTCCCTGCCTTTGGAATATACTGCAGTTTCATTGAAATAAATAAAGTGTAAATACAAGCAAATAATTGTAATAACTACCGTAATAAAGCACTGCTATAATTATATATAATTTTCTTAAAATTTTGGTTTCATTCACCTTTGCCGTGCTGAAATGTCACAACCTGAACGACCATGGCTTGCCCCCCCCCCCTAGTTTTGATCCTGGCTACGCCCCTGTCTTCGGTCATGTGTCATTGTTTGTAATGAAATAGATTCCTCCATCTCCAATGGCATTTAAAATGTCATTTGAAAGAAATATTGCTTCTGCTCCCAAAACACAATTCTGAGCCATTAATTAGTTGGAAACAAGTATCAGAGATAAGTGGAAACCAGTAAAATGCAATGGGTATTTTTTCTTTATAAACCATAGAGGTTGTTGTTGTTGTTGTTCAGTCGTTTAGTCGTGTTTGACTCTTCGTGACCCCATGGACCAGAGCACGCCAGGCACGCCTATCCTTCACTGTCTCTCGCAGTTTGGCCAAACTCATGTTAGTAGCTTCGAGAACACTGTCCAACCATCTCATCCTCTGTCGTCCCCTTCTCCTTGTGCCCTCAACCTTTCCAAACATAAGGGTCTTTTCTAGGGAGTCTTCTCTTCTCATGAGGTGGCCAAAGTATTGGAGCCTCAACTTCAGGATCTGTCCTTCTAGTGAGCACGCAGGGCTGATTTCTTTAAGAATGGATAGGTTTGATCTTCTTGCAGTCCATGGGACTCTCAAGAGTCTCTTCCAGCACCATAATTCAAAAGCATCAATTCTTCGGCGATCAGCCTTCTTTATGGTCCAGCTCTCACTTCCGTACATCACTACTGGGAAGACCATAGCTTTAACTATACAGACCTTTGTTGGCAAGGTGATGTCTTTGCTTTTTAAGATGCTGTCTAGGTTTGTCATTGCTTTTCTCCCAAGAAGCAGGCGTCTTTTAATTTCGTGACTTCTGTCACCATCTGAAGTGGTATAGGTGGTTTCAATCAAATAGGTGGTATCAATCATATAGGTGGTATCAATGAAATCACCAGGAATTTAGGAAGCAAAGTATTGATGACTTTTAATATGGTGCCATTGAAAGAGCAAAGAGTCATCTCTGCTGAAAAGTGAGAAGCCCACTATGATATCTTGGAGCAGCAGAATTTGATTTTGTGTTTCTGGCTCTCACCCCTAAAACTATGAGGATGGAGGGTTAGGCAAGTCTTCCCTGACTCCACAAGCTGTGGCAGGAGGGGAGCAGGCAGACAAAACTGGACATGATCCACACCTATTTCCACAGATCTACTTTGTCAAGGTTAAAGTTGTGGCTCTAGTCTGCCCAACTCTTTGTGTCTGTTTTCTTTCTTACAGATCTGAGTGAACTGCTGTTCTGTTTAGGAGGACTGAACTGTTAATAAGGGGAAACTGTTGAAATAGATTAGGAAGCATTTTATAAAAGAGCAGATGATGTCTCCTACCCGTTTGATTCGAAACCATCCCATCTGGACATGAAGCACAGTCATAGCAACAAAATGGCAGCCCCTCCTTCTTTTTCCGGCTGTAGCCTGGCTGGCACCGATCATTACACAAACCAAGGGGCAGCACCTAGCCAGAAAGAGAGGAGAAGAGGAAGAACACACTTTGAACCAAAGAGACGAGATCACTTGGCAGATCCATGTTATTCCAGAAAAGTGGTGTATGCTGAATAAATTGTAATATAAATATTGGGAATGAAGCAGAAGGGAAATTGAATTTTTCATCTGTAAAAGATGGTGGATGGAAAGAGGACGGGGAAAGACTACCCAATTTTGAAATACAGGGAGTTGGCAGAGAAAGCAAAATGGGAAGCATATACATTAGGCTCAGACAAGTACTCTTCCTTCAACACAAATGGATAACTAATCTCCCCTTGTCTTCTGAGAAATAAGTCTTGGTTCAATAGGATTTCCTCCTGCATTAGATGCTGTGGTCTAAATCCCTGAGCTTCTTGGGCTTCCCGATCAGAAGGCCAGCAATTCAAATCCAAACAACAGGGTGAGCTTTCCTACTAACCTAGCAGTTTGAAAGCATACCAGTGCAAGTAGATAAATATGCACTGCAGTGGCAGGAAGGTAAACGGCATTTCCGTGCGCTCTGGTTTCCATCATGGTGTCCCATTGCACCAGAAGCAGTTTATCATGCTGGTCACATGACCTGGAAAGCTGTCTGTGGACAAATGCCAGCTCCCTGGGCCTGAAAAGCGAGATGAGCGCTACAACCCCATAGTCGCCTTTGACTAGACCTAACCACCCAGGGGTCCGTTGCCTTCCCTTTCCCTTTACTCCTGCATTAATGTGACCTAGCTAAACCTGTCAGGAGAGCTTACTCTATTGTAGAAACCACTTCATGCATTAACTTGACTTAAGAATGTTATTAATATCAGACCTTATTCTTGTATTTATATCCTTAATATTAATTTAAAATGCTCCCTTTTTACAAAACCAAGAGTCTACTCCCACCTGATTGAATGCTTTGTGCCATGTGATGACTTCTTCATCCATGTTGAAGTCTACATAGTTCGATTCCTGTGGTTCTATCTTTCCTACTTTCACCCGTGAGAAGGTTTGGTTGGGGAAAGTAACCCAGTTCAGAACATCAAATCCAGCAGCCAATTCCCCATTCTCATCAAAAGACACAAAGTCCCCAGCACTGTTGTTGAAGGAGATGCTCCTCAGGAAAGAGGGAAGCTAGACAGGATAAAATGAGGCAAAGTTTTAAAAAATGAGATGCTTTATTGGTTTTAGAAAGGAAAAAGTATCAATCAATATATGTCACAAAATGGCAAGGAGTCAAAAATGGTGTAGTCCATCTTTGGAGCACATATGGATTTCTAGGAAGTACACTTGGCCAGGCACTTAAGTATTTGAGGATTCAGCTCTGGGGTTCCATGTGCAAAGGAAATATACCGGTAATGCACAGGCCAGAACCCCTGGAATTGCCCCCCACTAGGCTCTGGGAAGGTTGCAGCAGGACCCTAGAGCCCTGTCATGACCTCCCCACAGCCTGGGAGCAAGGGGGCACCTTCTTCCCTGGCCTCTGGGACGCACCCAGTGGCCTTGTGTCTCCTTCCCCAAGGCTGGCATGGAATGGACTGCCTTGCTCACCTGGTTTTGGGAGGGAAGCGCCCTCATGCCAACTTCCCAGAACCGAGCAACAAGGGGGAGGGCTGCACACCCAGGGTCCTCCCTGGACCTTCTGAGAGCCTGGTAAGGAAGGGAGATCTTCAGGGAAGGCAGCGGGAAGCCGGAAAATAAATAGAGAGCAGGTAATGGTGAGCTTTTCCTGCTCTCCATTCTTTATTTATTTTGCCCCACCAACATGAGGTTGCAATCCCATATGTAAAGGGAGCCTAACTTGTGGGTGCACTGTAAATAAGGAACATTCTAGCAGCATGTTACAAAACTGATCAGGCAATTACATTTGAAAATAGCCATATATGTTCCTATTTGGTGCGGAAACAACAGATGCCTTTAGAAGATTGTTGTTGTTGGTGGACAGAATGTTTTGGCAGTCAGGGGTAGAAAGAAAACTTAATAATTTCAAATGCATTCTTCATTCTTGATATTTCTCCTTTCTATTCCTGACTTTGTGCATTATCACATGGATAATGAAACAAGTCTAGTTTCAGAACCATTTTTATATGGAATGCATTATGATGCTTGGCATCTATTCAGTACTCATATTGCAGGGAAGTTTTTAATGTTGGAGGTTTTTTCTGTGGTTTTATAAAAAAATATTATTATATTGTGCTGAGAGACAAACACCAGTGGTTTGTGCAATGTCAATTGGTGAGATGTTGCCCGAGGAAAGTACTGGAGAGGTTCTTCCTGGATAAAAACATACCATTTTTCTGATATTAACATATTATGAGGCCCAGTTTAACATGCCTCCTTCTTCACCACTCCTGACATATCAGCATCACAAACGCATAAGGCAGCAGAACATGCAGCTCCTTCCACCACATTGTTGAGTTCCACAAAGAGGTGACATTTCTGTGTGAGGAAGTGCAGGAGGAGATACTTCCACCTCTGCAGCTTGAAGGGGAAGTACAGGGAATATATGGATTCTCCTCCAACTTGAAGGCAAGAGAAAACATGGAAGCACTGAAAAGAACCTTTGTTTTGTGAGGAAAAGAAAAATGCTGTAAAGGGTGTTTTTCTTCCATGTGTATTCAGTCTGTGGACTGTGTGACATCACCCAATAGATTAGCCCCAAGCAAAGATTATTCTGAATATGAAATCTTACCTGCCAAGGTAGCAGTTGGGGAGGATTGAGTCCACCTCTGCTTGCTATCTCTCTGTGGTTTGGCTTGGATGAGAGAATCTTGTGCAAAGAATATGCAATGGCATAAACCGCATTATAGGTACTGTAACTTTGACCAGTCATGGTCATTTCAAAAATGGGCCCAGGAAGGCTCTCCAGACTCTCTTTGCCAGTGCATGTGTCTCTGCTTTCATTGGGCTCATTGGAAACAGAAAATAAGCAGTTGAATGCCTGTTCCCAAAAAGCCTGGAGGAACCCATCTCCATTTGGAGAGTTGGGGTTTAGGATCTGAAGGAATTCTTTAAATCCCTGTAATTTTTCTGTGTGAATTGCAAAAGACAGGGCACCATTAAAGCCTTGAATATCATAATACCTTTGGAATGTTTCTGTTGAGAAGGCCCATTGGGCTGTCAAAATCCATACTCTGCCTTTACAATTCTCTGCAATATCTTCAGCTAATGAAGAAAAATAAATCATCCATTTCAAAATGGTAATGGTCTGAGGTTCTGCACATAGAACTAATATATTGACTTCTGAGACTATCAGGAAAGAAGACTTAGCCCGAATGAGATACAATGAACTGAAATGATCTATTCCCTGAGATATGGCTGGTAGTTTTTCCTTGAAGGCTGTGCAGACTCCATGCTGGGAAAGCAATGGCACTAAGATTTGCATAAACTTCTCTCCATTCTCATCATCTGAAGCAACAAGTCCGACCCACGTCCATTGGAAATGAAGAAGTAGCTTGACAATCCCTGCATACTGATATTTCTCATTGGGCACCGTCCGGAAGAAGGTTTGGAGCTGTAACTCGGTCCTCCTCACTGGAGCTAATACACAATAAGCAATCTAAGAAAGAAATCAGTCTCACAATAATTGAAGAGTTATAGCAAACGGTTAGGATTCATCCCACATAACGGCCTGGATTGGAACCCATGAGAATTTTTTGAAGGTAAAATATATTCTTTGGTTTTGTATATTGGAGGAATTTGAATGATGTAAGCACCAGCTCCTTGTTTTAGAAGGAACTTTACTCATCAATGACAACCTCTTGGTCAGGTTTATCATTTACAATGAAGTATGTACAAAGTGAAATATGTATTAAGTGGTATTTGATTTATGAGGATGAAATGCTCAAAACCTTTTTTCCCTAATGCCAACAATATTGACATTTTCTTCGCAGAATCACCCTTTTGATTAACTACTTCAGTTTTTCAATAAGGTACTAGATAATGTCAACGAATTTCACGGAAAGCATCAGACATTTGAGGCATATTCTTTTTCTTTTTCAGTGACTGATTATTTTGCATTCCCCCTCCCCATACAGTATTTTGTTTACCTTGATTGGAACCACTTGGGAAGATAAAAAAAATAAAGCCTTCACGTTTTCCTATACTTTGTGATGAAATACACCACTAAACTAGTGCAAGCTCTGGACATTTTCCTACAAGTTCTGCTGCTTTGCAAGGAAGTAAAGCTCAAAGAAAGTGTGGCTGGATTGTCTGTCCTGAAACTCTTTTGTACCTGGACATCATGGTTCATTTCCAAGTGAGGAAGCTATGGCCCTCGAGAACTTCCTGGACTCCAAGTGGCCATCCTTGACCATTGACTTATACTGGTTGGGGCCAGTGGACAATGTATGGACAAGCAACATCCCTGGTGTGCAGTTTACTCGAAGGAGGATTCCTACTGGTGCATTTGCACTGTACCAACCTCCTTCTCTCTCCCTTTCCCTCCCTACTTCTATACAAGCTGCAGTGACACATGTGACAGGGATGCAAGATATTTGTAATCTAGGCTTCCGGTCAAGATGGTGGCAGGCCAAGCAGTGAGCTCTAGAGCTCCACAGATTTTATCTGAATTTTAATTGATTTTATCTCATTTTAACTCATTTTTAGACTAAGTTTTATCTATTTTCTTAACCTCTAATTGGTTAAAAAAAATAAAAATAAAAACCTGGGAGCCGGAGAACAGAGCAATGCTGAGCTGTAAGATAAGCAGCAATTAGCAAACATGAAGCTTATCTGCACTGTCAGCATCCCGCTCATCAAGTGAAACACGTGGAAGGCGGCTGAGCTTGATACTCTAACTCTAACTATCCTAATTACTGGTATTTTAACTCAACTGAATCTAAATGCCAGCCAGAGGTAAGAAAAAATCCCAGACCAGCCCCAGCAATGATGCCTGGGCTCATAAATCCAGCAAACCAGGAAAACAGTTGAGGGTGGACTCCTACCTCCCCACCGCAAGGGCAATGCCAAACGTGAGTAGTGGAATAACAACTATGGAACCTCCCCCCCCTTAACCACTAAGAACGTGATTCCAGAGAAGGCAGCAACAAGCCAGATTTTTCCCCTGACTCTACAAACCTGCAGCTCAGCTCACTCCCTGGGGGAGGAGGGGTGTAGAGATAATCTCCTGGATGAGGTCCCCCGCATCTCCCACAACTTTATCACCCAATCTCTTCAAGAGGTTTGTTTTCTGTCTGCAGAAACTCTGGTCCTTATTTTGCAACAGCTACAACATTGCAAATAAAGTGGATCACTTCCAACAAACCCTTGACCAAACTAGTCTTGAATTCTGTCTTTATTCTCTTTGCAGGCTCAATATAGTTCTCTGTAATATCTCAGAAATTGTCTTATATCTTTCAGATTGCTCCACAAACGGACAAGTTACAGGATCTGTACCAGCTACAAAGGTAGTTAAGAAAGTGTGCATCATAGCTCTGGCACTGTTCAACCTATATATAAATGACATTGTCCAGTGTCTAACATCTCCAGAGTACCATGCCCCTAAGTTGGCTTCAAAACCCATCTCTATACTATTATATGCAGATGATGTGGTTCTCTTATCCCAAACAAAAGCAGGCCTAAAAAGACTGATAAGAGAATTTTCAGGTTATTGCAAGAGAGAACAGCTCGCCATAAATTATAAGAAAACCAAAGTCATGGTTTTCTCCAGAAATTATAGGCCCCACAGTTGGTGTATGGACAACCAGTCAATTGAACAGGTCAAAGCTCAGCGAATAAAGTTTCTATTCTATTCTATTTGTGACAGGAAGTCAGGGAAGCACCAAAGCCCTTCTAACCACAAGTGCAAAGCTCCCTGCCCCAGATGGAGACCATCAATATCAGTGAGTGAACTCTTTATTTTTCCAAGTACAATTTTTTCCCCAAAAGAATGATGAAAGCCAGACACTTTTGTATCAATTATACTTTTTCTTTTAAAGTTCCTTTTCCATAAAAATGAACCAAGGTAAAAAGTAGTATGAAGAACCAGAAGATAATTATTGTACCAGAGGCAGAAAAGCTTCACAGCTCACACGCTCACTATCTCACTACTGCAATACACTCTACATGGGGCTGCCTTGGAAGGTGACCCAGAAACTGCAACTAATCCAGAATGCGGCAGCTAAACTGGTGACTGGGAGTGGCCGCCGAGACCATATAAAACCAGACCTAAAGGCTCTTCACTGGCACCCAGTACATTTCTGAGAACAATTCAAAGTGTTGGTGCTGACCTTTAAAGCCCTAAACGGCCCCAAAGGCCCAGTATACCTGAATGAGCATCTCCACCCCCAACATTCTGCCCAGAGACTGAAGTCCTCTTCTGAGGGTCTTCTGCTCATTCCCTCCCTGAAAGAAGTGAAGCTACAGGGAATCAGGCAGAGGGCCTTCTCAGTGGTGACACTCGCCGTGTGGAACACCCTCCCATCAGATGTCAAGGAAATAAACAACTATCTGAATTTTAGAAGACATATGAATGCAGCCCTGTATCGGGAAGGTTTTTAATGTTTGATGCTTTAGTGTGGTTTTATTACTTGGTCAATGCTACCCAGGGTGGCTGGGTCAACCCAGTCAGATGGATGGCAAATAAATATTTTATTATTATTATTATTATTATTATTATTATACCTGTGGAATCTTGTAGATGCTCAAGATCATAGTCATATGAAGGGAGATGTTAGAGTCAAGTGCTCCAATAACAGCTATCATATTTTTCTTCTTCTCACATTTGAAGTTGGGGACAATCCTTTCTGTGGTGGACAGAAGTTTCAGGGTGTTCTGATAAGTCATCCTTGCATTTAAGAAGCTATCATAGAGGTGGAACCCAAAGCTCATATTCGGTACGATGTTAGGATTCTCATTGATTTCTTTCACGGCAAACACCAAGGAGAGGCTATTCTGGTAGTACTTAAGTGTTGAGCTAAAAAAAGAGTTGGAAATGTGTCAGAGGTTTTCATCTTTTCTGGCTTTTTCCAGCAAATTCCGAAAGATTAAATAACACAAAGAAGCAAAAAAAACTCCTATGCATTGTGCTTCGTAACACTTCCAAATGGAAATCCATGCTCAGTATTCAGTCACTTTTAGGAATATCGCATCTAGAAAGCATTTAATTATGTGCAGAACATTCATATCCTGAAACACACATAAATATAAGAGTTATCCCTTATGATTAATAGATTAGACAAATTTAGAGGTACTAATTTTAGTTGGTCTACTCTGCACATACAATTAGATACTTTTGGTTTGGGGGGGAAGTTTGCAACACTTCAGTTAATTCTACCTAATATTGTTTAAACGATTCATTTTTTTATAACAGTTATAAGAGTTCTAAGATGGCGGTGTGCATAGACGCAGCGGCTGCTCAGTGCTCTCCCTTATTTTTAAGTGTTTTGTATGGCTTTTACTGCTGTTATTTGTGTTGAGTACATTTTTGGTTGGGGAAACAATTACTTAAATGAAAAATGAATTTATTTATTTAAATTTTTTAATTATTATTATTATTATTTAAATCCAATTTTGTTGTACTTGTACAATGACAAAAAAGATATAAAGATAAAGATCTGGGAATATAATCCAGAATCTAATATATTCCTGTCTCACAGCATCTGTGACTGACAGAGTGAATGATGCTGATTGTGAATGTGGGGATCAAACTTTCCTGCAAAGTAAAACTATCCATCCTTGGTGTGAAAGGAAACACAGAGGGAGGATGAGCATCAAGCATGAGATCAGGTGAGAAACATGAGATCAGGTGAGGAGAAAGCAGAAGAGGCAGAAGACAGAAACCTCCAGATGAAGAATAAAGCAACACAGAAGAAGATGGCAAGATCACAATATAAAGAGAAGAAAATGTATTTTTAACCTTCATGCATGGAAAAAAGTCAAATGTGTTCTGAGCATGCCATGGCTGCATTGTGTAGCCTATAGCAGCACATAGAAGTGTACACTATGAAGGATAAAATTACTTCCTTACAAAAGTTCGTCTGTAAACTTTGTGTTTGGGTGGTCATGGAAATCTATTTCTTCAGATGCATAGCCAAAAGTATTAACAATTCCTCCAATGATCATGTCCCCTCTCTGATAATACTGGTATGGAAGCTGGAAAGGATCCGTCATGGTGCATCTCTCAGAGTCTTTCTTGCACTCAGTTGGAGGCATCTGGAGCCACAGGAAGAGAAGGAGCAGCAGAAGAAATGATCCTGCCATCTTGACCAACACTTATGCAGAATGCAGATTTTTCTCTTATCCACCAAAAATTGTATTAGGTTTAATGACTCTGGATTACTTTGATTATGGGGATGTGCCAAAGATCTGACCCATGAAATCCTGTGTGTTCAGAGTTTCTCACTAGAGCTCTGAATGACACAGGGTTTATTTTATATATGCTTTTACACTCTGACTGTATTCATGTTCTGACATGGGATTGGGCAATATGGATGATGAAACCCATCAGTTTGAGATAATTACTCGTTCCAAAGTTATCTCCGTTGAGCATTGCATTGTGCTCTGTGAGACAAAATGATAAGAACAAAATAATCATACATATTTCTCGTTGAGTTGTGCACTGGGAATGGCGAGTCACAGGAAAGCAATCAGCCCAGCTGCTAACTGGTAATCTGAAGGGAGCTCCCTAGATTTTCCAAATTTCTTCCTCAATCCCACATGCCCCACATTCCTCAAGTGTACATGTGTCACCAATGGAGATGTGATTTTTAGGATTTTGGACCTCAGGGGTGTAACAACAGTAGAAGCAGCAAGAACAACAACTGGTGTATCCTTGTACACCAGTTAAGGGGAGGGAGGAAACAGTTAAAATAATGCAGACTCCAGTTGCAGGTGCAATACAGGTATTACATTTCCTCACAAAATAGAGACATGGTTAATATTTGCCTAACATTTGTGTTGCCTGCCAAGGCCCCACGCACCGCAGTTCCCAATGAATAAAAAACACAATGCCCTGAGAATGTGCTAAAACAGGCCACAACTTTATTGGTTACAAATGTGATTAGTTTGGCTTAGGCAATGGGTTAGACCATCTTGACTTCTGCCTGTTGCAGGGAGTCGAACTATGGGTAAACCACCAGAAGGGGGAGCCCTATGACTTACATCAAATAGGGGCACCCCGAGGGGTCCCCATTGGGGTCGTGGCATGGCCCTAGCCCATCACTCGGCTTCGGACAGGATCCACACCCCAGATCCCTTTAACAGGATAGCCTTATTGAGGAGGGGCATGTGGGGGCTACAGCCTCCTCTCCCTTAAACAAACACTTACCCAATGGCTAAGCACCACTCAAGCCCAAATGGCTCACCGCCAACACCCTCACACGTGCAACCAACCTCTAACGTCCCCTACGTTGCTTTTCAGCCAAATATCATTTCCCATGTCAGGAAGATGTACACTGTTGTTACGGAACAAGGTCTCCTGGTTGAAAATGATGGTGGAATGTCATATCACACAGCCATTCAACGATTAGCCTTCTTTCTGGTTCTATTAATGGCCACTGGGTCAGGGCAATCATGCCAGCAACGCCTCTCCATTAACCAAATTACGGTTAAATCCGGGTACTGGGCCAAAAGCCTATCAAAGTCCTCTTTGATGTTCCAGTTCAGGTCAATGCCCTTCCTTAGAACCAAGTCGTTCTTGCCCAGCTGAACGACCAACACACCAGGGGGGGCCATGTTGCGCCGCAGTAGACGTCACAATGGGCATGAACTCATACCACTCCATACCATGTCTTGCCAACCAGGAGACTCTGCCATTCAAAGGAAGCCCCAAGCTGCCCAGTGGGGGAGGATGTGCCCAACAATCCAGATATTAATCCCAGAAGTGCCTGAAAATGAAGGAGTAACACAGTGTTGTTATTGTTAGAATCATAGAATCCTAGAGTTGGAAGAGACCACAAGGGCCATCCAGTCCAACCCCCTGCCAAGCAGGAAACACCATCAAAGCATTCCTGTTGATATAAGATTGTTGTTATCTTATATCTCCTATATGCATTATAAGTCCAATGACCCATGTTTTTAATCCTATCCAAAGGCAGACCCCAATCGGCGGCCATCATGGCAGCCCCAATCCTGAAGGAATGGGCCACAAAACCCATGGCTGGTAGGCTCCAAGCCTGTATGGCCCTGTGCATAATGTGAGTAAATTGATGTCTGGCCAGGCAAGAACGGTCTTGGTGAATAAGGAAGGTGCCCAGGCCAGGAGGCCTGAGGCAAAGATATCTCCTGGTGTCTTTCACCAGACAAGGGCTCTTGTGCTCCAACAACGAGAGCCTGATGAGGGTTCCTTTATCCGACTGATCAGTTTTTGAGTAATGAATACAGAATACGGATCTGGATAGGGAGCTCCCCCTACGTTAATTTGCCCTGAGAAAGCCTCTCTGCTATTGCTATACATCTGGAGCAGAGGAGCTTGCCTTGGGTGCCTTCCCTTATTGGGCCTGAACGCACATGACTGAGATCAAGATGGCCGCTGACCCCAACCACGTGGCCATCGCAAAATGGCGGACACTTACAGTCCCTGAAGCCAAGATGCACAAGTCAACTGTACCAGGAACTAGCAGCACATGCAGCAAAGTTTCCAAGGAAACCCAATGGAAAAGGATCAGAGACTTGAAGCAAAGCACTAGAGACACATTGTACAAGCACCAAAGTATCAAATTAGACCCCAGGCAGAGATGTAGCAACAAAGAAAGGACAAAGGTATGGGGTGATTGGGACTCGTCACAGCCCACGGCTATTGAGGCACAGTAAAAACGCAGGGAAATACTAAGAAGGAATAAGCAAAACAGCAGAGGGCAAGGCAACAAATTAAATTAAGATGGTAAAAGGGGGAAAGCAAGCAAAATGAGCCAGAAATAAATTGGAAAGCACAACCTCTGGGAGAAGCCACACAGTCGTCCCAAAATACACAGTGCCGATACCAGGCGTCGAACCCAGCAAACAACGTAGGAAACCAGAAAAACCGAGCAGCCAACTCCAGGCGCTGGCAAAGCAGCCGTAGAAAAAACAACCCTCGGGCACTAAACTGTCACGCCTCCACCCGCCTTCCAATGCCGACAAAGTAATGCAGTGAAAAATAAAGAGCCCATCCCACACACTCCTGTCCTCTCAGGAAACACGCCAACCACAATTTGGGACAAACTCACACGACCATCAAGGGAACACACTCAGCACCTCCAGGCAAACTGGGTGGGCATCCATTGAGGAATCCAGTAGACGACGGTGGTTAAGAAGAAGGACGGCACATGCTAGACCCACAGTTCACCAGAAGAGACACCACTGCCCAGCTGTAAAAAGCCACCTCACAGCTGAACACCTTTTATTCAGTGATTTATATATATATATTTACAAAAAAAGAAGCTTTGCTGGGCTGTTTATACAGCTGCTGGAGCCGGCAGCTCTTTCAGGGAATGTAGGCAGAAGCGGTGCTGCCCAGCTGAGAAAAGCCACCGCAGAGCTGATTTTTCTTTTTTAAAGACAGATTCTAGCACTTTGCAGCTGCTGAGCTCTGAAACAGAGGTTTTTCACAGGACGAGGATGAAACAAAAGCCAAATTGTTTTTTAAAGAGCAGAGCAACATAAAAAGCAAGCTAGAAACCAAAAGAAATGTCATTCCTGATCCAGCAAGGTGGTGAGAGAGGGAAGCCCCCAGCCATGCCATGGTTTAAAATACCCACGGTCATTCGCCCTGAGGGCATAGAGTGACCCGGGTGAGGGCAATGTAGTCCTGTTAGGCGCAGAGGGGACTTCAATCTTCCGCCCCCGAGGTGGGTCACTAAAACGCCGCCCACCGTGAAAAGTGAGCAGTCTTTCTGAACACTTCAGGAAACCCTTCTTGCATGAACCAACAGCTTAATCTGACTAGTAATATGTAAAGATGTAGAGAAATGCATATGGAGAAATGTATTTTGTCATCTAAAAGTAGGAGAGCAACGTGAGGGACCCAGCAGGTGACAATGACGGCCTAAATGCAGTGGTGCAACTTGAAACATAAAAGACATGTGGTTGTGGCATGTGAGAATGGAAAAGCCAGTGAGATCCTGCAACTTAGAAGGAGACCGACAGAGACAGTCTGAAGGTTTAAATTCTCATTATTACCTGTTTATAGGGCAAGGGGAAATAATATACAAGATCTTTCTTGGGCTTTCACGGTTACCCAGCAGTGTGAGGTTCGGCTTCCCTATGAGGATTCTTGGAGCAGTTCCATTCTTGCATGGTCAAACATTCTTGGACTTGCAGACAGTAAGATGTCCCTGGTGATGGAAGCAGCCAAGGGAAAGGCTCTCCTGGGGGACGAAAGGTTGGCAAAGTCTTAGAAGTTATCTCCAGCTCTTCTCAGTGCGGCTCCTAATCTGGGTTGTTATGAACCTTCCCAGCTCCATGAAGAACAGAAAACCGGAATGGAGGGTTTTGTGTTGTGTTGTGTTTGCAGGATCAGACCTGATGGACGTGCATGCAGCAATTCCTTCAGAGAAAAAAGAAAAACCAAGGAGCCGGGCGTTCCCTGCTAGTTTCTGTAGTTGCAATAATACAGCAGACATATTTATGAATGAACTGCCAATGCTTTATGGATGACCTGCACTGTTTTCTGAATGAACCATTCAATAAAGCAGTTGGCCCCCACTGTCTCAGGAACCTCAAACCCTAGGCAGTGCAAGTGGCAGTAGGTGGAAGCAAAAGTTATGGATCGCTGCCCCCAGGCTATCACTGGATTGTGTTTCATCAGCCATGCCATTCCCAAAACTTGGTGACGAGAAAGGCCATTGTCTCCTTGTGTCCCGGCAGTTCCAGCGCCAGTGACTGGGTGGCAGAGACAACTTGCCCCGACACCAGAGTCCTCCCGTCTATGGTTTGCATCTCAAGCGGGGTCTCCAGGTGCTGTGCCTCCAGCCCCTGAACCTGCACAAAGTCTGAGTCCATGAAATCCGTTGAAGCCCTCAAATTGATGAGGCCATGAACCTGCACCCTGCAGAAGCCATCTGGGCATTGTAGCGTCACCAGCACAGTAATCCCAGGAACAGCTGGTCCTGCCTGAGGCCCTTCTACTGATTTGCTTACCAGCCGCGGGCCTCCTGTGCAGACTGGGGCTTCCCATTTCCCACCTGCCTCTCCTTAGGCTTAGGCCCTTCTTCTACTCTGGCTCCAGACAAAGAGCCCCAAACCTTCCTACTTGTGCACTGTCTCGCCAAATGTCCCAGCTTACCACATGCAAAACAGTGTCTTGTCTCTCTGCGGTGTCTGCCTCCCTCCACCAAACAGCTTTAGAGACTGCCGCCCCCCACTGAGCCCGGTTGCATAGGCTCAGGCTTTTCTGCCTGTCTGCGCATGCTGCCAACTCTCTGTTCTGGTATGTCAGGAATGTGGCCTCTCAGGAACATCGTCCTTCCCTGCCCCCGCTTCTCCTGCAATCTCTGCTGCAAATGAGTTCTCACTAAAGAGTCAAACAATTCGTCTTGTATGTGGTCATTCAACCCAGCTCTGTACAACGCAGACAGGGGCTCACCGTTAGCCTGCCACCCCAGTTTCTGAACAAGCATGTTGAACGAAGATGAATAATCAGAGACACATTTATTTCCCTGGTGCAGGCTCAATAACTGCTGGGAAGCCACAGCACCTTGTAGCAGATCTTCAAAAATATGGTCCATCAATTTTACAAAGGCGCCCAGGTCTGAAAGTGCTGGGTGCCTGCTGGCCATAAGTGGAATAGTCCATTGTTTTACTCCTCCCACCACCAGACTTATTAAAGCTGTCAGGGCTAAAGCTGTCAGGATTTACAATCTCCCTCTCACACCAGGAGACGGCAGGATGGCGGTTTTATAACTTTAAGATTTATTGGTATTTACACTGTAGTTCAGTCAGAGCACACAGCTCAATCTTCCTCACTAGATGGTTCAGTTGAGCCCACTGGAGGGTGGGCTGTTTTCCAACAGGATATACCCCATCGACCGCTCCTCCTTCTGTGGACTTGATGCCAAGCCTGGACTCTGCCCATCCTCCTGAGGAGACTCAGGAGCATATTGTCCAGTTTGCCCCTGAGAGCATGTCTGAGAAATGCGACCCCTCTGCCTGCCTTACGCTGTCCTGAAAACTGATGACCTGCATTCCAGGATGGGAGGGGCTAGCTTCACTCTCCACATGTGAAGAAAGCAAGCCTCTGTCACTTTCTACCTGACACCCCCCTTGGTCCTTGGAGCCCTCTCTGTCACTCTGGGGAGGAACGTTCCTGACAATTGATGCTTGGGGAATGCCACTTCACCACATGGAGCCTTCCGTGTGGGTCTCTGCAGTGTTCAATTATATCTCCAATGCTGTTTACATGCGACTGCTGAGGAGGGTTATCTAGAGTTTGGAGTATGTTTTCCTTGGCGGGTCTTCTACCAATAAATGTCTGCATTTGACATTTATTCGTATTTGATGTTTTATTATGTTTTTATATATGTTGGAAGCCATCAAGAGTGCCTGGGGCAATCCAATCATATGGGCGGGTAACAACAACAACAACAACAATAAATGAAGGGTGGTATACAACTTGAATAAATAATAATATTAAAGATAATCTGGTTGGCCCCTGTGAGAACAGGATGCTGGACTAAATGCATCATGGGCCGGATGCAGCAAGTTCTCCCCATATTCTTATGTATTACTGTGTTTAGACTTAGATTTTTGTGCGAACCACTTTGAGCACAGATTGTGGAAAATGCTGTATGTAAATACACAGTGACAAGAGAGGAGAGAGAAAACTGATTATGAAAAAGATAAGAATTGGGACACACAAGGGATTTCCTTGGCCAGTTTTATTCCAACAAATGTCTGCATTTTCTAATAATGCAAGAATTAAGGCATCAATGCAAGTTGACTTTTATTTGCTCCTCCGAATCAAGTGGTCTTTGCTGTTCAAGTCGGGCCTCAGAATGATTATGTACAATTTGGGGAAGAAGATGCAAGCGAGAAGGCCTGCACTGGAGGCCAAGATGCAGAAGATCTCCACAGCCACCATCTGCTTTCCTTTGGTGCTCAGATAAGAGGGAACAAAGGACAGCCAAACGCTGCAGAACACCAACATGCTGAAAGTGATGAACTTGGCTTCGTTGAAACTGTCTGGCAACTTCCTGGCCAGGAAAGCCATGGTGAAGCTGACAATGGCCAGGAATCCCAGGTACCCCAGGACACAATAAAACATGGTGGCAGAGCCTTCGTTGCATTCCACAATGACTTCCTCCGCCAGAGAGTTCATGTCCACATCTGGGAAGGGAGGAGCCGTACAGAGCCAAACAGCACAAATAGTGGCCTGAAGGGAGCAGCAAGCCAGAAGAACAGAGTTGGCCAGAGATTTCCCCACCCATTTCCTCATCCTGGATCCTGGCTTGGTGGCCATGAAGGCCAGAACCACCGTGATGGTTTTTGCCAAGACACAAGACACCGCAATGGAGAAGATGATGCCAAAGGCCGTTTGTCGTAAAGAGCAGCTCACTGGGTGAGGCTGGCCAATGAACAGCAAGGAGCAGAGGAAGCAGAGCAACAGGGCAAGGAGCAGAGTGTAGGTGAGGTCCCGTTTGTTGGCTTTGACAATGGGAGTGTCCCCGTTCTTAGAGAAGACGCCAAGGACCAAGGCTGTGACCAGAGCGAAGAGCAGAGCTAAGGCAGCTAATGTGAATCCCAAAGGCTCGGTGTAGGAAAGGAAATTTTCTCTCTTGGGAATGCATTGATCTCTGTTGTGGTTTGGAAATTGACCTTTTTGGCATTTGAAACAATAATCCATATCTAAAGAAATCAAATTAATATGAGTTCCCACAAACAAGGCAACCTTTTTCTTCTGTCATGTGTCATTCTTTGTAATGAAATGGATTCCTCCATCTCCAATGGCACTTCAAATCTCCCTTGAAAGAAATATTTCTCCTGCCCCCAAAACACAATTCTGAGCCATTAATTAGTTGGAAGAAAGTATCAGAGATAAGTGGAAACCAGTAAAATGCAACGGGTATTTTTTCCTAAATCATATATCAAGTCACCAGTAATTTAGGAAGCAAAGTATTGACTATTAATATGGTGCCATTGAAAGAGCAAACAGACATCTCTGCTGAAAAGTGAGAAGCCCACTATGATATCTTGTAGCAGCAGAATTTGATTTTGTGTTTCTGGCTCTCATTCATAAAACTATGAGGATGGAGGGTTAGGCAAGACTTCATTGACTCCACAAGCTGTGACAGGTGGAGAGCAGGCAGAGAACACTGGACATGATACACACCTATTTCCACAGATCTACTTTGGAAAGGTTAAAGTTGTGGCTCTAGTTTGCCCAACTCTCTGTGTCCGTCTTCTTTCTGTCGTTGTTTAGGAGCACTGAACTGTTAATAAGGGGAAACTGTTGAAATAGATTAGGAAGCATTTTATAAAAGAGCAGACGATGTCTCCTACCTGTTTGATTTGAAATCATCCCATCTGGACATGAAGCACAGTCATAGCAACAAAATGGCAGCCCCTCCTTCTTTTTCCGGCTGTAGCCTGGCTGGCACCGATCATTACACAAACCAAGGGGCAGCACCTAGCCAGAAAGAGAGGAGAAGAGGAAGCTCCCTTTTGCATGGTAAAAAAACACACTTTGAACCAAGGAGACAAGAGCATTGGCAGAACATGCCTGGGGCGCGCACACAGCCCCCAAATCAAGGCGTTTCCTGATGAATCACAGCCTGGGACGTCCATAAATCTTCAATCCCAGCCCGCACCAGCGACACATATCAGAAGGTATGTGCACACTCAATCAGCAGAGTATAGCAGAAACGATGTGGAGCTTAGGTGTGTGCATTCTAAGTAATTTATTTAGCAATATATACAGGACAAAGCAATCATGGCATCCTCTGACAACTTCTCCTGGAGAGAGAGAGAAAGTAAGTACAAAAGTACAATACAGTGGATGAGAAAAGACTGACTTCCGTTCTCACACTTTCAAAGCCTGGATAGTAAACACAGACATGTGATATAACAATCAGGCATCCAGCAACGGGAGAGTGAAATGATGACAAGTGGTGTATGCGTGAATAAATTGTAATGTAAATATTGGGAGTGAAGCAGAATGAAACTGAATATTTCACCTGTATAAGATGGTGGATGGAAAGAGGACAGGTAAAGACAACCGATCCTGAAATACAGGAAGTTGGCAGAGAAGGCAAAAGAGGAAGCATACACATAAGGCTCAGAGTAACACTACAAGACAAGTACTCTTCCTTCAACACAAATGGAGAACTAATCTCCCCTTGTCTTCTGAGAAATAAGTCTTGCTTGATTCCATAGGATTTACTCCTACATTAGAGACTCTGGTGGTGCTTGGGCTAAACCAATGAGCCATGTGGGCTTGTTCATCGGAAGGTTGTCGGTTCAATATGGTGAGCTCCGGTTGCTCTGTCCCAGATCCTGCCAATTTAGCAGTTCAAAAGCACCCCAGTGCAAGTCGATAAATAGCTACCACTATGGTAGGAAAGTAAATGGTGTTTCCGTGTGCTCTGCCGTTTGCCACAGCTTTTGACTGGACTTAACCGTCCAGGAGTCCTTTGCCTTCCTTTACCTTTTACTCCTACATTAACGTGCCCTAGTTAAACCTGGCAGTAGACCTTCCTTTTTTGTAGGAATTGCATTAACATAATCATGCATTAACTTAAGAATGTTATTAATATCAGGCCTTATTTTTGTATTTGTATTCATAATATTAATAAAAATGCTCCCGTTTTACATAACCAAGAGTCCACTCCCACCTGATTGAATGCTTTGTGCCATGTGATTTCTTCTTCATCCATGCTGAAGTGTACATAGTGCGATTCCTGCGGTTCTATCTTTCCTACTTTCACTCGCGAGAAGGTTTGGTTGGGGAAAGTAACCCAGTTCAGAACGTCAAATCCAGCTGCCAATTCCCCATTCTCATCAAAAGACACAAAGTCCCCAGCACTGTTGTTGAAGGAGATACTCCTCAGGAAAGAGGGAAGCTAGACAGGATAAGATGCTTCATTGGTTTTAGAAAGGAAAAAGTATCAATCAATATATGTCACACAATGGAAAGTAGTCAAAAATAGTGTGGTCCATCTTTGGAGAACATATAGATTTTTTCAGAAGTACACTTTGCCTGAGACTTAAGTATTTGAGGGTTCAGCTCTGGGGGTCCATGTGCAAAGGACATATCAACATCACAAACACATAGGGCAGCAGAACATGCAGCTCCTTCCACAGTATTGTTGCGTTCTACAAAGAGGTGACATTCTGTGTGAAGGAAGTGCAGGAGGAGATACTTCCACCTCTGTAACTTAAAGGGGAAGTACAGGGAATATATTGATTCTAGCTCCAACTTGAAGGCAAGGGGAAACAGGGAAGCACTGAAAAGAACCTTTGTTTTGCGTGGGAAAGGAAAATGCTGTACGAGGTGTTTTTCTTCCATGTGTATTCATTCTATGGACTGTGTGTCATCAGCAAATATATTAGCCCCAAGCAAAGATTTATTCTGCATATGAAATCTTACCTGCCACGGTTGCAGTTTAGAAGGATCGAGTCCACCTCTGCCTGCCATCGTTCTGCGTTTTGGTCTGGATGAGAGAATCTTGTGCAAAGTATATGCAATGGCATAAACCGCATTATAGGTACTGTAACTTTGACCAGTCATGGTCATTTCAAAAATATGCCCAGGAAGGCTCTCCAGACTCTCTTGGCCAGTGCATGTGTCTCTGCTTTCATTGGGCTCATTGGAAACAGGAAATAAGCAGCTGAACGCCTGTTCCCAAAAAATCTGGAGGAACCCATCTCCATTTGGAGAGTTAGGAGTTAGGTTCTGAAGGAATTCTTTAAATCCCTGGACTTTTTCTGTGTGAATTGCAAAAGACAGAGAACCATCAAAGACTTGAATGTCGTAATACCTTTGCATTGCTTCTGATGCGAAGGCCCATTGGGCTGTAAAAATCCACACTTTGCCTGCAAAATTATCTGCAATATCTTCATCTAATGAAAAGAAATATTGCAGCCACTTCACAACTGTAATGGTTTGAGGTTCTGCACATAGAACCAATATATTGACTTCTGAGACCATGAGGGAAGAGAACTTAGCCCGAATGAGTTCCCATGAACTAAAATGATCCATCCCTTGAGATAAGGATGGTACTTTTTCCTTGAAGGCTGTGCAGACTCCATGCTGGGAAAGCAATGGCACTAAGATTTGCATAAACCTCTCTCCATTTTCATCATCTGAAGCAACAAGTCCGACCCACGTCCATTGGAAATGAAGAAGGAGCTTGACAATCCCTGCATACTGATATTTCTCATTGGGCACCGTCCGGAAGAAGGTTTGGAGCTGTAACTCGGTCCTCCTCACTGGAGCTAATACACAATAAGCAATCTAAGGAAGAGATCAATCTCACAATAATGGGAGAGTTATAGCAAATGGTGAAGATTCATCCTACATAATGGCCTGAAGTGGAATGCATGGGAATGTAATAATAGCTTAAAGGTCCTGGGCCCTAAGGAAGTCAGACTATTCTCCACCAGGGCCAGGGCTTTTTCAGGGATGGCTCCGACCTGGTGGAATGCTCTGTCCCACGAGACCAGGGCCCTGCAGGACTTGATCTCCTTCTGCAGGGCCTGTAAGATAGAGCTATTCTGTCTGGCCTTCAATTTGAATTAGCCTGAACCTCTATTCCCTTTCCCTTTCCTCTTCTACGAAGAAACCCTTTCTGGGACCCCACATTTAAATTTTTCCCTGGTCTCCTTGCTGGCCCTAGTTGGACCAACTTGGCCAGTTAGCCCTGGTGATCATTTTGATGTCTACTGACTGGGGTGTTGTTATTGTTTTTGGTGTTTCCCTCCCCCCCCCCCAAATGACCCCTGAATTTTGAATTTTATTGATATTGATGCTGCATTTTATGTTGTATTTTATGCTCTTTTATGCGGTTCTTAAGTCGCATTTTAATCAATGTTTTATATTTGCTGTTAGCCACCCTGAGCCCGGTTTTTAAACCAGGAACGGTGGGGTATAAATAAAAATTTATTATTATTATTATTATTAAGGTAAAAATAGATTCTTTAGTTTTGTATATCAGAGTAATTTGAATGAATGTAAGCACAAGTTCCTTGTTTTAGAGGTGTTATAACATGTGTAATTGAGAAAGAGATTTCTTCACAGTAAGAGCAAAATAATAATACATACTTGTTCTTGAATGGTGGCCTGGTAGTTGTGAGTGCCAGAGGCAAGCAGGCTGCCCCCACCTGAGTGCTCTTAGGCTGGATCTAAAACCGTCATAGAAGCGTTTCAGTTAAACGCATTGTAAACTCATACAGGGAAATCCGGTAGGAAAAGACAGGGCTCCACAGCACCATCTGGTGTCACAGTTTTATATTGCATATGCAATGGATATAGAACGCTTTTCCTTTACCAATCTAGCTGAGTCCTTAGTCTTACTAACAACTTACTTTCCCCTAGATCTTACAGCCCTTGCTTTAAGTTTACCAGAGTAAAATCCTTGCATATTATTATTATTATTATTATTATTATTATTATTATTATTATTATTATTATTATACCTGTGGAATCTTGTAGATGCCTAAGATCGTAATCATGTGAAGGGTGATGTCAGACTCAAGTGCTCCAATAACAGCTATCATATTTTTTTTCTTCTCACATGTGAAGTTGGGGACAATCCTTCCTGCGGTGGACAGAAGTTTCAGGGTGTTCTGAAAAGTCATCCTTGCATTTAAGAAGCTATCGTAGAGGTGGAACCCAAAGCTCATATTCGGTACGATGTTAGGGTTCTCATTGATTTCTTCCACAGCAAACACCAGGGAGAGGGTATTCTGGTAAGCCTTCAGTGTTGAACTAATTAAAGAGTTGGAAATGTGTCAGAGGTCCAGCAAATTCCGAAAGATAAGATAACACAAAGAAGCAAAAAACTCCTATGCATTGTGCCGCCTAACACTTGATAATGGTCTGTATTCAGTCACCTTTAGGAATATCACATCTAAAAAGCATTTAATTTTGTGCAAAACATTCACATCCTGTAACACACACACACACACACACACACACACACTATTTTCTTATAATTAATAGATCAGGCAAACATAGAGGTATTAGTTTCTATTGGTCTACACTGCACATACCTCGGTTAGAGACTTTGTTTTGAGGAAAAAAGTTTTAAACACTTCAGTTAATTATACCCAGTATTGTTTAAATGGTACAGCTGGAAATATAATCCAGAAGTTATTATATTCCTGACTCACAGCATCTGTGACTGTCAGATTAAATGATGCTAATTGTGAATGTGGGGATCAAGCTTTGCTGCAAAGTTCAACCATCCCTGCATGGTGTGGAAGGACAGACAGAGGGAGGATGAGGATCAAGTATGAGATCAGGTGAGGAGAAAGCAGAAGAGGCAGAAAACAGAAACCTCCAGATGAGGAATGAAGCATCACAGAAGAAGATGCCATGATCACAATATAAAGAGAAGCATATAGAAGTGTCCTCTATGAAGGATAGAGTGATTTCCTTACAAAAGTTCATCTGTAAACTTCATGTTTGGATGGTCCTGGAAATCTATTTCATCAGATGCATAGCCATAATTATTAACAATTCCTCCAATGATCTGGTCCCCTCTCTGATAATACTGGTATGGAAACTCGAAAGGATCCGTCATGGTGCATCTCTCAGAGTCTTCCTTGCACTCAGTTGGAGGCATCTGGAGCCACAGGAAGAGAGGGAGCAGCAGCACAAATGTTCCTGCCATCTTGACCAACAGTGAAACATCTGAGCCATGAAATCCTGTATGTTGGAGCTCTGAATAACACAAGATTTATTTATTTATGCTTTAACACTCTGATACTGGTTGTGTGCATGGCCTGACATGGGATTTGGCAAGGTGGATGATGAAACCCAGCAGTTTGAGATAATTACTGATTCCAAAGTTATCTCCTTAGAGCATTTTGCTCTGTGAGACAAAATAATAAGAGCAAAATAATCATGCATATTTCTCATTGAGCAGGAATGGCGAGTCACAGGAAAGCTAACAGCCCATCAGCAAACCGGTAATCTGAAGGGAGTTCCCATGTTTTTTTCAAATCTCGTCCTCAATCAATCATGCACCATTTTCCTCAAGTGTACATACCGGTATTTCACCAATGGAGATCTGATTTTTAGGATTTTGGACCTTAGGGGTGTAACAGCAGCAGCAGCAGCATCAACATCAACAACAACTGGTGTATCCTTGTACACCAGTTCAGGGGAGGGAGGAAACAGTTAAAATAATGCAGACTCCAGTTGTAGGTGCAATACAGGTATTACATTTCTTCATAAAAAAGAGAAATGGTTCATGTTATGTACTGAGCTTAGATCCAGAAACAACATTCTTGGCAATACATTCATCTTTATGACAGACATTCTTCCCCAAAGTGATAAATTCATTCTTCCCCAAATCTCCATATTTCTCTTTATCTCTTTCCCAAGTTGTTACATAAATATCCTTAAATATATTTATATTCTTAACAGCCATACACCAAAATATTTCACCTTTTTTCAAATGTTAATTGCGTTGCCAGTTGTAATTCATTTTTACTTTTTCTCATCATATTTTTAACCAATACTTTTGTTTTGTTTTTATTTAACTTGAATCCTGCAACCTGTCGAAAACTCGTACATTTTGTCCAATACCCTTGGTATACTCACCAATGGGTTTTCTACTGTTATTACAAGGTCATCTGCAAATGCTCTCAATTTATACTCTTTGCACCTAGCTGATATACCTTTAATTTCTTTTTCTGATCTTATATTTCTTGCCAGTATCTCCAATTCTAAAATAAACAATAATGGCAACAGGGGGCAACCCCGTTTTGTTCCTTTTGTAATTTTACATCTTCCTGATATTACATTGTTCACCAATAACCTTGCCTGTTGGTCTGAATATATTGCATCAATTCTCCAAAATTCATCAACCCTATAGCTTTTTTCATAAAACTCCACAACACATTATCAAAGGCCTTCTCTGCATCCACAAACATCAGTGTTGCCTGCTTTTCATTCCTGACCTCCAGATATTCTATTATATCAATTATATTCCTTGTATTATCCTTCATCTGTCGGCCAGGAAGAAAGCCTGCTTGATCGTGATGAATTAACTCTTTAATCACACATTTCAAATGGTTCGCCATAATATTGGCAAATATTTCATTATCATTATTCAGCAGAGATATCAGCCTGTAATTTTTTACCAAAAGTAAATTTGTGTCTTGTTTTGGGAGTAACATTATATATGCCTCTTTCCATGATTCAGGAATTTTGCCTGTTATCAGTATCTTATTCATTACTTCCACCAATGGTTGTATCAGAAAGTCCTATGATTTTTTTGTAGTATTTGGCTGATAGGCCATCTGGTTCTGGAGATTTGCCTATTTTAGAGTACTTGATCCCTTGTTGTATCTCTTGAATTGTTATAGGTACATTTAAGTCAATCATTCCCCCCCCCCCCCGAATTTTAGGTAAATTACTTTTCATTAAATTTTCTTCAATAATGTCTTTGTTTTCTTTGCTGGCTTGATATAATTCTGTATAATATTTCTTGAATTGTCTTTTAATATCCTTAGGATTATCTATTATTCTACCTTCTAGCTCCAATTTATTTATCTTATTTTGGCCTTTCTTCTTTTTTAATTGCCAAGCAAGCAATTTCCCTGGTTTATTTGCAAAATCTTTTTTTTGTCTCAACCTTTTAATTTTCCATTCAGTTTCTTGATTCACTAACATTGAAAATTGTGTCTGTAACATTTTTATGTTTTGTTTTATCAAATCTTTCCCAGGTTTCTTAATCAACTCTTTTTTAACAACTACACCATAATTTTCTTTTTTTCTTTCTTGGATTCTTTTTTGATATGCACTTTGCTGAATAAAAAAGCCTCTCATTACCGCTTTGCTTGTGTCCCACACAATGTTTAGATCTGTCCCTTTATCCAAGTTCAATTCAAAATAATCCTTCAGATATATTTTTTAGATATTTTTTTGCTTTTTGCATGGTTTCTTGATTATCTAGAAGGCTGTCATTTAGTCTCCACCTAAATGTGGAATTTCATTCTCATTTTAACTCTAATAACACTGGATTATGATCTGATAAAGTTTTGGTTACATTTCAGTTCTTTTTATTCTCTATTCTCTATTTTATTCTCTATGTTAACTCATTTGATATCCATATCAAGTCGATTCTCCCGGTAGACTGATTTATTTTATTTTTAATCCTCTGTGCCTCTGGTGAAAGTGCTGTTTGTAAAGTGGAACTAGCAGAATTGTGCTAGTGTAAGAAAGAAATGCAAGGAATGTACTC
Organism: Darevskia mixta; assembly: GCA_034641385.1. Classification (NCBI taxonomy): domain Eukaryota; kingdom Metazoa; phylum Chordata; class Lepidosauria; order Squamata; family Lacertidae; genus Darevskia; species Darevskia mixta. Next base: position 4,289,004 of record JAWWNH010000124.1, on the reverse strand, counting down.
TGATAAGGAGCCTCAGCTTAAAGCGAGAGCTGTAAGATCTAGGGGAAAGTGAGTTGTTAATAAGACTAAGGACTCATCTAGATTGGTAAAGACAAAGCATTCTATATGCATTTTATATGCGATATAACACTGTGACACCAGATAGTGCTGTGGAGCCCCGTCTTTCCATACCGGATTTCCCTGTATGAGTTTACAATGCGTTTAACTGAATTGCTTCTTTGACGCTTCTAGATCCAGCCTAAGATCACTCAGTTGGGGGCAGCATGCTTGCCTGTGACACTTACAATTACCAGGGCACAGTTCAATAACACATATGCATTATTATTTTGCTCTTACTGTTTTCTCTCACAGAGCACAATGCTCTACGGAGAGCACTTTGGAACAAGTAATTATTTCAAATTGCTGGGTTTCATCATCTTGCCAAATCCCACATACATTCTATCAGGCCATAAACACAAAGCATATATAAAATAAATCCTGTGTTATTCAGAGACCCAGTGATAAATTCTGAACACAAAGGTATTCATGGATTGGATCTTTGGCACATCTCCTTGATCAAAATAATCCAGATCCATTAAACCTAATGCAATTCATGGTGGATGAGAGAGAAATCTGCCTTTCTGCATCACTGGTGGTCAAGATGGGAGGAACATTTCTGCTGCTGAGTCTTCTCTTCCTGTGGCTGCAGTTGCCTCCAACTGAGTTCAATGAAAACTCTGAGAAATGCACCATGATGGATCCTTTCCAGCTTCCATACCAGTATTATCAGAGAGGGGACCTGATCATTGGAGGGATTGTTACTTATTTGGGCTATGCATTTGACGAAATAGATTTCCAGAACCACCCAAACACCAAGTTTACAGATGAACTTTTGTAAGGAAATAACTCTCTCCTTCATAGTGTACACTTCTATATGCTTCTATATGAACAACTACACCATACAAACAATGGCATGCTCAGAAAACATTTGCATATGACTTTTTTCCAAGTACGAAGGTTAAATTTTTCTTCTCTTTATATTTTCTTCTCTTTATATTTCCCTCTCTTTATATTATGATCTTGGCATCTTCTTCTATGTTGCTTTATTCCTCATCTTGAGGTTTCTGTCTTCTGCCTCTTATGCTTTCTCCTCACCAGATCTCATGTTTTTCACCTGATCTCGTGTTTTATCCTCATCCTCCCTCTGTCTGTCCTTTCACACCATGGATGGATGGCTGAACTTTGCAGCAAAGCTTGATCCCCACAATCACCATCTTCTAATCTGACAGTCACAGATGCTGTGACATCATAGATTTTGGATTATATTACTTGCTATACAATGTAAACAATATTGTGCAGTTAAAACAGCAGTGTTGCAATCTTCTTTTTCTTTGCAAAATATAGGGTTATATCTAATGGAGTTATATACAGAGTAGGCCCACTGAAATTAATACAACCATCCTCCTGTCCAGTAGTACGCAAGGAAGCAATAGCTGTTAGCTTTAGCAACCTGTGAGGGGCCATGATTTAGAGCTCCAGTGGTCCACCTCCAGATAAGAGAATAACTCACGTACGTGTGTATCTTGCAGAATGTGAATGTTCTGCACAAAATTAAACACCTGTTAGATGCTCTATTCCTAAAGCTGACTGAATACTGCTCATGAGTTTCAATTATCAACTGTTAGGAGACAACACATATGTATTTGCTTATTTGTTTTATTTAATCTTTTGGAATTTGCCCGAAAAAGCCAAAAAATAACCTGTGTACTTAAAAAGTAGAGGAGAAGAATATCTCTGACACATAGCACAACTCTTTTATTAGTGGAGCACCAAAGTACTACCAGAATATTCCCTCCCTTGTGTTTGCTGTGAAAGAAATCAATGAGAACCCTAATATCATCCCGAATATGAGCTTTGGGTTCCACCTCTACGAGAGCTACTTAAATGCAAGGATGACTTATCAGAACACCCTGAAACTTCTGTCCATCACAGAAAGGATTGTCCCCAACTTCAAATGTGACAAGAAAAGAAATATGATAGCTGTTGTTGGGGCAGTTAACTCTGATGTCTCGCTTCACATGACTATGATCTTAGGCATCTACAAGATCCCACAGGTATAGTGAGTGTGTGGGCAGTGGAGCTTTTCTGCCTCTGGTACAATAATTCTCTTCTGGGTTCTCCATACTTTCTTTTACTTTGGTTCCCTTTTCTGAAAAAGAAGTAAGAGAGAAAAATATATAACTGAAAGGAGATAGTCTGACTTTGCTCATTTTTTTCAGTAAAACATCCTACCTGGAAAGATAAAGAGTTCTCACTGATATTCATGGTGTCCATATGCAGTCGTGGCTGTAGGGGAAGGGCTTGGATGACTGCCTGACCTCCTGTCACTTGTGTCCCTGCAGCTTGTCTGAAAGTAGAGGGGGATTGGGAAGCGGGAGGGAGGTTAGTACATTGCAAATGCACCAGTAGGAGTTCTCCTCCTCCCAGTAAGCTGCTTTTTGGTTCACAAATGCTGCCCATCTGATTGGATTTCCCCAACCACTCTGGTCAGCTCCCAACAAAATAAAACAGGTAAATTTGTACAACAGTTTGAAGTGAATTTCTCTCCTGTTCCTGGAATTGTCTCATCAGAAATGGCTGTTGCTTGTCCATTTGTTGCCCACTAGCCCCAGCCACTACTGCTCAATGGTCAAGGATGACCACTTGGACTTGGAGTTCAGGAAGTTCTGAGGGGCCATAGGTTCCTCACGCATGAAATAAAACATGATGTCCAAGTGCAAAAGGGTTTCTGGACAGACAATCCATCCACACTTTCATTGAGCTTTACTTCCTTCCTTCCAAAGTTGCAAAACTTGTAGGAATATGTCAAGAACTTGTGCTCCTTTAGTGGTGTTCTTCACCTTCCCAAATACTGTAGTTGCAGTCAAGATAAGCAAAATACCCCATGGGGAGGGGGGATGCCAAATAATCTGAATATCATCAGGCCTGTTGCAAAACTCTGTTATATGGCAACAAGGATAAGACAGGCTGCGGTGACAATGATGGCTGCCGAATGAATGCAGATTTTAATCTCCAGAATACAGATTTTAGCTGAAGAAATGTTACCTAATATAAATAAGTGTATAGGGATTTTTTTGTCAGCTTCTTCATGTGGATGTGGCATATGTTGCTGTTGTTAACTCTGCTGTCTAGCCTTTGACCACAATAAAGACTGATTGATTGATTGATTGAATTGAATTGAATTGATTGTTCTTCCTTAGATTGCTTATTGTGTATTAGCTCCAGTGAGGAGGACCGAGATGCAGCTCCAAACCTTCTTCCGGACGGTGCCCAATGAGAAATATCAATATGCAGGGATTGTCAAGCTACTTCTACATTTCCAATGGACGTGGGTCGGACTTGTTGCTTCAGATGATGAAAATGGAGAGAAGTTTACACAAATCTTAGGGCCAATGCTTTCCCAGCATGGAATCTGCACAGCCTTCAAGGAAAAGCTACCAGGCTTGTCTCAAGGGATGGATCATTTCATTTCACTGGATCTCATTCGGACTAAGTTCTCTTTCCTGATGGTCTCAGAAGTCAACATATTGATTCTATGTGCAGAATCTCAGACCATTACAGTTGTGAAGTGGTTGAAATATTTCTTTTCATTAGCTGAAGATGTTTCAGAGAATTCTGCAGGCACAGTGTGGATTTTGACAGCCCAATGGGCCTTCGCATCAGAAAAATTGCAAAGGTATTACGATATTCAAGTCTTTGATGGTGCCCTGTCTTTTGCAATTCACACAGAAAAAGTCCAGGGATTTACAGAATTCCTTCAGAATCTAAACCCTAACTCTCCAAATGGAGATGGGTTCCTCCAGGCTTTTTGGGAACAGGCTTTCAACTGCTTCTTTCCTGTTTCCAATGAGCCCAATGAAAGCACGGACACATGCACTGGCAAAGAGAGTCTGGAGAGCCTTCCTGGGCATATTTTTGAAATGACCATGACTGGTCAAAGTTACAGTATCTATAATGCGGTTTATGCCATTGCATATACTTTGCACAAGATTCTCTCATCCCGACCAAAACACAGAAGGATGGCAGGCAGAGGTGGGCTCGATCCTCCCAAACTGCAACCTTGGCAGGTAAGATTTCACACAAGGCCTCTTGGTGCATCTCAGAGACCAGCAAAGAAGGTGCACCCTTGCTTCCCAGGAAGTGGGGAGGTCATGACAGGGCTCTGGGAGCATCCCAGGGTCCTCCTGCAACCTAGAGTGCAGTTACAGGGATTCCTGCCTTTGCGCGATTTTGCCTTTGCACATGGACCCCCAGAGCTGAACCCTCAAATACTTAAGTGTCGGGCCAACTCTACTTCCTAGAACTCCATATGTACTCCAAAGGCGGACCACACCATTTTTGACTCCTTTCCATTGTGTGACATATATTGATTGATACTTTATCCTTTCTAAAACCAATAAAGCATCTTACTCTGTCTAGGTTCCCTCTTTCCTGAGGAGTATCTCCTTCAACAACAGTGCTGGGGACTTTGTGTCTTTTGATGAGAATGGGGAATTGGCTGCTGGATTTGATGTTCTTAACTGGGTTACTTTCCCCAACCAAACCTTCTCACGGGTGAAAGTAGGAAAGATAGAACAACCGGAATCGCACTATGTTGACTTCAGCATGGATGAAGAAGCCATCACATGGCACAAAGCATTCAATCAGGTGGGAGTGGATTCTTGGTTTTGTAAAAAAGGGAACATTTTAAATTAATATTAAGAATGTAAATAAAAAGGGTAATGCATAAATTCTTCATCATTATTAAGCAAAATGATTCTGTAGAACCCATATGCAGCAAATTATTTTACCATCATTCATGATGTGAGAAGTAGATATTTTCTTCTTCTGAGTTCTGGTATAAAAATACAAAATGGCAATACCAGATTGCCCTCTAAAATACAGCAGGGTTGGGCAGGGTCCAGCCCCTATTCCCCTGCCCCAACAGGCCTGGCGGGCAAGGACAGCCTGGAGTGGAAGGTCCGGTGTGGCCAGAGGTGGGAGGCACCAAGTGACCATCCCCTCCACTGACTGCGCAGGAAGATGGCAGCACCCAGGGACCAGCCGCAGCCATGCCATATGGCAAAGCCCACGGAACCAAGCAAGACTTACTTCTCATAAGGCAAGGGAAAGAGAAGTTACTCATTTGTTAGGAAGGAAGAGTTCTGGTCTTGCAGTGTTTCTCTGAGCCTAATGTAGTTTAGGATTGCCATATGTCTGGGAAATCCAGGACATGTCCTCTTTTGTGCAGAGGGAAACATGCCCATCTGGGGGGATTTTTACATCTTAAAGGAAATGTCGGGGGTAGGTGCTTCTAGCCTGAGCTGCGGAGGCAGGGGCCCTGCATGCCCGTACCCGTGCTCCTCTTTTCCTGGTCTAGTCTGGCAAAGGCTCTGGCTGTGCTCTTTTTTGCTCTTCAAGATATTTGCTTTCTATCTTACCTTCTCTGCCAACTCCCTGTATTTCAAAATCGGTTGTCTTTCCCTGTAGTTTATTCCGTCTACCATCTTATACAGATGACAAATTCAATTTCCCTTCTGCTCCCAATATTTACAATTTATTCACACATAAACCACCTTTCTGGAATAACATGCATCTGCCAAGTGATCTTGTCTCCTTGGTCCAAACTTTACCATGCAAAAGGGAGCTTCCTCTTCTCCTCTCTTTCTGGCTAGGTGCTGCCCCTTGGTTTGTGTAATGATCGGTGCCAGCCAGGCTACAGCCGGAAAAAGAAGGAGGGGCTGCCATTTTGTTGCTATGACTGTGCTTCATGTCCAGATGGGATGGTTTCAAATCAAACGGGTAGGAGACATTGTCTGCTATTTAATAAAATGCTTCCTAATCTATGTCAACAGTTCCCCCTTATTAATAAGTTCAGTACTCCTAAACAGAACAGCAGTTGCACTCAGATCTGGAAGAAAGAAGGTGGACACAGAGAGTTGGGCAAAGTAGAGACACAACTTTAAACTTTCCAAAGTAGATCTGTGGAAATAGGAGTGGATCATGTCCAGTGTTCGCTGCCTGCTCCCCTCCTGCCACAGCTTGTGGAGTCAGGGAAGACTTGCCTAACCCTCCATCCCCATAGTTTTAGGGCTGAGAGCCAGAAACACAAGATCAAATTCTGCTGCTCCAATATATCACAGTGGGCTTCTCACTTTTCAGCAGAGATGACTCTTTGCTCTTTCAATGGCATCATTTTAACAGTCATCAATACTTTGCTTCCTAAATTCCTGGTGATTTGATTGATAGCACCTATATGAAATAAAAAATAAAAAATTCCTTCCACTAGCACCTTAGAGACCAACTAAGTTTGTTATTGGTATGAGCTTTCGTGTGCATGCACACTTCTTCAGATACCACATGAAAGCTCATACCAAAAACAAACTTACTTGGTCTCTAAGGTGCTTCTGGAAGGAATTTTTATTATTTTTTTATTTTGTTTTGACTACGGCAGACCAACACGGCTATCTACCTGTAACCAGCACCTATATGGTTTATGAAGATATATATATATGTTGCATTTTACTGGTTTCCACTTATCTCTGATACTTGTTTGCAATTAATTAATGGCTCAGAATTGTGTTTTGGGGGCAGAAGCAATATTTATATCAAAGAAAATTTTAAAGTCCATTGGAGATGGAGGAATCCATTTCATTACAAAGAATGAAATACCGGTATGCCAGAAGAAAAAGGTTGCCTTGTTTGTTGGAACTCATATACTAATAATTTGATTTTTATTTTTTTTAAGATACAGATTATTGTTTCAAATGCCAAGAAGGTCGATTTCCAAACCAGAACAGAGATCAATGCATTCCCAAGAGAGAAAATGTCCTTTCCTACGCCGAGCCTTTGGGATTCACATTAGCTGCCTTAGCTCTGCTCTTCGCTCTGGTCACAGCCTTGGTCCTTGGCGTCTTCTCTAAGAACGGGGACACTCCCATTGTCAAAGCCAACAACCGGGACCTCACCTACACTCTGCTCCTTGCCCTGTTGCTCTGCTTCCTCTGCTCCTTGCTGTTCATTGGCCAGCCTCACCCAGTGAGCTGCTCTTTACGACAAACGGCCTTTGGCATCATCTTCTCCATTGCGGTGTCTTGTGTCTTGGCAAAAACCATCATGGTGGTTCTGGCCTTCATGGCCACCAAGCCAGGATCCAGGGTGAGGAGATGGGTGGGGAAATCTCTGGCCAACTCTGTTCTTCTGGCTTGCTGCTCCCTTCAGGCCACTATTTGTGCTGTTTGGCTCTGTACGGCTCCTCCCTTCCCAGATGTGGACATGAACTCTCTGGCGGAGGAAATCATCGTGGAATGCAACGAAGGCTCTGCCACCATGTTTTATTGTGTCCTGGGGTACCTGGGATTCCTGGCCATTGTCAGCTTCACCATGGCTTTCCTGGCCAGGAAGTTGCCAGACAGTTTCAACGAAGCCAAGTTCATCACCTTCAGCATGTTGGTGTTCTGCAGCGTTTGGCTGTCCTTTGTTCCCTCTTATCTGAGCACCAAAGGAAAGCAGATGGTGGCTGTGGAGATCTTCTGCATCTTGGCCTCCAGTGCAGGCCTTCTCGCTTGCATCTTCTTCCCCAAAGTGTACATAATCCTTCTGAGGCCCGACTTGAACAGCAAAGACCACTTGATTCGGAGGAGCAAATAAGAGTCAGCCTGTGCTGATGCCTTTAATTCTTGCATTATTAGAAAATGCAGACATTTATTAGAAGAACACTCGCCAAGGACAACATGCTCCAAACCCTCCTCAGCTGTCACATGTAAATGTTGAACTACATTTCGGATAAAACAAAATAAAAAATAAAAAAAATTCTTTCCAGTAGCACCTTAGAGACCAACTAAGTTTGTTCTTGGTATGAGCTTTCGTGTGCATGCACACTTCTTCAGATACACTGAGACAGAAGTCACCAGACCCTTGTATATAGTGAGAGGGTGGGAGGGGTATTACTCAGAAGGGTGGTGGGAATGGGTGATAGGCTGATAGCTGTGGTAATCCTGTTGACGACTGTTAACGACTGCAATTAGTCTTACAGGAAAAAGCAAGGGGTGAGAAGGTTAAAAATAGCTTTGTCATGTATAATGAGATAAGAATCCAATGTCTTTGTTCAGACCAGGTCTCTCCATGGTTTTAAGCTTGGTAGTGAGGTTTTTTTTGTTTGTTTGTTTGTTTGTTTGTTTGTTTGTTTGTTTTACTATGACAGACCAACACGGCTACTTACCTGTAACTACATTTCGGATAAAATTGAACCCTGCAGAGCCCCACCTGGAAGGCTGCCATTCCCCAAGCATCAACTGTCAGGAACGTTCCACCCCAGAGTGACAGAGAGGGCTCCGAGGACCAAGCGGGGTGGCAGGCAGAAAGAGAAAGAGGCTTGCTTTCTTTACATGCGGAGAGTGAAGCGAGCCCCTCCCGTCCTGGAATGCAGGTCGTAAATTTTCAGGACAGCGTAAGGCATGTGAAACAACATTGGGGATAGATTTGAACCCTGCAGAGCTCCACATGAAAGGCTCCATGGGGCCAAGTGACACTCCCCAAGCATCACCCTCTGATAAAGACCATCCAAGGAGGACTTGGAACTACTAGGAAGCAGTGCTGCTCACCCCCAACTCAGACTGCTGCACAAGGACCCCGTGGTTGATAGTATTGAAAAGATCAAGGAGAATTCACAGGGACACATTGACCCCATCTCTCTCCTAACGTAGCTTATCATAGAAGGCCAAAAAGCAGTTTCCATGCCTAAACTGGGCCTAAACCCAGACTTAAAGGGCTCTAGAAAATTGTTTTCATGGCTCTGCCTATCACCACTTGCTCAGGAACCTTGCCCAAGAAGGGCAGATTAGTGACTGGCCAGTCATTCCTTAAATTTATCAAGGGAGGGTTTCTTAAGAGGTGGTCTTATCACGGCCTCATCTAAGCAGGCAGGGTCCGTCCCCTTTCACAAGGAGGTCTTAATTGTTGCAGAGCAGCGATATTGATCAGCTTGGAAGTTAAATCTTATGTAAGACTGACACCCTTTTAGGAATTGTTCATATGTTCCTTTAATGTTCAGAAGCTTTACTTGCAGAAGGGATGATAAAGGAATAATATATTGAAACACATTCTCAAAATGTAAGCTTATCCAAGCATAGGCTCAGCTTCACTTAGAGAATCACAGCTTTTTGCTTTAAACCCAACTGTGTGTCTCTCCCTCTTCCAGATATGCTCTTGGCCTGTACTTTAGGATAGAGACCATGCAGCTGTTTGAAGAAATCCACTTTCAATTTCCATCCTTCTCTCTGTTTCACTTCAGAGACCTCACTCACTGCTGCTCTGCTCTCTCTCTATTCATTTGTAGAAGGAGCATCAACAGCGTTTCTTCTCAATAGTGTCCAGAGAAGATCCCAAGACTTCTCTCCCAGCTATGTTCATCGCACAGCCATCTTCCTGCGCTGTGTCATCACAGTGAAGTCACTCACACCAAAGGGAGTCTGTGACTTGGTGCTTCCCATGTGACCACTTAACCAACCACATGAGAGTCACTACAGAAAGTACTAGAATTGGCTGTTTAGCCAATCAAAACTCAAAGTGCTTTTGGTAACCACACAGCAATAAATATTTGAAAATTCCTATCTTAGCATATGAAACCCCTATACCAAACATTAGTCCCCCTCTCCCATCCTAGCTGGCTGTTTTCCAGGCTCATGACCTCTTGTGCTGGCACTGGGTTGGGGCCGGTCTCTGGTAGTGGCAGCCTGCTGAGGGCGTCCGCATGGCCCATCTCCTTCCCAGGCCCCGACCAGTGTATACTGGTAGCCGGCGAAGAAAATCGACCACCTGAGGATGCGGGGTGACAGTACTTGAGGGGTCTACTTCTTGGGGCTAACAGGCCGAGCAGCGGTTTGTGGTCGGTCACCATGGTAAAGGGGCACCCATACAAGAAATCGTAAAATTTCTTTTCTCCCTTCACTATTGCCAGGCGCTCTTTGTCTATTTGTGAGTAGTTCCTCTCGGCTGCGGAGAGGGTCTGAGAAAAGTAAGCCACCACCCCTTCCCTTCCAGGAGTTGGTGCCCCAGGACGGTGCCGAGGCCATAGGGTGAGGCATTGCATGCCAGTACCACCGGCAGCCTCTTATTAAAGTGTGCCAGGACTGAGTTCGAGATGAGAAAGTCTTTGACTGCTTGGAATGCGACCTAATGCTGCCCCCACACCCACGGGGCCCGCTTGTCTAACAGTCTGTGTAGAGACTCCGCTACTGCCACTTTGTGGGGTAAGAAGGCATGGTAAAAGTTCAATAGTCCCAAGAAGGCCTGGAGTTCCGCCTTACCCTTAGGTGCCGGGGCATCACAAATAGCTTGCACCTTGTCCCCGGTTGGGTGGACCCCATCTGCGTCCACCATAAATCCCAGAAAGTCCCCTTGTTGCACTCCTAGTAGACATTTTTCCCACTTCACCTTGAGGCTGGCCATCTGGAAACGAGCAGAACCAGTCCCGGAACTCCCCTGGCGTGGCTCCGGCAATCAACACATCATTGAAGAAGGGGGTGATGGTGGGAATTCCTTGGAGGAGAGAGTCCATTAGATTTTGGAATGTGCCTGGCGCCACGCTGACGCCAAATCTCAGCCGCTTCACCCGGAATGTGCGCCTGTGTGTTACTGTCATCTGTGCCTCGGCAGTGGTCTCGTCAACTGGCAACTGCTGATAGGCCTGGACCAAGTCCAGCTTGCCAAAAATCTTAGACGAGGACATGGCTGACCACTGGCACTGGGTATGCATGGGCCATAAGGGCCTTGTTTACGGTACATTTGTAGTCCACACAGATGCAGACCGTGCTGTTGGGCTTGACGGGCATGACGATCGGGGATTCCCAGGGGGCGCTAGGCACCGACTCAAGCACTCCTTGCTCCACGAGCCGGTCCAATTCCTCATCTATGCGGGGTTTCAAGGTGAACAGGACCAGACGGGCCTTGAGCCTGATGGGTCGTATGTCGGGATCTAGTTGTAGGCTGTCAGGGGGGCAGTATATCGCCCCAACGCCCCATCAAAAACCTCCGGAAATTCTTTGCATATGGCATCCACATCCACATGGGAGTTGGTGCGGTTCACCCCAGTGATGGCTAGCCCCAGTGGCCCAAACTATGCCAACCCCAGTAAGCTAACGTAGGGCCCCTTGACCACAATCAAGTCCAAATGCCGCTTCCAACCTCAATATTGTACCTTAAAGGTTCCCACCATTGTGGGGACCTTACATTTCTGGAAGTCCTGGAGAGTGAATGGGGCTGGCCTGAGCTTGGGAATGCCGTTTGGGCACAACTTCCTTAAAGTCCATGCCGAGATTATGCACAGATGTTCAGTGATGATGTCATAGCTAAAAGTGTTATACTTGTGTACTCAAGATCACCTAATATGGAATATTAACCTTTTAAAACCACCTTGTAATCATGGCAGTAAAGGGGGGGGTGTGATTGTGCAACTAGGTTGATCTAGGAGGAGATGGTCTTTCCAAAATCCTGGTCCTATGCTGCTTAGAACATTAAGTATCATTATGGCTACTTTGAATCGTGCCTGTAAGTGTACTGGCGGCCAGTGAGATAGTTTGAGCAGTGGAGTCCCCTTCTTCAGGAAACTGGCCCTGGTCCACAGCCCGACCACAGCATCCCAGGCTAGATGCGGTTTCCAAATACTTTTCAGAGACAGCCCCACATTAATGGACAAGTCCAAACTTAGTGTTCAAATGTTAAGCATTTCAGTGTGATGGGATACACATAGGATATTTGCCTGGCTGAGTGAGAAGCCTTGTGTGTGTGTTGATCAGCTCTGCCTGGGTGCTTCTGGCCCCAGTGAGATGTTGCTATGATTACACTAAAGCGTCTTTATATATGATTATATTTATATTTCATATATATATAATATATATATATATATATATATAATATATATTTGATATGATTACAGCAGATGCGTCCCAGAGAGAGAAGAGCAGGTTTCTTTCTCTGCAGGAACTCGGTTATCAGCTGCTTGCCAAAGTTTAGTTCATAATTAGAAAGCTGGCTGCCGGCTTTAATTGCGCTTTCTGCTGGCTCCGTGACAATCTTCGCTAACTGCACAGCTTTCCCTTGCCTTGTGCTTTGGGGAGTTGCCCCTTTGGGATTTGGCACAAGGTGGAAAGTACTGTGTCCAGATAAACACAGGTTACAGTAAATACCATGTAAAATCTAAACGCTGTTTACAATGCAGGACAGAAAATGGCACGGCAAAGTTTAAAATAAACTAACTAGTTGCAGTACTGAATGTCAAGTACAATTATGATAGCTGGATCTGTGAGAATTGCTCCTAATTGCAACTGCATGTGGCATATGTGATGACTCTGAGGGCTCTCCATCAATTATCTCCAATTGCAGGGACTTGACACGGCTTTTGCTCTGGGGAGATGCCCCTTGGAGAGGGAGCTCCAGGTGGCAAGAGCAGCATTCAGTTAGCCAGTTTGACACTAGGGCACTTGCCAAGGCAGAAAGGAACTTTGATTTAACGTAGATCAGAAAATCCTTTTATGAAGGATTGCCAACCTAGATCGTGGTCTCTTCTAACCCAGCTAGCTAATTCACCTACAATGGCGAAGGTGCTTTATGTATGTGCAGAAGACCAAAATCATCTGCCATGAAAGGTTGGATTCTGTTGCTTTAATGCATTAGGCCAAGGCTGGGGAAGCAGCCCCAGGGACGGAAGTGGACTCTGTCTGCTCTTTCAAACTCTCCCCAGGCCACAACCCTCATGGGCCCTGATTCACAGGCTGTATCCAATGCTAGTTATACTCAGAGTAGACCCAGTCCCAAAAGTGAGCATTCTTTTCAGTGGGTCTAAGCAGACCTACTCGCATTAGATACAATCCTGAGTGTTTCTGGCTGGACAGTTTCAGAGCTGTCAGGGTTCATCTTGGATTGGCAGGCTCAGTAGGAGCAGACAGGGGGTGAATTGTCACAAACTGGATTAGAGGTGGAGGGGGGAGCTCTCCTTCACACCCCAACATCGACTGACTTGCAGGAAGCTCAATTGTACTTGGTTACATCATGCCCCGCCCCCATTCCTGCTGAGAACTGGCTGGCATGGCCAAACCCTGCAGAAAGCAAGATGAAACTTTCAATCCTGCTTGGTTTGGGTGCACCAGTGGGTCCCACCTGGGAACTGGCTGGCTCTTCCAAATCTTGCAGAAAGTAGGACACACACACACACACACACACACACACACACAGCCTGCACCAGCTGATGTGAAGGAGTTCAATCCCTCCTTATTCTACTCTGGCTTCTTACAAGCCACCTAGATTTATTGGCTGAGTAAATGGAGGGCTGAGTTTTCCCTTTGGGTTGGATAGAGTGGCTGTGAATGGAAAAGGGGGTTTGAAAAGCTGCAGCGAGGATGCAGAACACACCCTGTTGCCCTTTTATCCCTGCCCCAAATAATGATGAAGTTGATGGTGCTTATCATTTGGGTGTGCAGTGATGGTCAAGTAGCTCATGTGCCCTAAGTTCACAGTATGCGAAAGTGCTGTTCTTGGGGAAATTTCAGCACCTGACCCTGGACAGCTCCCTTAGCCTTGAGGTGCCAGTGAGTTCCCATGGAAAATTGACTGATGTACCCTAGCCCTACAGAATGGAGGACGGAAGTGCACATCGACTGATGTGTGTGTGAGAGAGAGAGAGTTTAATCCTGCTTTGGCAATATGTTCCCCCACCATCCTGGGCCAGCATTAATCGGTGGGCTGGAGAGCCCATTTGGCAATCATGGCAATCATGCGGCATCTTTATGATGTCAGGTGATGGGCAGGTGGGTGGGACCACCCACCTGCCAAAGTTGGCCTGTGAATGCAGAGGAGATAAAGATCTGGCCCACCAGGAAGAAAAGGCTCTCTGACCCATTTCAGAGTATCCTGCATATCAGCCGTCTCCAAGCATATCAGCACAAACATTTTCAGGGGTTCTAAGGGGGGAAATATCTGATCCATGCTGTGAGCCATAGTGTGTGGCCATTGTGAGGATGAATTTCAAAGAGTAAAAACCAGGACACGTTTTGTTGTAGCTGGGGCTGAGGAAGGCATCCGGTTGTGCTGCTGCAGATGCACCAGGGCATTTCTTCTCTCTGCGCTCCTCCCAGCAGTTGTTCCTCCTCTGGTCACTGCTGTGGACCTGACTGTCTGTCTCCAGTACCATCTTGTTGAGCTTTTTTTAGACAAACCCCAAAGTTATAAAAAAGGTCATTTTTTATTCCCCCTGGACATCAATTCCGGACACATGGCAGCCCTAATTTAAGGAGCATTAATTAATGTGAAGGTAGAGAAGTGAGGTTCACATGCGCTGCCCTGTTCATCTTCCTAGAAGAAAGAGTGATGTGGAGAAAGTGTTATTAATTATAACAGACCATGGGTTTCTGCCCATGTCACGAACTCAATGGCGAGCAGTGAGGAGGTTCAGGCAGGGGAAAGCCAGCGTTTATGAGGCCAAAATCCTGGCAATGTTCTCCAGTGGGGTCTGGGGAACTCACTGCATCCCACTGTCCCACTGAAGCCCATGTCTGCCAACTTAAAAGGCAGAGCGGGTGCGACCTGGGAGTGTGTCCCTGCCATGTCTCTGGCTTGATTTGTGGTTGGTTCCTGCATAATTTGGACAATTGGCATTGTGCTGGTCCCGAGGATTACCCAAGAGATGAAGTCCTAGTCCGGTCCATGGTTCGTAGGTTCAGGGTAGAGACAGTCCAAAGTAGTCAAAGCTGGGAGCAGGGCAGGGCATCAGGTGAGGTCAGGAACACAGGCAGGAAACCAGGGCAGGTCAGGAACGCAGGCAGGAAAGCAAGGCAGGTCAAAGGCAGGAACACTAGCAGGATCTAGCAACCAACAATGTTGCTCCCGCAACTTGGGCCTGGGCCTGGCCGGCATAGGGCGGCCCTGATCCTCTGGTGACTCGCCTCTCGTGGCCTGGAGGCGAGTACTCCTCCTGCGGGAACTTAGTTCGCTTCGCCTCTCTGCCCTTCGCCTCTGCAGCTCAGGAGAGGCTGGAGGGTTACCGGACCCAGAGGCAACCTCAGCTTCCCCTGACGGGGCTGATAGTGGAGCACCTGCAGGCAATGGGTCCTCCATCCCATCAGGAGCCAGAGCAGACTCAGCAGATGCCTGCACCTGAGGATCCAGCACAGGTGAGGACCCTTCAGACTCAAGCCCCAGTCCTGGCTCTGCTGGTTCTGGAGGCGGGGAATCCTGTGCAGGCTGGGATCCCTCAGGTTCACCATCTGAGTCTGAATCCCAGGCCATCACAGGCATCAAGAGGCGCTCCTGGACCGACATATGCTAATAGGCTGCAATCAGTCAGCTGCCAAAAGGACTGGGCTTGGCTCTTTGAAGGTATCTGAATGTTTTCTTTGAAGCCTGAGAATCCTTACAACAGCTGGGAAAGGAAGGGGAGGACAGGGGGCTTGGTGCTTTCTTATGCTTTTCAAATGGTCTCTTTTTTCCCTGTCTTCCCCTGTATAAGGAAAAGGATTGTGTAGCTGCTGCTATGTTATTCTGTTGATTACTTTGGAAAAGAGGGGGGAGGCCTTTGCTTTATGCTCAACAAGGAATTTAACAAGGTTTTACTATGCCCCCCCCCTGCAACCCAAGCTGAATGGACTTTATTTAAAATTATTCCTGGACTACTGTTGAATGCGGGGGGGGGGGTGAACGGCTGTCAACCAGACGTGGCAAAGAGGCTGAATTTGAGAAAAGATTTTGTTTTTAACTGTGTGCTGAGGAAGAACTCCAGGGCAGAATTTTAATGGCATTTGCATATGCATTCTGTGAGTTATTTATGGCTGCAGCTCGTACGCTGGTCGGTAAACATTATACCATCCACATAAACACTGCAAATAATTGAACAGTGGAAGATAGTCATTAACTCTCCCCGCACACAAGGTCTGGAACCACAATGTATATGAAGGAGTACACATACGTGAAAGGGATTGCTTTTTTATGAGATGTAACTGAGGTGCTGTTTGCAAGGTGAAAAAAGCGGCCAGCAGGAAGAATGGTTTAACAGCAAGTGAAGGATGTCAACTGGACTCTAAATAAGAAATGATGCGGCTATATGAGGAAATGATGATGATCATATGTCTGGGACAGGAGTGGGAAACCTGATCTTAAGAAATTGTATTAGATTAAATTAATTTGGTTTGATTTGTAATAATTAATAAAAATAATTCGGTGGGAAATGAATTATAACAGACCATGACAGGGTTAGCAGGCCAAAGTGGTAAAATGAAGTTTTGGTTTATAACATTTTATATAGGCTGTTTTATGCTCATCACCCACTGGATGGAGGATAATCCACAGATAAATTCACATATCAAGGGCACAATTCTAGACTAACTTTCCACTGGCGTATTATTTTATAAATGCTGTATTTTTATTTGTATGGCCACCTGGAAATTGGGGCATGCTCTATTGCAATCTAACCTCCCAATGGACAGTAGTGAATGTGGAGTACAATGAGATTATCAATTTTAATGCTGGTTTCACCATACTAGATGGAGGAAGCTCACATTGATGTATCAGTCTGCTTGAAGACTAGCCACAATTTAAGTGATTCTAAACCAATTAAGATCGGAAGTTAGGGAAACTGTTGCAAAGACTGGGTCACCTAACCTCAATTTCTGGTTCTATTCAACATTCTAGCCTCTGTAATATTATTATACCAGTTGACTTTCCAAACATAATTAACTGGCAGCCCACACAGCCTGTATTGCAACAGATCAGTCCTGATGCAACCAAGTCATGTCTCACACCTCAAAAGTTACCAATCCACTGAGGATGTGATTATCTCACAAATCATTGTCAAAATTACTGCTTTTCTTCCTGAATCTCAATAGATTTCCAGAGTCCGCTAACAAGATCAACAATAACAGCATGTGGAAATATTATAAACTCCGCATGTTGTTCATAACTGGTGCTGGGGTTACAAAGTGTTCTGTCTTTTGCCTCCTTGTATGTTAGGGTGTGCTTTGGCCAGCTGATTCTGCTATGATCTAAAACAAAAAGACTGCGCAGTGATTAATTATGTGCCCCATTCCTTCTTTTTCTGCTGTTAACCATCCAGTTCGGAGTTTCTTAGTCTAAAATAACGCATCTCAATCTGTACATGCTGAGTCCTCCGCCATTCATGAAAGACTGCAACAAAACTCATGCTTCCAGAGAATGCATCCAGGGGAAAATGCAAACTGGGGTCGTCTCCGTCCTGAGGACACATTTCCTCACCAGGATCACAGCAGCAATATTGCTGCTTCTCGTAATGCTACCTTATAGTGTGTGCAAGGTGCATTCTATTAATTGCAGCATATATGACGATCCTCTTCCTATACCTTACAAATATTATCAGCCAGGTGATTTTGTCATTGGAGAGATTGTTTCTCAGGTGTTCCTCTTTCAAGACAGTCCCTCGTTCACAGAAGTGCCCACACAGATGTCCATTGGTGAACCTGTGTAAGGAACCCTTTCTTTTACCCATGTCTTCTGTTACCTTAGATTATAATATGGTTGGATGCTTCATTAATAAGATTCACTTTTCAGTGTGAGGAAAGCTCTATTTCAGCAATAACTGGAGCCAAACAATTATTTTGCCTGCCTCTTATTTACGTTATGAGAATATTTCATACCCAAGGCTGATGGACGTGAATGGAACTTATGGGACATCTCTAGAGCAAGGCAACAGTGAATTGTGACCTTAGTGAGTCTTTGAGGAACCAGTCAACCATTAGTTGACTCTTGTCTTTAGCTTCAGCTATCTCTTTATTCACATCAGTCTGTGTGGTGTTTTTTAAAGAAATGTTTCACTTCATAAGATTATATTGTACAATACTGCAATGTATTAGAATAATAGAATCTTAGAGTTGGAAGGGACCCAATGGTCATCTAGTCCAACCCCAAACTGCAATGCAGGAAACTCAGCTATTATTCTGGAAGTTTTCACCCCAGCAATGTTCCCTGACTGAGTGCAGGTCTAGTCACACAGAACGGAGACAGAAACGCTGGCCTTTTGAGTGGGGCCTGAGGTAACATCCCATATCTTGCTGGGCTAGATCTGGGAAATGGGATGTGGGTTAGCATCTCTTGCTCTAGATCTATTACCTCCCTAAAATATCGCTTGGAATATTGTTTTAACTGAGGGAATATATGTTTTAAGAAATCTTCCTTATTTACTTTCCTCCAAAAGGTGCTACAATATTTCCTGCTTTAACAAAGGAAAGTATGAAGCTGCTTTATACAGGGTTTCAGGCAGGATGCTTTTCCCAGCCTGAACTAGAGATGCTTTTTACTGAACCTGAGCCCTTCTGCTTGCACAGCATATTCTCTACCATGGAGCTGCAACAATTTTCTGACCCTTATTTCCATATTTCACTAACCCTTCCCCTATCTAACCCTTGTATTCATGTCTTCATAATGTTTTAAACTTTAGCTCAATCATGAAAGTATTTGGCAGTGTGATTCTGAAATCAATAAATGCCTTTTCCTTTCAGACAACATCCCACAGTATGCTGGGCTAGATCCTGGCACCATGATGCAGCTTAGCCAACCCTGGTCTAGATTTATTAGTTCCCCGTAATGTAGCAGGCAATGGCTCTTTACTCAGCGTCTTTTCATACAGTGGAATAAATGTTTTAAGAAATCTTCCTTATATATTTCATCTAAAAGGACCTGCTAATAGATTATATCCTGCAATAACTGTATTCTATAGCCCAATATTTTCAGATTTTTCAAGTTCCAGCTCAACCCTGAGAGTAGTCAGAGGTGTAACGATGAAAGCAAGAAATGCCCTTTCCTTTGCCTCAGTAAACAGACAGTAACTCTCATTACAGGTCCGTTCCTAAGAACTACCAGCACATCCTGGCTTTGCTGCTTGCTGTCAAAGAGATCAATGAGAATCCCCAAATCCTACCCAACATCTCTTTGGGTTTCCACATCCTCAACAGCTACTATGTGGCAAGGATGACATACAAAGCCAGCCTGAGCCTCCTTTCCACACAACACAGGTTTGTTCCCAACTACAAGTGTGATACTCAGAGTAAACTGATAGCTGTCATTGGCGGACTTGCTACTGAAACCTCTGCCAACATGGCTAGCATTTTGGCTGCCTACAAGATCCCACAGGTGAGACATATTCATTGATGGGAATTGTATAACAATGGCACATATTTTTGCATTCTTTTAATCCATACAACAAAACCTCCTTCCTTTCAGCTCACATATGGATCATTTACCCCAGTGCAGGATGACAAAACATTGTTTTCTTCCTTATATCAGATGGTCCCAAAGGAAGCCCACCAGTACATTGGGGTAGTCAGGCTCCTTCACCATTTCAGATGGACATGGATTGGGCTCTTTGCTGTGGATGATGACAATGGGGACAGGTTTTTGCACACAGTGGTTCCATTGCTTGATCAGAACGGCATCTGCTATGCCTTCATACTAAGAACAGCCAAGAGGACATTTATGGAAGAGTTGATGAACATTATATTTGCACAACTAGAAAAATACTCAATTCTTCAAGATGGAAAAGTCAGTGCATGTTTTGTATATGGAGAACCTCCGTCCATGGGTGTTTTGAGAATGTTTTTCTTTTTTGCAGTAATAAAATCATTGCCACCTGTGGGAAAAGTCTGGATTGTTACATCCCAATGGGATTTCTGTGCCTTCTCCCTTCAAAAGCTTTGGGATATGGAAAGTTTCCATGGTGCCCTATCCATCACAGTTCGCTCAAGGGAGCCACTTGGACTGCAAAGTCTTCTTGAGATCATTGAACCTTCTTGGGCAAAAGGAGATGGTTTCATTCAGAATTTCTGGGAGCAGTCATTCAGCTGCTCATTAAGAAATTCTGATGGGAATGTGGAGGGAAAGAAAGCCTGCACTGGCCGGGAGAAGTTGGAGAGTCTTCCTAGTACTCTTTTTGAAATGGGCATGACTGGCCACAGCTACAATGTCTACAATGCTGCTTATGCTGTGGCACATGCTTTGCATGTCCTACGTGAATCCAGTCCCAAGTCTAGTCATTTAGTGGAAGGAGGGAGGCTGACATTTCAAAGTTTGAAGCCATGGCAGGTATTACACACTGAAAGCAAAAGTCTATTTTTCAAAACTTTCAAATATGCCATAAAATATATTTGAGTATATCCTTAAACGTTCTTGATGTTGCCTAATCATTAGGAAACCTTTAACTTGAATCTGAGTTTTCTTATTTCCTCCGTCTTCCAAATCTACTTTCCTTTTGCATCATATCTCTTTTACACTGTGACCCTAAAGACCACAGCTGTCTTTTTGTAAGCTGCTGAAAAAGCCATTTTTGGAAGAACATTGGGATATTATATTTCTAAATAAATAATTATTGAAACTAAGCAACCAACATCATGGTAGCACCTTCTTTCAGCAAGATGGCACACTTTTCCATTCTATTAACATTTAAAGTTGCACAAGGACTTTATAAACATCCTTTATAAACAAAACCTGGACTGTTGTGGCAAAGTTCCTTAGGGCTTAACTGTTGGCAGCTTGGAATGTCTTCATTCCAGATCATGGCAGCTTCTCTAGCTTCTGCCCTGAAAATCCAAGAGGAGTGGATACAGGCAGTGGAGATGGGTGGGGAGTACATATCTGTGAGCAAAGCATGGTCTTCTGGGTCCATCACAGAGTGGCACCAAACATTTTGGGATTTCTGAATATCCTGAGGGTGCAGAGACAAAAATCAGGGGGGAAAGGTTTATTGACCTCAAAACACGCTCAGGGGTTTTGTGATGCACCCAGATGCCATTGTGGGAAGCAGGAAACTGGACTAAATAGACAGGACAGTTAAAATATCTCTCCATAAAAATGGCAGTATTAAGAAGCAATATACCTAATAATATCAAGTCACAGTGTGGCATCACATGTTAAAAAAAAAAAAGGTAAAGGACCCCTGACAAGTCTGTTGCTAAATCTGATGTAATATGAATGCATTGTTTTATGTTGGGATTTCATTTCAGATAATGTCTTGCCAAAACAACAAAACACCACCACCTTGATGATGCTTTATTTCATTTATTTTTAAGACAACTTCACAGGGCCATTCCTCCTCTAATTACTGCATCAGTTTCACAATTCTTTGGCTGAATCGCTGCTTCTTCCTAGCCCTACATTGTGGTTACTCATTATGACTGTGGTAATATAGTACAAACTCATGATAAGCCATGAAACATGGGGGGGGGGTTCATATTCTGTTCCTTACTGTTCCAATGGATGTGGAGGGGGTCAGGGTGGGAGAAGAAGCCCCAGAAGAAGGCACCAGATACAACCTTGGTCAAGAACAATCCAGATTGAGGGAAGCTAGACATTTGCCCATTTCATTGCAGAGCTTTTAACCTTCTATTCCCATGGTGTTTCCTTTTCTCATTCACTCAAGCTGCATAACTATATAGGGAGCATCTTGTTCAACAACAGCGTCGGCGAGAGTGTAGCTTTTGATGAAAATGGAGAACTGATTGCAGATTTTGATGTTACCAACTGGGTCACATTCCCCAACGGCTCTTTCGTTAGAGTAAAAGTTGGAAGATTGGCTCCTCGGGATCCTTCAGGCAAAGAGTTAACAATTAATGATGAGCAAATCGAGTGGCATAGAAGTTTTAACCAGGTGAGATGAAGCTGCAGATGCTGGGATGTATGAAACTGGTAATTGTTCCATTTTTAGCATCTAGATTTCCTATTGCCTTCAGGTGCTGAATTGTTCTGAGTAGCATTGCATTTTTAAACTACAGTTTCTTTCCTCCTTAGTAAACCAGCTGTGGGCAGTGAGTAGGTACTATAACCAGTGCTGTTGGCTTTTTATGTCTTTACTTTTTTGTTTTGACATTCAGGTAGGGAATTTAAGTGCTCAATCGATAGGCACCCTTAGGCAATATTTGGCTAGGGCTACTTTAAAATCACCTTTCTCAGTCTTTGGGTGTCCCTTGGGGCTACTCCTTAGTCCTGGAGTGTGAATGCTGTGTGTGGACGTTGGGTTGTGTACAGATGTACAACTCGCTTAGCAAAAAGGAAGATTATTCTTGTGTGACAGAATGTGTCTGTTACATGCCCAGGACTGGAAGGGTGCTTTGCTCCTAGATGTTAATTCAAAACACCTGCCTATACTTAAATAACTTGGTTATCGGATTGCCAGACCTGATATCTAATACAGACATTTCCACCATGATGGAGTCTCTTGAGTCTTCTTCCAGGTGTGTTGGCAAATGATGTTGATCTCAGTTTCATGTTTTGGGACAGGCTGTGCCCCTTTCTGTGTGCAATGACTACTGCTATCCTGGCTCCAGCAGGAAAAAGAAGGAAGGGGAGAAATTCTGTTGCTATGATTGTGCTCCATGTCCGGAAGGGATGGTCTCTCACCAGATGGGTATGAGAAGTAATGTCTAGTAACTGGGGAAACGGGCAGGAAAAAATAATCTAGCCTTGTTGAGCGTCTGCTTTTAAAACTCTTTGGTGTGCAGAATGAGAAAACAAAGCTTCTTATGCAGCATGAGAAGTTAGATGTCTTTAGCTGTCAGTTTCTGCAAACTGTTGTTGGTTGCACAGCTAAACAGAATGATGGACCACCTCTGAGATGTTCCTTTTCTACAATGGGGAATTCTCCACTGGAGGAGACTCCAATGGATAGGGCTATGAAATCAGAATTGTCACTGCTAATCTGTATGGGTAGGCATTACAGAAATTCCTTAGAGTAATGGACTGAGAAGGAGGGCTGACCATGCCATCTTCAAGGATCAAACCAAAGTCTCATGAGACAAATGCATATTTTAGTTTCAACCACTACCTTTGGAATCAGAACATCAGGAACATGGCAGCTATTATGAAATACAGAAGGGAAACCCTTCAAATTCCTCATAGATTCATGAGGTAATTCTATTTACATATTTAAATTTTAGCCATTTGGAGGAGCAAACAGGCTCTTTGCTGTTTTCCTTTGATTTATTATTATTAATTATAAATGATAATAATTGATAATAATTATTATCAAGGCAGTTTACACAAATGAAAACAAGACAGATAAAATGCAAAGAGCTAAAAACATATTTTTAAAAATCATTGCAAATAATTGAACTGTAATTCTATTAAAATACAAATAATAAAAACAAAACAGCACAGCACTATTAAAAGTCATTTATTAAAAAAAAAAAAAACCTGTCATTTCCCAAAGGCTTGTAAGGAAAAAAAGTATTCACCCCCCCCCCAGCAGAGGGACTAGGAGGGAGCTATTCTAACTTCTCTAGGAAGGAACCTCCAAAGTCTGGGAGCAACTATGAATATAAATTTTGCAGGACCATCCCCTGCTGGGGGAAAAGTAGCTTTTGAATAGAAAAAACAACAAAACTTCCTCTTTTTTTGCGATTGTGTTACTGCTTCCATTTCTGCTTATGGAAATTTTATTCTTCCCACATTAGATGGGGAGAATCTTAGGCAATGTCTTGTCAAATCTGGTCTGGAACGTTCATGGATGTATTCAGATCTGAATACATTAGTCACAGTCCTACATGTGACCATTTTACGGTGTCCAAATTCAATTAATAAACAAATCTAAGACCTGAAATGTTTTAATAGCTCTTTCTTCTTTTCAGACATGACTGCCTGTGTCAAATGTCCGGAAGAGGAGTATCCAAATAGTGACCAAAATCAGTGCATTCCCAAGGTGTCCAGCTACCTCTCTTATAAAGAACCTTTAGGAATCACTCTGGCCATCTTGGTTGTTTCTTTCTCTTTGATTACAACTTCAGTACTTGGGATTTTCATGAAGCACAGGGACACTCCCATAGTCAAAGCCAACAACCGGACCCTCACTTACCTCCTCCTCATTTCCCTCCTGCTTTGCTTCCTCTGCTCCTTCCTCTTCATTGGACAGCCTGGAAAGACAACCTGCCTTCTCCGACAAACGGCTTTTGGCATGATCTTCTCTCTGTCCCTTTCCTCTGTTTTGGCAAAAACCATCACGGTGGTTCTGGCATTCATGGCCACAAAACCAGGATCCAGAATGAGACAATGGGTGGGGAAAGGACTGGCCAATTCCATTGTCCTTTCTGGTTTATTTATTCAAGCAAACATTTGCATAGTTTGGCTGATTACTGCTCCTCCGTTCCCAGATGAGGACATGAACTCCCTGAAAGAGGAAATCATCGTGCAATGTAATGAGGGATCAGCTTCCATGTTTTACTGCGTCTTGGGATACATGGGCTTCCTGGGCATTGCCAGTTTCACGGTGGCTTACTTTGCCAGGAAGTTGCCTGACAGTTTCAATGAAGCCAAGTTCATCACTTTCAGCATGTTGGTGTTTTGCAGTGTTTGGTTGTCCTTTATTCCAACATACCTGAGCACCAAAGGGAAATACATGGTGGCTGTGGAGATCTTCTCCATCTTATGCTCCAGT
Source organism: Darevskia mixta (assembly GCA_034641385.1). Lineage (NCBI taxonomy): Eukaryota > Metazoa > Chordata > Lepidosauria > Squamata > Lacertidae > Darevskia > Darevskia mixta. The sequence goes on along the minus strand of JAWWNH010000124.1, from coordinate 4,264,553 downwards.
GCTGGATTGCTGGGTTGCATTTTTTTCCCCAAATGCTACATCATTGTCTTAAGACCTGAGCTGAACAACAAGGAACATTTAACAAGGAGAGAAAAGTAAAGAATTTAAGCTTATAAATTTTTGCTGCTTCATCACACTGTTGACTCATGTTAAGCTTGTGGTCCACCAAGACCCCTAGATCCTTTTCACATGTACTGCTAGTAAGCCAGGTGTCCCCCATCCTATATTTGTGCATCTTGTTCTTCCTGCCAAGTGCAGAACCTGGCATTTGTCGATATTGAAATTCATCTTGTTAGCTTGTGCTCAGTTCTCCAATCTGTTCAGGTCATTTTGAATTCTGATTCTGTCCTCTGCGGCATTAGCTACCCCTCCCAGTTTGGTGTCATCTGCAAATTTGATGAGCATCCCTTCAATTCCTTCATCCAAGTCATTTATAAAAACGTTGAAGCCCAGGACAGTTACCTGGGTCTTCCTTCCCCCTCTTTTTTCATATGTTTTCATGAGTGTTATCTTCATGTATGAAATAAAGCTTTATCCCTTTAACATACACTGTATAATCTTCCTCAAAGGCATACTAACTGTGCAAGTGAAAACTCTTTCCAGTTGTGGTGCTCCCTTGCTGAGATAGCAATGGGCTTTGCTGGTTTCCATATTTAGTTTGAATTAGCTCAAGTGAAAACAAAAAGGAGAGTCTCTTCTGTGGGATTAACGCAAGCCGTACCTACAGAGTACAGTCTGCCCTGTTCTTGTCTACACATCACATGGAAGCATGGGATGAGTAGACCTGACAACGCAGATGGATTACTCTAGCAAACATTGCTTAAGAGCGGCTAGGCAGAACGACTGCATGACCCCAAGTCCGTGTTCTCATAACTTGCACATACCTCTCCCATGAGCACTATGTCTCCCAAGTCCGCATCCCTCAACACAATAACTACAAAGGTTCATGATAAATGAACACACTCCTCAAAGGTGTACTCCCGGATTTAATACACAAGCCATGCTAAATGATGTGTCAATAAGCAAACCATGCTAAACCATGGTAGATAGATGTATGACATGATAGATAGATGCATGACGTAGATCAGAGCACATGCAAGCACTGAAGCATCCTGCCTTACCATTGGATGCTGCAAAGATGAGGCTAGATGGGCGGATAATAATGATTGGCTGTGATTAGCTGATGCTTGTGATTGGTTGTTGTATCTATGCACATGTATTGTATTCCAATAAATACGTGGTGACCGGGAGTATCCATTGCTCTCATCCCACGACTGATTGCACCTGGCAATGGTCTTGTTTCGTTCCTTTCATGAGAGCCCACCATTTGCAGCGCAGCCTCTGCTTTTGCCCAGAGGTTGTTGCTACATCTGGTGAACCCCGACGTGCCCTCTTCGTGTCTTCGTGCCTTCTACTGGGACGTCCCTGGCCCTCCTGTATCCACCGCCTGGAATAGGCTGTGCACCGATCTCGTCGCTGGTCGTCGTGATCCCCTCGTGAGTATGGGAGGGGGTTTTTCACAACTCCAACAGAACCATTTATCTGAGCTGCGTGAATTATCCAGGAAAACCCTCTATATTTTTCAATCTAATGGCAGGTTCTTACAGAATAATATTTCCAAATCTGAATTTGCTTCTTTATTGCAATATGTGTGGCAAAATTGCCCCGCTTCCCCTAAGAGGGGCTCTCTTCAACCATGTATGTGGAGAAAGGTTGAGGATGTTCTTCATCAATCTCCACGTGCACCGCCAAAAATTCTTAATGCCTGGAAGTTAGTTTTTGAATGCCTCTTGGCACATAACCATTCTCTTATTAAACCATTGTTAGACCCCCCATCCTATAATTCTTCTGTCCGCATTGTTGCTCCCTCTGCCACCCTTATCCTTGGTGCTTCGTCAGCCCCTGCTCAGGCACCCCCCTCTCCAGATCCACCCCCTCCACCTCTCCCCCCCCACTCAATCCTGCCAGGGTCTCTGATCCTTTTTGTTTGCCTGCCTCCAACCTGACCCCCTTGCGCTCTAATCACGCCTGCAAAGGTGTCTGATCCTTCTTGCCTGCCTGCATCAAATCCCTCTGTGTCAGACCCTCCTTGTGATTCCAATAGGAACGTTAGAGCAGCTCCTTTTAAAGCCGCTCGTGATGGCAGTCTTTCGGCTGCTGAGCTGCCTGCGTTTTCTGTCTTTCCCGTTAAGGATTTGGCCCGCATGTACCTAACAGGTGTGCTGAATGTGATTGGGACCAGGAATATCGTCACAATGCCTTTGATTTGGCCAATCGCTTGCATTTGCGGTATCCTTCCCTCACACCAGACCATCTTTATGGTGTGGGACAATTTGAAACTGTTGCTTCTCAGGGTCTCCTCCCCCCTGTGCTCTTTGCTCACATCAATGCAGTTGTCTTGCAAGCTTTTGCGAATTTAGAGAACATTGAAAAGGCTACTGAATCACGTTCTAATATTGTTCAGGGCCTTTCAGAGCCATATTCTTCTTTTATTGAGTGTCTCCAATATTCTATTGAACGTCAAATGTCTAATTCTGAGGCTCAATTTGATTTGCTAATGTGTCTGGCTCATCCCAGGACAAGGGAAACTGATTCTAGGGTATGCAGCCAGCCCCGCTATAAAGGCTGCCTCCCTACCCTCTCCTGCAGCACATCTGAAGCCACTCACATCACTGCCTGTACCCATGGAAATCCTGGTGGCTGAATCTTTAGAACTAACCTTCCCCAATGCGCCTTTTGCCTTAAAGGCCCATCTTCCTTCCCCCTGCTCCCATCCTTTCCAAGCCCTTCCCTTCCCACACCCCGCTGCGGAAAGTAAGGGCATTCATGTGGTCACAGGTCTTCTTGATGTTCATGATGGTTTTGACTTTCCTTTGCAGTTACTGTATGATCCCCTGCTCTGTTACCCTTTCCCAACCCCCTGGCCTTCTTCCAGTTTGCAATTCTCTCAATTTCCCCTTGCAGCTTCTGTGCGAACCTGCTTCCCCTTTCCCAGAATTGTAAGTGAATGATAATGGCAGATACCCCCCATCCCTTCTCTCTGCAACTGTCTTTGAAATCTCCAGAACCAGTCTGGATTGATCAATGGCCCCTTCCCTCTGAGAAATTGCTTGCTCTCACTTCTCTAGTTGAGGAACAATTGTCTCTAGGGCATCTTGAATCTACGCTCAGTCAATACAATATTCCAGTTTTTCTATAATAAAAAAGAAAAGTGGAAAAAATGGTGCTTTCTTTAGAATTCTATTCTTCAATCCATGGGGGCGCTACAGTGCAGTCTCCCAAATCCAAATTTCATCCCTGCCTCTTATGATCTGATGGTAGTGGATCTTAAGGATTGTTTCTTTACTATCCCCTTTCATCCTTTTCCTATTTGGGACATAAGGTCCTTGCATATCCCTTCCTTCCCTCATTTTTCCTTTGGCCCCACTATTCTTACTTCCTCCCAATGGCACGCTGTTCATTTGATTGAGGAAGCCTTGCAAACCAAGTGGGTGGATCGTGCAGCTTCTAATGTCTTCTCTCTCTCATATTTCTGAACACCCCCTCTTTGCCCACAGCCGCCTTCATCCAATCCCCTTCTCCTGCTTCCGTACGGATTCTGGAGTGGCTGCATCTACCCCACACCCCCGAGCCACTATCAATCCCAAACCCTCTCAGTTTGCCCAGCTCTGCACCAAAGGCCGTTTTCGTGCAAAAGCTCTTCTTGGCTGTGAACCTGAAACCCTTTTTGTTCCCTGCTCCCTGACCATTTGGGACACATTGTTCATTAATTCTGAAGCCCTTCAGGCTGCTCTTGCTGACTGGCCTGGTAAAGTGAGTTGTCACCACCCCTCTGATCTCCACTTCCAACTCACACGCAATGTCCCCCTTGTCTGGGACCCTCCTTCTCTCAGGGTCCCATTCTTGATGCCTTTACATTGTTTGCAGATGGCAGCAAGACGTATGGCTCCTGCGTCTGGTTTGCTGATTCCAAATGGCATACCTTAATTACACCATCCCAACGCTTGGCTCAAATGTGCAGAACTGGCTGCTGCTCTTCTTGCCCTCCAGCATTTTCCAAAGCAGCCTTTTACCATTTATGCTGCCTATCTCTCCCCTTCTATTGAGCCTGATCTTCTATCCCTTTTTATTGCTAATGAGTCGCTCTGCTCCATTTTTTGCAACGCATATTAGAAGTCATCAGCCCTTCCCAGGCCCTCTGCAGGAAGGCAATGACCATGCAGATCAAGCTGCATCCCAGGGTCCCTCTGCACTTCCACTCAGTGCAATCACCCCATGGGAAAGCCATTCCTTTTTTCATCAAAACAAAAAGGCCCTCATCAAGGAATTTGGCATTACAGGGGCTGAGGCAACTGCTATTCTTCAACAGTGCCCCACCTGCAGTAGGCAGTTTGCCTCAGTCCCCATAGGAGTTAATCCTAAAGGCACATCCGCCTGCCAAATCTGGCAAATGGATGTCACCCAATATGCACCCTTTTTTCCCTGGAAATATCTCCATGTTTCAGTGGATAACCCCATAAGGGTGCCCCCACTCTTCCAGAATTCCAAAACCGTCTCAATTTGTGTCTTTTTACTTTGAATTTTTTAAACCTCACGGGTTCGCCAGCCACATCTGCGGCCACCCGTCATTTTTCTACCTCCCCAGCAGCACGCCCAGTCAAGCCATTGGTTCTTTTTCGCCATCTTCCGGATCCGAAGTGGAAAGGCCCTGGAGAGCTCATCACACATGCCAGAGGCTATGCTGCGGTCCAGTTTTAGGATGAAGTCATATGGGTTCCTGCTCGGGCCGTCTGGCCCTATCACCCCCTCCTTCCTCTACTCCCCCTTCTCCTTCTCCTGCCCCTTTGATTCCTCCACTGCAGGTACTGATGACTGCCACCACTGCATTATTATGGCTCGAAAAGGCAGCACGCTTACATCCACCTTGGTTTACCATACCCAACAGCCTCGTGCTTGCCGCCCTCTTCATCGTACTGCCTGCATAATTCCACAATGTATCACCTCTGCAACTCATCCTCCGGAACTGTCTGCTATCGTCCTGAGGTCCTGGTTCGCCTGAATGTCACCATATGGACTGGACTGGCTAGAACATCCACGCGCCCCAACCCTGCTGGTGATGGCTGCCTGTATTATTTGAATTCCACAGCAGCCCTAAAACAAGGAAAAGAGGAATTCTCTCTCTCATTTGATTCCTGCATTGCCCTCTCCAAGGGTAACGGCATCCCCTGTGGTGCCGCCTCCTGGGTCGCCATATATGCCACCAACCACAAGTACCTGCGTGCCACCAATCTACAATGGCAGTATGGCTCCCCCCAGGCTTGGCTTCCCTGTGCCGGCTCTTCCCGCTGCAACGGCTGGCAATGTGTGTGTGACTACATTGGTGGCGGCTTCACCAGCTGCCCTCACATTTTTTCCTTCCGTAGGTTTCAAGCCAACGTGGTCTCCTTATCCATCAGCAGAAACCACCCACCAGTTGTTAGCCATGGGTTTGGCATCGATGGCACCGGCTCCGACCCCCTCACGTACATCACAGTGACTGTTTCTGAAATATTTGAGGGGTCTCAGCACTCTTCACATTGGTCGGTTTATGACTCTTTGATAAAATTAACCAATAACCCGTTACAAATAAGCCAAAAGCCATTAATTTGTTTTTAGAATTAGCAGAAGATATTGCAAAAGAATTCAGTTTTGTGTGTGGGGGGACAAACATGGGGGAACAATGGCCATGGGAATCTCTTGAAGCCTCCCCAGAAACATACAACAACATGTCCAATGCAGGTAACATTACATCCCGCCTCTCCAATCAAGACATGATTTGGTCTCTCACCACAAACCTAGTTGGACATAACTGCTTCACTCTGCAACGGTTCCATCCCTGTAGGTGATCTCATCCGCTTGGGTCTCTGGGACAACACTTACACCTCATGGGCCTCCCCCAGCGGCATGAGTGCCCCCCATGGTATAACACATCCCTCCTTCCTTTTTTGAATTCCTCTGCCCTTATTCCTTGGGCAGCCCCCCAGAACATGTGTTGGGTATGTGGTAAATTTAATCTAATTGCTGTCTTAAGGTTGTTCAAACATTCACCACAGAAATACGACAGCTGGCACACAATCCAGATCAAGTGTGGGAAGGCCTTAACTTACATGATGCTTTCGGATCATGGTTTCCGAAGCTTCCAGGCCTTCAGGCCATTGTGGCCCTCATTGGCCTTATAGCTATGGGATGCATATTGATTCCCTGTATATTACCTATATTAATGAAAGTAGTTACAAATAGCTTATCATTGCTTGCAGAATGTAAAGCAATTGCTAAAGTTCTGACCATCCTTGCCCAGCAACCTTGTGCTCCACCTCCCTCCCCCGTGGAGGATCTCCTTGCTCTCAATCCATGGGAAGAGGTTTCTCGGACCAGCTCTTTGAGCGTCCAAAAAACTAAAACAGAGGACATGTGGGATTAACGCAAGCCGTACCTACAGAGTACAGTCTGCCCTGTTCTTGTCTACACATCACATGGAAGCATGGGATGAGTAGACCTGACAACGCAGATGGATTACTCTAGCAAACATTGCTTAAGAGCGGCTAGGCAGAACGACTGCATGACCCCAAGTCCGTGTTCTCATAACTTGCACATACCTCTCCCATGAGCACTATGTCTCCCAAGTCCGCATCCCTCAACACAATAACTACAAAGGTTCATGATAAATGAACACACTCCTCAAAGGTGTACTCCCGGATTTAATACACAAGCCATGCTAAATGATGTGTCAATAAGCAAACCATGCTAAACCATGGTAGATAGATGTATGACATGATAGATAGATGCATGACGTAGATCAGAGCACATGCAAGCACTGAAGCATCCTGCCTTACCATTGGATGCTGCAAAGATGAGGCTAGATGGGCGGATAATAATGATTGGCTGTGATTAGCTGATGCTTGTGATTGGTTGTTGTATCTATGCACATGTATTGTATTCCAATAAATACGTGGTGACCGGGAGTATCCATTGCTCTCATCCCACGACTGATTGCACCTGGCAATGGTCTTGTTTCGTTCCTTTCATGAGAGCCCACCATTTGCAGCGCAGCCTCTGCTTTTGCCCAGAGGTTGTTGCTACACTCTTCCCGTCAAAAACTGACTCTCTGTTCCTGAGCCTCTCATCCCTGACACTTGCCTCTCTTCATTCCATTTAATCTACATTAAAATAGTTGGGGTTTCCTCAACAAAGTTCCCAATGGAAGCCCATATGCCCACACATGCAACCACACCCACAGCCTTCGCTCACTTCAACAGTCTGAGCATTAACCACTGAAACATGTAAATACAATACAATGAAATAGTAAATAGTGTGTCATGGGAGGGGGTGGGGAGAAGGGCGTTATGGGTTAGCTTTTGTTCTTGGTCTTATTGTGTGTTCTGTGTTTTTTATCTTGCATTTTTATGTTGTGAACTGCCCTGAGAGCTACGAATGAAAGGTGGTATCCAAATTTTAATGATGATGGTGATCATGATAATGACTTACCTACCAAAGGCTGTGGAGATCTTCTCTATCTTATGCTCCAGTGCTGGATTACCAGGTTGCATTCCCCCCCCCCCAATTGCTACATCATTATCCTGAGGCCGGAGCTGAACAATAAGGAGCATTTAATAAAGAAAGAAAAGTGAACAATATAAGTTTGTCCATGTATTCTGCTGTAATAAAATTCAATTGATCAGGGACATAATTACATCATTTGGCAAGTCAAATTTCTAAAGTTCTTCTTTGAAGGCATTTTGGTTTAAGTGATCCAGAATTAGTTCTGATGTTGTTATGAGTGTTTTGTTTATATGCAATATAAATTTTAACACAAATTTAGATATTTGCCACTCACTGTTCATCAGAAGGATATAAATGTGCTTTAGCAGTCAATCAGAACAAACAGCAATTTGGGCTTTTTCTGGATTGACGTTTGCTTTGATTTACCACTAAAGAGTGGGTTTTCCCTGGGGAAGGAGTGGGGAAAGCGGAAACACACTTGGACCCATGCCTAGAAAGTGTGGGTCAAACAGAAAACTACCATCTAAAACCTATAGCAGTGAAATTGACTTTACTAAATGTATTACATTGCATGTATTGAATGTTTCTCTTTCTCTCTCTCTCTCGGTCTCTCTTTTCTCTCTCCAAGTTTCTTTTCTTTTATCACTTTATTCCTTTATAAATGAAAATATTTCAATTAAATATCAATTAGATGATTGGAGCATGGTGCTGATAAAGGAAAGATTGTAGGTTTGATCCCCATATGAGGTTTTGTTGTTTTATCACTTGTTCTTTGCCACCTTGGGCTCCCTTGAGAGGAAGGGTGGTATATTTATAATGGAATGGAACGGAACATAACTATTTCAGTGGATTAAAAATAGACTACATTTAAAATTATGTAAGCAATGTGGTTGATGTGTTGTGAGTTATGCTGTTTTATGTGTGATGTGAAAAATGAAAATTAATACAAATATTTTTAAAAAACAATTAAAATTAAGTGTCATGAAGTTTTTGTATACTCATGATAATGACCTAGATGGCAACAATATTGGCCATAAAGGCAGAGGCTTCAGTCACATATCTTCCCATGACACCAATTAATTGTTTCTGAGAAACACAGATGAAATTGGGGACAGCCCTTTGCGGTCTATAAAGCTGGTTCAGGGTGGCTTTATAGGTCATCTTTGCAAAGTAATAGCCATTGATAATGTGGAATCCTATAGTGATGTTTGGCAAGAGTTTGGGATTCTTCTCAATCTCCTTTACAGCAATTGCCAGAATGTGCTGGTGCATCTTTGAAATGGAACAGCAATGAGAAGTGTCTTTATTGTCCTTTATTAGCTCAATACAGACTGTGTCCTTGTGCTGAACTTGATATACACATTACATAATTAGGTGTACAATTAAGGGTTTCTAAGTAAACATTTGAACTTATCAATATGATCAGGTTCCACTACAGGGGATGCATTGGGACACCTGATGTCAGTGATCATGGGCAGAAGGACCTACTTGAGGACCAGACCATATCATTTCTGAGGAGGCAGGCTCAGTTGATGTCTGAAGACTATTCCTGCCACTGGGTCTGATCCTGGCGAGAAGGATACACGTATCAACAAGGGTGTTCCTTGACTTAAAGTGTCACCCATGACTTGATCATGGATGGGGAAATTGGCCTCTCATGTGTAACATGAATGTGGTTGGACATGGCAGCTCAGCCTGTTCTTCCTAATGTTTGTCCAACAGGTTTCTCCTATGCATAGGTCTACCATAGGTCCAGATTTTCCTGCACATTACCGGGATTTCAAAGGTGGAAGTGGTGTCCGGGGGGGATCTTTTTGGGCATTTTCGTAGAAAAAAGCTCAACAATTTTGGGGTGTTCTGGTTTTTACTTGGAAGTTGGATAACCCTACCTATGCACAGCAACCTAGGTCATGTAGATGGGAAGCAGGGGTTGCAGTGATGTTTAATAAGTCATTAGTTTTCACCAGGCATCCTATTTTTCTTGTTCAGTCGTTCAGTCGTGTCCAACTCTTCGTGACCCCATGGACCAGAGCACGCCAGGCACGCCTATCCTTCACTGCCTCTCGCAGTTTGGCCAAACTCATGTTAGTAGCTTCGAGAACACTGTCCAACCATCTCATCCTCTGTCGTCCCCTTCTCCTTGTGCCCTCAATCTTTCCCAACATCAGGGTCTTTTCTAGGGAGTCTTCTCTTCTCATGAGGTGGCCAAAGTACTGGAGCCTCAACTTCAGGATCTGTCCTTCTAATGAGCACTCAGGGCTGATTTCTTTAAGAATGGATAGGTTTGATCTTTTTGCAGTCCATGGGGCTCTCAAGAGTCTCCTCCAGCATCCTATTAGGGAGACCCAGTTTTCTTAGTGCATGTTATGGAAGCTGGGTAATAGGGGCAGTACTGGATTGCTTCTTGTGTACCACCCTCACCACTGCACCAAGGATACACTATGCAAGTGCTTCAGGCTGTGTCCGATGTTCTCCTACAGACACCTAGCCTGGTGGTCCTAACATCCATTCCGACACAGCCTTACAAGGGGCCATTCGGGTCTTCATGGAAAGCATGGCCTCCATGGGGCTGTCCCTGAATAAATCTGGCCCTACTCATAGCCATGGACATGCCTTAGATCTGGCGTTTGCCTTTGTGGATGTGGGTGATCTAATATTAAGTTCTAGTAGAACAAAAGAAGTGTCATGGAGACACAGGTCGATTCTCTGCCCAGGGTGGCTCACTACTAGCTCCATCTGGTACACTGACTGAGACCCTGTCGCCTGTGCACTGTCTTGCCAGAGTGGTACATGCTTTGTTTATCTCCTTCTTGGACTACTGCAATGCACTCTATCTGAGGCTACCTTTGAAGGTGACTCGGAAACTGCAACTAATCCAGAATGTGGTAGCCAGACTGGTGACTGGGTAACATTGGTCCTGAAAGATCTGGCACAATTCAAAGTGTTGGTGCTGACCTTTAAAGCCCTAAACGGCCTTGGCCCTGTATACCCGAAGGAGCGTCTCCTTCGTTCAGCCTGGACACTGAGGTCCAGTTCTGAGGGCCTTCTGGCGGTCCCCTCACTGCAAAAAATGAAGTTAGGGAACCCGGCATAGGGCCTTATCCGTAGTGGTGCCTGCCCAGTGGAACACCCTCCCACCAGATGTCAAAGAAATAAAGATTTACAGTATATGACCTTCCATAAACATCTGAAGGCAACTCTGGATCAGGAAGCTTTTAATGTTTGATGTATTATGTATTCTCTTATATTCTGTTGGAAGCCACCCATAGTGGCTTGGGTAACCCAGTCAGATGGGCGGGGTACAAGTAATAAATTACTGTTGTTATTATCGGTAAGGGACTACAAACCAGAATTTGCAAAGGGTCGTGATGAGCCAAGATCCTTGTGACCCCCTCTTTGGCATACTTTCAGAACCAAACCCAAGTTTGTTCACATGAAGTATGTGGAAATGCTCTGAATTAAAAAGGGAAATTACAGAAATTACAAGGGGAAAACTATAAACAGTAATGGAAAGAAGACCGGAGTTTTTTTCACAGATGATTCATAAAACCAGGAAATTTGGGAACAGGTTTCAGTACAGTATGAAGTATTTAAACCAGCAAATGCTATTTCTCTCCCAATCCAGTAAAGGAGAAGCAGCCTTCTATTTGTGGAATTCATGGGATACAACGGCACATTCAGATAGGCATTGATATACACAATTTAGTCCTCATTGCTGGTTCAAATGAAACTCAAGTTAAGCTCTTAAGTCTGAGATATCAGCTCTGTCCTCATCTGATATGGATGCCTGTCCCTCATTGGACCAAATTTTGCCCATGTCTGGAATTGGCTCAGAATCTGTCTTAGATGTCTTAATTCTACAATGTGCTCTTGATAAATATAATTTAGCAAAGGTTAATGTGTAAAAGCTTTATTTTACAGATGAAGGAAAGTCTCAGACAAATTCGAAACTTTTCTACGTTAATATAATAAGAATATTTATTTTTAAGTGCTTGAAGAACTGGTTTCACACAAAGATGCTCAATTTGCCATGTCTGGTGAATTATGTATTAATGAAGAAAACAGAGACAATGCAACTTAAACAAACAACAACAACTATGATCTCCTTATTAAATGTTCTTTGCTGTTCAGCTCAGGCCTCAGAATAATGATATAGCATTTGGGGAAGAAAATAGAACCCAGTAACCCAGCACTGGAGGACAAGATGGAGAAGATCTCCACAGCTACCGTGTATTTTCCTTTTGAGCTCAGGTATGCTGGAACAAAGGACAGCCACACACTGCAAAACACCAACATGCTGAAAGTGATGAATTTGGCTTCGTTGAAACTGTCAGGTAACTTCCTGGCAAAGAAAGCCACGCTGAAACTGGCAATGCCCAGGAAGCCCATGTATCCCAGGACAGAGTAGAACATGGAAGCGGAGCCCTCGTTGCATTCCATTAGGATTTCCCCATTCACAGAGTGCATGTCTGTATCGGGGAATGGAGGAGAATGAGTCAGCCAAGCCATGCAAATGGCTACTTCAATCAATGAGCCAGAAAGAACAATACCATATGCCAGTCTTTTCCCCACCCATTTCCTCATCCTGGATCCTGGCTTGGTTGCTATGAATGCTAGAACCACAGTGATGGTTTTTGCCAAAACAGTGGAAATGGACATGGAGAAAACAATGCCAAAAGCCATTTGTCGGAGAAGGCAGGTCGCCTTTCCAGGCTGTCCAATGAAGAGCAAGGAGCAGAGGAAGCAAAGAAGGAGGGCGATGAGGAGAACGTAGGTGAGGGTCCGATTGTTGGCTTTGACCATGGGAGTGTCTTGGTGCTTCCTAAAGACTGCAAGTATTAAAACTGTGATCACAGAGAACGAAACGGCCAACACGGTGAGGAAGATTCCTAACGGTTCTTTGTAAGAGAGGTAGCTTAGAATCCGGGGAATGCATTGGTTTTTATCCTGGTTGGGATATTGGTCTTCTGGACATATGAAACAAGCATCCATGTCTGAAAAAAGGATGACATATAGAGATATTTCAACTGATTCAGGGAGTAACTGATTTTGAGCAGATTAGAAGCACCTATAAGCCAGGAAATATTTGATTCAGAACTGACAACTCTCATTTATTTTCTAGGTGTGTTTTGGCAAAATTTTCACTCGGCTTTAGTATTCTCCCTCCCTCCAGAAAGAGTGCTATTGGAAGATGGTATTTCACCACATAATGGTCACATTTTTCATGTCGATTTTTCTTTACAAAAAAGGGGTGTGACTATTATGCGAGGAAGAACCCAAGGCATGACTATTATGTGAGGAAACATTTGTTATTCATGAGCAGCCTTCTGTTTATGTTGCTCATGGCAGCTTCACCCACCCGCCCACTCCCCTTGTGCCTTTGGCTGGCACAGAGAATGCGCGCTGAAGGTGCCCTGCCACTATTATGCGGTGGATGCTCTGGAACTGATTTTAGGGACCAAAGAAAGGGGGTGCTATACCGAGTCAGATCCTTAGCATTGCTCACTGTATCTAAAGTAGAAGATTACATTTATTCCTACTGAAATTCATTTTGTTACTTCTTGCCCAACTTTGCAGTCTCTCTCTCTTAAAATCCTTTAGCAACTACTTACTTTGCAGAAATTGTCTACCAGTCTCCAGATGGTGCAAACGCTTTGAGCTGCTCATTCTGCCGATCAGAAAACTCCCAAAGACAGGTGTTGAGACCAGAGCGGACCAGAGAGCTAGTTGTTGACTGACTGTGGCTCCTACCTTTCTGGTTAGAGATCATCCCTTCTGGACATGGAGCACAATTATAGCAGCAGAATTTCTCTCCCTCCTTCTTTTTCCTGCTGTAACCAGGATAGCAGTTGTCATTGCACACTGAAAGAGGCACAACCTGTCCAGAAATGGGACAAGTAAGAGAAGCATAATTTCCCTCCCTCATGCTCTGAGCTTGGAAACATTTTCTTAGGGGAGAAAGTGGGTTCAGGAAGGAGTCCCTGACTTGGTTTCCCAAAATCAGTTCATAAAATAATTGGCACATTGTGGCATTTAATCCGGCTTATTTCAGAAGTGATCTCTTAAGAGTTAAAAAAGATGGCATTTTTCAAGGATGAATGTATGAAATCAAATGTCTGCAAATGTAATGCTACCCAGAAGGATTGAACAGTCAGAACTCTGCACTGGCAAAATTTCCATTCATTCTATTCATGCATGCATCTGAAGTTTTGTCTCACCTGGTTAAAGCTTCTATGCCACACAAGTTGGTCATCATTAATAGTTAACTCTTTGCCTGCTGGAGCCTGAGGATCCAGACTTCCAACTTTGACTCTTTCAAATGATCCATTAGGGAGAGTCACCCAATTTGTAACATCAAAATCTACAATTAATTCTTGATTTGTATCAAAATATACACTCTCTCCAACACTGTTGTTGAACATGGTGTTCTTTAGAAAGCCATGGAGCTTTGGTGAAAGAGACAATGAAACACGGTGAGAATGTGAGTTACTGAGTTCTAGGCTTCTCTAAAGATGGAGCGGACTTGTGTCAGATTGTGTCAGATGAAGCTATTCTCCCCAGTACCAGGTATTCCCCCGTAGTCTATAATATTGTCTCTTTACAGCTCTCCTGATCAAGTTCATGAGACTCTTAGCAAACACATTCTGGCCAACTGCTGTGAGGTGCAATCAATCTCTTGCCAGATGTCCTTCCTCAAGGAAGCGGAGGCCAGGGTCCAAGAAGCTAAATCTTTCCTGATAACACCACCTGTCCAGCCAGTGGTTTACTTCCAGTATTTCCCCCTCTTTTCCTGGGCCACAACCTTCAACAGGAAGGAGTGATGAAAAAACCACCTCTGCCTCTAAGCCCTTCCGCTTCCTACCCTGACTCTCCTACTTCCTTGCTGTATGTTGAAGGCTGTGTCTGGCAGTACTGCTTGTGCCATAGGGGCCAACTCCTAGGGGCTGAGGTCCCTTCAGTCCCCACAATAAAATATTTGAGGGGGTCAGACCTCTCAAAGTTGATGGGCATTGCCAGTCAAATGGTGTACATGTGCCACACCTTGTGATCCATTATGTGGGGCTGGGCTTATCTGCTCCCCCAAATATTGTATTCAAGTTGGCGCCCCTGATTTTTACCACCATGAATCAGAAAGGGGGGAGTGTGGTCTGTCTTTGTAAGGTGTGGCAACTTCTCTGTCACCTCATGAATCATTGCACCTAAGAGACAGCGCACTTCGTAGGATTTCCTGTTATCTCTCTATACTGCTGCTTTTGTCCCCGTCGGTAGGGGGTCCCATACTACCCCCACATGTCTCTTTCTCCTCTGTCAGGAATCATTCTGTACACCATAGGAGCCAACTCTAACGCAAGGGGAAGGACATTCTGCCGTGGGGAACCTTCTGCTTCCCCTTCATTGGAGAACCCTGCTTTTCCTGCGTAGAGCTATTGGCAACGCCCCATGACTGCTGGAATGCTACCTTTGTCACACTGACACGATCTCACATTCTTCCAGGGGTTCGCCTCCTGCCTTGGGTGATCTTTCTCCTCCCGAGGGGCACCCCCTGTGTCACTGTCCCAGGACAGTCCACTCTGTTTTATCAATGAATTCCTCATTTTGCCTGATAACTTGAACCTCATACCTTCTCTTACAGCAAGGCGAGCAGCTTGCACTTGCTTCAGGTGTCGTTTTGCACATTTTCAGACAGGAAGGCAAACATGGCACAGGGACTGCAGGTCACTGCAACCTCCATGTCTCTTGGTTCTATGCACATGGGGAGACAAGCCTTCCCCTCAAACTCTCTTGCTAAATGACCTCACAAACGCCCCTGGTTACAAGTTCACAAGCTCCCAGAGTCTGCAAGCAGCTAGGTAGAACTGCTACTGGCAGAGAACTCCTTGCCCAGCCCACTTCTTCATTCAGCCTGGCTTCCTCTCAGATCAAGCACACCAAGAGCCACAAACCAGCTCACAATCGGCCCTCCAAACAGCTCAGACAAGAAACCAGCCTGAATCCTAAAGAAACAGGCTCACTCTCTTCGGTCTCTTCCACCAATCCCTCACAAATGAGCCTGTTTAAAAGTCCTCCTGGTCAGGTTTATATGGCAGTAAGTCTCGTTCAATGAACTTCTGATGAGACGCACATAGGACTCCCCTCAAAAAGCAAAATAAAACACTGGGATGGATGGGGTTTTTTGCATCTACTTTAAAATTAAGCATATTTGGGTTTGGGTTGTTTTTTGTATTATTATTTCCCCCCCCCCTAGATGTTTAGCTCACTGTTCCCTTATAGGAGGATTATTTTAGTTACAGGTAGGTAGCCGTGTTGGTCTGTCATAGTCAAAACAAAATAAAAAATAAAAAAATTCCTTCCAGTAGCACCTTAGAGACCAACTAAGTTTGTTCTTGGTATGAGCTTTCGTGTGTATCTGAAGAAGTGTGCATGCACACGAAAGCTCATACCAAGAACAAACTTAGTTGGTCTCTAAGGTGCTACTGGAAGGAATTTTTTATTTTTTATTTTGTTTAGGATTATTTGATTGTATTGCATCCTTCCTAACCTGCTGAAGGAATGATCTGCTGACTCTGTACATGTGGATTATTTTCTGTAGATACTCAACTGTTGCTTAATATAATGGTGGCCCCCAGTCAGGGCCTAAGGAGGAATCCATCTTTTTAATGGACACATAGATTCAGAAAACTACAGGTACCTGAGAACTGGGGGAAATCGGTTGTTGTTCATTCCAATTATCTTCTGCAAATATAGTCATTTCTCCCCCACCCCACCCCACCCCCACCCCCACTCCAACCACCAAAAGGAAACAGCCAAATTCCATTTGGGTAAAACACATGAGAAATTGCATTCATCAGTTCAGCACAGCCTGAGTGCAATATGTTTTGTTTTATGACACAGTCGCTAGATCTCAGCAAATAGGTGGAATTACCTGCCATGGCTGTATATAGTGAAATGCCGCCCTCTCTCCTTTTACTAATATTTCATATTTGGATGCGAACATATACGTGGCATGCAAAGCATGCGCCACAGCATAAGCAGCATTGTAGATATTGTAGCTGTGGCCGGTCATATGCATTTCAAAGAAAGTATGAAGAAGGCTCTCCAGCTTCTCTTGGCCTGTGCAGGTCTCCATGCTTTCCACATCCCCAGTGGAAGTTCTTAATGAGCAGCTGAATGCCTGCTCCCAGAAATTCTGAATGAAACCATCTCCTTTTGCCCAAAAGGGTTTGATGTTCCCAAGAAATGTCTGGAAGCCAGGGGGCTCCTTTGAATGAACTGTGAAGGATAGGGCACCATGAAAGCTATCTATGTTCCAAAGCCTTTGAATTGATATTGAATAGAAATCCCATTGGGATGTAACAATCCAGACTTTACCCACAGGTGGCAGTGTATATATTGTTGCAAAAAACAGTAACATTCTTAAAACTTGGAGGGATGGATTTTCTCCATATACAACACATGCATTGCTTTTCCCATCCATTAAAACTTGATATTTGTCCAGCTGTCTTAAAACCATGTCTATCAACTCTTCCATATAAGTCCTCTTTGCAGTTCTAAATATGAAGGCACAACAGATGCCATTTTGAGATAACATTGACTCCATTGTTTGCAAAAACTGATCCCCATTGTCATCATCCACAGCAACAAGCCCAATCCATGTCCATCTGAAATGGTGAAGTAATCTGACAACCCCCCTGTACTGATGGGCTTCATTTGGAACCATCTTGTACAAGGAAGAGAACAGGACTTTGTCATCCTTCACTGGGGCAAATGTTCCATATGTGAGCTGAAAAGAAATATGTGACAATTCATCGCATGGACTAGAGAGCATTACAATATCAGCCATCCTTCTAAAATGCCCATATCTCAATGCTTGGGTCTCACCTGTGGAATCTTGTAGATGGCGGAAATGGTGGCCACATTGGCAGAAGTTTCAGAAGCCAGTGCCCCAATGAGAGCAATGAGGTTGCTCCAGGCATCACACTGGAAGTTGGGAACAAGCCTATACCGTCTGGTAAGCAGGTTCAAGGTGGCCTTATAAGTCATCCTTGCCACATAGTAGCTGTTGAGAATGTGGAATCCCAAGGATATATTTGGCAGGATTTGGGGATTCTCATTAATCTCTTTGATGGCAAAAACCAAGGACAGAATATGCTGGTAGTTCTTTGGCACAGAACTGCAATGGGAATGGTTGACTATTAACCAAAGAAAATAGTGCTGGCATTTATTCTCAGGTAATTGTAATGAGAGTTACTGGCTATTTAATCAAACAAGCAAAAAGGATTTCTCCTTTCATTGTCACACTTCTGCCTACTTTGATGATTATGGCAGAACGTAAAACAATGCAAAAACAGAATAAGAAACGGGTGCATGTGCTCCTTTCAGAGCATACGAGGGCACTAGCAGGATCAAATGTGTAGGCTCCACTTCCCTCAATGCCCTCAATTGCACCTTCAGTTAGAACCATATTCTGTATTCACAAATGTTTTCCCTATTAGCAACCCCTTCATTGGAGAACCCTGCTTTTCCTGAGTAGAGCTATGAGCAACCTCCCATGACTGCAGGATTGCCACCTTTCTCTGCTGTTACTCTGCTGAATGATCTGAACTTGTCATACTACTGAAAGGAAAAGGAAAAGAGTCTTCCTTACACTGGTTTGCCAATGAATGTCTGGGTGGGCCGTTCCATGAAAGAGGGACTGCGGTGAAAGACAAACACCTGGGAAGCAATTTCTCCGATTAAAAAGTCTCCTGGCTGATAAAACTGATGAGGTATAGGAAGAAGATCGTCAGATATACTGCAATTAATGGAATGGGTTTGACATACAGAGTTAGGCAGCAGCAGAAGTGAGAGCAGGACTGGCAGCACGATCCTGTGGACCTCAGCCTGTTCTTTCCACAGCATCTTCTGTCTGGATCCTCACTTTCTCTTCTTGCCGAGAAAGGGAAGAAGTTGAACTCAATGTGGTTTTCTTTTAAAAAAGACTCAGAGGCAGCTGTACAGCTTGAGGGCAAAAATAAATGAAACCTTAAAGTTTGTAAATAGACAATTTTACATATGGGGTGGGGGGGTGGGAAGGGAATCCTATGGTACTAAATCAGACAGAATCATTGACAACAGGATATGCGCTATAAAATCTTTACCCTGAAAGCTCACAAACAGATATTGCAGTGAAGCAGATTTATTTCCTTCTGCCTATGTTTTGGAAGGACAGATCCTGAAGCTGAGGCTCCAATACTTTGGCCACCTCATGAGAAGAAAAGACTCCCTGGAAAAGACCCTGATGTTGGGAAAGATTGAGGGCACAAGGAGAAGGGGACAACAGAGGACGAGATGGTTGGACAGTGTTCTTGAAGCTACCAACATGAGTCTGACCAAACTGCAGGAGGCAGTAGAAGACAGGAGTGCCTGGCGTGCTCTGGTCCAGGGGGTCACGAAGAGTCGGACACAACTAAACGACTAAACAACAACAATAACAACAATAACAATGTTATGGAATCCAGTTTTTCACACTTTGAAATATGGAAGTGGAGGACTATATTATAATAGATGTTCTTTGAAGGTAGCCTGAAATATGTCTTGCCTGTCCTGAGATTCCCCAGGTCTGCACTACATGTTTGTGTTTTTAAGCATCTGGTTTTTCTTATGGTTGATCTTGCAAGGCTATCCATTGAATAACAAGAAGAAAACATATTATTTGAAAATGGTTGGGAAGATAATCACCTCCCTGGTGTCTTGGCCTGGGAGATGGCATCACACATGAGAATCTGATGAGTAGAATTGTTTTCTCTTATCAAATGTTTATTAATTATAATCCTCTCTTTCAAAGGGGATCAGGATGAAATGCAATGCTGTCCATCATAGCAAAAGCCAAAATTTACCACTAGCAGTCATATCACTAGATGTGTGTAAAGCCTTTGATAGAGTCAACTGGCAGTTCCTAGAAGGGTTGATGTCAAAAATGAACATGGACCATAAACAACCAAAACCACCACACAATGGCTGAAAATGTAATAAAAGATTTACTGGAATACTCTTCTGAAAAACTAATAGTCCTTCAATTAAGCCACATGATTAACAAAGCCATATATAAGTCGTATAATAGAATGTATAATGTTCACGTAACTGAACCATTCAGCAACAGGTTGGGTAGAGCAACAAAATCTTGGTGCCAACAAAACGTTCACAATTAGTTGATGGTGAATTGATAGTAGAATTCTTCAACGGTTAAAAGCAAAAATCTCATGGATGTAATAGTAGATGAAGAATAGTAGATGAAGAATATTTATATGAGTCTTGCAACATCACCAACATCTTCCAGCCAAAATCAATACAAGTGGCACATGAGAAGGACGAATATAAATATTCTTCATCTACTATTCTTCATCTGGGACAGAGCAACAGGAGCTCACCCTGTTGTATGGATTTGAACTGCTGACCTTCCAATCAACAAGCCCAAGATGCTCAGAGGTTTAAACCACAGCACCACCTGAGTCCCTGATGTAGGAGTAAATCCTATGCAACCAAGCAAGACTTATTTCTCAGAAGACATGGGGAGGAGAAGTCACCCATTTGTGTTGAAGTAAGAGTACGGAGTCTAATGTATATGCTTATTATTTTGCCTTCTCTGCCAGCTTCCAGTATTTCAGAATCAGTGGTTTTTCCCTGTCCTCTTTCCATCCACTATCTCATACAGATGAAAAATTCAGTTTCCCTTCTGCTTCACTCCCAATATTTATATTACAATTTATTCACACATACACCACCTTTCTGGAATAACATGAGTCTGCCCAATGATCTTGTCTCCTTGGTTCAAAGTGTGTTCTTTACCATGCAAAAGGGAGCTTCCTCTTCTCTCTTTCTGGCTAGGTGCTGCCCCTTGGTTTGTGTAATGATCGCTGCCAGCCAGGCTACAGCCGGAAAAAGAAGGAGGGGCTGCCATTTTGTTGCTATGACTGTACTTCATGTCCAGATGGGATGATTTCGAATCAAATGGGTAGGAGACATTATCTGCTACAGTGGAAACTCACTTGCTGAACATAATCCATTCCGAAAGACTGTTTGACTTTCAAAATGTTTGACAACCGAGGCACATTGGGTGGTCTGCAAAGTCCATTGAAAAAATGGAGAAATGAGCCTTGGAAGTCATTTGACTTCTGAGGAGCATTAGAAAATGGAAGCATTCACTTCCGGGTTGTGGGTGTTGAAAACTGAAATGTTTTACATCCGAAGCGTTGAACAAATGACGTTCCACTGTATTTTATAAAATGCTTCCTAATCTATTTCAACAGTTTCCCCTTATTAATAGTTCAGTACTCCTAAACAGAACAGCAGTTGCACTCAGATCTGGAAGAAAGAAGACGGACACAGAGAGTTGGGCAGACTAGAGCTGCATCTTTAACCTTTCCAAAGTAGATCTGTGGAAATAGGAGTGGATCCTCTCCGGTGTTTTCTGCCTGCTCCCCTCCTGCCACAGCTTGTGGAGTCAGGGAAGACTTGCCTAACCCTCCATCCCCATAGTTTTAGGGGTGAGAGAGCCAGAAACACAAAATCAAATTCTGCTGTTCCAAGATATCACAGTGGGCTTCTCACTTTTCAGCAGAGATGACTCTTTGCTCTTTCAATGGCACCATATTAAAAGTCGTCAATACTTTGCTTCCTAAATTCCTGGTGATTTGATTGATACCACCTATATGGTTTATGAAGAAAAAATACATGTTGCATTTTACTGGTTTCCACTTATCTCTGATACTTGTTTCCAACTAACTATTGCCTCAGAATTGTGTTTTGGGGGCAGAAGCAATATTTCTTTCAAAGGAGATGGAGGAATCCATTTCATTACAAAGAATGACACATGACAGAAGAAAAAGGTGGCCTTGTTTGATGGAACTCATATTAATTTGATTTCTTTAGATATGGATTATTGTTTCAAATGCCAAAAAGGTCAATTTCCAAACCAGAACAGAGATCAATGCATTCCCAAGAGAGAAAATTTCCTTTCCTACGCCGAGCCTTTGGGATTCACATTAGCTGCCTTAGCTCTGCTCTTCGCTCTGGTCACAGCCTTGGTCCTTGGCGTCTTCTCTAAGAACGGGGACACTCCCATTGTCAAAGCCAACAACCGGGACCTCACCTACACTCTGCTCCTTGCCCTGTTGCTCTGCTTCCTCTGCTCCTTGCTGTTCATTGGCCAGCCTCACCCAGTGAGCTGCTCTTTATGACAAACGGCCTTTGGCATCATCTTCTCCATTGCGGTGTCTTGTGTCTTGGCAAAAACCATCACGGTGGTTCTGGCCTTCATGGCCACCAAACCAGGATCCAGGATGAGGAAATGGGTGGGGAAATCTCTGGCCAACTCTGTTCTTCTGGCTTGCTGCTCACTTCAGGCCACTATTTGTGCTGTTTGGCTCTGTACGGCTCCTCCCTTCCCAGATGTGGACATGAACTCTCTGGCGGAGGAAATCATCGTGGAATGCAACGAAGGCTCTGCCACCATGTTTTATTGTGTCCTGGGGTACCTGGGATTCCTGGCCATTGTCAGCTTCACCATGGCTTTCCTGGCCAGGAAGTTGCCAGACAGTTTCAACGAAGCCAAGTTCATCACCTTCAGCATGTTGGTGTTCTGCAGCGTCTGGCTGTCCTTTGTTCCCTCTTATCTGAGCACCAAAGGAAAGCAGATGGTGGCTGTGGAGATCTTCTGCATCTTGGCCTCCAGTGCAGGCTTGCTCGCTTGCATCTTCTTCCCCAAAGTGTACATAATCCTTCTGAGGCCCGACTTGAACAGCAAAGACCACTTGATTCGGAGGAGCAAATAAGAGTCAACTTGCGTTGATGCCTTTAATTCTTGCTTTATTAGAAAATGCAAACATTTATTGGAAGTAAACCGACCAAGGAAATCCCTTGTGTGTCCCAATTCTTATCTTTTTCATAATCAGTTTTCTCTCATCTCTCTTGTCATTGTCTATTTATTTACAGCATTTTATAAAATCTGTGCTCAAAGTGGTTCACACAAAAATCTAAGCCTAAACCTAGTAATGCATAAGAACATTGGGAGAACTTGTGGGATCTGGTCCTTGATGCATTTAGTCCAGCATCCTGTTCTCACAAGGGGCAACCAGATTATCATTAATATTATTTATTCAATTTGTATACCTATTATTATTATTATTATTATTATTATTATTATTAACCCCTGCTGATTTGAGTGGGTTGCCCCAGCCACTCTTGGTGGCTTCCAACATATTTTAAAACATAATAAAACATTACACATTAGAAGGCTTCTAAAGGTTATATAGCCATTCATCTCCTTGACATCTGATGGGATGGCATTCCCCAGGGAAGGAGCCACTACCGAGAAGGCCCTCTGCCTGCTTCCCTGTAACCTCACTTCTCTCAGAGCTGGACCTCAGTGTCCTGGCTGAAAGATCGGGGATCCTTCAGGTATACACTCATAGATCTCAGGTGTCAGGTGTCCCACACAATATGCGACCTCTGACAGTTTTATGACTGCAGATTTAGTCAGCAATTAACAGGCTCAGCCGTCTGAGCTTCATTAACTCATTCATCACTTTCCGAGTCAGTTGCCAAATCTTGCTTCTTTTTCCGGCAAAGGCATGATACTCTGCACCTCTTCCCCCTCCTTTTCCCTGCTTTTCTGCTAAACGACTCAATCTCTGGCTTTGGGGGACTCTGGTACTCCGAGCCCACCCCCCTCCTCTGTTGGATCCAGTTCTCTCTGCTCTGTGTTACTTTCAGAACTGCCAGGCTGCATTCCTGAGTTAGAGAAGTCTATCTCACTCTCACTGTGTGAAGGAATCAGGTTCCTACTACTCTCTAGTTCCTCCCCTCCCCCTTCGGATTCCTCTCTGTCTGTCAGAAAGGGAACATCTCTGACATCAGGGTTGTTCACCACATGGAGTTGCAATATTACAACCACAACCCACATAATAACATTAAGAACAGCAACAAACCAACAATCTCCCCTTCCACAACACATTTAATAGGGCGCTGGAGGTCAACCAACCAAAGGCCTGGTTGAAGAGGAAGGTTTTTGCCTTCTAGTCTAACCTAGAGGTTACCAGAACAAAGGCAACATTACTTTGGCTTTGCCTGGCCATGAGCAGAAGCTGGTGGAAGGCATTCTGCACCAAGGAGGCCACCTGAGCCTCAAGCCCCAGCGGTTGATCAAGAGCTGTGAACCTGATCCTTCAGAGGGGATTCAGCTCCATCAAAAGCAGACAATCTCCCATCCATCAGGTCTAAGGAACCACCCACAAACTGTGCCTCTCTCTTGTCTGGATTGAGTTTCAGATTTATGGACTCTCATCCTGTCCATTACCAAGACAACAATCCAGCACATAAACTGCCAATCTTGCAGGTGAAAAGGAGAAGTAGAGGTGTGTGTGATCAGCATATTGCTGACGACATGCTCCAAACATGAAAGGCAGAACCCCAAATGGAACTTTAGTTACTGACACCTGCTAGTGGTCAGGATGTGGGTGTGATAGGAAGACAAGGATCAGCAAGTATAGACATCAATTCACACTTATCCCCAGGTATTTTTGCTTGGCTTAGCAAATAGTTGCACAGGGATATAAACCAAATTAGGGTAGAGTCATTAGTTGATCGTGATGGGCTGGAAATCTTGCGGTATCTCAGCCAATGGGAAGTTAAGGGAGGGCACCTGCACTTCAAGTAATAGGGGATATAAGTTCATGCTTGGTCAGTTTTGAGTGTGCCTACTTTTGGGACACCCACTCTTGCAAGAGCATTTTGTCATCAATAAACTCTTTTCTGCTTTACCAGTTTTGTTCAGATTTTTTTATTTTGAGGTTCTCAGACCCACTTCTAACACTCTCCCAGATTAGCACTTGACCTGTACTGTAGAATTATAGGCCATGCAACTTTTTGAAGATATCTGCTTTCTCATGTGACCCGTTAACCAACCACACAAGAGCCACTAAAGAACGTACTAGAATTAGTTGTTTAACCAATCAAAACTCAAATTGTTTTCTGTAACCACACAGCAATATATGTTTGAACATTTTAGCAAATAAAACCCCTATACCGAACATTAATCCCCCCCGCCCTCCCAGCCCAGCTTGCTGTCCTCTCCTTGCTCATTTTTGTCAGCCAGTAGGGGCAAGGGGCAAATGCAAATGGAACACAAAACTCACTGTTATAGGCAAATGTAACTGTTATTGGAAAACACAACTGTGCAAAGTGTAACTGTATAAAGCATGAAGCTACTGAAAGGGCAACTGCAATAACTAGACTGGAAAATGTAAAAACAGTAATAACCAGAATGTATCCTTTCAAAAATGCGATTGCAATCTGTCAGCTTTGACAAATTTGACAGAAACGCACTGCCACCTACTGGGTCTATAGCAAAAGCCACCAATTCAACTTCAACTGATTTATTGAATGGTTCATTCAGAAAACAGTGCAGGCCATTCATAAAGAATCAGCAGTTCATTCATAAATATGTCTGCTGTATTTTCGCAGCTACAGGGACTAGCAGGGAACACCTTTCATTCTTCTCTGAATGAATCGCTGCAAGTATCAGGTCTTATCCTGCAACCACAACACAACACAAAACCATTCCGGTTTTCTATTCTTCATGGAGCTGGGAAGGTTCATAAGAACCCAGATTAGGAGCCGCACTGAGAAGAGCTGGAGATAACTTCTAAGACTTTGCCAACCTTTCGCCCCCCAGGAGAGCCTTTCCCTTGGCTGCTTCCATCACAAGGGACATCTTACTGTCTGCAAGTCCAAGAATGTTTGACCATGCAAGAATGGAACTGCTCCAAGAATCCTCATAGGGAAGCCGAACCTCACATTGCTGGGAAACAGTGAAAGCCCAAGAAATACATTCTATATTATGTTCCCTTGCCCCATAAACAGGTAATAATTAGAACATAACCCTTCAGATTGTCTCTGTCGCTCACTTTCTAAATTTCAGGATCTCACTGGTTTTTCCATTCTCACATGCCACAACACATGTCTCTTATGTTTCAAGTTGCACCACTGCATTTAGGCCGTCATTGTCACCTGCTGGGTCCCTCACGTTGCTCTCCTACTTTAGATGACAAAATACATTTCTCCATATGCATTTCTCTACATCTTTACATATAATTAGTAGATTAAGCTGTTGGTTCATGCAAGAAGGGTTTTCTGAAGTGTTTAGAAACACAAATGTTTGGCAAACACTAACTATTTTTCGATTTTGCGAGGAAATGTAATACCCTGTATTGCACCTGCAACTGAAGTCTGCATTATTCTGTTTCCCTCCTCTCCTTAACTGGTGTACAAGGATACACCAGTTGTTGTTGTTGCTGCTGCTCTTGTTGTTACACCCCTGAGGTCCAAAATCCTAAAAATCACGTCTCTATTGGTGACGCATGTACACTTGAGGAATGTGGGGCATGTGGGATTGAGGAAGAGATTTGGAAAAACTAGGGGGCTCCCTTCAGATTCCCCTTTGCAGGTGGGCTGCTTCCTTTCCTGTGACTCGGCATTCCCAGTGCACCGTTCAATGAGAAATATGTATGATTATTTTGCTCTTATCATTTTGTCTCACAGAGCACAATGCTCAATGGAGAAAACTTTGGAACTACTAATTATCTCAAACTGATGGGTTTCATCATCCATCTTGCCACATCCCAGGCTATGAACATAGTCAGTATCAGAGTGTAAATGAGTATGTTAAATCAACCCTGTGTCATTCAGACCTCCAGTGAGAAATTCTACACAAAGAGGATCTCATGGGTCAGATCTTTGGCACTTTCCCTTAATTAAAGTAATCCAGAGCTATTAAATGAAAGTTCTGGTGATGCAATTCATGGTGGATGAGAGAGAAATCTGCCTTTCTGCATAACTGTTGGTCAAGATGGGAGGAACTTCTCTGCTGCTGCTCCTTCTCTTCCTGTGGCTCCAGATGCCTCCAACTGAGTGCAAGGAAGACTCTGAGAGATGCACCATGACGGATCCTTTCCAGCTTCCATACCAGTATTATCAGAGAGGGGACCTGATCATTGGAGGAATTGTTACTTATTTGGGCTATGTATCTGAAGAAATAGACCTCCATGATCACCCAAACACAAAGTTTACAGATGAACCCTTGTAAGGAAATAACTCTAGCTGTCATAGAGTACACTTCTATATGCTGCTGTAGGCTACAACTACACCATACAAACCATGGCATGCTCAGAAAATATTTGACTTTTTTCCATGTACAAAGGTTAAAAATACATTTTCTTCTCTTTATATTGTGATCTTGGCATCTTCTTCTGTGTTGCTTCATTCCTCATCTGGAGGTTTCTGTCATCTGCCTCTTCTGCTTTCTCCTCACCTGATCTCATGTTTCTCACCTGATCTCATGCTTTATCCTCTTCCTCCCTCTGTGTTTCCTTTCACACCAAGGATGGATAGTTTTACTTTGCAGCAAAACTTGATCCCCACATTCACAATCACCATAATTTAATCTGACAGTCACAGATGCAGTGAGTCAAGGATATCATAGATTCTGGATTATATTCCCAGCTGTACTACTTAAACAATACTGGTTAAAAAGTAACTGAAGTGTTGCAAACTTATTTTTTTCAAAACAAAGAATCTAGCTGAGATATGGTCAGAGTAGACCAACTGAAATTAATACCTCTAAGTTTACCTGATCATAAGAGGTAAGAGAACAACTTTTATATGTGTGTGTGTTGCAGGATGTGAATGTTCTGCACAAAATTAAATGCTTTTTAGACGCTATATTCCTAAAGGTGACTGAATACTGAGCATGGATTTCCATTATCACGTGTTAGGAAGCACAATGCATATGAGTTTTTTGCTTCTTTGTGTTATTTAATCTTTCAGTATTTGCTGGGAAAGGTCCGGAAAGATGAATACCTCTGACACATTGTACAACTCTTTTATTAGTTCAATGCTGAAGTACTACCAGAATACCCTCTCCCTGGTGTTTGCTGTGAAAGAAATCAATGAGAACCCCAACATCGTCCCAAATATGAGCTTTGGGTTCCACCTCTATGATAGCTTCGTAAATACAAGGATGACTTATCAGAACACCCTGAAACTTCTGTCCACCACAGAGAGGATTGTCCCCAACTTCAAATGTGACAAGAAAAGAAATATGATAGCTGTTATTGGAGCACTTGACTCTGACATCACCCTTCACATGATTACGATCTTAGGCATCTACAAGATTCCACAGGTATAATAATAATAATAATAATAATAATAATAATAATAATAATAATAATAGTATTTATATGCCACCAATCTGAATGGATTGACCCAGGCACTCTGGGTAGCTTCAACCAAGTTATAAAACCATAGTAAAGTATCAAACATTAAAAACCTCTCAATAGAGGGCTGCTTTCAGATGTTTTCTAAAAGTCAGAGACCGGTAGTTGTTTATTTCCTTGACATCTGAAAGGAAGGCGTTCCACAGGGAGGGCACCACCATCAAGATGGCCTTCTGGTTCTCTGTAGCTTCACATCTTGCAGTAAGGGAGCCAGTATAAGATCCTTGCAGCTGGACCTCCGTGAACAATGGGAATGGAGACGCTCCTTCAGGTCTACTGGGCCGAGGCTATTTAGGGCTTTAAAGGTCAACACCAACACTTTAAATTGTGCTTGGAAATGTACTGGGAGCAAATGTAGGTCTTTGAAGTCCTGTGTTATATAGTCCCAGTGGACACTCCCAGTCACCAGTCTAGCTGCCGCATTCTGGATTAGTTGTCGTTCTTGGGTCACCTTCCAAGGCAGCCCCACGTAGAGTGTATTGCAGTAGTCCAAGCAAGAGATAGTGAGTATGTAAGCTGTGACACTTTTCTGCATCTGGAACAATAATTATCTTCTGGTTCGCCATACTTCCTTTTACCTTGGTTCATTTTTCTGAAAATGAAAGTGAGAAAGAAAAATATATAACTGATACAAAAGTCTCTGGCTTTGCTCATTTTTTCGGTAAAAAATCGTACCTGGAGAAATAAAGAGTTCACTCCCTGATATTGATGGTCTCCATTTGGGGCAGGCAGCTGTGCAGTCATGGTTGGAAGGGCTTTGGTGCTTCCCTGACTTCCTGTCCCAGGTGTCACTGCAGCTTGTCTGGAAGGAGGGAGGGGAAGGGAGAGGGAGGGAGGTTGGTGCAGTGCAAATGCACCAGTAGGAATCCTCCTCCCAGGAAGCTACACAGCACCAGTTGCGAGAGGGCAGAGAAACGATGGTACCCAGCTACTGCTGGAGATATGCACTAGCTTATGGTGAGATCAACATGCATCCATAAATGGATTCTTCCCTCCTTTTGCCTTCTACTCCACAAGAATGTTGAAGGAATGGCCGTGATGGCCCCTCCCCACAAGCTGAAATATTTACAGTACTTCATTGATGCATTGATGAGTAATGGATTCAATGTTTTATGTTATAACACCTCTAAAACAAGGAACTTTTGCTTCCATTCATTCAAATTCCTCCGATATTGAAAACTAAAGAATCTAGTTTTACCTTCAATAAATTCTCAGGGGTTCCATTTCAGGCCGTTATGTGGGATGAATCCTAACCGTTTGCTATAACTCTTCAATTATTGTGAGACTGATTTCTTCCTTAGATTGCTTATTGTGTATTAGCTCCAGTGAGGAGGACCGAGTTTCAGCTCCAAACCTTCTTCCGGACGGTGCCCAATGAGAAATATCAATATGCAGGGATTGTCAAGCTACTTCTTCATTTCCAATGGACGTGGGTCGGACTTGTTGCTTCAGATGATGAAAATGGAGAGAAGTTTGTGCAAATCTTAGTGCCAATGCTCTCCCAGCATGGAGTCTGCACAGCCTTCAAGGAAAAATTACCAGCCATATCTCAAGGAGTAGATCATTTCAGTTCACTGGAACTCATTCGGGCTAAGTCCTTTTTCCTGATGGTGTCAGAAGTCAACATATTGGTTCTATGTGCAGAACCTCCGACCATTACCATTTTGAAATGGATTATTTATTTTTCTTCATTAACTGAAGATATTGCAGAGAATTCTAAAGGCAGAGTGTGGATTTTCACAGCCCAATGGGCCTTCTCATCATTAACAATCCAGAGGTATAACGACATTCAAGTCTTTGATGGTGCCCTGTCTTTTGCAATTCACACAGAAAAAGTCCAGGGATTTAAAGAATTCCTTCAGACCCTGAACCCCAACTCTCCAAATGGAGATGGGTTCCTCCAGACTTTTTGGGAACAGGCATTCAGCTGCTTATTTTCAGTTTCCAATGACCCCAATGAAAGCACAGACACATGCACAGGCAAAGAGAGTCTGGAGAGCCTTCCTGGGCATATTTTTGAAATGACCATGACTGGTCAAAGTTACAGTACCTATAATGCA
This sequence comes from Darevskia mixta, assembly GCA_034641385.1. Classification (NCBI taxonomy): domain Eukaryota; kingdom Metazoa; phylum Chordata; class Lepidosauria; order Squamata; family Lacertidae; genus Darevskia; species Darevskia mixta. The sequence continues at coordinate 4,234,645 of JAWWNH010000124.1, read as the reverse complement.
GTTTATGCCATTGCATATTCTTTGCACAAGATTCTCTCATCCAAGCCAAACCACAGAGAGATAGCAAGCAGAGGTGGACTCAATCCTCCCCAACTGCTACCTTGGCAGGTAAGATTTCATATTCAGAATAATCTTTGCTTGGGGCTAATCTATTGGGTGATGTCACACAGTCCACAGACTGAATACACATGGAAGAAAAACACCCTTTACAGCATTTTTCTTTTCCTCACAAAACAAAGGTTCTTTTCAGTGCTTCCATGTTTTCTCTTGCCTTCAAGTTGGAGGAGAATCCATATATTCCCTGTACTTCCCCTTCAAGCTGCAGAGGTGGAAGTATCTCCTCCTGCACTTCCTCACACAGAAATGCCACCTCTTTGTAGAACTCAACAATATTGTGGAAGGAGCTGAAGCATGTTCTGCTGTCATTTTTTGAAATAAAACCACAGAAAAACCTCCAACATAAAAAAAACTTCCCTGCAATATGAGTGCTTAGATAAACTGAATAGACGGCAAGCATCATAAGGTCCTTAAGGTCCATGAATAACCATAGTTTAGAGGTCCTGGGCCCTGAGGAAGTCAGACCATCCTCCACCAGGGCCAGGGCTTTTTCAGTGGCTCCGACCTGGTGGAATGCTCTGTCCCACGAGACCAGGGCCATACAGGACTTGATCTCCTTCTGCCGGGCCAGCTATTCCGCCTGGCCTTTAATTTGAACTCAGCCTGATCTTTGATTTCCCTTTTTACATGCTCTGGGACCCCACAGCTAATTCTCCTCTGGCCTCCTCGCTGGCCCAAGTAGGACTAATTTAGCCAGCTAGCCCTGGTGACTATATAATGTTTATTGGATGGATTTCCCCCAATATTGATTTTTGAACTTTGAATTTTATTGTTATTCATGCTTTCATACTGTATTTTATTACGGAACGGGGGGGGGGAGAGACACCTAAGCGAAGTCTGCTCCTGAGTAAACTTATAGGATATGGAGCGATGCCCTTAAGGGAGTCCTTCTGGAGAGCGGCTCCCGCCATGATCTCTCAAGCGACAGATCACGATCACGTACCCACAGGAAGGGAAACCCAAAGAACAATTGCCAGCTAAATTTCTTTCCTCCAGGCCCATTAAGGGTGATAGACCAAGCCAGCCAAACCCTTTGTCATGTGGTGGAGAAACACTCAGGGTGAATTCCTCAGTACTAATCTTACATTTGCATTTAATTTCCTCTGTGTTAATCCTGTGTAACCCTCCCCTTCTCTGAGGTATTACCCATGTAAGAGTGATGGAGTGATGCTTAGTGAACTGTGTTCTGGGAAATTGAGGGAAGTTTTAAAAGTTCTTCCCACCCCATCTTTGCTGTTCAATCTTCGCCTTGAACCTGTTGCACAATAAACGTTGTTCTCCTTTGCTCCATTTGGTGGCTGGTCTCCTTTTTTCTCCGCAAAGAACCACAGGCTTTCCCTGAAGGGCCAGGTGGCTGAGCAGCCTCGCACCTGGAGTTTTTCCCTAACAATTTTATGCTGATTTTATGTTGTATTACAATTAAGTGTTTTAAATCTGTAGTTAGCCGCCCTGCGCCTGGGGTCCTGAACCAGGAAGGGAGGGGTATAACTAAAAAATTGTTGTTGTTGTTGTTGTTGTTGTTGTTGTTACTGTTGTTGTTATCATTATTATCATTATGCATTCCATATAAAAATGGTTCTGAAACTAGACTTGTTTCATTATCCATGTGATAATGTGCACAGGCAGGGAAGAGAAAGAAGAAGATAAGATGATAAGATAAGATAAGATAAGATAAGATAAGATAAGATAAGATAAGATAAGATAAGATAAGATAAGATAATTTATTGTCATTGCACAAGTACAAGCACAACGCTATACAAGTGCAATGAAATTGCATGCCACCCCGTAAAAAACAGAAAGAAAGAAAAAACAAAACAAAACACAGCACAAAACACACACACACAAAAAAAGCCACACATACACCCATCACAGTTCTCCAAGGTCATATTATCTGGTTACAGCATTTAAGATGGTTATAGCTCTTAGGTAGAAACTGTTCTTCAATCTATTTGTTCTTGATCTAATTGTTCTATATCTTCTACCCGAAGGCAGTGGTGCAAAGAGACTATATCCTGGATGAGATGGATCCTTTAAAATATTGTTAACCTTTTTAAGGCAACAGGAACTGTATAGTTCTTCCAGAGATGGGAGAGGATGACCAATAATATTTTGGGCTGTGGTTATGACCTTCTGAAGTATCGTCTTCTCCCTGGCTGCGCAGCTGGAGAACCAAGCACAAATACAGTATATAAGAATGCTCTCTATGGAGCCTTGGTAGAAGGACACCAGCAGTCTCTCACTCAGATTGTTCTTCTTTAAAAGTCTGAGGAAATAAATTCTCTGCTGGGCCTTCTTTACCAGAGCAGTAGTATTTGCGCTCCAAGTCATACCCTGCTCTATAATCACTCCCAAAAACTTGAATACAGCCACCCTCTCCACCTGGTCCCCGCCGATATATAGGGGCTGAATATCCACCTTTTCCCCCCTATAATCCACCACCAGTTCCTTGGTCTTGGCAGTATTTAGAGCCAGATTGTTATCACTACACCAAGCACAGAACTGCTCCACCTCATCCCGATAGGCAGACTCATCCCCTCCTGAAATGAGCCCCACCACAGTAGTGTCATCAGCAAACTTGATGATTTTGTTGCTGGAATAGATGTCTGTGCAGTCATACGTATAGAGGGTATAGAGCAGGGGACTCAACACACAACCCTGTGGTGAGCCGGTGTTAAGGCTAAGGGCTGTGGACATATGTGACCCTACTCTAACCCTCTGAGAACGATCTGACAGAAAGTTCAAAACCCAGAGACAAATGGAGTTAGAAAGTCCAATCGCCTCTAGCTTGGACACCAGTCTATGGGGGAGGATCGTGTTGAAAGCAGAGCTGAAATCCACGAACAGCAGCCTCGCATAACTCCCCGGCTGCTCCAGATGGGACAGAGCAGCATGAAGAGTGGTGGTGATGCCATCTTCCAAGGATCTGTTTGCCCTGTATGCAAACTGGTAGTTGTCAAAGGTCGATGGAAGACAGGAAATAATGTGACTGCGTACCAGAAATAGGAAGAATGAAGAATGCATTTGAAATTATATAGCTTTGTTTCTACCCCTGACTTCCAAAACATTCTGTCCACCAATAACAACTATTTTCTAGAGCCTGCATTTCTTTCTGAACCATAAAGGAACTTATATGGCTGTTTTAAATGTAATTGCACTTCCCTCCTGAGGCCAGGTGAGCAAGGCAGTGCATTCCATGCCAGCTTCGGCGAAGGAGACACAAGACCACCGGGTGCATCCCAGAGGCCAGGAAAGAAGGTGCCCCCTTGCTTCCCAGGCTGTGGGGAGGTCATGACAGGGTTCTAGGGGCATCCCTGGGTCCTCCTGCAACCTTCCCAGAGCCTAGGAAGCATCTCTCCGCCTTGTGGAGGGCAGTTCCAGGGGTTTCTGACTTTCCACGATTTTACCTTTCCACATGGAACCCCAGAACTGACCCTTCAAAGGCTTAAATGTCAGGCCAAGTGTACTTCCTAGAAATCCATATGTGCTCCAAAGGTGGACCACACCATTTTTTACTCCTTTCCATTGTGTAACATATATTGATTGATACTTTTTCCTTTCCAAAACCAATCAAGCGTCTCCTTTTCTTTTCTTTTTCAACTTTGCCTTGTTCTATCCTGTCTAGCTTCTCTCTTTCCTGAGGAGTATCTCCTTCAACAACAGTGCTGGGGACTTTGTGTCTTTTGATGAGAATGGGGAACTGGCCGCTGGATTTGATGTTCTGAACTGGGTTACTTTCCCCAACCAAACCTTCTCACGGGTGAAAGTAGGAAAGATAGAACCGCAGGAGTCGCACTATGTAGACTTCAGCATGGATGAAGAAGACATCACATGGCACAAAGCATTCAATCAGGTGGGAGTGGACTCTTGGTTTTGTAAAAAGGGAGCTACAAGAGAGTAAGCTCTCCTGCCGGTCTTAGCCAGATCACATTAATGTAGGACTGAAGGTAAAGGGAAGGCAAAGGACCCCTGGATGGTTAAGTCCATTGTAGCGCTCATCTCACATTTTCAGGCCATGTCTGTAGGCCATGTCTGCAGTTTGTCTGCAGACAGCTTTCCAGGACATGTGGCCATCATGACTAAACTGCTTCTGGCACAAGAGAACACTGTGATGAATGCCAGCGTGCATGGAAACTTCGTTTACCTTCCCGTTGCAGTGGTACCAATGTATCAACTTGCACTGGGATGCTTTTGAACTGCTAGGTTGGCAGGAACTGGGACAGAGCAACTGGAGCTCACCCTGTTGTGTGGATTTGAACAGCCGGCCTTCCGATAAACAAGCCCAAGTGGCTCACTGGTTTAGACCACAGCACACCTGAGTCCCTAATGTAGGAGTAAATCCTATGTTGCATGGCAAGGTCCCCACCCCCCGCCCCCCGCTTTGTTGAATAAAGACACATGACTCAATTAATTAAGGTTAATGGGCTAAAAAAGGCCACAACTTTATTGGTTACAGATGATGAGCGGTATTGGCTTAGGCATTGGATCTAACCAACTATATCTGACTCCAGCTCGTCTGCTGGGAGTCCGGGAAGCGTTAACCACCAGTAGGGGGAGTCCTGCTGGGTGGGTAAACCAGAGCACTAGAAGTCAAAAGAGAGGCCACCCCCCCCCCGACCAACCGGATTGGCCGGCCCGGCCAGTGACACTGCCGGGAAACCCCAAACGCACAGGGCCGGTCACCTACCCCCTGCGCACGTGGAGGGGTTGTGAGAGCCCACAACACCACCTCCTAAGGCGGAAGTGGCCATATCAAACAACACTTCTTTTTAAGAAGACAAGGGGAGGATAAGTTGTCCATTTGTGTTGAAGGAAGAGTACTTGTCTTGTAGTGTTTCTCTGAGCCTAATGTATATGCTCCCTATTTTGCCTTCTCTGCCAACTAAATCAATTTCCCTTCTCCTTGACTCTCCTTGACTTCTGTTTCACCCCCAATATTTATATTACAATTTATTCACACATAAAACACCTTTCTGGAATAACATGAATCTGCCCAATGATCTTGTCTGCTTGCTTCAAACTGTGTTCTTTACCATGCAAAAGGGAGCTTCCTCTTCTCCTCTCTTTCTGGGTAGGTGCTGCCCCTTGGTTTGTGTAATGATCGCTGCCAGCCAGGCTACAGCCGGAAAAAGAAGGAGGGGCTGCCATTTTGTTGCTATGACTGTGCTTCATGTCCAGATGGGATGATTTCAAATCAAACGGGTAGGAGACATCATCTGCTCTTTTATACAGTGCTTCCTAATCTATTTCAACAGTTTCCCCTTATTAATAGTTCAGTACTCCTAAACAGAACACTCAGATCTGGAAGAAAGAAGGCGGACACAGAGAGTTGGGCAAACTAGAGCCACAACTTTAACCTTTCCAAAGTAGATCTGTGGAAATAGGTGTGGATCATGTCCAGTGTTCTCTGCCTGCTCCCCTCCTGCCACAGCTTGTGGGGTCAGGGAAGACTTGCCTAACCCTCCATCCCCATAGTTTTAGGGCTGAGAGCCAGAAACACAAAATCAAATTCTGCTGTTCCAAGATATCACAGTGGGCTTCTCACTTTTCAGCAGAGATGACTCTTTGCTCTTTCAATGGCACCATATGAAAAGTCGTCAATACTTTGCTTCCTAAATTCCTGGTGATTTCATTGATACCACCTATATGGTTTATAAAGAAAAAATACCTGTTGCATTTTATTGGTTTCCACTTATCTCTGATACTTTTTCCCAACTAATTAATGGCACAGAATTGTGTTTTGGGGGCAGGAGAAATATTTCTTTCAAGGGAGATTTGAAGTGCCATTGGAGATGGAGGAATCCATTTCATTGCAGTGGTACCTCAGGTTAAGAATTCAATTCGTTCTGGAGGTCCGTTCTTAACCTGAAACTGTTCTTAACCTGAGGTACCACTTTGGCTAATGGGGCCTCCTGCTGCTGCTGCCGCCGCACGATTTCTCTTCTCATCCTGAAGCAAAGTTCTTAACCCGAGGTACTACCGGTATTTCTGGGTTAGCAGAGTCTGTAACCTGAAGCGTCTGTAACCTGAAGCGTCTGTAACCTGAAGCGTCTGTAACCTGAAGCGTCTGTAACCTGAGGTACCACTGTACAAAGAATGAAACTTTTCAGAAGAAAAAAAAAGGTTGCCTTGCTTCTTGGAACTCATATATCTTTAATCTGATTTTTTTTAGATATGGATTATTGTTTCAAATGCCAGGATGGTCGATTTCCAAACCAGAACAGAGATCAATGCATTCCCAAGAGCCAAAATTTCCTTTCCTACGCCAAGCCTTTGGGATTCACATTAGCTGCCTTAGCTCTGCTCTTCGCTCTGGTCACAGCCTTGGTCCTTGGCGTCTTCTCTAAGAACGGGGACACTCCCATTGTCAAAGCCAACAACCGGGACCTCACCTACACTCTGCTCCTTGCCCTGTTGCTCTGCTTCCTCTGCTCCTTGCTGTTCATTGGCCAGCCTCACCCAGTGAGCTGCTCTTTACGACAAACGGCCTTTGGCATCATCTTCTCCATTGCGGTGTCTTGTGTCTTGGCAAAAACCATCACGGTGGTTCTGGCCTTCATGGCCACCAAGCCAGGATCCAGGATGAGGAAATGGGTGGGGAAATCTCTGGCCAACTCTGTTCTTCTGGCTTGCGGCTCACTTCAGGCCACTATTTGTGCTGTTTGGCTCTGTACGGCTCCTCCCTTCCCAGATGTGGACATGAACTCTCTGGCGGAGGAAGTCATCGTGGAATGCAACGAAGGCTCTGCCACCATGTTTTATTGTGTCCTGGGGTACCTGGGATTCCTGGCCATTGTCAGCTTCACCATGGCTTTCCTGGCCAGGAAGTTGCCAGACAGTTTCAACGAAGCCAAGTTCATCACCTTCAGCATGTTGGTGTTCTGCAGCGTTTGGCTGTCCTTTGTTCCCTCTTATCTGAGCACCAAAGGAAAGCAGATGGTGGCTGTGGAGATCTTCTGCATCTTGGCCTCCAGTGCAGGCCTTCTCGCTTGCATCTTCTTCCCCAAATTGTACATAATCCTTCTGAGGCCCGACTTGAACAGCAAAGACCACTTGATTCGGAGGAGCAAATAAGAGTCAACTTGCGTTGATGCCTTTAATTGTTGCATTATTAGAAAATGTAGACATGTATTGGAAGAAGACCCACCAAGGAAAACATACTACAAAACTCTAGATTACCCTCCTCAGCAGTCGCATGTAAATGTTAAACTACATTTCGGATAAAATTGAACCCTGAAGAGCCCCACATGGAAGGCTCCATGAGGCCAAGTGACATTCCCCAAGCATCAGCTGTCAGGAACGTTCCTCCTCAGAGTGACAGAGAGGGCTCCGAGGACCAAGGGGGGGTGGCAGGCAGAAAGAGACAGAGGTTTGCTTTCTTCACATGCAGAGAGTGAAGTGAGCCCCTCCCATCCTGGAATGCAGGTCTTCAATTTTCAGGACAGCGTAAGGCAGGCAGAGGGGTCGCATTTCTCAGACACACTCTCAGGGGAGGAGGGACAATCTGCTCCTGAGCCTCCTCAGAAGGATGGGCAGAGTTCAGGCTTGGCATCAAGTCTACAGAAGGAGGGGCAGCCGATGGCGTATATCCTGTTGGAAAAGAGCCCACCCTCCAGTGGGCTCAACTGACCCATCTAGTGAGGAAGATTGAGTTGTGTGCTCTGACTGAACTACAGTGTAAATACCAATAAATCTTAAAGTTATAAAACCGCCATCCTGCCGTCTCTTGGTGTGAGAGGGAGATTGTAAATCCTGACAGCTTTAGCCCTCCAATCTCTCTCTGCACAGCGGAAGGCTAATTGTGAGCAGCACAATGGAAGGACAGCAGCCGTCAGCCAGTGGGGGAGTTGGAGCCGCTGGAACTGCAAGCAACCCCCTTAATGATTCATGGCAACGCAATCTACAGTTGAAGTCACAATTGGATAATTTAGCCGTAGCTTTTTCAGAACAACGGTCGCAGCTGGAAGAGGAGAGAGCGAGCAGAGCCAGTAAGATGTCTGTCCTCACCCCAGCTAAATATCCTGGCAAGCTGTCTGAGTACCTGGCTTTTAAGACTTTATTTTCTGGACCTGAGAGTGGGAGATTTTAAACACGATAAGGAAAGGGTGGCTTTTATAATAAGTCTGCTGGTGGGAGGAGCAAAACAATGGACTATTCCACTTATGGCCAGCAGGCACCCAGCACTTTCAGACCTGGGGGCCTTTGTAAAATTGATGGACCATATTTTTGAAGATCCGCTACAAGGTGCCGTGGCTTCCCAGCAGTTAATGAGCCTGCACCAGGGCAATAAATTTGTCTCTGATTATTGGTCTTCGTTCAACATGCTTGTTCAGAAACTTGGGTGGCAGGCTAACAGTGAGCCCCTGGCTGCGTTGTACAGAGCTGGGTTGAACGACCACATACAGGATGAATTAGTGAGAATGCCCTCCCCCCCCCCAAGAATTGTTTGACTCTTTAGTGAGAACTCCTTTGCAGCAGAGATTGCAGGAGGAGAAGGGGCAGAGAAGGACGATGTTCCTGAGAGGCCACATTCCTGACATACCAGAATCCAGAGTTGGCAGCATGCGCAGACAGGCAGAAAAGCCTGAGCCTATGCAACTGGGCTCAGTGAGGCGAGGGGCCCTCTGTTGCAACTCAAACGAGAATCAAAGAACACAGCAACACGAGACCAAGAGCAATGAATATAAATTCTAAAGAGCTTTCGTAAGAAGCATGAACATTCCAAGGGAAATTCCTCCTATCAATGTAACAAAATATAATGCGTATAAATAGTCTCTACTAATTCAACCCAGTAAGTATAGTATTCCAGCAAAGCCGAAGTGAAGACACTAATGAATATAATATTCCAACGGACAGCATTTCCGGATAATGTCACTGTTTTGGTGTTACATCGTTATCAAACGATGTATGATAAATTTAAAGCTGCAAAATGATAAACACGACAATACAGATGTGTACTAACAAAGATTGAAAAACATAATGAATATAAAGCAATAAATGGAAGAATAGTAAAACAGAAAAACATACCCCATCTTGTGGCATAGAAAGCATACTAAGGGACAGTGCTCATAATGATATGTAAACACTGCCAACGCATGGAAGGCTAACGAAGAGTTATAAAGCCGTATGCAGGTGTAGCCAATAACAGTACAATAAAGCTGTATATAAACTTAAAGCTACAGAGGTGGGACACGCCCAAAGCTGAGGTATACAAACATATACAAATATAATACATAACAAGTACATGAATCATATAAATAACCAACATAAAAAGGTTGAAAGGCGAGATTTCAATGTTATAACATATACATGTGAAGCCAGGGGCACTACCCTAATGGCATACAGATAGGAAGGCACGGTATGCCCAGTCCCAATGAAATATAGTACAGAAGGAATAAAAAGCAATTAAAGTTTCCTCCTAGCATGGTGGCGAGCACCTACTTTCTTCCTTACGTCCCCTGCCACACAGACAGGATACTTCTCGTGTTCAAGGGGCTTATCGTAGAGGGGTCTGGCTTGCTGGGCACATCCTCCCCCACTGGGCAGCTCTGAATGGCAGAGTCTCCTGGTTGGCAAGACGTGGTATGGAGTGGTATGAATTCATGCCCATCGTGACGTCTACTGCGGTGCAACATGCCCCCCCTGGTGTGTTGGTCGTTCAGCTGGGCAAGAACGACTTGGTTCTAAGGAAGGGCATTGACCTGACCTGGAACATCAAAGAGGAATTTGATAGGCTTTTGGCCCAGTAACCATAATTTGGTCTCAGGCAATGGAGAAGTGTTGCTGGCATGATTCCCCTGACCCGGTGGCAATTAATAGGACCAGAAAGAAGGCTAATCGTTGAATGGCTGTGTGATACGGCATTCCAACATCATTTTCAACCAGGAGGCCTTGTTCCGTAACAACCGTGTACATCTTTCTGACATGGGAAGCTATATTTGGCTGAAAAGCATCGTAGGGGACATTAGAGGTTGGTTGCACATTTGAGGGTGTTGGCGGTGAGCTTGAGAGGTGGTTACCATTGGGTAAGCATTTGTTTAAGGGAGGGCAGGCTGTAGCCTCTGCATGCCCCTCCTCAATAAGGCTATCCTGTTAAAGGGATCTGGGTGTGTGGATCCTGTCCGAAGCCGAGGCATGGGCTAGGGCCATGCCACGACCCCAATGGGGACCCCTCGGGGTGCCCCTATTTTATGTCAGTCATAGGGCTCCCCCTTCTGGTGGTTTACCCATAGTTCGACTCCCTGCAGACAGGCAGGAGTCAAGATATAGCCTGGTCTAACCCATTGCCTAAGCCAAACTACTCACTTTTGTAACCAATAAAGTTGTGGCCTGTTTTAGCACTTTCTCAGGATATTGTGTTTATTATTCATTGGGAACTGCGGTGCGTGGGGCCTTGGCAGGCAACACAAATGTCAGGCAAATATTAACCATTTCTCTATTTTGTGAGGAAATGTAATACCTGTATTGCACCTGCAACTGGAGTCTGCATTATTTTAACTGTTTCCTCCCTCCCCTGAACTGGTGTACAAGGATACACCAGTTATTGTTCTTGCTGCTTCTACTGTTGTTACACCCCTGAGGTCCAAAATCCTAAAAATCACATCTCCATTGGTGACACATGTACACTTGAGGAATGTGGGGCATGTGGGATTGAGAAAGAGATTTGGAAAAACTAGGGAGCTCCTTCAGATTACCGGTTTGCAGGTGGGCTGCTTGCTTTCCTGTGACTCTCCATTCCCAGTGCACCGCTCAACGAGAAATATGTATGATTATTTTGATCTTATTATTTTGTCTCACAGAGCAGAAAGCTCAACGGAGATTACTTTGGAATGAGTAATTATCTCAAACTGATGGGTTTCATCATCCATATTGCCTAATCCCATGTCAGACTATGAACACAGTCAGAGTGTAAAAGCATATATTAAATAAATCCTGAGATATTCAGAGCCCCAATGAGAAATTCTGAACACACAGGTTTTCATGGGTCAGATCTTTAACACTTTCCCTTAATCAAAGTAATTCTGGTAATGCAATTTATAATGGATGAGAAATAAATCTGCCTTTCTGCATAACTGTTGGTCAAGATGAGAGGAGCATTTCTTCTGCTGCTCCTTCTCTTCCTGTGGCTCCAGATGCCTCCAACTGAGTGCAAGGAAGACTCTGAGAGATGCACCATGACGGATCCTTTCGAGTTTCCATACCAGTATTATCAGAGAGGGGACCTGATCATTGGAGGAATTATTAATACTTTTGGCTATGCATCTGAAGAAATAGATTTCACGGACCATCCAAACACAACGTTTACAGATGAACTTTTGTAAGGAAATAACTCTTTTTCCCATGTATGAAGGTTAAGAATACATTTTCTATTCTATATATTGTGATCTTGCCATCTTCTTCTGTGTTGCTTTGTTCCTCATCTGGAGGTTTCTGTCTTCTGCCTCTTCTGCTTTCTCCTCACCTGATCTCATGTTTTTCACATGATCTCATGCTTTATCCTCATCCTCCCATTGTGTTTCCTTTCACACCAAGGATGGATGGTTTTACTTTGCAGCAAAGCTTGATCCCCACTTTCACAATCACCATCATTTAATCTGACAGTCACAGATGCTGTGAGACAGGAATATCATAGATTCTGGATTATTTTCCCAGCTGGACCATTTAAACAATATTTTAAAAATATTGGGTAAAGATAACGGAAGTGTTGCAAACGGGGTTTTTTTTTCTAAACAAAGTATGTAACTGAGGTATATAGTAGACCAACTGAAATTAATACCTCTAAGTTTGTCTGATCTATTAATCATAACAGATAAGCAAATAACTTTTATATGTGTGTGTTGCAGGATGTGAATGTTCTGCACAAAATTTAATGTGTTTCACCGTTTCCACTTTTTTATTGCTTTTCTTGCACAATAAAAATTATACATACAAAACCCAAATAGGAAACCAAAATAAACATAAAAATACAACAATCCTTAAATTTCTAAAGGAAAGTTATATTACTTATGTTTCTTCTTAATTCACAATTCCTTAATTTTCTCCCTTAGACTTCCGTCCTCATTGAGGGTCTGTCTCTCTTTTTTCATTTAGTACCACTGCTTCAAAACTCATTATCTCATTTTCTTTATTATTTATAACCTGTATTCTTTTTTTAGCTTATATTTTGCGAGGTTTAATCAAAGCAAGTCCAGGTTTTTACTTGTGGACAATGATTAATTAAATATTCCTTATAACTATTCCTTATGAATTCCCCATTCTTTTTGTAGCTTTGCATTGGTGGTCTCCTAATTGTCTCTGTCATTTTTGCTAATTCTAAGTATTCAAACAATTTCTCCTGCCATTCCTCTTTTGATGGTATAGATTCTCCCTTCCATCTTCTGGCGACCAGTATTCTGGCTGCTGCCGTAGCATCTAAGAATATGCTTCTTTTTTCCTTAGAAATCTCTGGACCCAATATTCCCAGGAGGAAGGCTTCTGGCTCTTTTGAAAAAGTTTGTTTGAACATTTTTTAAATTTCATTGTAAATCATATCTTTTTTCGTTCTTTCTTACAACTTCACCATATGTGAATCATTGTCCCTTCATCCGGTTTACACCTCCAGCATGTGTTGGAACCCGTTTTGTACATCCTTGCCAATTTACTGGGGGTTATAGACACCTATAGAACATTTTCATGTAATTTTCCCTTAATGTATAACAGACTGTAAATTTCCATTCTCTATTCCACAACCTTTCCCATGTCGACATTTGACCGTTTTTTCCCAAAATCAATTGCCCATTTAGTCATAACTTCCTTGACCTCCTTGTCTTTAACTTCCCATTCTAATAGGAGTCTATACATTTTTTATATTACTTTTGTCTTACTTTATATTAGATTCTTAGTCAGTTTTGATTCTTCTGTGCGAAACATTTTTTCTTATTAACCATAAACACCTCATTTAGTTGATGGAATTGCAACCAATCCATTGCTCAATGTCTGATATCCTCATTTATTTATTTTTTATTCTTAATGGATTATCTCCCTTTTCCAATAATTCTTTATAAGTAGCCCATTTTGTCTCCATATTCTTTCTTTTTACTGATATAACCTCCAGGAGGCTTTGAATATGGGTTTCCTTAGGATATGATTTAAGAAGCCCCTTTGGACTTTAACATTTTCATATCCCAAGTAAGCTTCTTCTTCTTTGGCGATCCCTCGTAGCTGAGTAAGATTGTCTTCCATAAACTCGGTCTTAACAGTGAGTCTGTCTGTGGAGGCGAATTCTGGATCCACACGTCCTTCCACAGCGGGGACAATGGTTTCCGGGCGGAAGTCAATCACGGTGTGGATTTGCCAAGCGTGCCTTCCTCTTAGCACGTTTCTCCCTTGCATTCTGAGTTCTAGTGTCTTCGGAGCCCATGACACCTTTGGTAAAGGCTGTTCTCCACCTGGAGCGCTCGCAGGCCAGTGTTTCCCAATTGTCGGTGTTTATACTATATTTTTTAAAATTTGCCTTGAAACAGTTTTAAACCTCTTTTGTTGACTACCAGCATTATGCTTTCCATTTTTAAGTTCGAAATAGAGTAGCTGCTTTGGAAGACGGTCATCAGGCATCTGCACAATGGGACCAGTCCAGCAAAGTTGATGTTGAAGATTTATTGCTTCAACACTGGTGAACTTTGCTTCTTCCAGTACACTGGTATTAGTTCACCTGCCTTCCCAAGTCATGTGTAAAAAATTTCAGAGAAACCATTGATGGAATCGTTCCAGGAGTTGGAGATGGTGTTTATAAGTGGCTCATGTTTCACAAGCATACAGTAAGGTTGGTAGTGCTTTGTAAACTACAGTAAGGTTGGTAGTGCTTTGTAAATCCCTGCGAATGTCCCAGTCGTCAAACACTCTGCACTTCAATCGGGAGAAAGCTGCACTCGCAGAGCTCAGGCGATGCTGGATTTTGGCATCAGTGTCGGCCCTTGTGGAAAGATAACTGCCCAGGTAGGAGAAGTGATCAACATTTTCCAACGTTACACCATTGAGTTGGATTTGTGGTGCTGGAGAGGCGTTATTTTGTACTTGTTGCTGCAGCACTTTGGGGTTTTTTTGGATGTTGACCGATAGGCCCAGCTTTTCGTAAGCTTCTGCAAAGATATTTAGGATGGTTTGGAGGTCATCCTCTGAGCGTGCGCACCCCAAGTTGTCATCTGCATACTGCCACCCATAACAATAGTCGAAACCCTCCAAATCTAGTAAATCAGAGTTCTGCAATAACATCCATTCCATTAGCCAACTTAAACAGGCTGCATCATAATAAAGCTTCAGGTCTGGCAATGCAAATCCCCCTCTTTCCTTACCATCTATTAATAGTTTGTGTTTTATCCTGGGTTTTTGGCATTGCAAGATAAATCTCGATAGATCTTTCTGCCACCTCTTATAGCATTCTGTTCCCCCTACCACCGGTATCATTTGAAGCAAAAATATCATCTTTGGGAGAACATTCATCTTTACCATGGATATCCTTCCCCAGAGAGACAAATTTAGTCGGATCCATATTTCCAGATCTTTTTAAATTTCCTTCCAGGTTTTAGAGTAGTTGTCATTTAAAAAATTGGTCTTTTTGTTTGTAATCCAAATTCCTAAATATTTAATCATATTTACTATTGTTAATCCTGAAAGTTTTTGAAGTTCTTCTTTCTATTGGATTTTCATGTTTTTGGCCAACAGCTTCATTTTATTTACATTTAATTTAAATCCCACCACTTTTGCAAATTCATATATTCTTTCCAGAGGTTTTTTTTTTTTTTTTTTAGAATCACTACCGGATTCTCTGTTGCTATAATAAGATCGTTGGCAAGTGCCTTTATTTTAAAAGATTTACCTCCCACTACTTTTCCTTTTCTTTCTTGATCTTTCCTTATTGTGATTGCTAGTATTTCTAACACCATAATAAACAAGAGTGGTGACAGAAGGCAGCCTTGCCTTGTCCCTTTACTTCTTCTAAAGCCTTCAGTTATTTCATTATTTATACTCAATCTCGCACTCTGATTCTGGTATATTGTCTCTATGCCCCGACTGACGAGAGTGGTGCTGTGGTCTAAACCACGGAGCCTTGGGATTGCTTTCTTTCTCTCTTCTTTGAAGGACATTTTGTTGGATAAGGAAACCTCGCGTGATTGCTTTGCTAGCGTCCCATACACTATAATCTAACTTTTCCTCCTCTAATTTATGGTAAAAATCAACTTTCCTTTCATTCGGTGCATCGATTCCTATGATTACAATTTTTTTATTTTTGGGATGTTACTTTTATCGCAATTATTCTGCCTTCATAATCTTCTAATAAGAACTTCAACTCTAATTTTGGATTTACATACATTATTATACCTCTTTTTTTTAGTTATGTCTGATTAAATTGAATACTTTTTATTTCTTTATTTTATACTATTTTTATTGGTTTTCCATTTAGTAATATACAATCACATCATTGTTATCAACTTTACTTTCAAGCCCTTCGACTTCCTTCCCTCCCACTTTATGGCTTTCAAATTTAACCTTTGTATCATTGCATTTTACACATTTTCCAATTTTAAGTCCACTTATTACAAAAAAAACCCATTAAAAGAAAAGTTAAAATAAAAAGGAAGAAAATGTCACATTACAGGTCTTCACACACCCCTGCTAGTGATGTTAATGGCTTACAGTGATTTTTCAAATACCATATATATTTCCTCCAGTCTTTTTGGAATACTTGATCTTGCTGGTTCCAGATTTTCCCTGTCAGCTTCATCAGTTCAGCAAAGTCCATCATCTTCGTCTGTCACTCTTCTTTCGTTGGTATTTCTCGCTGTTTCCATTTTTGGGCTAAAAGAATTCTTCCTGCAGTTGTTGCATACATAAAAAGTCTCCTATCTTCCCTTGCTATATCTTCACCTACTATACCTAAAAAGGGGGGTGTCTGGTTTTTTAACAAAAGTACTTTTAAACACTTTCTTTAACTCATTATATATCATTTCCCAGAAAGCCTTTACCACATTACATGTGGTGAAAAGTACCTTCCTTCCCTTTACATTTCCAGCATACATTAGTTCTTGCTAAATACCATCTAAACATCATTTTCATTAAAAAAAAATTGAATGCTTTTTAGATGCTATATCCCTAAAGCTGAATGAATACTGAGCATGGATTTCCATTATCAACTGTTAGGAAGCACAATGGCACAATGCATAGGAGTTTTTTTGCTTATTTGTGGGAAAAGCCAGGAAATCACCAACAATTCTTTTATTAGCTCAACATTTAAGGACTACCAGAATACCCTCTCCCTGGTGTTTGCTGTGAAAGAAATCAATGAGAATCCTAACATCGTACCGAATATGAGCTTTGGGTTCAACCTCTTTGATAGCTTCGTAAATGCAAGGATGACTTATCAGAACACCCTGAAACTTCTGTCCACCACAGAAAGGATTGTCCCCAACTTCAAATGTGAGAAGAAGAAAAATATGATAGCTGTTATTGGAGCACTTGACTCTGACATCTCCCTTCACATGACTACGATCTTAGGCATCTACAAAATAGCACAGGTATAATAATAATAATAATAATAATAATAATAATAATAATAATAATAATATGCCACCCATCTTACTGGGTTGATCTAGCCACTCCGGGTAGCTTCAACCAAGTTATAAAACAACAGTAAAGCATCAAACATTAGAAACTTCCCTAAACAAGGCTGCCTTCAGGTGTTTTCTAAAAATCAGTTGTTTTTTTCCTTGACATCTGATGGGAGGGCATTCCACAGGGCGGGCGCCACCACCAAGAAGGCCCTCTGCCTGGTTCTTTGTAACCTCACTTCATGCAGGGAGGGAACTGCCAGAAGACCCTCAGAGCTGGACTCAGGGTCTGGTCTGAATGATGGGGATGGAGACACTCCTTCAGGTCTACTGGGCCGAGGCCATTTAGGGCTTTGAAGGTCAGCACCAACACTTGGAATTGTGCTCAGAAACATACTGGGAGCCAATGTCAATACTTTACAACCAGTTTTATATAGTCTGGGCGGCCACTCCCAGTCACCAGTCTAGCTGCCGCATTCTGGATTAGTTGCAGTTTCCACACCACCTTCAAAGGTAGCCCCACGGAGATTGTATTGCAGTAGTGAGATAGTATGTGAGCTGTGAAGCTCTCCTGCCTCTGGTACAATAATTATCTTCTGGTTCTCCATACTTCCTTTTACCTTAGATCATTTTTTTTGGAAAAAGGGAGTAAGAAAGAAAAATATATAACTGATACAAAACTGTCTAGCTTTGCTCCATTTTTGGTAATAAAATCGTACCTGGAAAAATAAAGAGTTCACTCCCTGATATTGATGGTCTCCATTTGGGGCAAGGAGCTATGTGGTCGTGGTTGGAAGGGCTTTGGTGCTTCCCTGACTTCCTGTCCCAGGTGTCACTGCAGCTTGTCTGGAAGGAGGGAGGGGAAGGGAGAGGGAGGGAGGTTGGTGCAGTGCAAATGCACCAGTAGGAATCCTCCTCCTCCCAGGAAGATGCACAGCACCCGTTGCGAGAGGGCAGAGAAACGATGGTACCCAGCTACTGCTGGATACGCACTAGCTTGTGGTGAGATCAACATGCATCCATAAGTGGATTCTTCCCTCTTTTTGCCTTTTTCTGTTGCACAAGGACGTTGAAGGAATGGCCGTGATGGCCTCTCCCAACCAGCTGGTTTCATCTATGCTGGCATTAATCTGTGTACCGGTAATTAATTTGTGAATGTCTGTTTCCTTCAGTTTCTCCTGTTTCCAATCTCAAGGGATGACCACAAAAATTCGTCCATTTCTCCCATTTTTTCCTAATCCACATATTTTCCAGCAATTTCTACAAGGTAATATATTTTTGGGTTTTATTTTCCCTAAGAATTGCACTTTTATGACAAGTGTCACTTCATAAAATCATTTATTTTTGGTTGGAGAAGGGAAATGTAAAATACAGAAAAGTACAAAGGTCAAAGGACAGTTGCATTTTGGTTCACAAATTGTTTCTGGAATTCTGAGTGAGGTAAATTTGCATTCAAATGTGAACCTAACTGGATTTCCCTCCTATCCCTTGCCGTGTCTCATCAGAAAGGGATGTTGCTTGTCCATATGTTGCCCACTAGCCCCAGCCTCTATAAGTCAATGGTCAAGGATGACCACTTGGAGTCCAGGAAGTTCTCAAGGGCCATGAAGTGAACCAGGATGTCCAGGTACAAAGAGTTTCTGGACAGACAATCCAAACACAGTTTCATTGAGCTGTACTTCCTTCCTTCCAACTTGTAGGAAAATGTCCAGATCTTGCACTAGTTTAGTGGTGTATTTCAGCACAAATTATAGGAAAACGTGAAGTCTTAATTTTGTTATCTTTCCAAGTGGTTGCAATCAAGCTAAACAAAATGCTCTATGGGTAGGGGGGCATGCAAAATAATCAGTCACTGAAGAAGAAAATGAATATGCCTCAAATGTCTGATGCTTTCCGTGAAATTCGTTGACATTATCTAGTACCTTACTGCAAAACCGAAATAGTTAATCAAAAGGGTAATTCAGGGAAGAAATGACAATATTGTTGGCATTAGGGAAGATTGGAGCATTTAATCCTCATAGATCTAATATCACTTAAGAAATATTTCACTTTCTACATACTTCATTGTAAATGATAAACCTGAACAAGATGTTGTCATTGATGAGTAATGAATTCAGTGTTTTATGTCCTAACACTTGATGCTTAGAAGACATCTGAGGAAGATTTTAATGTTCGATGTTTTATCATGTTCTTAATATTCTGTTGGGAGACGCCCAGAGTGGGTGGGGTATAAATAATAAATAATTAATAATCAATATTATTATTACTAATATTGATATTATTATTACATTCATTCAAATTCCTCCAATATATAAAACTAACGAATATATTTTTACCTTCAATAAATTCCCATGGGTTCCACTTCAGGCAGTTATGTGAGATGAATCCCAACCATTTGCTATAACTCTCCCATTTTTGTGAGATTGATTTCTTCCTTAGATTGCTTATTGTGCATTAGCTCCAGTGACAAGAACCGAGTTGCAGTTTCAAACCTTCTTCCGGACAGTGCCCAATGAGAAATATCAGTATGCAGGGATTGTAAAATTACTTCTTCATTTCCAATGGATGTGGGTCGGACTTGTTGCATCAAATGATGAAAATGGAGAGAAGTTTATACAAATCTTAGGGCCAATGCTTTCCCAGCATGGAATCTGCACAGCCTTCATTAAAAAACTACGCGTTTTGTCTGAAGGGTTAGCTGATTTAAAACCAATGGAAATCATTCGGATTAAGTCCACTATCCAGATGGTCTCAGAAGTCAATATATTAGTTCTATATGCAGAACCACAGACCATTGCAGCTGTGAAATGGGTGGCTTATCTTTCTTCATTCTATGAAGATAATGCAGAGGATTCGGTAGGCAAAGTATGGATTTTGACAGCCCAATGGGCCTTCGCATCAGAACTATTACAAAGGCATATTGATATTCAACTCTTTGATGGTGCCCTGTCTTTTGCAATTCACACAGAAAAAGTCCAGGGATTTAAAGAATTCCTTCAAAGCCTAAATCCTAACTCTCCAAATGGAGATGGGTTCCTCCAGGCTTTTTGGGAAGTGGCATTCAGCTGCTTATTTCCTGTTTCCAATGACCCCAATGAAAACAGGGACACATGCACTGGCAAAGAGAGTCTGGAGAGCCTTCCTGGGCCCATTTTTGAAATGACCATGACTGGTCAAAGTTACAGTACCTATAATGCAGTTTATGCCATTGCATATTCTTTGCACAAGATTCTCTCATCCAAGCCAAAACACAGAATGATGGCAGGCAGAGGTGGGCTCGATCCTTCAAAACTGCAACCTTGGCAGGTAAGATTTCATATTCAGAATACCTCTTTGCTTGGGGCTAATATATTGGCTGATGGCACACAGTCCATGGGATGAATACAAATGGAAGAAAAACACCTCTTACAGCATTTACCTTTCCCACACAAAACAAATGTTCTTTTCAGTGCTTTCCTGTTTTTGCTTGCCTTCAAGTTGGAGCCAGAATCAATATATTCCCTGTTGTTGTTGTTGTTCAGTCGTTCAGTCGTGTCCGACTCTTCGTGACCCCATGGACCAGAGCACGCCAGGCACGCCTATCCTTCACTGCCTCTCGCAGTTTGGCCAAACTCATGTTAGTAGCTTCGAGAACACTGTCCAACCATCTCGTCCTCTGCCGTCCCCTTCTCCTTGTGCCCTCCATCTTTCCCAACATCAGGGTCTTTTCTAGGGAGTCTTCTCTTCTCATGAGGTGGCCAAAGTACTGGAGCCTCAACTTCAGGATCTGTCCTTCTAGTGAGCACTCAGGGCTGATTTCTTTAAGAATGGATAGGTTTGATCTTCTTGCAGTCCATGGGACTCTCAAGAGTCTCCTCCAGCACCATAATTCAAAAGCATCAATTCTTCGGCGATCAGCCTTCTTGATGGTCCAGCTCTCACTTCCATACATCACTACTGGGAAAACCATAGCTTTAACTATACGGACCTTTGTTGGCAAGGTGATGTCTTTGCTTTTTAAGATGCTGTCTAGGTTTGTCATTGCTTTTCTCCCAAGAAGCAGACGTCTTCTAATTTCGTGACTGCTGTCACCATCTGCAGTGATCATGGAACCCAAGAAAGTGAAATCTCTCACTGCCTCCATTTCTTCCCCTTCTATTTGGTCTCTGGTTCCTCTGCCCCTTCGAAATCCAGCTTGCACTTCTGGGAGTTCTCGGTTCACATACTGCTTAAGCCTGCCTTGTAGAATTTTTAGCAAAACCTTGCTAGCGTGTGAAATGAGCGCAATTGTGCGGTAGTTGGAGCATTCTTTGGCACTGCCCTTCTTTGGGATTGGGATGTAGACTGATCTTCTCCAATCCTCTGGCCACTGCTGAGTTTTCCAAACTTGATGGCATATTGAGTGTAGCACCTTAACAGCATCATCTTTTAAATTTTTTAAGAGTTCAGCTGGAATATCATCACTTCCACTGGCATTGTTGTTAGCAAGGCTTTCTAAGGCCCTTTTGACTTCACTCTCCAGGATGTCTGGCTCAAGGTCAGCAACCACACTACCTGGGGTGTATGAGACCTCCATATCTTCCTGGTATAATTCCTCTGTGTGTTCTTGCCACCTCTTCTTGATGTCTTCTGCTTCTGTTAGGTCCTTTCCACTTTTGTCCTTAATTGTGGTAATCTTTGTACGAAAAGTTCCTTTCATATCTCCAATTTTCTTGAACAGATCTC
Organism: Darevskia mixta; assembly: GCA_034641385.1. NCBI lineage: Eukaryota > Metazoa > Chordata > Lepidosauria > Squamata > Lacertidae > Darevskia > Darevskia mixta. The sequence goes on along the minus strand of JAWWNH010000124.1, from coordinate 4,213,244 downwards.
TGGTTTTTCCCATTCTGTTGTTTTCCTCTATTTCTTTGCATTGCTCATTTAAAAAGGCCCTCTTGTCTCTCCTTGCTATTTTTTGGGAATCTGCATTCAGTTTCCTGTATCTTTCACTATCTCCTTCGCATTTTGCTTGCCTTCTCTCCCCCGCTATTTGTAAGGCCTCATTTGACAGCCACTTTGCTTTCTTGCATTTCTTTTTCCTTGGAATGGTTTTCGTTGCTGCCTCCTGTATAATGTTACAAGCCTCCATCCACAGTTCTTTAGGCACTCTATCCACCAAATCTAAATCCTTAAACCTGTTCTTCACTTCAACTGTGTGTTCATAAGGAATTTGATTTAGATTGTATCTTACTGGCCCAGTGGTTTTTCCTACTTTCTTCAGTTTAAGCTGGAATTTTGCTATAAGAAGCTATATTCCCTGTACTTCCCTGTACTTCCCCTTTAAGTTACAGAGGTGGAAGTATTTCCTCCTGCACTTCCTCACACAGAAATGCCACCTTTGTAGAACTCAACAATGTGGTGGAAGGAGCTGAAGCATGTTCTGCTGTCCTATGTGTTTGTGATGTTGATATGTCAGGAGTGGTGAAGGCATGTTAAACTGGAACACATGATGTGTTAAAGATAGTATATTTTTATCCAGGAAGAACCTCTCCAGTACTTTCCTTGGGCAACATCTCACCATTTGACATTGCACAAACAACTGGTGTTTGTCTCTGAGCACACTATAATAGTAATTTTTTTTATAAAACCACAAAAAAAACCTCCAACATTAAAAACTTCCCTGCAATATGAGTACTTTTAAAAAGTGAATAGAGGCCAAGCATCACAACGCATTCCATATAAAAATGGTTCTGGAACTAGAGTTGTTTCATTATCCATGTGATAATGCGCAAAGTCAGGCAAGAGAAAGGAGAAATATCAAGAATGAAGAATGCATTTGAAAATATTTAGCTTTGTTTCTACCCCCGACTGTCAAATCATTCTGTCCACCAACAACTATCTTTTAGAGCCTGCAGTTGTTTCTGCATCAAAGAGGAATATATATGGCTATTTTCAAATGTAATTATCTGGTCATTTTTCTAACTTGCACCTAGCAAAGTTCATTGATTGTAGTGTTACATATGTGATTGCAACATTACATTGGTAGGGAAAAATAAAGAATGGAGTGCTGGGAAAACTCACCATTACCTGCTCTCTGTTTCTTTGCCCCCTTCCCCCTGCCCTCCCAGAAGGTCTCCCTTCCTTACCAGGCTCTCAGAAGGTCCAGGGAGGGCCTTGAGTGTGCAGCCCTCCCCCTTGCTTGCTGGGCTCTGGGAAGGAGGCATGAGGGCGCTTCCCTCCCAAAGCCAGGTGAGCAAGGCAGTGCATTCCATGCCAGCCTCAGGGAAGGAGACACAAGGCCACTGGGTGTGTCCCAGAAGCCAGGGAAGAAGGTGCCCCCTTGCTTATCAGGCTGTGGGGAGGTCATGACAGGGCTCTGGGAGCCTCCCAGGGTCCTCCTGCAGCCTTCTCAGAGCCTAGGAAGCATCTCTCTGCCTTGTGGAGGGCAGTTCCAGAGGTTCCTGACTTTGCACGATTTTGCCTTTGCTCATGGACCCCCAGAACTGAACCCCCCAAATACTTAAGTGCCAGATCAACTGTACTTTCTAGAAATCCATATGTGCTCCAAAGGTGGACCACACAATTTTTTACTCCATTCCATTGTGTAACATATATTGATTGAAACTTTTTTCCTTTCTAAAACCAACAAAGCTTCTCCCTTCTTTATGTTTTGAACTTGTTTTCTTCTGTCTAGCTTCCCTCTTTCATGAGGAGCATCTCCTTCAACAACAGTGCTGGGGACTTTGTGTCTTTTGATGAGAATGGGGAATTGGCAGCTGGATTTGACGTTCTGAACTGGGTTACTTTCCCCAACCAAACCTTCTCGCGAGTGAAAGTAGGAAAGATAGAACCACAGGAATCGAACCATGTCGATCTCAGCATGGATGAAGAAGACATCACATGGCACAAAACATTCAGTCAGGTGGGAGTGGACTCTTGTTGTTTGTTAAAGAGAGCATTTTTATTAATATTAAGACTAAAAATACAAGAATAAGGTCCACTATTCATAACATTCTTAAGCCCAGTTAATGCATGAAGTTCTCCTGCCAGGCTTAGCTAGGTCACATTCATGTCGGAGTAAAGGGAAAGGGAAGGCCAAGGACCCCAGGATGGTTAAGTCCAGCCGAAGGTGACTATGGAGTGCAGCACTCATCTCGTTTTTCAGGCCCAGGGAGACATGTTTATCCGCAGACAGCATTCCATGTCATGTGGCCAGCAGGACTAAACCGCTACTGGCGCAACAGAACACTGTAACGGAAACTAGAGCGCACAGAAACGCCGTTTATCATCCCACCACAGAGGACCTATTTATCGACTTGCACTGGGATGCTTCTGAACTGCTAAGTTGGCAGGATCTGGGAGCTCACCCCGTTGAGCAGATTCAAACCGCCACCCCAATTTCTCAGAAGACAGAACGAAGATCAGTTACCCACTTGTGCTGAAGGAAGAGGTTTTGTCTTGTAGTGTTTCTCTGAGCCAATGCATATGTTTCCTATTCTTCCTGCTCTGCCAACTTCAGAATTCGTGGTTTTTCGCTATCCTATTTCCATTCAGTTTCCCCTCTGCTTCAATCCCAATATTTATATTACAATTTATTCACACATAAACCACCTTTCTGGAATAACCAATCAATCAATCAAATCTTTATTACGGTCCAGAGACCCAACAATTCATTACAAAACAATACAATACACAATTTCGACAGCCCGCCTTCAGGTTACACAAGCATTTTGTTCAGGCTTAGGAATAGGGATCATTGGTTCTTGCAACCACCGATAGAAACTTTGCCACTGCTAATGTTCTGTCATTTGTCCGGTCTTCCAGTAGGAACCTGACATAGTAAGCCTCTGATTTTCCCGGGAAAGGTACTAGCAAGGGTAATATCAGTTCAGCCCTGGCTTGCTCGAATTTCACACAGTGCAGCAAAATATGTTTTATCGAGTCAATGTCTTGGGCACATGAGCATAGTTTGTCCTGGTATAGAACTCCTCTCAATCTGCCATCCAACACTGCAGAAGGAAAGACGTTAAGTCTGGCTTTTGTAAATAGCCTTCAGTAATTTGGAACCGTCAGATTTTTAATATAAGATGTTAACTTAAAGGCATAACATGGATCTGCCCAATGATCTGGTCTCTTTGGTTCAAACTGTTCTTTACCATGCAAAAGGAATCTTCCTCTTTTCCTCTCTTACTGGCTAGGTGCTGCCCCTTGGTTTGTGTAATGATCGGTGCCAGCCAGGCTACAGCCGGAAAAAGAAGGAGGGGTCTCCATTTTGTTGCTATGACTGTGCTTCATGTCCAGATGGGATGATTTCAAATCAAACGGGTAGGAGACATCATCTGCTCTTTTATACAGTGCTTCCTAATCTATTTCAACAGTTTCCCCTTATTAATAGTTCAGTACTCCTAAACAGAACACTCAGATCTGGAAGAAAGAAGGCGGACACAGAGAGTTGGGCAAACTAGAGCCACAACTTTAACCTTTCCAAAGTAGATCTGTGGAAATAGGTGTGGATCATGTCCAGTGTTCTCTGCCTGCTCCCCTCCTGCCACAGCTTGTGGGGTAAGGGAAGACTTGCCTAACCCTCCATCCCCATAGTTTTAGGGCTGAGAGCCAGAAACACAAAATCAAATTCTGTTGCTCCAAGATATCACAGTGGGCTTCTCACTTTTCAGCAGAGATGACTTTTTGCTCTTTCAATGGCACCATATTAATAGTCAATACTTTGCTTCCTAAATTACTGATGACTTGATATATAGTTTATGAAAAAAATACCTGTTGCATTTTACTGGTTTCCACTTATCTCTGATACTTGTTTCCAACTAATTAATGGCTCAGAATTGTGATTTGGGAACAGAAGCAATATTTCTTTCAAAGGAGATTTTAAAGGCCATTGGAGATGGAGGAATCCATTTCATTACAAAAAATGACACATTACAGAAGAAAAAGGTTGTCTTGTTTGATGGAACTCATATTAATTTGATTTCTTTAGATACGGATTATTGTTTCAAATGCCAAGAAGGTCAATTTCCAAACCACAACAGAGATCAATGCATTCCCAAGAGCCAAAATTTCCTTTCCTACGCCGAGCCTTTGGGATTCACATTAGCTGCCTTAGCTCTGCTCTTTGCTCTGCTCACAGCCTTGGTCCTTGGCGTCTTCTCTAAGAACGGGGACACTCCCATTGTCAAAGCCAACAACCGGGACCTCACCTACACTCTGCTCCTTGCCCTGTTGCTCTGCTTCCTCTGCTCCTTGCTGTTCATTGGCCAGCCTCACCCAGTGAGCTGCTCTTTACGACAAACGGCCTTTGGCATCATCTTCTCCATTGCGGTGTCTTGTGTCTTGGCAAAAACCATCACGGTGGTTCTGGCCTTCATGGCCACCAAGCCAGGATCCAGGGTGAGGAAATGGGTGGGGAAATCTCTGGCCAACTCTGTTGTTCTTGGTTCCTGCTCACTTCAGGCCACTATTTGTGCTGTTTGGCTCTGTACGGCTCCTCCCTTCCCAGATGTGGACATGAACTCTCTGGCGGAGGAAGTCATCGTGGAATGCAACGAAGGCTCTGCCACCATGTTTTATTGTGTCCTGGGGTACCTGGGATTCCTGGCCATTGTCAGCTTCACCATGGCTTTCCTGGCCAGGAAGTTGCCAGACAGTTTCAACGAAGCCAAGTTCATCACTTTCAGCATGTTGGTGTTCTGCAGCGTTTGGCTGTCCTTTGTTCCCTCTTATCTGAGCACCAAAGGAAAGCAGATGGTGGCTGTGGAGATCTTCTGCATCTTGGCCTCCAGTGCAGGCCTTCTCGCTTGCATCTTCTTCCCCAAATTGTACATAATCATTCTGAGGCCCGACTTGAACAGCAAAGACCACTTGATTCGGAGGAGCAAATGAGAGTCTACTTGCATTGATGCCTTAATACTTGCATTATTAGAAAATGCAGATATTTATTGGAAGTAAACTGACCAAGGAAATCCATTGTGTGTCCCAATTCTTATCTTTTTCATACTCAGTCTTTTCACCCCTCTCTTCACTGTCTATTTACAGACAGCATTTTTCACAATCTGTGCTCAAAGTGGTTGACACGAGATCTAAGACTAAACACAGTAATACATAAGAACATTGGGAGAATTTTCTGGATTCGGCACAAGATCAACTAGATGCACCAATGGAAAACCCACCAGCCCTCTCCCCTCCTGCTGTTTCAAACAACTGGTGTTTGGAAGCATTGCATCATTTTTTGGAAATATTTATATTTTATTAAGGTGATTTCAATTAAAAGAAATAATGTGATACAGGAAAAAAGAAGGAAAAGTGAGAGGGAGAGAAACAACAACAAAGATATGTATAAAAGCAAGAATTTGCAATAATAATAATTAATAATAATAATAATAATAATAATAAATACGATATTCCCATACATTCTTCTATAAATTTGTATAGTGTTATTGTCCTAGTACTTATGTAAATGTTAATTTCATAGCCTTCTACATTTTGTATAAACTCATTCCAAATTTTATCGTATTTATCCATACAGAGTCTGCGCCTGTAAGCAGTCTGCTCATAAATTGGCAGTGATGTCATGTCATCAGTCCTTGGATTGAACAATATCATACCTTTCTTTTTCCATTTCCTCAATGTCAATCTCTTGGTCACCATTCGGGCAAACAAAATCCATTTCCGTTGTCCCGTCGATGGTTTCCATACTGCAGGTATATAGTTCAATAAAATATTCTCCACTAAAAGATTAAACGTTTTCTGCACAGTCATAGTTACACAGCCCAGGACTTTCTCCCAGAACTTGTTAGGTGCAGAAGACTGTACAGACATGTTTCAGAGAGGCATTGTCCGTGCCACATCTCCAACACCGAGCAATCTTAGCTAGCCCTTCTTAATACAACCGTAAAGGAGTCCAAGATACTCTCAATTTTCTTTTCTGCTGTATTAGTCTTAATTTGAAATCTAATGACACCTTGGATATTGAAGCTGAAACATTTCCCCACAGTCTGGGCAATATTGAATGTTCCAATACTTTATTCCAATCATCTCTTACAGTCTGCATATTGAACTTGTATACTGTATTGTTAATGGATATCTATAAAAAGTGGGACCCAGGTGGCGCTGTGGGTTAAACCACAGAGCCTAGGGCTTGCTGATCAGAAGGTCGGCGGTTCGAATCCCTGCGACGGTGTGAGCTCCCGTTGCTCGGTCCCAGCTCCTGCCCACCTAGCAGTTCAAAAGCACGTCAAAGTGCAAGTAGATAAATAGGTACCGCTCCAGCGGGAAGGTAAACAGCGTTTCCGTGCGCTGCTCTGGTTCGCCAGAAGCAGCTTTGTCATGCTGGCCACATGACCCAGAAGCTGTCTGCGGACAAACACCGGCTCCTCGGCCTATAGAGCGAGATGAGCGCCGCAACCCCAGAGTCGGACACAACCGGACCTAATGGCCAGGGGTCCCTTTACCTTTATCTTATCTATAAAAAGTAACTGCTGGCTTTTAATTTTTGAATAAGTTGTCCAATTGCTCCAAATATCTCAGGTGACTCAGAAGCTGAAAGGGCTGACGGCCCAAACACACTTGTTAGGAGACGTTGCAATTCAAGATATTGCCATTGGGCTGCATCTGATAGATGATATTTTTGTCTTAAAACAGCAAAAGTATAAAATTCAACTTCCTCATCTATCAGTTGATCCAATGTCAATACACCTGCTTCCATCCAATTTTTCCATCTCGCCATCTTTTATTGCAATTCTTAGTGTGGGGTTTCCCCACAAAGTAAGTTTAGCATGTGGAAATTGATCAAATTATTAGCCAATATATTCCATATTTCAAATATTTCATATTTGTGTATGAATAGACTCACCCTATTCATACACAATTATGAACATTTAATTTATATTTGAGACCTTAGAATTCTTAGAACAGTAGGCTATTATTGTAGCCTAAAAGCCCAGGAAATGTCCATTTAAAGAATGCTGCTTTCTTTGATTCATCTCAGAGGCCTTTCACAGTATATTAATTAATTAATTAAATGTGTATAACCCCCCCCCTTCGGGATGCGGGTGGCGCTGTGGGTTAAACCACAGAGCCTAGGGCTTGCCGATCAGAAGGTCGGCGGTTCGAATCCCCGCGACAGGGTGAGCTCCCGTTGCTTGGTCCCAGCTCCTGCCAACCTAGCAGTTCGAAAGCACATCAAAGTGCAATTAGATCAATAGATACCGCTGCAGCGGGAAGGTAAACGGCGTTTCCGTGCGTTGCTCTGGTTCACCAGAAGCAGCTTAGTCCTGCTGGCCACATGATCCGGAAGCTGTACACCGGCTTCCTCGGCCAATAATGCGAGATGAGCGCCGCAACCCCAGAGTTGGACACGACTGGACCTAATGGTCAGGGGTCCCTTTACCTTTACCTAACCCCCCCTTCACTGCTTCTACCTGATTAATAAGCCCTATGCCCCTCCTTTACCAGCTCTTAATACACGCATTCATGCAAAATGAAGAAATATGTGTATCTACACAGCTAGGATCCAAACAGAAGCCCGTGTGGTTCATTTCCACAGAGCAGGACACTGTCAGAGTTAAATATTTTAAGAATCAGATGCTGAACAAATCAGATCCCCATCTGAAAGGGTCGACTGCCACCTCCTGTTGAGGAAGGGAAGGGACAGCCGTTCAGACTGCGAAACCAGGGAAAACCCACCAGCTGAAAGGCAAAACTTGACTCTCCCTCCTGAAGCCTCTGAATTGCAAGTGGGGGGACTGAACGGGTGACCAATATGTGCCAAATTGCCTAGGTCACAAATAACCCACATCAAATTATATAGAAGACCATGTTATAGGAATTCTAAGGTCCTATATATATAAATTAAATGTTCATAAATGTACAAGGCAAAAACATACATAAGTATGTCTGAAATAGCACAGGAGAGCAATCCTGAAGCCCTTTTGACTCTTTCAGTCTTTCAGTGACCTCAAATATTTCTCTGCAGTAGCGGAGGCAAATGGGGAAAACCTCCCCATTCCCTCTTTGCACACAACTCCAAGTAGAATTCCTGTAACACGTCCATCGGGTGGCGCTCCGCATTAGAACCTCAGGCGAGCCCAGCAGGATCAGGCCACAGGGGCCCCCAACTGAATGCAGCCTCCTCTTCTCATGGGGGTGGGGGCCACCAGGGGCCTCTTATGGGAAGCCCCCTAGCAGGACTGGAACCCAGAGCCCCTCTCTCCACCTGCGATTGGCAGCCACTGGGATTGTGAAGCGGGGCTGCCTCTGACTGGGGAGACATGAGCCCCCCACAGCCCTCTCCTCCTGCAGGCATTGGCCTCATCCTCTCCTTAGCACCATTGCTTCTTCCTGTGGGAGGGAGTTCCACAGGTTTAGCTCCGCACTGTGCGGAGAAGCGCTTCTTCCAACAGTCTTTCTTTCCCTTATTGCCAGGACCGGATTTAGGTTTGATGAGGCCCTAAGCTCCTGAAGGCAATGGGGCCCTTGATATGTCCAGCTGTCCTTTGTCAACAACAAATTGTCGCTGTTTTTTGTGTTGAATATATGCTATACAGTAATTTATGAACCTAATAGGTAACTAAAGCCATTTGCGCATGTTGCCATGCAACCAGTCCATGCAGAATGTAGGCACCCTATATATAGAGATGAGCAAACCAGTGATATTTAAGGGAGCAGGCTAGCAGACGGGGCCCATGGCGTACATCATAGCCTACACAACACAAAACAGTTGCTGTATGTAGGTTTTATTTGTTTTTTATCTTATATTTTGGAAATGTACATTCTTTTTTTTCCCCTTTAAATTTTTTGGGGCCCCCAAAAAGCTATAGCTTGTTTAGCTTGTACATAAATCCGGCACTCGTCTACCGTAGATGAGTCTCAAAAGTCTGGGACACAAATTTTCACAGCCCTCTAGTGGCTAGGGTGGCTTATTTGCCAGAAGCAGTGGCATAGCGTGGGGGTCCCTGGACGCACAATCGGGGCGCGAACCAGACACCCCCTGCAGAGATCCACGTCCTGCCCACCCTGCCAGGCTCCAGTGGTTTGGGGGGGGCAAGAGAGTGGGGCCCTAAGCTATAGCTTGTTTAGCTTATACCTAAATCTGGCACTGCGATATTGCCTAGGACAGGCTTTGGTTTCAATCTTCTGCGTATGCTGGATTTTATAGCTACAACCTCCCTTAATCAACGTGACTTATTCGTCAATCTGAAGCGGGTTTCTTTGCGTGCCCCTTTCCCCTCACCCAAAGACCCCTCCCCATAAGGCAGGCAGAGGCAAGCTCGTCCCTCCAGCTGCCTTGGGACTACAACTCCCATCATCTCTAGCTAACAGGACCTGTGGTCAGGGATGATGGGAGTTGTAGTCCCAAAACATCTGGAGGGCCGAGTTTGCCTCTGCCTGCCATAAGGGAAGGCGAAATCTGGAGCCGAAGGGAGGCGAGAGCTGCAGATCGCCTGCAGAGAAAAAGGGGTGGGAGACCCTCTGCTTTCTGTTTTGGGGGTCTCCCCATGCAGAAACTGAACAGCCCCCCAGGGCCCCCCTCCCCCGCAGCCCTGGGACTCCCCCTTCTCCAAAGGGAGAGGAGGCTCCCCGGATCCCAGGAGGCGCCGCCCAGGCAGCACTTGCAGAGGAGAGAGACCAAGGCCGCCCCGCCCGGGCAGAAAGGGGCGGGGAGGAGGGAGGGGCTTTGGCTCTGGAGGACCCGCCCCTCCCCGTCTTTCTTCCCCGTCCCCTCTAGGAGTCCAGCCCGGCTCATGTTAACCCTTGGCAAGCCAGGCGCGCCCAGTTCACCCCCTTCGGAGTCTCCCACGTGTCTCGCGCCCCCCAGAGGAGGTTCCTGGGCCAGAAGCAGGAGTGGGAAAGGGAAGCCCAGGAGATGAGAGTGGGAAGGGGGTCCCATCTAGTCCAGCCCCTTCCTCGAAAGCATCCCAGGCAACCTTCCTCGGAGCACACGCAGAGCGCGCCTCGGAGCCTCCTCCGGGGCCGGAGGGTGGCAGGCAGGCAGGCAGGGAGCCCGGCAGCCCTGCTCCCGCCCGGCCCCGAGAGGATCCACAGCCCGCCAACCCGGCCCCTCCGCTCGCCAAGAGGCGGGGGAAGAGGCGGTCACTCCCCCGCAATGGGAAGGGCGCCCCTTCGCCCCCAGGAACCGCTCGAGAGCCGGATTGGAACTCCGAAGGCATCCCGGTGGCCCCTCGCCGGCTACAGCCTTCGCCTCGGCCGGGAATTTGTGCAGCCACCCCCGGGGGAGCCCGGCCAGTGGTGATGGGCTCTCTTGGACGGAAGGACCGGAGCAGAGTCTGCCGGGTCTGGCCAGCCCATCGAGTCCAGCATCCTGTTCCCAGGGGTCAGCCCCATGCCGCACTAGGGGGGGGGGCTGAAAATAAGGCCCGTCTGTTTCACATCTGGCAACCAATGTGCCCCTTGGGCTTCACAAAGGCTCATGGTCCTCTAGCGCAGGCATGATTGTGTAACTGCGCTAACACCACAACTGCACCCTCGTATAGCAGGCACAGCAGCACTGAGGGCAGCGGTGCAGGAGAAGCCCTGGCAGGGGCACAGCAGGGGGGCGGGGGGGCATCTGCGCCGCAAATTGCTTCCCTTCACCCCAACACAGAATCATATTACATCGCCAACCAAGTACGCCACATAATCCCGTATAGATGAGAGGAAGCAATGGATATACCTGGAGAAAGACACAATTTAAAATACCCGCACCATAGCATACCAATTCCTCCCAAACAAACTAAGGAAAATCCCCACAATGCTAAACAGGTACACACAGAGAACATGCTTAAAGCATGGAAAGCAAAAGTAGGTAAACTGTCCCCAACCCCGCTAATTCCCCTGGCACACCACCCACTATTCTACCACGCAGCTCAAAACCTGGCAAGCCAAAGGCTTATACCGCCTAGCAGACGTCTACAGAAACAACAAACCCATATCAACACAAGAAATACAAGACTAAGTAGTGCACACCCAGATGCCCTGGCTAACACACCACCAATTACATGACCTCCTAAACAACCCAGTAGTAAAAATCAGCAGCAACTAGGCCCTTGACAACCTTTGAAAACCTCCTTCTAACAACAAAGGGACATGGCAAAGGGATGGTATCCACAATATACAAAATACTGCTTAAAACCCCACAAACCCCCTTGATGTAATCAAAAAACAATGGGAGGATAGCATAGGCTATGAGATTAACCCCGCCCAATGGATTAGAATGTGGGCTAAACCTCCCTTTAAATCCATTATCAGCAAAAAGGAAAGAACTCGCTCAGAAACTCACAGATGGTACCTAACACCAAGGAAACTAGAGCCGATATGTGCAGGAACCTCACCAAAATGCTGGGAGAGGATGCACCTCCGCAGGCACATACCTCCACATGTGGTGGGAATGCCCCCAAAATCCAACAGCAATCATACAAGAAATATGCAAAATAACTAAGCAAGTATTAGAAGTCACCCCAGAACTGGCCCTACTGAACATCTTCCAAGATAACAATGCCCACTCACATCACAAAGAGCTCATAACCCACCTACTCTCAGCAGCCAGAAGCATCATAACCAGACACCGGAGAGGCCTGTCAGGGACCAATGGTACCAAACAGCACGGGAAACAGCCTTATTAGAAAAACTAGCTAATAAGCTGGAACTGACATTGGGACAAATGGAAGAAGACGCCTTCACCCCAGTATGGCTCCCCTTTATCACACACACAGCCCAACAAGACAATGACAAGAATCCACCAACAGCATATGAGTCAATTTGGCTAACCTGATTAAAAAATGCACACTCACACCCTGCTCACACACAAAAACAAATCTCACTACAGCGAACCAACCACCCCCTAGGCCAGCCCCAACCTCTCTCACCACCAAGGAAACACAACAAGTGATTAGTAAGAGAACCCACACAAGTGACGCTGACACAAAACCCCACACATGATACTACACTAAGAAGAAGAATAGAAGCATAACCACCCCACCCCATTCATCAGTCCCCCCCTTCCCCCCTCTTTTCTTCCTAACCTAACATTGTATGTAACACTAATGTCTCACAACAAATGAAACTGAATTGTAGAAAACACAACTTGGAAAAAAGAGACAACACGTGTTTATGTACACTAAGAAATCTTTAATAAAAATATATATTAAAAAAAAGGGATGGGCTGCTCCGAGTCTGACCCGAAAAGGCCATACATACCATTGTCAGAGAAGTTAAAGAAGGCATGGAAATACAATGAACAATCATAGAATGGTGGAGTTGGAAGGAACCCAAAGGCCATCTAGTCCAACCTCCTGCAAGCCAGGAATCTCAACTCAAGCATCCATGGCCGTATCTATGAATAAGTACACACATAATAGTCTGATGTTTCCTTTATTGCATGCTTATTTGAAAATTTAATTTAAAATATCCTTAAGTAGTGCCTAAGAAAGCATTCAAACGTTCAGTAAAGGCTGTCCCACATTCAGTCATTAATCCTCGATCTAAAATGTTGTCTGAAAAGATTAGTTACTTCTAATGGGTGCGAAGAACACAATAAATAGCAGATCCGTCGCCCAACATCTTTGGAGGAGGGAGAGAATATGGATGTTCTAAATTTGGATGTTCGGGGCGCCTGCGAGGTGCTCATTCTTCCTCCTCCTCCTCCTCCTTCTCCTTCTTCTCCTCCTTCTTCTCCTCCTGCTCTCCCACCTCCAGCTCCCTGGGAGGCACCTGGATGCCAAGTATGGCCTCCACCCGCCAGAGTCTGCTGCGCACTTTCTGCAGCTGCGCCCTCAGCTCCCGGAGGGACCTCAGGCACTCCTGGCACGTCCGAAGGTCCCTTTTCCCTGCAGGGGAAGAGAGGAGAAGGTGATGGGCGGGCGGATGAGGGCCCCTCCTTGTCCTGGGTGCTCCTGGCCCCTTCCCAGGTTAGGAGGCCAATTGCTGTGGGTCGCTGTGATTTCAATGGGTTTTAGGGAATCCGTGGGCATTGAATTTTGAATCATGGAATGTCTGGGATGAGATGGATTTCTGGGGGCTGAAGGGGATGCCATGCAGGTGTCTGCAGGCTTAAGGGAGGAAAGGGGCCTGGAAAAGACACAAGAGACCGGACTTGCTCTCTGTGTCAATCCCAAACGGATAGTCTTGGTGATGCACCTGGAACCCTAAAGGGAGGAAGGGGAATCAGTTGGAGTGTTAATGCTGGGAGCCCCTCTGTCTTCTTCTCAGCCTGAATATACATGAAAATAAACCTTAGAGCACAGGACATGCCGCCAGTTTCCGGTAGAACTTCATCCCAAGGAAGCCAGGCCCAAGAAACGCCCTGCTCAGAGACTGGGGTATTGGCAATGATGGGATAGTTAGAAAAATTAAGAAAATGGCCCACAGTTTTTGCGCTTTTTTTTGGAGAGGGTGGCCAAAAGTTGTTGAGCTTTTTGGGGGGAGGTGCTACTCGCTAACAATCCCTCGCGTCTGCAAAACACGTCTGCAAGATCACCAACAGCAGAAGGAAGTCCCAAGCCCAATTGCTGCGGCGGCAGCAAATCAACAACAGCCTTTGCCACAGCCACCAATCACACACCAAGTCGCCAATGACAATCATCCGTCAGCACAACCCACTACCCGTGTATAAGACGCCCCCAGTTTTCCGGCATTATTTTAGAGTAAAAAAACCACGTCTTATACACAAAAAGGTACGGTAGCTATTAATGATAAATTAATTAAGGCAAGACGGGGAATATGCAGGAGAAATGATTTTGAGGAGATATGGAGGGTGTTTGTAGAATTTGTACTGTTAAAACAGAAAGGGATCAAACCATCGCAAGAGGTGTTGAAATTTGGGGGGGTTGGAGAGTTATAGTGGAATGGTCTCAGTGGTGGGGTGCACATTTTTATTTTTATTTATGTATGATTATTACTTTGCCAAAATAAAGAAAAAAGAAAAGAAAAATGAGCTATAGGGACTATGAGTCTAGTGAGATGGCTTGCCAAGGAAGGCGCCAATGATAGGACCTCCGAGGGAGCGAAGTTCTTCCATGGTAGTTCCACTGGCCCTCCGAAGGATGGGGGACTGTGGCCCAGAGGGCAAGAGAGAGTGGGGAGACAGGGCCTTCTCTGTGGCAGCCCCCACACTGTGGAACTCCCTCCCTGTGGAGATGCACCTGGCACCTTCGTTGTGGAAGGTTTAATCTCTTTCACCTTCGCCTTTGCCATTTCCGTGGGACTCCTTTGGCTGAAATGTATGCTGTTCTCCATTGGGAACAGTTTTATCTGCACAGCAGAGCTTGGACTGGATGAGCCTCTGGGTTCCTTTCTGATTCTACGATTCTACACCTGTTTTTTATAACTGTATATTACAGGACTGTCACCGACCCCGGGGCTTATTTGCAAGGCATCTTGTAAACAGAATCAAAGGGAAGATCCACCGGGGGGGGGTTCTATCTGGCACTTACGCTCCTGCAGCTGGTGGGCCTCAATTTCAAGCACAGTCTCCAACACTTCTTGCAGGAACCTGATATCTGGCTGGAGGAGGGGCGGGGAGGGGGGAGGCGGGGAAAGCGCCTGGGGCGGGAGGGAGAAGCTGGAGGTGGTGGGGGTGATGGAGAACACCTCCCTAGAGCTGGAGGAGGAGGTTGGCTCCAAACTGGGCTCCGAAGAAGACGCGCTTGTGCCTGGGAAGTTTTGGCAGACACCTGCAAGAAACGGGAGGGTGGGGTGGTGGAAAGCATAAATTTGGCAGGCATGGAAGGCCAGCAGCCCCCACCATCCACCCACTTGGTCCCCCTCCCCTGTTTACCATTTTAAGCTGATTTCATGCCACAAGAGGAACTTGGAGGCCGGCAAGACAGAAAGGAATGGGGGCATTTCGTCAGAGCCTAGCCAAGGATGTGTTTAATTGTACATTGAAATGGAAAATAGCTCTGTATGTGTATTGCTAAAGGTTTAACATTGGAAAATTCCATTGAGGTCAACTAGAGCTCTCAGAATGCCTAACAGGTTAATGGTTAGCTGCTGATGTACAGTGGTACCTCAGGTTACAAACGCTTCGGGTTACAGTGGTCCCTCGACTTACGAATGACCCGACTTCCATATTTTTCGAGTTACGAGCGAAAAAAGCGGCCGCGCGCCTACGAATTTTTTCAACCTCCGACTGGAAATCGTTGCCGTTTTAGATGCGGTTTCCTCAACCTACGAAGTTTAGATGCGGTTTTTTTCGACCTACGAATTTTTCGGGATATTTTTCTCCCAATGCATTCCTATGGGGACTCGACATACGATTTTTTCCAACCTACGAAAGTCCCTTCGGAATGGATTAAATCCGTAAGTCGAGGGACCACTGTACGTGTTTTCAGGTTGCGGACCGTGGGAAACCCAGAAGTACCGGAAAGGGTTACTTCGGGATTTTGCCACTCGCGCATGTGCAGAAGCACCAAATCGCGTCACGCGCATGCGCAGACGCAGCACTGTAGGTTATGAACACTGCGGGTTGCAGACGTGCCTCCATCACGGATTACGTTTCTAAGATGTTGCTCCCATGCTTGGACAAGCACATGATAGTATGCAACTATCTGGATGTAACATTATTTGCTTTTTTGTCTGTTTTGAACAAGTTCTGTTAGTAAAGCTTTGGAACCATATTTTTGGACTGGACAGTTTTTATTTCAATAAGAGCCTGTTTTTGTTCATCCTATTTATTGGTGTGTCACAATGTGTGCACCACTTGGATTGTAATAAACCTTCTAAGTGATTGGGGGGGGGACCAACTTCCGAAGAGGCGCACCAGGGCTGCTGGCTTGACGCTCCAGGCGGACCTCCGTGCGGATGAGCCTCCTCCGGGTGCGGCAGATCTGGAGGCTGGCAGCCCGCAGGGAGCGCGGGAACTGATGGCAAGCGCTGCGGATCTTCACTTCTGAAATTGGGGAGGGGGAAAGAGAGGAAAGGGATCAGGCAAGCGGGTTCCACGGCTGGGAGCTGAAGGCCAGGAGGTGCCCCTGTCCAAGACTTACCTGCCTGAAGGTACTGTCCCTGCATCTCCTTGAGGACCTGCAGATGCTTCTGCAGAAGCAACAGGGAGTCCCCAGTGGAGTCCAGGGGGGTCTCTGCAGGGGGGCTGGCCAGGAGTGGCTTGACTTCCTGCTGTTGGGGCTCTGGATCTGGGGCAGGAGGAGTCGCAGGAGCAGCAGGGAGGGTTTCTGCAGGAGGCAAGAAAGGGAGCTAGCAAGAAAGAGCAGGTGACAGCTAGCCCAGTTGGCGAAGGCCCTGACCTGCAGTGAGGGGCAGGGGGCATGTTTCCTTGGCAGCCCACCGTGGGGCAAACGTGGGCTGGGGTGGGGTCCCCCAGCACAGCAGGCCCTGCCTCCTGCCCGAAGAGTTCAGCATGTTGTTGGTGGGGTATGAATTTGGGGGGTGATCTGTACTGGACACCCCCAGATCCCCACTCACCCCCTTCCTGTGGCTCCTCTTTCGTCTTAGGCAGCCTGGAAAGAGAGAGAAGCAAGGAATGCTCTTTGCAGCAGGAGGCCACTGGGAATGCCCCCCCCCCAGGATGCCAAGGGGAACAAGGCACCCCCTTCCCAATTCCTTCTGGCTGTGGAACATGCACAGCACCCTCCCCAAATGACCCCGGTGGCCCTGGCTAGCTGGGGGGGGCTGCCAGCCTGCCCTTGACCTTCCAACGGGGGCGAGATGAGCAGGTTCTGCCTGCTGGAGAAACATCGGCCACTTCCGACCCTCCTGAATTGGAAGATGATGTTTTCTTATCAAAGCTACATTCAAGGGTGCGAAAGAGCTACTCACTGTGTATCGTTTTCAGATCTGCTCCTGTGGGAGGAGAAAGAGGAGGAAAACGTTGAGGCAAATTTCTTGGAAGTAACTGTGGGAAATTTAATGCAGACAAATGCAACTGTGCATTGGAGTCAGGGCCGGATTTAGGTTTGATGAGGCCCTCAGCTACTGAAGGTAATGGGGCCCTTTATATGTCCAGCTGTCCTTTGTCAACAACAAATTGTCACTGTTTTTTGTGTTGAATATATGCTTAATAGTAATAATAATAATTTATTATTTATACCCCAGCCACTCTGGGCGGCTTCCAACAAAAGATTAAAAATACATTAAAACATCAGTCATAAAAAACTTCCCTAAACAGGGCTGCCTTCAGATGTCTTCTAAACATCAGATAATTCATTTCTTTGACATCTGGTGGGAGGGCATTCCACAGGGTGGGAGCCACTACCGAGAAGGCCCTCTGCCTGGTAATTGATGGACCTAATAGGTACCTAAAGCCATTTGCACATAGTACCATGCAACCAGTCCATGCAGAATGTAGGCACCCTATATATAGAAAGGAGCAAACCAGTGATATTTTAGGGAGTAGGCTAGCAGGCGGGGCTCACAACTTACATCATGGGTAGGCAAACTAAGGCCCGGGGGCCGGATCCGGCCCAACCGCCTTCTAAATCCAGCCCGCGGACGGTCCGGGAATAAGCGTGTTTTTACATGAGTAGAATGTGTCCTTTTATTTAAAATGCATATCTGGGTTATTTGTGGGGCATAGGAATTTGTTCATTTCCCCCCCCCAAAAAAAAAAATATAGTCCGCCCCCCCCCACAAGGTCTGAGGGACAGTGGACCAGCTCCCTGCTGAAAAAGTTTGCTGTCCCCTGACTTACATCATAGGAGCCTACACAACACTAAACACTGTTGCTGTATGTCGGTTTTATTTTATTTGTTTTTTATCTTGTATTTTGGAAATGTACATCTAGGGGTTTGTTTTTTTCCCTTTAATTTTTGTGGGGGGCCCCAAGATAGTGGGGCCCTAAGCTGTAGCTTGTTTAAAGGTAAAGCGACCCCTGACCATTAGGTCCAGTCATGACCGACTCTGGGGTTGCGGCGCTCATCTCGCATTATTGGCCGAGGGAGCCAGCGTACAGCTTCCAGGTGTAGCTTGTTTACCTTATAGGTAAATCTGGCACTGGAGAACAACCGGAGTCTAGTTTAAATCCTCCAGAAAGCTGCAGGGCTCCATCTCTCCAGCAGGAGGAGGAAAAGGGTCAGTTTGCCTTTTCCAAGCAGTGCCATTTCTCTCTGCCTGAGCTCTGGGTGTCTGGCCGCTGCAGACGCGCGCAAAGGACCTTCCTGCTAACATCTGTATTTCTGCTCTAAGTCGATCTCCTCCTGTGCCTCTGCCTACATCCATACTGCACCGAAGGGCACGAGTTCCCTGTAAGTAAACCTTTCTCTTCTTACTTGAAAGGCCCGTCTAATTGAATCCCAAGTGCCCGGAGAAGATTCCTAAAAGAGGCTTCGCCGCCTGCGCCCTGCTGGATTGCTGGGCAAACGGAGAAACTCCGCTGCGAGAGCCGAGTCTCGTGGATTTGAATGCAGGTCGCGGGGTTGTTGCAAATGCTCGTGGGGGGCAGCCGAGGTAGATTTAGGGGAGTGTGAGGGGCTCGGTCCCACGGGGCGCTGCTGGGGGCGACCCAACTATGCCTTCGAGAAGAATGCAGCGTAAGAGGGGAAGGTGCTGGATGGTGGCGCTGAAATTGGAGACCCCGAGATCCGCCACTGGTAGCAGGGATCACTAGTAGCAGGGATCACTAGGAAAGCGCCCAACATGCTGCTCAGTAACATCGGTCCATTTGCCACGTTGAGGAAGGTCTGCCACTCAGTGGGGGGAGAGGTCCCAGTATCAGTCCCCCCCTGGGAGAAGAGTTTGGATTTGGATTTGATATCCCGCTTTATCACTCCCCGAAGGAGTCTCCAAGCGGCTCACATTCTCCTTTCCCTTCCTCCCCCACAACAAACACTCTGTGAGGTGAGTGGGGCTGAGAGACTTCAGAGAAGTGGGACTAGCCCAAGGTGGTCACCCAGCAGCTGCATGTGGAGGAGCGGAGACGCAAACCTGGTTCACCAGATTACGAGTCTACCGCTCTTAACCACTACACCACACTGGCTCCTCGCCTGAACCCCTGGATAGCGCCTGCCAGTCTGGCTTGAAAGGGCTGAGCTAGGGTAGAATTTATCCTAGATCTTTCAACATTGTCATATTTATTTAGGAAGGATTTATAATAGGAAGGAAGGAAGGAAGGAAGGAAGGAAGGAAGGAAGGAAGGAAGGGCTGAGCTAGAGGAGCCTGACTCTGCAACAGGAGGCACCGTCCTGTTTTCATCAGCCGGTACTCGGGGGTGGGAAAGGAGCGAGGTCCCAACCAAAGAGGGATGGCAACTGAAGTTGACAGAATATGCGCAGCTTGCAGACTTAACATGTAGAATAAGAGAACAAAACGAACATACATTTAGAGAAGCCTGGAAAACGTTTATGGAATATATGGGGAATAATTGTGTACAGCTGAAAACGCTGGCAACACTAAGGTAAATTCAACAGCATAAATAAGCTTTGATGGGTGCAATAATGGAATATGGAATGGTTTAGTTTTTGTAAAATAAGCTGGGATTTATGATATCTAAAATGAACCATGGAAAGAGAAGAAGGGAGGGGAGGGCCTTCTCGGTAGTGGCGCCCGCCCTGTGGAGCGCCCTCCCATCAGATGTCAAAAAAATAAACAACTATCTGACTTTTAGAAGACATCTGAAGGCAGCCCTGTTTAGGAAAGCTCTTAAGGACTGATGTTTTAAGGTATTTTTAATCTTTTGTTGGAAGCTGCCCAGAGTGGCTGGGGAAACCCAGCCAGATGGGCGGGGTAGAAATAAAAAAATTTTGTTGTTGTTATTGATATCTTAAGGATGTATAAACGAGTATTTCAAATTGTAAAACAGAAAATTTAATTTAAAAAGTTATATATAGAACCATGGAGGGGGAGGGGGGGAACAGAAAATAAATGCCAATGCATTTCATATCTGGCAACCAATGCGCCTGTTTGGTTTCGGATAGTACATGGGTAGATGAGGTGAAAAAGCCCAGGGCACAGATTTTCACGGCCCTATAGCGGCTCTGGGGACTCATTTACCCAAAGTATTTAGCATGAACTCTGGAAGTGTCTACTTGACTCTGACCAAAGCAGGCCTCCTAGAGCACAATATACACCAGGATGCTTAGCCTGGCCAGAATCAAGTAGACACTTCCAGGGTTCATGCCAAATCCATTCCTTCTGGCCAGGGGCAAGGTGCTATTTGCCAGCGCCCGGGGAGGCTGCGTGCCCACACGTACCAGGCAAGGGCGGAGCATACTTGCCCAGCCCCTGCCACCCACGTCTCCAGGCGGGTGCTCATGCGCCAGCGGCAGCAAGGACTGGGGAGTCTGGAGGGTGCTCTTCACCCTCCCGGCCCCCGCCCAGCGCTTGAGCACCCACTTGGCAGCAGTGAGGGCTGGTTGAGCACAGAGGGTGAAGATAATGTCCGCGCTCCCAAGCCCTTGCTGCCGCTGGGAGGGGGTGAGGCATGGAGGGTGTTCTCCACCCCCCTGCGCTCGCCCAGCCCTCACCACTGGAGCCTGGCAGGGTGGGCACGACGGGGATCTCTGCAGGGGGTGCCTGGTTCGCGTTCCGATTGTGCTTCCAGGGACCCCCATGCTGTGCCACTGCTTCTGGCAAATAAGATAAAAAACAAATCGCCCTGCAGAGGTGGGGGGTGTATTTTAGGCCTGAGTGTAAGATGGGCTCCCAGGATTCCTCATCCTATTTGTGGATGGTGAAATTGGGGGCGGGGGGAGCATTTTTCTGAATATTTGCTGGGGTGGGTGGGGTTCTCCTGCAAACTGAATGGAGACGAGAAAGAAAACTCTCATAATATTCACCAGGAAAACTTTTGTCTCACGTAACAGGCAGCACAGAAGAGTCAAATAACAATTCAAAGTGTTGGTGCTGACCTTGAAAGCCCTAAATGGCCTCGGCCCAGTAGACCTGAAGGAGCATCTCCACCCCCATCATTCAGCCTGGACACTGAGGTCCAGCTCCAAGGGCCTTCTGGCGGATCCCTCCCTGCGAGAAGTGAGGTTTCAGGGAACCAGGCAGAGGGCCTTCTCGGTGGTGGCGCCCGCCCTGTGGAACGCCCTCCCATCAGATGTCAAGGAAATAAACAACTACCTGACTTTTAGAATACATCTGAAGGCAGTCCTGTTTAGGGAAGTTTTTAATGTTGGTTTATTGTATTTTTAATATTTTGTTGGGAGCTGCTCAGAGTGGCTGGGGAAACCCAGCCAGATGGGCGTATAAATAATAAATTATTATTATTATTATAACCAAAGATTGTCTTTAAAATCTGGCCATGGGGGGAGGTCGGCTTCAGGATGTCTCCCCTCTCTCCCCCCCCCCCCCTGACTTTACCTTCTCTGGCAGCAGGTGAAACAGCCCACCATGGTGCCACAGGGGAGGCAGAAGCCTGTTCCCTGGGCTTTCAACGGATCCAAAGAAGACAGTTCTCCAAAGGAGACAGGTATCTGCGATGTCAGCTGATCTCAGGTCCTTTCGAACAACCCACCTGGTCTCCTGGGAAACAGGGTTCCGCAGCCTATTGTGAGGCCAGAGCCTGGCCAAGGATTGGCCCCGAGGGCGCTGGGCTCCTGGCCTGGGTCACCACTTGGTACCTTCAGGCCGGTGGATCTGGGCTCCCCTTTTAGCCATCCCCAAACACCCCCAGCCTTGTGTCCCTCTGGGGCATCAAAGGAAATAAAGCAGACCACAACTGTTATCCACTTCCCAGCGCTGCCTTAAAACTCACCTGTTCACCCAGGTGTTGCCCGACTCATTTGTGTGTAAAAAAACATGTCCCCCTTCATTGAGAGCACCCCACCAATGGAGCCACTTTCAGTGGCAGAGGATGGGCTGACTTGTCTTATGGAGGCATCTTCCCTCTCCACCTGGGTGCGCACCTGCAGTCACCATCTCTACGGAAAAGTTTGTTTCTGCTGGGCGGGTGGAGTCCCCAGGTGTCTTTTCTTTTTTCCCTGCCAGCAAATGGTTAATGTGCGGCAGCCTCTGATTGGCCGAGGTTCCAGCAGGGGGAATTGAAAAGAAGAGGATTTGGAGAGACAGAGTTACCATAGTTGAGGGAGTAGGGTGGGCTTGAGGTTGGGAGGACAGGGTAGGTCACAGGGGTCAGCAAACTTTTTCAGCAGGGGGCCGGTCCACTGTCCCTCAGACCTTGTGGGGGGCCGGACGAGATTTTGAAAAGAAACAGAAAAAAATGAACGAATTCCTATGCCCCACAAATAACCCAGAGATGCATTTTCAATAAAAGGACACATTCTACTCATGTAAAAACACGCTGATTCCTGGACCGTCCGTGGGCCGGATTTAGAAGCCAATTGGGTCGGATCTGGCCCCTGGGCCTTAGTTTGCCTACCCATGGGTTAGGAGATAGATTGGGAGATAGGGAGTGAGAGGAGAGAGAGTTGGTTCTGGGTAGAAACATCCACTCTGAGGAAAAGTGGATTCCTCTTCATCCTGGAGAGAAGTGACTAGTGGGGTGCCACAGGGTTCTGTCTTGGGCCCAGTTTTATTCAACATCTTTAGGAGGGCAACCAAAATGGTCAAAGGCCTGGAAACGATGCCTTATGAGGAACGGCTTAGGGAGCTGGGTATGTTTAGCCTGGAGAAGAGAAGGTTCAGGGGTGATATGATAGCCATGTTCAAATATATAAAAGGATGTCACATAGAGGAGGGAGAAAGGTTGTTTTCTGCTGCTCCTGAGAAGAGGACCCGGAGCAATGGATTCAAACTACAAGAAAGAAGATTCCACCTAAACATTAGAAAGAACTTCCTGACAGTAAGAGCTGTTTGACAGTGGAATTTGCTGCCAAGGAGTGTGGTGGAGTCTCCTTCTTTGGAGGTCTTTAAGCAGAGGCTTGACAGCCATCTGTCAGGAATGCTTTGATGGTGTTTCCTGCTTGGCAGGGGGTTGGACTGGATGGCCCTTGGGGTCTCTTCCAACTCTAGGATTCTATGATTCTATGAAAATATCACAAGCTAGAGCAGGGGTCAGCAACCTAAGGCCCATGGGCCACAAGCGGCCCACGGGGGTCATTTAACTGGCCCATGGACCCCCACCGCCCACTTGGTCAGCTCCCATGCGCCACGCTAAACCAGCGCGGAGCAGAGTGGGGACTGCCTTCCACCACGCTGGCCGGCTTCCCATTGGCTGCAGGAAGCTCCTGCAGCCAATGGGAAGCTGCGCACTCCTCCTCTGTGCTGGAGGGAGAGCCAGAAATAGCGTTTGCGTGCACGCACACTCCGGCCCACTGCGGTGCCTGCGGGACCGTGAACCAGCCCAAGGCACAAAAACTTTGCCGACCCCTGAGCGAGAGAAAGGAGTCTCTGAGCTTAGTGGGAAGGCCAGTGTGGGGTGTCCTGTGAGAGTAAGAGGCTGAGTCAGGAGAAGTAGAAGCTGGAAAGAGACCGTCTACTTAGGTCTCGTTCCAGTCAGGAGGGGAGAGATTCTTCTAGAAAGAGAAGACTCCCTTGGGTCTGCTACTTGGAGCACCTCAGGAGTAGGGTTGTTTAAGGGGGTGCAACTGACAGGAAGTACCACCTTGTTAAGAACCAAAGTATTAAGCGGCAACAGCAGTGCAACATCTGAGAAAGCACTGAAGTGAAATAACATTATCATCTGAAGTAGCCTATGTTTTACCCACTCGTGTCATAAACTTCCTTCGTTAAATAAAATCTTTATTGTTTATTTGAACAAATCCTGCCTGAGACTCCAAATTACTAAGGTTTCCCTCACGCAAATCCCCCACAAGATATTCTCAAAATATCTTGTGGGGGATTGCCGTGAGGGAAACTTTAGTGATTTGGAGTCTCAGGCAGATATTCTGAGAATATCTTGTGGGAATTCGTGAGATTGGTGTTCTTGTGAGGTGGGGGCACAATATTTAAGTGAAATGCGGGCCCAACGGCGCCAGGGGGGAAAGGGCCATTGAGCCGTTGGATATTAATTAGTGGCAGCGCCGGGATATGAAGTTAAAACCCACACAGAAACGTACCCAGAGATACAGAACAACCAGTTTAATAAAGTATTGAGGATATTTCATTAAAAGAAGAAAAGTTTTCTGTCAGAAAATGGCCAGCAAGCACCAAGTGAAAGAGACTCGGGATGACCCAGGGCAGGGAGCTGCTGCGTCTGAGGAGAATCCTCATACTGAATTAGAGATGATGAGGCTAAGATTGGAACTGGCTAATGTTGAAGCAGAGAAACAGAGCCGTCTTTAGCAGATGTGGCGCCAGGGTGTAAATATCCACCCAGTGCCCACGGATAGTGTTGGGGTGGCCATAGCTGCGCACTGCCAGCCATGGGGGGGCACATCTCTCCCCCATGCTGCTGCGGGAGAGCAATCCCCACAGGCTGGGGAGTGAAGTTGCGCCCCTCCCAAGCCTCCTTGGGAGAGTGATCCCCGCAGAGGCTTGGGAGGCGGGGCGCAGCTTCCATCCTAAGCCTCTGCAGGGATCACTCTCCTCCCGAGGAGGCTTGGGAGGGAAGGTGTGCGCCTGCCAGCTGTATGGCAGGCGTGCAGGGAAAGGAGAGGCCGCCAGCAAAGCCGCGCAGCTCCCCCACTCGCTGGGGCGCCCCTGAGAGGCTGGCACCCTGGCACGACGCACCACTAAGCCCTATGAGAAAGATGGCTCTGCAGGGAAAGAAAAACATACAGTTGAAGCAGAGAAAGAAAGAGAAAAGGCCAGAATCGCAGCTGACATTCAGTTAGCACAGACTGAGAGATAGATGGCAGAGAGAGGAGAGCAGCTCATGAGGGAAAAAGGAAAACACTTGGGGACTCAACCTGCCCAGCAAAAACAAACTTTTCCGTCACAGGAGCCACTGCAGAAAACCCTCCCTGTTCCAGTGGCAGAGGATGGGCTGACTTGTCTTACGGAGCCATCTTCTCTCTCCACCTGCAGTCACCACCTCTAGGCATTTTGCAGAAAGCAGGTTTCTGCTCCCAGGGGCCTTCCGTGGTGCTTTATTTCATTATTACTTTAGAAACCCACCTTTCCTCAAAGGAACTCTTGATGGTATGCATGACCCACTCGCCCTCTCCAGATATCCTCATAACCTGACCTGTTTATCTGTTGATGGACGGCCATCCTGATTCGGCCCCAGATACACTGACCAGATGCTTGGAAGCTGTGGCTGGAGGGTTGCCTGGCAGCCGGTTGAAGCTAAATCCTTCAAAGACAAAGGTCCTCTGGTTGGGTCAAGACAACATGGGGTTGGGGGTAGAGATGTAAAATTTCCATAAATTTTGAAGCTGTGAAGGCGGTGAAGGTCCTATGTGAGTGCCTGGAGGCGGTTGGAGGATGGATGGCAGCTAACAGATTGAGGTTGAATCCTGACAAGACAGAAGGACTGTTTTGGGGGGACAGGAGGCGGACAGGTGTGGAGGACTCCCTGGTCCTGAATGGGGTCACTGTGCCCCTGAAGGACCAGGTGCGCAGCCTAGGAGTCATTTTGGACTCACAGCTGTCCATGGAGGCGCAGGTCAATTCTGTGTCCAGGGCAGCTGTTTACCAGCTCCATCTGGTACGCAGGCAGAGACCCTACCTGCCTGCAGACTGTCTCGCCAGAGTGGTGCATGCTCTGGTTATCTCCTACTTGGACTACTGCAATGCGCTCTATGTGGGGCTACCTTTGAAGGTGAACCAGAAACTACAACTAATCCAGAATGCAGCAGATAGACTGATGACCGGGAGCGGCCGCCGAGACCATTGAAAGACCTACATTGGCTCCCAGTACGTTTCCGAGCACAATTCAAAGTGTTGGTGCTGACCTTGAAAGCCCTAAACGGCTTCGGTCCAGTATATCTGAAGGAGCTTCTCCACGCCCATTGATCTACCCAGACACTGAGGTCCAGCGTGGAGGGCCTTCTGGCGGTTCCCTCCCTGCGAGAAGTGAGGTTACAGGGAAGCAGGCAAAGGGCCTTCTTGGTAGTGGCACCCGCCCTGTGGAACGCCCTCCCACCAAATGTCAAGGAAATAAACAACTATTTGACTTTTAGAAGACATCTGAGGGCAGCCCTGTTTAGGGAAGCTTTTAATGTTTAATAGACTATTGCATTTTTATATTGTGTAGGTAGCTGCCTAGAGTGGCTGGGGAAACCCAGCCAGATGGGCGGGGTATAAATAATAAAATTATTATTATTATTATTATTATTATTAAACCTCAAGGGTTTGGGGATCTTCAGGAGAGGCCATTCTCTCAGTCCTTCCACCCTTAAAGGCACACTTGGTGGGAATGTAGGAGAAGGCCTTTTCCATAGTGACTGCTCCCAGACAACTTTGGAACTCCCTGCCTAGGGAAGCCAGACTGGCTCCCTCCTTGCTGTCCTTGTGATGGCAGACAAAGACCTTCTTGTTCCAACAGGCTTTGGGGGATTGACTGCTTTTAATGACAGGGCTGGTCCCATGCTGCTTTTATTGTAATGATTGGTAAGGGTTTAATAGATTTTATATGCATATATAGTTTTAATTCTATCAACGTTTAATTGCTTTATGTCAGTGCTGGCAGGGCTGCTGCACACCCGGTACTTATCTCCACATGTGGTGGGAATGTACTAAAATCCAGCCTTTCTGGAATTCAATATTCCAATAAATTAATAAAATGAGAAAAATACCATTGGAAGTCAAACTAAATTTAGCTTTATGAAATATATTTCAAGACAACAATCTGGATTTACATAATAAAGAATTATTAACCATTTATTACAAGCAGCAAGAAGTAACATAACTAGAGTCTGGAAAGATGTTTCAGGGACAATGATAAGACAATTGGTACAAAACAGTTTGAGAAACAGTCCTTCTTGAGAGATTAGCAAATAGCCTACAGTTGACACGCAGACAGATCAAGAAATATGGCTTTACTTTATGATTTAATTTCATAACATGCCAATATTCCAGAAAATGAACAATCCCCCTTCAGCATTTGGCTCAATCTAGTGGATCCAAATTTAAATTTAAACATAAATTATTATCTTCACTTTGAACTCTGCTCCCACATTCATCCATATGCCTTCATATGGATTCATTGGTAGCTTAAGAGGAAAAATGATTATTACTCACACTTAATCTAAGCACAACCGCAAGGGTTCCTGACTAGGCATTTAGCGATGCAATGCTGCATGTTATCTGTTAATTCTGTTCTATCCTGTTTCCCCTTTGGTTTTGTTTAAACCAATTCACAAACCAAGAACTCACACATTGACCGCTAAGAATGAGCCCTGTGTTGCAGATGTTGCTGCAAATTTATTGCACTGTTTTTGTGATACACAAATGACACAAGAAGACCTGGTCTATTAATTTGTGTCCTTTCTTATTCCTATGATCCTTGTTTATAAAACCCAACAAAAAGTTATTCAAAAAGGGGGGGGGACAAGAGGTCCTCAGGGCGACCCTTTTCCTTGTGGAATTCTCCATGTACCAGTTTGATTTTTAATTCCCTGCTTCTCTTGAGAATGGTGAGATTTGCTCCTTAGTTGTTCATTACGCTGGAAATATTGCTCTGCAGAGCTCAGAGGGGGCTGGGGGCAGAAAGAGATTGCTGAAGGCCACCGAAATGCTGCGATGAAGTGCGTCTCTTTCTGATGCCGTTTTGGAGATGGGTTTACAAAACGAATGTTCGGCTCTTGGAATGAAGGTGGTTTAGTTTCTTATTTATATCCTTTTGTGTTGAAATAATAAGCAGAAGAGCCTGCAGGACAGTGAAGCAGCTTGCAGGACAGCAGGGGTAACTGTGACCAAGAGAGGGGTAGAATTACGGTAGTAAGCAAAAACAGCAGAGCAGTCAAGGAGTGTGAGGTTAGTGTGAGATTAGGAGGTAAAGATAAAGGACCCCTGGGCAGTTAAGTCCAGTCAAAGGTGACTACCTGGTCAAAGAGATAAACAACTACCTGACATTTAGAAAATACCTGAAGGCAGCCCTGTTTAGGGAAGTTTTTAATCTGTGACATTTTGATGTATTTTAATGTTTGTTGGAAGCCGCCCAGAGTGGCTGGGGGGACCTGGTCAGATAAAAAATTATTATTATTATTATTATTATTATTATTATTATTATTATCTACTTGCACTGGCATGCTTTCAAACTGCTAGGTTGCCAGGTGCTGGGACAGAGTAACCCTTTGGATTGGCTGTTATTGGAGGGGGGGCTGAGGGGTTTGGGCTCTACAAATGCACAAACTTTATCCCACCCTTCACCAATGGTCGGGTGAAAATAGCTGGAAGACATACAAAAGACAGTCCATGGCTGAACTAAGTGCCTAAACTATGGCAGTCACTCACTCCCAGAAGAGCCACCAAACTGGATGGTTTTAGAAAAAGATTTGTCCCATTCATGGAGGATGAGGAAGCTATCAGGGGCTACTAGCCAGCGCCATGTTCTGCTTGGAGGCAGCAATGATTCTGAGTCCCAGTTGCCAGAAACCGCAGGAGGGGAGAATTTGGGTCTCAGGAGGGAACAAAGTTGCCCAGGGGCTTCTGCAGAACAGCAAGAGCTTCAAACTGCAAATCCAGGTCACTGGCCCGATTCTCCTGCAAGTCTTTGTGCCATTTGCACAAGTCTCAAACCCACTGCTCCCCTTAAAAAAACCCTGCATTTCCTTCCTCCTAGAGCTCACCCCCTTGCCCACTGCATCAAAGAGCGTCCAAGTGGTCCCTGCCTGCCACCTTGCCCAACCAAGTCACAGGGTGGGGGGACCTTGCTGGCTGCTTTCTGCTTCCCCTGGGAATCTGCTCGGCCACCAGGAGGTCTGGCCACATGGCAGGCTCCCCTGATGCTCTTAACCTCCATGCCTCTGGCCACCCCACAGCTTCCACACAATAATCACACAACCAGCAGCTCTCTTTCCTCCTTCGAGGCCCCAGCCTTTGCCTGTTGCCTTGGTGGGCCTTGCGATGGATTGACTGACTCTCTCAAGGCAAATCTGAAAAAATGTAGCATAAACATCGACAACTGGGAAACACTGGCCTGCGAGCGCTCCAGTTGGAGAACAGCCTTTACCACAGGTCTCATGGGCTTTGGAGACACTCGAACTCAGGACGCAAGGGAGAAACGTGCTAAGAGGAAGGCACGCTTAGCAAATTCACACCGTGATCATCTCCTGCCCAGAAACCTATGTCCCCACTGTGGAAGGACGTGTGGATTCCTGCGCAATGTTTGCCTTCTTGCCAAAGGATGTAGGCAGCTACACCTGCAGCAAGTGCAAGTTGGTTGCCCTACTAGAAGACAAGGTCCGGCAACTTCAGGAGGGGGAAGGAACAACTGTAGTCGCCTGTAATTCCTGCGCAATGTTTGTCTTCTTGCCAAAGGTTGTAGACAGCTACACCTGCAGCAACTGCAAGTTGGTTGCCATACTCGAAGACAAGGTCCAGCAACTTCAGGCCCGTGTATCTACGCTCCAGAAAATTAAAGAGCTGGAGCTTTTCTTGGATGCAGCAGAGCACACTGTCTCCACCAAGCAGGAGACAGGGCACATCCCTGAGGAGGAGATCAGTTCCCCAACTCAGGAGCCAGATGTATGGAGGAACGTGACTCACAGAAGTAGAATGCCCAGGGATCGCTCTGAGTGTTTAGAACTACAAAATCAATTTGAAGTGCTCTCAAATCTGGAAGATGAAGACCAGACTCCATTGGAAGATCTCTCCCTCATCACAGTTGATGAGGTATATGAAGACGAGCAGCATAGTCAGTCCTCCGGGAATGTGCAGGCGACCTTGGAAGGGACAGCACGTGTAAGAATCCCGACCAAGCCTAAGAGGAGACGTGTAGTGGTGATAGGGGATTCCCTACTGAGGGGTACCGAAGCAGTGATCTGTGGGCCTGACAAGATGTCTCGAGAGGTATGCTGTCTCCCCGGGGCCAAGATCCATGATGTTACAGAACGGCTGCAAGGAATAATAAAACCTACGGATAAAAACCCCTTCCTTTTAGTCCATGTGGGAACCAATGACACCGCAAGCCATAGCCTCCAGAAGATCAAAAGTGATTATGAGGCTCTGGGCAGGAAGCTGAAGCAATTAAATGCACAAATTGTCATCTCATCTGTCCTCCCAGTTGAACGCCGTGGCCCAGGAAGAGAGGGGAAAATAGGAGAAGTGAACAACTGGCTTCGCAAATGGTGCCGGCAGGAACGGTTTGGATTCTTAGATCACGGCCTGCAGTTTCTTGAAGATGGACTTCTGGCAAGTGATGGGCTGCACCTCACAAGGGTTGGGAGGAATGTTTTTGCCAACAATCTCAAAAACCTCATCAGGAGGGCTTTAAACTGACTTATGTGGGGGAGGGAGACAGTGGTCCTGAAGGTAGGAGTCTATCAAATGCTGAAGATGATCATCCAAAAGTCAAGGACCAAATGGAGCAAACAGCACACAGACCTAGTGGTGGGAGGAAAAAATCCTTAAGTAGGAGACTAGGGGGAATGATCAATGGTTTTCAATGTCTGTATACAAATGCACAGAGCATGGGAAATAAACAAGATGAACTTGAGCTCTTGATACAGCAAACTAAATACGACATAATAGGCATCACTGAAACCTGGTGGGATGAGTCTCATGATTGGAATGTAGTAATAGAGGGATACAATCTATTTCAGAGAAATAGACCAAACAGGAAAGGAGGAGGAGTGGCATTATATGTCAGGGATGTGTATACCTGTGAAGAGATCCATGATTTAAAACTTCAAAGCCAAATTGAGAGTATCTGGGTCAAAATTAAGGGAGAGAAAAATAACAGTGATCTCATTGTGGGAGTTTACTATAGATCCCCGAGCCAAACTGAGGACATAGATGATGCCTTCCTGGAACAGATGACCAAGCATTCAAAAGGAAATGAGATAGTAGTAATGGGGGATTTCAACTATCCTGATATTTGTTGGATGTCAAACTCAGCCAAGAGCATAAGGTCGAACAGATTCCTCACTGGCCTTGCAGACAACTTCATTGTCCAGAAAGTGGTAGAAGCAACAAGAGGATCAGCCATTTTAGATCTGGTCCTAACCAATAGTGATGACCTGGTTAGTGGGGTAGAAGTGGCAGGATCATTAGGTGGGAGTGATCATGCTCTTCTGGAGTTTATTATACATCAGAAAGGAGCAACCAAGCATACTAAGACTCAAATTCTAGACTTTAAGAAAGCCGACTTCAGAAAACTTAGGGAAATGCTGGATGTGATCCCATGGTCAGTAATACTAAAAGGGATGGGAGTTCATGATGGATGGGAGTTTGTTAAAAGGGAGATATTAAAAGCACAACTTCAAGCAGTACCAATGCGACGAAAACATGGAAGGTGCCTAAAGAAGCCAGGGTGGCTATCTAAAGAACTTTTAACTGAGTTAAGATTTAAAAGGGATATGTACAAGAAATGGAAAAAGGGGGAAACCACCAGAGAGGAATTCAAACAAATAGCCAGCACATGTAGAGACAAAGTCAGAAAAGCTAAAGCACAGAATGAACTCAGGCTTGCTAGAGAGGTTAAAAGCAATAAAAAGAGTTTTTATGGGTATGTCCGTAGCAAAAGGAAGAACAAGGAAACAGTGGGGTCACTTAGAGGAGAAGATGGTGAAATGCGAACAGGGGACGCAGAAAGGGCAGAACTCCTCAATACCTTCTTTGCCTCAGTCTTCTCCAAAAAAGAAAACAATGCCCGACCTGAAGAATATGGAGCAGATGATTCAGCAGGGGAAACACAGCCCAGAATAAGTAAGGAGGTAGTACAAGAACACTTGGCTAGTTTAGATGTATTCAAGTCTCCAGGGCCAGATGAACTACATCCCAGAGTATTAAAAGAACTGGCAGAGGTGATTTCAGAACCACTGGCAGTAATCTTTGAGAATTCCTGGAAAACAGGTGAAGTCCCAGCAGACTGGAGGAGGGCAAATGTTGTCCCTATTTTCAAAAAGGGGAAAAGAGAGGACCCAAACAATTACCGCCCAGTCAGCCTGACATCAATACCAGGAAAGATTCTAGAGCAGATCATTAAGCAAACGGTCTGTGAGCACCTAGAAAGGAACGCTGTGATCACTAAAAGTCAGCATGGGTTTCTGAAAAATAAGTCATGTCAGACTAATCTGATCTCATTTTTTGACAGAATTACAAGCCTGGTAGACGAAGGGAACACTGTGGATGTAGCCTATCTTGATTTCAGCAAGGCCTTTGACAAGGTGCCCCATGATATTCTTGTAAAGAAGCTGGTAAAATGCGGGCTAGACAATGCTACCATTCAGTGGATTTGTAACTGGCTGACTGACCGAACCCAAAGGGTGCTCATCAATGGCTCCTCTTCATCCTGGAGAGAAGTGACTAGTGGGGTGCCACAGGGTTCTGTCTTGGGCCCAGTCTTATTCAACATCTTTATCAATGACTTGGATGATGGGCTTGAGGGCATCCTGATCAAGTTTGCAGATGACACCAAATTGGGAGGGGTGGCTAATACCCCAGAGGACAGGATCACACTTCAAAATGACCTTAACAGATTAGAGAACTGGGCCAAGGCAAACAGGATGAATTTTAACAGGGAGAAATGTAAAGTACTACACTTGGGCAAAAAAAATGAAAGGCACAAATACAGGATGGGTGATACCTGGCTTGAGAGCAGTACAAGTGAAAAGGATCTAGGAGTCTTGGTAGACCACAAACTTGACATGAGTCAACAGTGTGATGCAGCAGCTAAAAAAGCCAATGCAATTCTGGGCTGCATCAATAGGAGTATAGCATCTAGATCAAGGGAAGTAATAGTACCACTGTATTCCGCTCTGGTCAGACCCCACCTGGAATACTGTGTCCAGTTCTGGGCACCACAGTTCAAGAAGGATATTGACAAGCTGGAACGTGTCCAGAGGAGGGCAACCAAAATGGTCAAAGGCCTGGAAACGATGCCTTATGAGGAACGGCTTAGGGAGCTGGGTATGTTTAGCCTGGAGAAGAGACGGTTAAGGGGTGATATGATAGCCATGTTCAAATATATAAAAGGATGTCATATAGAGGAGGGAGAAAGGTTGTTTTCTGCTGCTCCAGAGAAGCGGACACGGAGCAATGGATTCAAACTACAAGAAAGAAGATTCCACCTAAACATTAGGAAGAATTTCTTGACAGTAAGAGCTGTTCGACAATGGAATTTGCTGCCAAGGAGTGTGGTGGAGTCTCCTTCTTTGGAGGTCTTTAAGCAGAGGCTTGACAGCCACCTGTCAGGAATGCTTTGATGGTGTTTCCTGCTTGGCAGGGGGTTGGACTGGATGGCCCTTGTGGTCTCTTCCAACTCTATGATTCTGTGATTCTGTGATTCTGTGATTCTGGATCCAGAATTGGCCTCCACAATCACTTAGGGACTCACTGTGAAGACCGTGTTCATGGAAGTGTCTTCCAGGAAGACCATCTTACTTGTCTACAATGGCTTGCCAAAGAGGATTGATAATGGGGTTGTGGGGAGAGGGCAGTTCTGAACTCTCAGCAGGTGTTTAGAAGTTGAAATGGAAGGCACTGGCCCGCAGCTCCCGAAGGCAATGGGGCCCTTTATATGTCCAGCTGTCCTTTGTCAACAACAAATTGTTGTTTTTTGTGTTGAATATATGGTATATGCGGGGCCCATGACTTACATCATAGGAGCCTACACACCACAAAACACTGTTGCTGTATGTAGGTTTTATTTTATTGTTTTTTGTCTTGTATGTTGGAAATGAACATCCAGTTGTTTTTCCCTTTAAATTTTTTTGGGGGGCCCAAGAAAGTGGGGTCCTAAGCTATAGCTTGTTTAGTTTATATAGTGGTATCTCAGGTTAAGAACTTAATTTGTTCTGGAGGTCTGTTCTTAACCTGTTACAGATAGATAGCCGTGTTGGTCTGTCATAGTCAAAACAAAATAATTTTTTTTCCACAAACTTAGTTGGTCTTTAAGGTGCTACTGGAAGGAATTTTTTTTTATTTTGTTCTTAACCTGAGGTGCCACTTTAGCTAATGCGGCCTCCTGCCGCGCTGCCACCACACGATTTCTGTTCTCATCCTGAAGCAAAGTTGTTAACCCGAGGTACTATTTCAGGGTTAGTGGAGTCTGTAATCTGAAGCGTCTGTAACCCAAGGTACCATTGTATGTAAATCCGGCACTGGCTGCCCCTCCAGTGGCAGGGAGTTCCGCAGGACTGGGCCGGTGTCTCTTGTTGGCAAAGGAGCCTAGCCAACTCCTGCCGGCGGTGTCGCGATGGGGCCGGGCTAGATGTGCAAGGAGCGGTGGAGCCGCCCGTCCCTCACCAGCCTCACGGGCGCTGCTCCTTCTTCTTCTCCTTCTTCCCCGGCTCCCTCCCTTCCTCCCGCTGCTGCGCCTCTGCTCGCGCCTTTACGGCGGGCGGCGGGGCGGGGGCGTGTCCTGGCGCGCTGACGCCACCGCGCACGCCCCGCCCCTCCGTCTCTGGAAAAGAGAAGAGAAAAAACTTTTCTCTTTTTTTTTTAATTGAGGAATCAACAGCCGCCATCTTGTCGCGGAGCCGGAGCGCGTCGCGGGCGGGAGCCGGGCCGGGGCGCGAGCGAGCCAGCGAGGCGGGCCGACGCCGCGGCGGGGCGGGGGGCGCGGGCACGTCGACGCGGGCGCCGCCGCCGCCGCCGCCGGACACGACGCCGCCGACCCCGACGCCGGCCCTCGCCGAGACCCAGCCGGGCCGGGGAGGCGGGCAGAGACGCCGCCGCCGCCGCCGCCGCTGAGGAGACGCCGCCCGCCCGCCCGCCTGTCAGGGGCCTGGTGTCTGGCGGGCCGCGCCGCCTGCCTGCCTGCCTGTGGGCCCGAGCCGAGGCCGCGCCGCTGGGAGGGGCGAGCGAGGGGGGGCCGGGGCGGCGGGCCGGGCGGAGGAGGGAGCGCCCCGAGAGCGCGAGCGAGCGGCGGGGCGGGCGCCATCCGGGCACCTCCTGGGCCAGGGGGAGGGGCGCCCGGCCTGCCTGCCCGCCTGCCTGCCTCCTCCCGCTCCCCTCCGCCCGCCCGCTCGCCCGCCCGCCGGCCATGGGGGGGCAGCCGCGGTGGCGGCGGCGGCGGCAGCAGGAGGCCCCTCCGCCCCCCGCGGCCGTGGAGCGCTGAGCGTGGTCAGCGCCCCCGCCGCCAAGAGAAGAGAGAGCAGCCGCTGCCTCCGGGCAGCAGCGGCACCAGCGCTACGGGGACGCCGAGGAGGAGCCGCCGCTGCTGCAGGCCATGGCGGAGAACTTGCTGGACGGGCCGCCCAACGCCAAGCGGGCCAAGCTCAACTCGCCCGGCTTCTCCGCCGCCGACACCGCAGGTGAGCCCGTCCCGAGGCCCGAGGAAGACCCGCTCAAGGGGGTGGCTCTGCCTGTCCGCCCTGGCCCCCCACGGCCCGGCCCCCGGCAGCTGCCCCGCAACAGAGACCAGGAGCCCCCTCCGGGATCCCGCGCAGGTGTGGGCAGCCGCCTGGCAGCCGCCGCGCACATGGACTCCTCGGGTCCAGGGATGAAAGGAAGGCGGAGTTTCCACGGGTGTCAGGAATGGGTCGCCCTCGCTCTCCGCAGATCCCCCTGGAAGGGCGGAGCAGTGCTTCATTTTCTTGTGGGGTCGCTCTCGCAGGTTCAAAGGGCACCGGGGCCGATCCATGGGCTTTGGGATCCTGGGGCGCTTCGCTTCTTTTCCAGCATGTTGAGTCTTCTGGTACCTATTGATGGGAAGTAACATTGTGGCCATGTTAAGGTGCTGAACAAAGCTGTATCCTTTCGCTGGTCCCTTGGAAGTTTTCTGTCCGCACAATGTTGCGCTAATGTCAATGCTGCTATACAACTTCAAGGGTTGAGCATTAAGCATTAGATCTTACGGCACGGGACAAAAGGTGGCTTGGAATACATTTTGTGCTTTCAGGCATTTGGATGGAATGCTGGATTGCCTCAGGGTTATGGCAGAAGCAGCTTCAGTAGATGGTTTAGCTGATGATAGGCAAGGTGCTACAGGTAGCCAGCTCATGAGATGCCTGTTCTTGCAGTATTTAGCTTTCAAATTATTAAATGTTTCCACGATTTGGACTGTATTCTGATAGCTATTTAACTCAGTGGAACTCCTCCATCAGAAATGAACTTTGTCTCAGTGAAGGAGAGAGCTTGCTTGGCAATGTGTCACCCCAGCTATAGGATGCCCTCCCTGGAGAGGTACACCTGACGCCAACTTGGTTGTCTTTTAAGCGCTGGACAAAATATTTTCTATTTATCCAGACGTTTAAAAGCATTTTCACTACTGTATTGTGACTATTTGAAACTCTCTCATCAGGTGGTGGCTTTGTATCTTTATTTTTGGTTTACTTGTTTATTGCTTTTAAACTGTTTGAAATATCAGATCAAATGTTCCATATTAATATTTTAAACAGATAATTTGGCCTTGAAATTATATAAAAATAATTATTTACGCAGTTAATGCCATATTGAAATAATGTGATATTTCTGAGACCCTAATACTGAAACTATATGCATGCATTGTACACCCCAAACTCAGTTAAGGAGTTGGTTCATAGGTAATGCTGCACCATGGTTTGGTCCTGTGCTCCTGTGTCCCACTGCCTGGTTTTCAGCAAACTAGTTTGCCTGTAACAGTAAGCTAAACTCTGGCTTATTGGAACTATGCAAAGGTGCTGGCTCTCTGAGAGGAGCTTGGACCCTTTTATAGTCCCGTGCAGCATTGGCAGCAAAGCCAAGGTATGCTTTAGCACGTTGTTTGAAAACAGGAGCATAATGAAGCTTTCTCTTCCTTAAACACCTTCTGCAGCAAAGAAAAAACCTCAGCTATAAATCTAAGGTGCTACTGGAAGGAATATTTTTATTTTGTTTCGATCATGGCAGACCAACATGGCTACCTACCTGTAACTGGAACTATAAATCATGGTTAGGGAAGAGAGAGCTTAACTACGGTGCTGGGTCCAGACAACCCTACGTTGACTTAGTTGCCACTGCCATGCTGGGCTGAGCTAAAAGGACCAGGGAGGAGCAAAGTGACTGGGATCTCCTCTTTGGGAGCCTTGTGTTTGTGCTAAGCCATGGTCTGCCTTAGTGTTACATGCAAACGTGGCCATTATTTTCAAACTGAGTTTGTGCAAGCCTTGGAAACTGGGCTTTGAAGTGGATCTTCAAACCAAAAGTGGTGCTGAATATGGCTTGGTGAGATACTACTAATAGGCTTCTACATGGAAAGGGTGTTGCAATATCGGTTTCTAGCATACTTTTTCATTGGCGATGTATTGACATAAACATCAGATTAATTTTTCCTAAATTTGTGTGTGCTACTTCATTCTTGATTGCTCTTTGTTTTGTTATGACGTGGAAGGTACATTAGTTCATTCCACGTTTATCTCACCCTTTCTTCTAGACACTAAGGTGTTGACTGGTCCTCTCTCTCTCTCTCTCTCAAGGCTAACATACATGATTTGATTTAGATCTGAGTACTATCTTTAAGCAGTTCTACTGTGGAAAAAAGTTCACAAACCTCATGCATGTGGAAACCAGATTTAAAAAGAGAGGAAAACATTTGACAGATTGTTATTTGCTTAAAGATTTTGCTTCCCAGTCATACTTGAGTAGAGATAGTTGAGAGGACAACATTACATTCCCCCCCTTGCTCCTACATGCACCTAATTTGCTGGTATTTTGCTTTTTGCGTACAAGGTACTTTTGCGTTATGCTAAAGTTAAGCCATATGGTGCCTTATACAACAATTTCAAACATGTTGGGCTGCTCAGCAAAGTATCAGAATACAGAAGGGCTTCGCTTTTCTTTAGCAACTGCCTCTCAGTTATTTGGACAGGGAAGCTGTAACATGTAGGCATAGTTGCACACAGCAAAACTTGTCTTGAGCAGCGTTGCTGAGCAGCTGCATCAAGAAGCAAATCAACTGGGTGTGAATGTTCTGTCTCTTACAACAACCTCTTCTGTTCACCTTGCAGATTTTGAACCCCTGTTTGACTTGGAAAATGATCTTCCAGATGAGCTGATCCCTAATGGAGAGTTGAGTCTCTTAAGCAGCAGTGGGAACCTTATTCAAGATGCAGCTTCCAAACACAAGCAACTTTCTGAACTTCTGAGGGGAGGCAGCGGCTCTTCTCTTAACCCGGGAATTGGGGCCGTGAACTCCAGCAGCCCCGCCACGCCAGGAGTGAATAACCAAGTCCAGGGGCAGCCGAGCGGCGTCACCATTAGCAGCCTGGGCGTCCTGGGCAAGAACCCCTTAAGCCAGGCGGACGCTGCTGCCTCGAGTCTGGCCAAGCAGGCCGCCAGCACGTCTGGGCCCAGCACCCCAGCTGCTCCAGCCTTGAACTCCCAAGCCCAGAAGCAAGTGGGGATGGTGGCGAGCAGCCCAGCAGCCTCCCAGGCAGGAGCTGCAATGTGCATGAACACTGGCTTCAACCAGGCTCACCCTGGTCTTCACAATAGTAACTCTGGCGGCCACACATTAATGAACCAGGCCCAGCAAGGGCAAGGGCAGGTAATGAATGGATCCCTTGGAGCAGCTGGAAGAGGACGAGGTGCCGGAATGCAGTATTCTACCCCCGCCATGCAGGGAAACGCAAGCAGCGTGCTGGCAGAGACCTTGACGCAAGTGTCTCCTCAAATGACGGGTCATACGGGCCTGAACACAGCCCAGGCAGGAGCCATGGCAAAAGTACGTGGCACTCGCTTCAGTTGTTTTTGTTCTAGTGTCTCTTGAACTGATCTTACGGATGCTAAAGTTGGAGATGTTTGCTTCTGGCTTGGGTCCTATTTAAATAACTGGTCTCCATGTGCAGCTATCAGAATTCTTGTAGGAATAAATACTACGGAATTGTCGTAAGCAGTCAAGGAATTAGCTGGGCCAGTTAAAGTATTGATTCTTTGTGTTTAGTGAGGAGGATAATGCTAAATCTTGCTAGTGTGCCTCTATAACCTTACTTTTAAATATGTGCCCATGTGTCAAACACTGTTTTTCACAAGCAACAGTTGTTGACAACTTCCAAATAAGTCAGGATGCCACTTTTGTGGTACAGTCAAACCTTGAATGTCGAACGTAATCCGTTCTGGAACCCCTTTCGGTTTCTGAAATGTTCGACAACCAAGGTGCGGCTTCCGATTGGTTGCAGGAGCTTCCTGCACTCAAGTGGAAGCCGCATCGGATGTTTGGCTTCCGAAAAACGTTCGGATACCGGAACACTTACTTCCGGGTTTTTGGCGTTTGGGAGCCAAAACGTACAGTAACGGAGGCATTCGGGAGCCAAGGTTTGACTGCACCTGATAAACTTCATTTTTCTTGGAACTGCACACTTACCGGTACTTAGGGTTGTATCCAACTAAGCTTCACTCAGCATAGACCTTTAAAAATTAATGGATCTAAGTTAATCATGTCCATTGTTTTAATGGGTCTTCTCTGAAAATGACTAGCTTTGGATACAGCACTTAATACTTTCAGGTATTATAGTGTTGTAAATACAGTATTCAGTGTAAGGGCCCTTTATTCTATTGCTGTTCAGGAAAGGGTTTTTGTTGGACTTCAGCATCTCTACTAAATGCTGCCACCAGTTGCAGTGAATAAGACAATTGAACAGAAAGCAAACTTCCATACCTGGGTGGAATAAAGGGGATTTTGTCAGGTACTCTATACAAGCAAGAGCACCCA
Organism: Darevskia mixta; assembly: GCA_034641385.1. Classification (NCBI taxonomy): domain Eukaryota; kingdom Metazoa; phylum Chordata; class Lepidosauria; order Squamata; family Lacertidae; genus Darevskia; species Darevskia mixta. Next base: position 4,173,613 of record JAWWNH010000124.1, on the reverse strand, counting down.
CCTCCCAAAAATGTTCTGAGGGTCATATCATTAGCTTACTTTAAATTAACATTCAATGTTAAGGTCTCCTAATGTGGGATTGGGAAGAGTCTTTGTGTATTTGTTGTCGTTATCGTCTGGCTGTAGAGCAGGGATGGGGAACGTTGATCAACCTGAGGGCTGCCGTCCCCTGTGGAAGATCTGCTGGGGGGGGGGGGCGTGCCAGTGGTAGATGAGGCCAGAGGCAAAAAAGTTAGCAGAGCAATGGCTATGCAATCTTTAAACAGTAGAGTATATTTCACCCTCACAAAGAGGGTTTTATACACACACAGCAAAAACACTTGAGGTAGATGTGGCCCAGCGCAGGAGAGGGATGGCCTTGGGAGTTCCCAAGGGCCAGGCAGAGAAGCCTGAAGGTCCCTGCTTCTGCCATGGATCACAGATATTTTACTGTGTTGGATACCTTGTCTTCAGAGGAATTAAAAGATAGTTACATGTACACCTGTAACACTGAATTGTACTTAAAATCCAGAAGCCGAAATGAATCTCTTCTCCTCAAAACTTCTGAGGGTCAAGTACTGAAAATGTAATAGGTATGAGTTTCTGTATTCTAATTCCAGGTGATCACAGCTCTTCCTCAGAGGGATTAGAATTGGAGGGTCTGCGGTGAATCACTAAAGTCTCACCTACCTTGAGGAGCTGCATGCTCTGTCCATGGCAAAGCAGACTTCACTGCCTTTTGCTTTTCATGCAAAATGTGAAGTTTTGACTTCAGGAGATAAAATTAGTGTGGCAAAAGTGTGTGTGTGTGTGTGTGTGTGTGTGGATGTGATCTTTTCTCCCTTTGGACCTGGAAGCTTGTAATAGCTATTGCCCAGTTGTGAAAACCTTGTTTTTGGATGAGGAGCTGTAGAAGGTGGCGGAGATTCAGCTGCAAGTGCAGTTGGACATAGTGGATTATCTGGGTCCATTTTAGTCCAGGTTCAGTGCTAGGTTTGATCCTGAGACAGTCTTGCCATGATGAATGACCATTGTTGGGGGAGAAGTGTGGCCCTGTTGATTCTCTCAGTGGCTCTGACCATGTTATCCTGCTCTACCGTCTCTGAGATGGGAGTTGGTGACATGTTTTTTTCACTGGCTCGCTGCTTTTAACAAATATGTAATCTGGGGGTGCTTCTGCATCCAACCTTGTTACTTAGAGCCTCAGGTGGCCTTTTTCCATGTTCAGGTGGTTCATTGGCCATGACTGTCCCTAGGCAAGGATAGTCTTGGGTCGTAGTGACCTGTGCTCTGGTATCCATCTGACTGCATTGCTATGATGTATGTGAGACTGCCCTTGAAGACTGTCAGAGAACATGAATTACCTGTCAGAATTTTAACTGGTAGACTCAAACCAATTCTAAAAGAATTACATTGACTGCCTATTTGCTTTCAAGCCCAATTAGAAATACTGTTGCTTACCTTTAAGAATCCTACATGTCTTGGGATCCAAATACTTTAAGGATTGCCTCTTCCCTATACCAGTCTGCCGGGTTCTTGGGATCATCAAGAGGCTCCTCTCTGCATTCCACTGTTGGCAGAAGCTTCCTATGTGGTGATTTCTCCTTGTTGGTGCCTTGTTTGGAATGACTGGTGCAAACTTTGTTACAACTTAAGTGGCATGTTAAGACTGATACATTTTCCCAGGCAGTTTAAGTTGGTGAACATTTGGCCTGCTCTGCTGTTTTTAAGCTACATTTATTTGTTTTAATAGAGGTGTGTGTGTGTGTGTGTGTGTGTGTGTGTTGTTGTTGTTGTATGTTACATTATTTGCTTTTTTATGTTCTGGTATCTGTGTAGATGAAGAGTTGGTTATAAATAGTTTAAATTTCAAGAAGTAGCATTGGTCAGCAGCTAGTTTTGCTGGCGGGCCACTGAGATTGCATGTGATAAAGGACAACAGACTTCCATAGGTATTGGAGAGAACTCCCATGGACTCCAGACTGTACTTGAGTCTCACGGACATTATCTAGGTGGCAGAAAGCCAAGATATCAGTTGTCCTTTTTACTTGGGTTAAGGTTTTGCAGCTGTTGCCCCACCCAGAAAGGATTTTAGGTAATTTAGCTTGGTGTTCTTGTGAATGGAAGTCATATTGGCTCCAAATCCCTACCAGCAGTTAATGCAGACTTCCTCAACCTCGGCCCTCCAGATGTTTTGAGACTACAATTCCCATCATCCCTGACTACTGGTCCTGCTAGCTAGGGATCATGGGAGTTGTAGGCCAAAAACATCTGGAGGGCCGAGGTTGAGGAAGCCTGCGTTAATGTCTCGGCGAAATCTTTCAATCACTAGTTTGTGGAGCTTGCCCCTTGGTTGCTGTATGTTTCCCTTGTTGCTGAAGAGGTACATCTAGCTTCTTCAGGGCCATAGAATTTTAAGTTGGGAGGGATCCTGATGGTTCTCTAGTCCACCTCCTGCAATGCAGGAATCTCAGCTGGGTCATAAATGACAAATGGCCATCCATCCTCTTCTTAAAAACCTCCAAGAAAGGAGAGTCCACCACCTCCCAAGGGAGACCATTCCACTGTTGAACAGCTCTTACTGTCAGAAAGGTCTTCCTGGTGTTGATTTGGAATCTCCTTTCTTGTCACTTGAAGCCATTTTATGACATTTTATTATTTTTTATATTTTGCTGACAGCTGCCCAGAGTGGCTGGGGAAACCCAGCCAGATGGGCGGGGTATAAACAATAAAATTATCATTATTGGTTCAAGTCCTACCTTCCAGAGCAGGAGGAAACAAGCTTGCTCCATCTTCCATGTGACAGCATTTAGATATTTAAAGAAAACCCTCATATCTCCTCTCAGTCTCCTCTTTTCCAGGCAAAACATACCCAGCTCCTTCAACCTTTCCAGATGCTTTATCATCTCGGTCACTCTCCTCTGCACACATTTCAGCTTGTCAATATCCTCCTTAAATTGTGGTGCGCAGAACTGGACACAGTACTCCAGGTGTGGTTTGACCAAGGCACAATGGAGTGGTACTATTGCTTTCCTTGATTGGGACACTAGACTTCTGTTGATGCAGCCTAGAATACCATGAGCTTTTTTTGCTGTAGCAGCACACTGTTGACTCATGTTCGGCTTGTGGTCTGCCTAGATCCCTTTCACATGTGCTACTGGCAAGCCAGGTGTCCCCCAACTTCTATTTGTGCAGCTGGTTATTCCTGCCTGTGTAGAATCTTACATTTGTCTCTGCTGAAATTAATTTTCTTAGGTTGGGCCCAGTTCTCCAATCTGTTACGGTCATATTGAATCCCAATTCTGTTTTCTGCTGCATTAGCTACCTTTCTGAGTTTGGTGTCATCTGCAAATTAGATGAGCATCCCCTCAGTACCTTTATAAAGACATTGAACAACAACGGGCCCAGCCCAGAGCCCTGCAGCCGTGCAGCCCCCCCCCCATTTGTCCCTTTTCTCCAGGTTGACAAGGAAGCATTAGTGAACCCAACTCTGGGTTGGGTCAGTCAACCAATTACAAATCCACCTAACAGTTATCGCATCCAGGCCACATTTTACCATCTTGTCTGTAAGCATATCATGGGGGACTTTATCATAGGCCTTATTGAAATCAAGATACACTGCATCCACAGCATTCCCCTGATCCACCAAGCTTGTAACTCTATAAAAAATGAATTGGGCCTTAGTAACCACAGCAGCAAGGTCAACTGCACTGGTTTTCCAACCTACGTTGTGGTCTTTATAGTCCTGCACTGTTTCCACCTCTTTCTGATTCACCTAGAATCCCAGTTATCCTACAGCTTTGTTTTGGTCAAACTCATTTAGAAGCTCTTCCTTCACTTTAGGCTGACTTAAGTTTCCACAAGCAGGTTAAACGTCGATACCTGTTTTCTATCATCCACATTCTGTATTTTTGCAACAGTTTTGTTGTCAGTGTTGTAGTAACAGCCATCTTGCACCTTTAACTTTGCAAAACTTCAGCCTTCCCCCTTTTCCTTTCTGACCCTACTTTGCATTTTCTCCTTCTGTATTTCAATGCCAGTAATATGCAACAGCCATGGTTTTCTTAACATGGATGGCGCTTCTTGGAAGCATGATACAGATTTCTTTTATTAACTGACAAACTTTGCTTACAAAAAAACTGGACTCTCCTCTGCAAACATGGAATGGAATGGAAAATCCCAGGTTTCTTCCCCCCACTTTTCATTTCATTCAGTGGGAATTACATTAAAGGATGTAATTTTAGACCTTTCCCAGTGTTGCTCCCAAACCGTTCCCCACGTAGCTTCAGCACAAGGCCTTGTTACAGGCTGATCTGGCATTTAATGGCACCGCCACCAAACTAGAGGGCTCAGCAGATAAGCTACCAGGAACCTCCAGAGAAGTCTTGGTTGAAACTGGGGGTGGGGACCAAACATCTGGGCCTCTGCCTGAGATGGTAGTCAACCGCTCTGCTCAGACTGTACCTTCCGCTGTCCACCACCACTGAAATTGGGGTCATATCATTGTAAGCCCCTGTGACACACACACCCGGGCAAATCATGACACCACCACCCAGCACCGCTGAGCGCAGCACAGAGATGAGGGCCACAGATGATAAGCTTGCAACTAGCACTAAGCACACCTTACACTGCCAGCTGGAAGACTGAAATGCCTTAGCCACACTTCTCCCCCTGCCTCCCGCTCCTCAGGAGGAACCCATCAAACCAAATCCTAACTGTCCTGTAAATCCCCCAAATGGCAACATCCTTTGGTGTCAACCCCTTTGGGGATGACTTGACTACAGTCCACCCCACTGCTGGTAAGAGAGTTCTTACTACTACTGCTTTTGAAACAAAATTGTAAAAAAATTCCTTCCAGTAGCACCTTAGAGACCAACTACAAATACGGTACGTTTGTTCTTGGTATGAGCTTTCGTGTGCATGCACACTTCTTCAGATACGAAAGCTCATACCAAGAGCAAACTTAGTTGGTCTCTAAGGTGCTACTGGAATGAATTTTTTTCATTTTGTTTCGACTATGGCAGACCAACACGGCTACCTAGCTGTAACTACTCCTGCTTTGTTCACTCAGCCAGCAGTCAAATCTGCCACACTTTGCTGTCGGCCAGAAGACCCCTCTAACCTGCAGGCAAATACTAAGTGAGACAAGGCAACCAAGCAGCTGATGTCGACAAATACACACCCTCTCTCCCCGCCCCCCTCTTTCTCTGGCCGGGAGAGCAGGCAGGCAGGGGCCAAGATAGTGCCCACCAGCCCCTTCTCCTTCGTCTTCCTGTGGGTCTCCTTCCAAGGAGGTAGGATGGCAAAGTCTGTTCTCATAGCCAAGGCCAGGTTCTGGACCAGGCCCACACTCCAGCTGGGTTCATTCAGCCAGTGATCAAACAGTGCCCCTGTGGTTATAAAAAACAAATAGCACCCTTGCAATTATAAAAAGTAAAGCCATTCTAAATGGAGCAGAAGGGTACAAATTCAGCAAAGCAACTCTTGAGGGCCAGGACAAAGAGGTGCGTCTTCAGCATGCTACGGAAGCTGTACAGTGAAGGTGTTAGGAGCACCTCTGTGGGGAGAGAGTTCCACAATTGAGGGGCTGCCACAAGGAAAGCCCTCCCCCTGGAGTCCCATTCCCCTCACTTTTGAGGGTGGTGGAACTACCAAGAGACACAAACCCACCCACTCACACAGAAAGAGATCTAAACACCCATGAAGGTCAGTAGGGATGGAGGTGGTCAGTCATGTATTTTGTGTTTTTATCTTTTATCTTTATGTTATGAACCGCCCTGAGATTTTCAGATGAAGCATGCTATACAAATTTAATAAAGAAACAATTGAATAAATAAAATTTAGGACTTTAAGCACTAATGTGAGCACCTTGAATTAGACTGTATAGGGCAGTGATGGCTAACCTTGACACTCCAGATGTTTTGGAACTACAACTCCCTTCATCCCTAGCTAACAGGACCAGTGGTCAGGGATGATGTGAGTTGTAGTCCCAAAACATCTGGAGTGTCAAGGTTAGCCATCACTGGTATAGGGTGTAGGCCGGGACCACTGGCTCCCCAGATGTTGCTGAACTACAACTCCCATCACTGGCATTGGCTCGTGTGTGCTAGGGCTGATGGGAGTTGTAGTTTGATATTGTGGCTTTCCTCAGGGTGTTGAGGGTGGGGTTAGATGGAGGCACCTCTGCTCATAATGCATAATTGACTTGGAGAACCCTTTGCAACAAGTAGCTTAGATGGACTACAAGAAAACGATTGGACAAATTTGTGGTGCTTCAGATGCAGGGTTCCTCTGCTTGCTAAATGCCAGGAACAAACAGCAGGCTTGGGAGTTAGCCTTGTTCCCTCCTGGTCAGCCCCAGAATGGGAAACAAGGCTGGTGCTGATGGCCTTTGATTAGATGAGATGCTGATGTAACTTTTGAGGTGGCCCGATCCTCAACACTTACAGGAGGGTGCAGTAAGTCTGATGATGTAAGGGCATTGCAAATAAAATGACAAAAAGGAAGAGAGAACCTCAGAAAGGTATGTCCCTTCCCACACCATGTGGGGGTGCGCATTCCATGTTGCAGACACGTGCTGCAACACACACACCCCTTTCAGCAATGAGGGCAAGGGCAGAGGCCAGCTTGGCTTTGTGCAACTGTGACCAGCATTTAAAGCCACGTCTTAACCTACACTGAAGCAAACAGAAGCATGTTTTTAATAATTGCTATTTAATTGATGGCAAAAGTGCTCGGCTTCACATTGACTGAGTTAGAGGTTTGTCTAAGCTTTGCCCTTTGAATGTTGTCTTAAGGCAACTTTGTTGGAGAATTACACAGGGAAGGACTGCCACTCACTGGCAGAGCATGCTCTTTGCACACAGAAGGCCTCGCAGGCTCAGTTCCTGGCAGCATTTCCAGTTAAAAAAGCAGGTGATGGGAAAGACCCCGGAGGGCTGCTGCCTGCCAGAGTAGACAGCATTGGTCTCAGGTGAACAAAGAGACCATCCTCTAGTGTAATGCAGCTTCTCGTGTAAATCATTGTATTCAGCAACATAAGAATATTGGAGGAGCCTTCCTTGTCCAGACTAGTCACTTGAAGCTCTGCATCAGGCATAGGCAAACTGGGCCCTTCAGATGTTTGGGGACTACAATTCCCATCATCCCTGACCACTGGTCCTGTTAGCTAGGGATCATGGGAGTTGTAGTCCCCAAACATCTGGAGGGCCCAGTTTGCCTACGCCTACTTTGCATGAAGACCCAAGAGTCCTGTTCCACTCCTGTCTCCCGCAGCTGCTTTCCAGAGGAATGCAGCCCCCTAATTCTGAACGTGTGCGGTGTTGGGAGTGGAAAGTGAATATATAATCTCTAATGCAAGCACACCAGCAGGGCCAAAATATTGAAAAGGTGTAGAAAACTGACCAGCTACATTTTCAGATGCACTGACAATTTGCTTCAGGGAACAGGGCTAAAAAAACCTGTTGGCACTGTCACTTTCCACAGTAGGACGCCTGGTAATGCCTCGCGCTTTGTATTTCTGCATAGCATTTTTCCTTCTAGTAGCGCTCCCTCAGGACACAACTGAATCATGGCTTTCCTTTGCTACCGTTTGCTCCACTGGTGTCACAAATGGCAGAGGGCCTCAACTGGAGGGGAAATAGGTTGGTGTTAAAAGTGTACAGCCCATCGGATAATGAAAAGAATTGGTAGCTTGCTTAGAGAGAGCCATAAATCAGGAAATACAAGTTAAAAATACTCCTAAAGAGCATCACCTGTAGAGTAGAGCGACTGCAGCCACTGCAGCCTCCTGGACCCTGGTTGGCTGGTCGACTCAAAGGAGAGCAGAGCATTCTGCCCCTTTCCTTTGGGCACCATGCTGGCTGCCCTGCCCTTACCTCTCCCAGCACTGAGGCTTCAGCAGCATTTCCCCCCCTCCTTTATAAATTTTGCATAATTACAATTGTAGATTAGTAATTAATTTATTAGTAATTCAGAAACAATGTAACTTTCAAGGTTGTTAGTAGAGCATAAAGATGAAATAAGTCACTATGGTAGAAAAAGTTCATATCACTTACAATGATGAAACTTACAAAGCGCAGTGGTCACTTGAAGCTCTGCTTGCGCACAAAGTGCTTGGAAACTATGGAGGCCACAAAAGTGGGGCTTGAGGGGCAGGAGCAGGCCTGCCTGGTCGCAGGAGCTGGGGCTTGCCAGTTGGAGCATCAGAACTGCAAACTCTTAAGCATTGCCTGTCAGAGCAGACAGAGAAGCTGCCATTTGCTCTTCTGCTTCCCACTTACAGTATGTGGTTGCAGCCCAAACTATTTGGGCAGAGCTTTAGCTATCCTTGGGCCATCACAAACAATGCAGCCCTTACAATTAAGTGTTCTAAGCAGGAATAAAAAGGTAACAGGCAAGCAACTTCCTCTTTGTGGGTTGTGTGCTTAACACCACGTTGAGTAGTAAATCTCATTTCTTCAAAAGAAATATTTGCAGTTTGTGGCTGGGGTAAAGCAAAACCGTACCTGTGGTTAGATCACTAACTTGTAAGATAGGGGCAGGTTATTCATTCAGCCAGCTGTACTTTTGTACCTGAGACTCAGAAAAATAGGTAGCTTTCCTTACTGTCTGTACCCGCGTATGGTTGAATTCAAGGCACTAATGGTAATCATGTTGCTTTCATTCCAGATGGGAATGGCCAGTAACCCAAGTCCCTTCGGGCAGCCATTTAGTCAAGCTGGAGGTCAGCAGATGGGAGGAGCAGCAGGAGTCAACTCTCCATTACCAAATAAGCCAGGCATGGCAAATAGCTTGTCTCCTTTTCCTTCAGACATCAAGAGTGTTTCAGTTACCAGTGTGCCAAATATGGTGAGTTTTCTGCAGCTCACAATTTTTCTCCATAGTTCTTGTATGTCTTCCATTGACACAAACTTTCTAAGCCTGTAAAACTTGCCCTGGAAAAGACAACTGCCGTATTTTCCGGTGTACAAGACGACTTTTTAATCCTGGAAAATCCTCTCCAAAGTTGGGGGTCGTCTTGTACACCGGGTATAGTTTTTCTGGTCCGGCCCGCGACGCTGGCAACGTCACGAGCCGTGATGTGGAGTTGCGCCCCGCTGTTGGCTGCGTGCGCGCGCCGCCTCAGCCGCCATGGAGCACGACAGGCTGCTGTGCGGCGAGACGGGAGGCTCTCCCCGCCGCTCCAGCCGCAGCTGCCGCAGCCGCCATATGACCAGGGCTAGGCGTGGGCGGCGAGCGCAAAGGGCTGCTGTGTGGTGAGACAGGAGGCTCTCCCCACCACTCCAGCCGCCACCACCTCAGCTGCCATGGAGCCGGGGCTGGCCATGGGCAGCGAGCACGAAGGGCTGCTGTGCGGCGAGACGGGAGGCTCTCCCCGCTGCTCCAGCCGCCGCAGCTGCCGCAGCCGCCATGGAGCCCGGGCTAGGTGTGGGCGGTGAGCGCGAAGGGCTGCTGTGCGGCGAGACTCAGGCCTGGGCCCCGGAGGCGGGAGCGGTGGCCTGGGCAGCAGAGGTGTGTGCGTTGGAAGAGGGGTAGCCTTATATGGCGAGTATATCCCAAACTCTATATTTTAACTTCAAAAGTTGGGGGTCGTCTTATACCCCCAGTCGCCTTGTACGCCGGAAAATACGGTACTTTTATTCAGTAGACATTGTGTTGGATCTGTCATATGACATGGGAAAATAGAGGCACCCTGAATAGCTTGGAGTCACAGCAGTCAGTGTGATATTTTGGACCGTTTTACCAGACTACCTGCTAAGATGCACATGCGCAGATACTGTTTCTTAGCTGGATATTTGGCATCCTTGTGCAGCATTCATTTCAGCCGTTTTCAGGAACAGCTCTGGTGGTTTGTGCTGCTGGAATTTGTTAGCAACTTTTGTGAAAATAAGAAAGCTAATGAGAAACATAAATTTTTATGCAACTTTTCTGCTTCAAAAAATGGACAGTGGGAAACATATCTATAAATGAAAGGGGTGTTTTTCAAACATATAGTGCATATAATCTCTTCAATCTCTACACCAAGGAAGGAATATACTTCTGTAAATGAGTTAGAGGGTTTTATTTGTTCATGTTTGGCAACTCAGAACACTTTTTGCTTCTGAAAATATTGAGGTAGGTGGCAGTGCAGGACCATTCAGGATTTGGAAACCTCAGATTTTTAACCATAAATGCGAGTTGGTGTAAACTCTTGGAACAGTTTGCTATGTCTCTTCCTCTTCTAGCTGTCCCTTCTACGCTTTCCTCCTGTCTGCTTTGCTTGATGAATTGACTACCCTGCTGTCCTCCTCCAAACCCTCCAGATGTGCCCACCTCATCCTGTCCTGTTTTCTGGGTTGCCATCTGTCCTGCCATTATTCTCCTCCACACAATCGGACCCTTTGCTCCTTTTTCCAGCCTGCCCCCCAGCCCCATTTCAAATGTGTCAATACCTCCTCAAGAAACCATCTCTTGGTCCACCTTTCTCTTTTGGAGCATGCTCCATCTGCCATGACCTTTCTTCCTCCAGCTTCACTCTCAAGCCCTAAATCTGGTGTCTGCCCCCCCCCCCAGCATTCCCCTGCCTTCACAAAGACCACTGGCCCTCCACACTGCAAAATCTAAAACCTTCTTGATACTTCAAACACCTTTGATACTTGATCACTCCTCCCTACTTGATTCCTTTTACGCGTTAGGTTTCCACGATTCTCCTCTTACTTAAGCATTCTTTCAGGTTTTAGGTAGGCATAAGCTCTTTCACTGCTTTTCTCCTCTTTCTATTGGAATCTCTGCACACACTGTCCCTGGGTGACCTTATTAAACCCCATGGCCTTAAAAAAAAAAAGAATTAAAAAATTGTCCAGTAGCCCCTTAGAGAGCAACTAAGTTTGTTCTTGGTTTTAGCTTTTGTGTGCATACACACTTCTCTAGGTGTATCTGAAGAAGTGTGCATGCACACGAAAGCTAATACCAAGAACAAACTTAGTTGGTCTCTAAGAGACTACTGGACAATTTTTTAGTTTTGGGGAGGGGGGAAGGATTCTCAGACCAACACGGCTACCTACCTGAATCTAGACCCATGGCCTTTAGTACTCCCTGTACAGAAGTGACACACAGCTCTGTCTGCTTCTGAACTGTCACCCCTCACGCCACTATCACATCTCCAGCTGCTTTTCTGATGTTTCTGTTGGGATGCATTGTTACTGCCTCAAACTCAACATGGCTGAACTTCTCATCTTTTCTCCCAAGCCCTCCTTGCTTCGCATGCTTTCCAATGGCAACGCTACCATCCACCCTGGTGAAAGTGCACATAGCCTTGGCTTTTATCTTTGACTCTCTGTGCCCCATATTTTATCTATGGCCCAGTTGTGGTGCTCCCCGCTTTTTGAAACATTAGAAAAATAGGGCTCTTCTAAGACCAGCCATTGTGCCCTGCAGAAGCATGTCCAAAACAAGCTGGAAAACTGAAGGTGAGAGAAAATAAGGAAAAAGGTGGGCTGGCTCTTCCAGGTATAAGTTATTATTTGCATACAGCAGCTTTGGCGTTGGATGACACACAGACATAATGCTGATGAAAAATACAACAGATTGAATATTCAGTGAAGACCAATATTAAGAATCTGTCATGAATAAGTAAAAAGGATAGGAAAATATTCTTTGGAGGGGAATCTTACATCATAAACATAGGTTTAGAAATTTGGGATTGATATAAACAGTCTTTATCACCCAAAACTTCTCCATTGGTTTCTTTACTGGAAGGTGAATGGTTTAATCTAAAATACCATTGAGCAAGTAAAAGCCAAAATGAAAATAGTCCCACCTAGATATCAGTATTTGCAAATTATGACTTTGCTGTTTGGAGGGATAACACTTGGGTTTGAAACAGCAGTAGAGACAAATAAACCAGGGTTATTTAAAAGAAAGCATAGGAAACATAATTATATGATGAAATGCAATAAAGATCAAAATAGAGGAATTCCAAGGGAGGTAATGCAATTTTTGTTTCGAAAGGCTCCAACTTCTCAATTGGCATATCTTATAAAGAAAACTGTTTTGTTAAAAAAGGAAGGTAGGTAGTATTGGACTCCATGGAAAAATAAAATGATCAGGAAAGAGAAAGTGTTGGATTTGTCATGAACCAGCACAGTCATTTTGGTGAATGGGGGTGGGAATATTCAGAGAATGGTTTTGGATGCAAGTAGATGCAGATCCATTGTTGAGTTGTACAAAAGCACAGGAGAGTGTTAAAAAGCATTAAAGACAAGTTTTGCATATAATGACAATTGTAAGGATACTGTGTGCTAAATGAGACATGAGTGGCGCTGTGGTCTAAACCACTGAGCTGCTTGAGCTTGCTGATCAGAAGGTCAGCGATTCAGATCTGTCCCAGCTCTTGCCAACCTAGCAGTTCAAAAGCACACCAGTGCAAGTAGATAAATGAGTACTGCTGTGGCGGGAAGGTAAAAGGTGTTTCCGTGCGCTGCTCTGGTTTTGCCAGAAGCAGCTTAGTCATGCTGGCCACATGACCTGGAAAGTTGTCTGTGGACAAATGCCGGCTCCCTTGGCCTGAAAGTGAGATGAGCACCTCACCCCAGAGTCGCCTTTGACTGGACTTAACTGTCCAGGGGTCCTTTACCCTTTTTACTGTGTGCTAAAACATGGAAACAGAATAGAGCACAAAATAACCCTGGACTTATTAGGAAAATTTGGGCACAGTTAGAGACCACAAAACAAACACTGATAATGCAGCCCTATAAAATTATTATTAACTAGTGGACGTTCAGCCCGTTAAATTAACGGGCGCTAGAACATCCGTTCTTCCTTCCCTGTTTCTCCCTCCCCCCTCCCTCCCTCTGTTCTTCCTTCCTTCCTCTCTCCCTACATTGTTCCATTCTTCCTTCCATGTTTCCTTCCTTCCTTCCTTCCTTTCTCCCTCCCTCCCTTTCTCTATTCTCCCTCCCTCCATTTTTCCGTTCTTCTTTCCCTGTTCCTTCCTTTGCAACGATGGCGCCCCTGCCCCCGCTAGCCTCTTCCTCCTCGGTGTCCGCGACCACGGCTCCGTCATCGTCGTCCGCGGCGGCGCCTCAGCCTCCGTCGGGCGGGTCACCCGACGGGGCTGAGGCGGCAGCCTGAGGAGGAGGTGGAGGCGGACACGGCAATGGCAGCGGCGCAGTTTTGGCCGGCCACTCGAAGTGTCTCTGCGTCGTCCAATCCCTGTGTCCGTGGGGGACATGCGCAGTAGCGCAAACCCACGGACGGGCGGACGGCACGCAGAGACACTTGCACTTTATTATATAGGATTAATTAATTAATTAAATTTGTATACCGGCCTATACCTGCCGGTCTCAGGGCTGTTCACAACATTAGAGAGGAAATGGCTGAGTGGGTCGGGTGGGTCCCTGCATTATTAATTTTATTGAAAGAGAATTGGGTGTAATGACTGCAGGGCTAAATTACATGGTGCCATTAAGAATTTAAGCGACATGGAAAATGAGGAATCAGCTGTGTTCGTTTTTAGATTGATATCTGCATATTTCATCCAGGGATCAATTTTCACATGTATGTATGTGTGTGTGTGTTATTGAATGTGAGCGAGTGGGAGAAAGACTTACTGATAGTTTTTTGAAATTTCAATAAATTATATTTTTATCAGAAGAAAAACGTGGTGGGGAGGGGACCTTCCCTTTTTCATTGGTCTTCCGTTATCTCACCTTGGTCTCTTGATGTCTCTTCAGCACTCTGCTGCCGTAATTATTCCTCACCTCTCTGATCACATGACACCTGTCCCAAAATCCATTCCCGGATGCTGCTCCTCACGCTCCTTTTCCTTGCCTTCAGAACCTTGCATGGCCTTTGTCCAGCTGTGATCTTTGCTCACCCTTCTCCCTTGCGGCTACCAGTGCTTGGATTTCCTCACGTTGTGTTGCCGCCTCTCGTCATTTAAACGCTTCTTCAAGACACATTTTCACCCCCTAGTTCCCATGCGCTGTGTGTAGTCTTAAGCATGTGCAGCCGAAAGAACCACACATTGCTTCCCTCTTTTCTCGTGCGTCTCCTTCCCCTTTCTCTGCTTCTTTTTCTCAAATTTTAGAGGGTTTTCTCCTGAACGCAGAATCGCCTACCCTCTTGTACTCTCTAAAGCAGAGGTTTTCAACCTTTTTGAGTCAATGTATCCCTTGACCAACTACATTCTTTTTGCGGCACCCCTGTGGGGCTTACGATAGGGTTGCCGTATTTCAAAAAGTGAAAATCTGAACACAAAAGTTGTTGAGCGCTTTTTTGGCACAGATGTTGATTTTCTCTCTCTCTCTTTTTTTGTTTTTGAGCTATTTTAAAGGAATTTTACCAAAATCTGCACTTTCAACATGGGTTGCCCTACGTCCAGGTTTTCCCGGTCATTTCGGCAATTTCCACCCAGACACTGTTTCTGACGGCTGTTTCCCAGCTGTGTCTGGGAAATCCCAGATGTATGGCAACCCTAGCTTGGAAGCCCAGTTATGTCACCCTGAGCTGGCAGCCTCCTCTCCCCTCTCCTTGGGAGTCATCCGCTGCTGCTGCCCCTGGTCTTTGAGCTGCCCCCCCCCACCCCAAGAAAGGCACCTCCTCACACTGCCCCACAGGGGCCTGGGAATAATAATAATATAATAATAATAAATTATTTATACCCCGCCCTTCCCAATTTAAAAACCGGGCTCAGGGCAGCTAGCAACAAATCTAAAACATTGATTAAAAACGACTTAAAAAACAGCATAAAGTACAACATAAATGTATCATCGCCAGGGCTAACTGACCAAGTTAGTCCTGCTAGGGCCAGCAAGGAGACCAGGGAAGAGTTTAAATGTGGGGTCTCAGAAGGGTTTCCTCATAGAAAAAGGGAAGGGAAAAAGGAATGAAGGATCAGGCTAAATTGAAGGCCAGGCGGAATAGCTCTGTCTTACAGGCCCTGCAGAAGGAGATCAAGTCCTGCAGGGCCCTAGTCTCGTGGGACAGAGCATTCCACCAGGTCGGAGCCATCACTGAAAAAGCCCTGGCCCTGGTGGAGGATAATCTGGTTTCTTTAGGGCCCGGGACCCTTAAGCTATTATTATTCATGGACCTTAGGGTCCTCTGTGGGACATACCAGGAGAGGCGGTCCCGTAAGTACGAGGGTCCTAGGCCGCATAGGACTTTAAAGGTCAAAACCAGCACCCCCAGCCTTACTGGTCCAGAAGTGAACGTGAGGCCCTCACCTTCTCTTGGGAGGCAGCAGTGGGCGTTGCCAGGCCTCCATGACACAAAGGCTCCCCTTCAGCACTGGGCACTCAGCTCCCAGGCAGGCCTTGCACACAGCAAGCACAAGAAAGGCCAGCGCACTGCCTGCTTGCCTGCCTGATCTCCCACTAGTCTGTCCATTCCCAGCCGCAAGGGCTGGTGGACTGGCTGGCTGGGCTCCCTGGCCTGCTTGCTTGCTTGCTTGCTCGCTCTGAGGCTGCCTCAGCTCCTGGCAACCAGCACCCCCTAGCCAGCCCCAGAGGCAGCACTCGCCTGCGGAGCTTGTAGCTGGGGCTGTGCAAGCCTTTGGGAAGCAGAGACGCAAGAGGGCATCAGAGGAAGGAGGGAAGGAAAGGGGGACAGAGGCCAAGGTTGCCCGTGGCACCCTTGACCATCATTCAAGGCACCCCAGGGTGCCACGACACACTGGTTGAAAACCACTGCTCTAAAGCATTAGGCACACTGATGGTGCTATATATAAACATAAATGATATTTGATGTTCAATCCAGTGCTGCCATCCATGTCACAGAACAGCTTTGGATTCAGCAGAAGGGCCTGCTGTCATAAGAGGAGGTAGTGTTCTTCAATACGCTTTCTCCTGCTGTTCTGCAGTGGCTCCCCATTGGTGGAATGCTCCCCCCAGGAGGTTCTCCTGGCGCCTTCATCGTACACTTTCAGGCGCCAGGTGAAAACGGTCCTCTTTAACCAGGCCTTTGGCTGATTGATACCCAATGCCCTTCTAAAACGTGTTGGGGAGGGTGGAGGTTATTGGGTTGTGTTTGTTTTTGTTTTTATTATGTATGTTGTGTTTTTATATTGTGCTTTTACATTGTAACCACCCTGAGACCTGCGGGCAAAGGGCGCTATACAGATTTAATAAATAATAATTTAACAAGTAATAATACTAAAATAATGGCCAGGGCCTAAGGTTTACTGAGGCACTTGGCCTTATAAATGGACCAAATTCTGGTTGCTTGCAGGAGCCACCAATCCTTAAAGCTTTTTAAGCCTTTTCTAAACCAAGGAGGAACCAGCTGCTGCTTTTGTAGAGTGAAGGAGAAATGTTGGGGTTCCTTGCCTTGCTGTTCTTCCAGTGGCTGAGAAGGCAGGAGGTGGAGGCCTCTAGCAGAGAAGAGCAAGCTGTCTCTCAGCACACTAGAGCCCCAGCATTGGTGGGGCTGCTGTGCTTGGCCACTTCCCCATTGGGTCATTCCCACATTGGTCACGGGTTTTGGATGTGTCTTCAGAAGCGAAGCGGATGGACTTCCTTCAGAAACTGCCTTGTACAAAAGAAGACGCCGTTGGGCCAGTCAGTACCTGCTGATGTGAGAGTGTACTGTTCTCTTTACCTGCAGAACATACTTAGCAAAGTCTGAGGAACAGTGCCTGCTTCTGTTAGGACATTTCTGTGCCAGCTTTTGTTGGCCCAGGAAAAGCACTGCAGTTTTTGTTTTATATCTCTAATTCTTTGGGATGGCAGCGACTTTTTCTTTGCTAAATAAGCACGAATGCTTTGCCTGTTTCCCAAACTAAAAATGAAAGCTTTTTAAAATACCCCTTTTAAACTGACAAATGTCATCTGGAGAAGAGTGAATTGATCTCCAAGTATGTTTGAGGTGGTCCACATTGAACTGCTTGGAGTGCTAGTTGTGATTTGGTGATAATTTAGCAAGAGAACATACTGCCTGCTGAAATATTATTAAAAAGGAAAGCAACAAATGTGGAAGTAGACAGCAGCAGGTGCTTTCAGATGGAGGCAAAGTAGCTTAAACTGTCAGTCATTCTCATCTAATATCATGTGGATGGCAACTGCACTGAAAGGAGCGAGACTTGCATGCAACATGTTTAGAATCATGCATACATCTGATTCACAGCACACCTCAGGAGTCCCCATTGAATTTACTGGCAATTCTGAGTATTTAGGTCCAGGGTAGAGTGCATAGCTATAAGTTCTCCCACAAAGTAAATGCTAAAAATTGCATGGTGGAATCTTAGTGGCTGTTAGTTGTGGCAGATTAGTTTGAGATGGTGATCAAACGGATGCTCTTTAATAAGATTGCATTGTAAGTTGTTCTGTCCTAAGTGAAGCTTCATAAGGTGATACAACAATGTTTTGTCTTTCTTTTTAGTCTCAAATGCAAACCCAGGTACAGCAGGTGGGAATTGTACCAACGCAGGCAATGGCAGCCGGGCCAACAGCTGACCCCGAGAAACGCAAACTTATTCAGCAACAGTTGGTTCTGCTCCTTCATGCTCACAAGTGTCAGAGACGAGAGCAAGCCAACGGAGAGGTGCGGCCATGTGCCCTTCCCCACTGCCGAACCATGAAAAATGTCCTCAACCATATGACACATTGTCAAGCTGGAAAGGCCTGTCAAGGTAAGAGCAAGGGTTTAAAGCCATGTCAGGAGGTCTGTGGTATATGGTTCTCCGGTTGTTTGTCTTCTGCACGTTTGTGTCCCTCTCTCTGGTCAGTGAAACTGGGCCTCCTTAGGTTTGAGCGTCATGGCCAAGTTGACTTTATTGCAACAGGAGGCACTTCCCCATTTCCAGAAGAGTTTGGATTTGATATCCCGCTTTATCACTACCCGAAGGAGTCTCAAAGTGGCTAACATTCTCCTTTCCCTTCCTCCCCCACAGCAAACACTCTGTGAGGTGAGTGGGGCTGAGAGACTTCAGAGAAGGGGGACTAGCCCAAGGTCACCCAGCAGCTGCATGTGGAGGAGCGGGGATGCGAACCCGGTTCACCAGATTACGAGTCTACCACACTTAACCACTACACCACACTGGCTCTCTCAATAAGAGAGAGAACACTTGTTCTTTCAATAAGAACAACTTTCCCTCTTATTCCTTGACTGCTGAGCTTACTCAGGAGTCTTTGGTGAGGTACTTTATCAAAACTGTTTTGGTTATGACTGTTGCATTGATTATGACAGTTGATAGGGCAATTGCAGGCTCCACTCCGTTTAGCAAGTTAAGAAAGAAAAATGTGTTCTCTATGTGCAGTGTGCATGTTGGAGCTGCACCCATTTTCTGAGAAGTCTGAGAAGAAGAAGTCTGTCTGAAGAATTCCTCAGGTTCTTCTCAAAATGGAGAACAGTCTTCCCAGAAAAGTTAATGCTCCGACTTCTGTACAGAAACTCATTGTGGCATGCTTCAATTTTTCTGGAACCAGAGGAAGAAGGTGATAAGAAACGACTACTAAGCAAGATGTCATTAGCAGCAGCATATCTTGCAAATGTCAATCTGTCAGGGTCTGGCTGGACACAGAGGAATGGTGGGAAGCAGCAACTGGGGAAACCCCAAGGGAGGAAGGCTCAGAGTCCAGGGATTGGTGGTGGGACGACAGGGAGTGGTCAGAGGGAGCAGAGATAGGCATGTCAGCGTAGTCTCCGAATGCTTGAGAAGGATCTGGGGGTGGGGGGAGACTGTGAGAAGGCAGGGACCTTCGTCCTCCACAATGCCTCTTAGGGGCTTCTTAGGCCTGGCACTCCTGATCAGACCTTGTTTCTTCTACTAAAGAGTTAACTTCACTTACTTCCTGACCCGCTCCTGACACAATCTCACTTCTAGCAGAATTTCAGCTCAGGCCATTGCTATAGGCATGACAACCAGAGGGCATTTGTTGCTCAGACCATGGAGTGCAGGCCCCTTGTGTGATAGGCCTGCCTTGTCGATGTGCTCAGTCACCTGCTCATTGAACTAGCAGGAGCCTGGAAAAGGTCTCCACCATCATCCATGCCAAAATCTAGCTTGATAGTCCTCCTGGGGCTTTCTGCAGCTATGCCAACATGTGCCTGCAAAGAGTTGAAGAGGAGGAGGAGGAAGAAGAAGAAGAAGTTCCTTACCTGTAACTGATTATCTTCCAGTGGCTTCTGCACAGGCGCAACACACAAACACAGCTTCCCCATTGTGTCTTCATATTTTCTGTGTATATAATTTTTTACTAGGGGGGTAAGAAAGTGGGAAGACACTTTCACATCCATTTTGGCATGTGGCCAGTGCAGGAACCTTGAGGGAGTGCCTGGTCCTGGATTTTAGCTCTAGAAAGTTTCCACAGCTGTGATCTGCCCAAGGACAGAACTCACAGGTATAGCTGGACCAGTTACCTCTTGGAAGAGCATCCATTTCCGCTGTTTATTCTGAAGGATGGGTAGCCTTTCTCCTTGGAACTGGAGTTGGGTGCTTTATCTCTCCAAAGCAGTATGTGCATAATTCGTAAGGATAAGATGGCTCTTGAATCCGGCTCAGGTTTTAAACCCGTTGTGATTCCTGTTTCAGTGTTTGCAAGATCCAAAGCCACAGGGAAGAAGTGTGGCACACAGCAGATGTTTGGAGAGCAGCTAAGATATTTGGCTCCAGGATGAGTTCTCTTAGACCAGGCATTGCTGCTGGTGGTGGGGGTGGTCTTGAAAGACTTGGAGAATTTCAGTATTAAACTGTCTCTCTAACCTTTGGGGCTTCCCACTGTCCCTGTCCAGCTTGCAGTCCACTGTGGTGGAAGGCCAACAACAGAGGAGCCGCTTCCTGGGCACTGCAACCCAAGGCCAACTTTGCAGGCCGTGACACGGAGGGCTTTGACTTATCCTATTATTGGTGTTATTGTTTGTTTGGATGAAGGGTGGTATACAAATTTAAACAAAGATCCCAGGGCAGTTCGTAACAAAAGAAATACAAAATAAGAATACATAATAAAACAAAAACTGCAGTCAGCCCAGGCCCTGCCCTCCTAGTCTAGGTGGAAGTATTGCCTGAGCAGAGTGGGGGGTCTGGACTTGAAAACATTGCCTGCTCTCGATTTCCCTGCTCTGGATCTATTTGCCCAGGAGAAGCGGACTTGGGGCTCCAGTGGAGGAAGGAGAACTCCCTGTCTACAGTGTCTGTAGTCTTTTCCTTCATGATGTTCACCTTTGTTTCGTCACATTGCATTTGTTCAGGGAGTGGGGTGTGTTGTGGCTTTGGAAGAACTGTGAGGGGCTGAGGTTGCAGGATGGGGCCTGGTCTCTTGAGACGCAATTTCTACTCCCTTTTTGGGGTGCAGTTGCAAAAGCCCTATGAGCGGATTTAAGCTCAGTTGGCGCTCTCTCGCTAAGGGTTCTGAGGTTTACTTTTTGTATTTCTGGTGGCGAAGCATCAGTGCTGAGCCCATGTCTTTGGAATATCAGCTGTGCAGTTTGTACAAATTGCATTTCTTGTCCTTTCCGTCGATTGTAATTGAGTGGCATGTTGAGGGTTATGTTATTACAGTCATGGAAGGTGGATTTAATGTTTAATAGTCTTATTTAAGTTTGCCATTTATGCATATTTAGATATATTCTTTTACCTGCCAAGAACCTCTAAATAGCTTTAAATAGACGAAGCATCTTTCAAATATTTCATTTTTATAAATTACTGTTACTTACCTTTGGTCTTACCTTACTGTTACTTACCTTTAGTCACAAAAGCCTTTTTAAAAAGATAAACACCAATGTAGAATGTTCTCCTGGTGCATTGTCTGCTTTGCTTTTTCCAGTAATGCTCCTTGTTCATAGATGTGAACTTTCAAATGCTCCTGCAGCATTTACTGGAAAAAACAGGTGACCTCAGAGTGGAACTGAGATCCTTCAAACCTATGAAGATGTTGCTTATGGCTTCTCTTCTCTTCTTGTCCTAGTTGCCCACTGTGCATCGTCACGTCAGATCATATCCCACTGGAAGAATTGCACGCGGCATGATTGTCCTGTGTGTCTCCCGTTGAAAAATGCCAGTGACAAGAGAAACCAGCAACGTACGTATTCACCAGTGTTCAGAAAAATCTGGTTTGGAATACATACTTATGAGATTCTGCCCTGAAGAAGTCCAGTGTAAATGTAATGCTAGCCTAATTCCCCTTCTGATTATTTTTGTGATTTGCTAGTTCGCCAACTTGCGCTAGCAAGATGAGATAATCATGCATAAAACTGTAAGGGTGTTTCTCATGCTGTCTCTACATGAGAAGGTGTAATGGGATCTCTCTCCCTGCCTTCAGCACACACACCCCAGCACCCCTTGACAATCTGCTGTGGAGGGTTGAGGGACCCCACCCCCCAAAGATGGTTTTGGCATGCTTGTAAGACTGCGGAGGGGAGGAGAAAGGTGGGGTCTCGTTGCACAACCACAAGTCCACTTCCACAATGTTGGATTCCACTCGCAGCATTTAGAAGAATCCCTAAAAAAGATCACTCTTTGTTTCCAGGTGTCTTGGATGACAACTACAGCAAACGAAACACAAACTGAGCAAGGGTCAGTTACTGCGCCTGCTCAGTCGTGTGGCCTTGGGGTGTAGTTCTTAGCGTTGGCCCAGGTCTCTCCAGTCTGTAAAAAGGCGGAGCTATTTCGAGCCCCATGCCATCTCATCCTAACCTACATTCCAAGGTTGTTGTGAGGATAAAGGGGGTGGAGAACCATGTACACTGCCACAAGCTTCTTATAGGAAAGGCAGGACATAAAGGCCATTCAGTAAAGGCTTTAAAAATCCAACAATACTTTGGCCAGGTTCCTCTGCTCTGTCCAACAGCATTTCATGCTTCTTTTCTCCTCCTCTTTTGCAGCACTTCTTGGATCCCCAGTTGGTGGCATCCAGAATTCTATCGCCTCTGGGACAGGACAGACAACGACTCCTTCTTTGAGCAACCCGAACCCCATTGACCCCAGTTCCATGCAGCGAGCCTACGCAGCTCTCGGCCTGCCCTATGGCAACCAGTCCCAGCAGGCGCCACTGCCGCCCCAAGTGCAAGGCCAGCCAGCCGCCCAGCCCCAGGCTCACCCGCAAATGAGAACCATGAATGCACTGGGTAGGTGGGGGCACGTGCAGGAGGTGGGCGGGGCAGGTTTCAAATGGATGTTAACTGCTTTAGGGAGGGCATGCAGGGGAAGGGGGTACAAATCTTACTAGAAATACAACAGCAAATTTAACTGCAACCTCATTCAGAAACTGGAAAAAAGGTGGGGCCTCCCCTTTTTGTGTTTGGTCTCTCTCTCGTCCTCCTTGACACCCACCCTTGTGCCACAGATTCCTCCTTCCTGGTGTAGATCGGGGGGGGGGGGATAGTGAATCTGTTAACAGCCTTTAGCAACAACAAGGGAAATATATGCGATGAAATGGGGTGGAATAAAAGGATATGCAGCAGAATAACGTTTGAGTAGAATGCCAAGGAGCGATGGACTGGGAAGTCCTGAGAGAGGTGACTTGTCAGGGAAAAGGTGTAATGTATATACTAAAACTGGGAAATGTATATATATATGTATGTATGTATTTAAAATAGTGAATCTGGTAGGAGCGCTATTTATACAGTTAAAGATCTTGCTTGATTTATCCTACAGTACATATAAAAATGTTAGTGATTTAATGGTGTGAATTGACTGGTATTTCCTCTGAACTAAACGAGGGATAATCTTATTCCAAAGGAACTAATCAAATGAATCTGACGGCTGGAGGAATAACAGACCAGCAACCCAGCATGATCCCAGAAACTGCTCTTCCGACTTCACTTGGGGCAGCAAAGTAAGAAATGTTTTTAAAGGGTTGTTGAGCGTTTACACGTGATTCCTATTTTCAGTTGTAGAAATAACTACCGGCAGTCCTTAGTAACACTTTTTCCTCACAGTTGTTTCATAGTCCCCTTTTCCAAATAACTCCTCAGTTCTTTGTTTTCTATTTTCCCTTCCAAAGCAAAATTGCACTTGAATTTCATTACCTGCTCTGTTGTAGTCAGTTACTGGATAATTTCTTAGCCTTAAAAACAAAACTATTCTGGAATTCAAGGGTTTCCCTCGCTGCCTTTTCTTTTAGCTCCCTAATGAATGATGGCACAAATTCGATGCCCACAGCTGCACCACCTTCAAGCACCGGGGTGAGGAAAGCCTGGCACGAGCATGTCACTCAGGACCTGCGCAATCACTTAGTGCACAAACTGTAAGTGTGTCGTGTGGGTGGACAGGGCAAGAGTCCTGCTCCTTCCGTTTGGGGGCTTCAGGGGGGGTTGGAGGGTTGCAGTCAGATTATCCATTCTTTCCACTTCCATTTTTATTTTCAACCACCCGACCCTCGACCCACATTTCCCCCCAGGGTGTAACTATCATCAATTTCAATTATGCCATCCTAGGGGAAGACTGAATCTCTCCCAATTACCTGAACGCTGGGCTTTTGAAATCATTTTGCATGGTATAGGCAGATAGGGGAAGGGAAGGTTTACCCAGGGTCTTCCAGCAGCATTTGTGATGGAATTTATGTCTCTTCTTTCTGCAGCGTACAAGCCATCTTCCCAACTCCTGACCCAGCAGCACTGAAAGATCGCCGGATGGAGAATCTGGTGGCTTACGCTAGGAAAGTAGAAGGGGATATGTATGAATCAGCTAACAGTAGGGTAGGTTCTGTGCCAGACAAGAGCTTGGTCTTGTGAAGTCCTGTGTGGCTGAAAGCGGCTCCTTTTGACTGTGCTCCTCCACTGCAACGCCTGCCAATGCTTCCATTGCAGGTTGTGTTGCTTTCTAGCAAGCAGCTCTGAAACAGACTGGGATTATTATATAATTCCTGAAATCTTGAGTGCTGCGCCTCCTTTGTTCAACAAACCAAGGAGTGCCTCGAAGTCTTCCTGTCCATAGGCAGGAAGATCAACTGGTTAAAGAAAATACTGTAATCTTACGAGGGATAGCCTTCATAAATCGACAGAAGCTGGACTGGCTCTGGCCTTTCCAGGCCTTGTTATTGCCAACTTAGCCATTGTTCCTTTTGTCGAAGAGTCTGCTTTTTGGTCAAGTTCCAGGAAGTGTCAAGGTCTTCACAGCTTAGGCGCTCAGATTCCTAAAACTCAAGTTATGAAGGAGAACTCTTCAGATCACTTTTCATGCAAAATAAAATTTAAGCCAGCATTAATCAGTCATCCTTGCTGCTTTTTTCTAATATATTCTAAAACCTAATCCTAACATTTTCCCCCTTCTAGGATGAATATTACCATTTATTGGCAGAGAAAATATATAAAATACAAAAGGAGCTAGAAGAGAAGCGGAGGTCTCGTTTACATAAGCAAGGGATCTTGGGTAATCCGCCAGCCTTACAGGCTCCCGGGACTCAGCCCCCTGGCATTCCACAGGTGGCGGCAGCTGTGGGACAAGCCCAGCCTGTCAGACCTCCCAGTAAGTACTCCCCAAAGGAATGGACAAGTGGAGCAAGGAAGTCTTGGTCAGCTTCTATATCTGTGGTGCACCATTCAGCCTTTCATGAGGCACAGAAAGTGGGTTACAATAAGAACACAAAAAGAAAAAGCAGTATTGAATAAAAGCACCCCAGAAAGGAAAATACTATGTCTATATAAAGCCACGTCGAGCAGCAGCACGCTTGCATCCCCTAGAGCCCCAAAGGCCCTACCGCCTTCTAACAGTCTGAAAAGAAGGTGCCACAAATGAAAAGGCCCTGCTCCTTGCAGATGTACAGGTAGCTTCTGTGAAGGAGGATATCTGGAGAAGGTGCTCTTTGAGGGGGCCTCAATTTAGGATGGTTTGTTGTCAATATCAAATGCAGCATATTGAATTGGCCAAGATGCAAATTGTTTGCCGGTGAGCTTCTTGCAGGACTGGCGTTGTCTTCCATACTTGCAGGTTCTCGCAATAGGTTGGGTTTTTTTTTGCCATTCTCAGCTGTCATCAGGTACGCTGCCCCTCCCCCCCTGTGCATTACAGCAGTTCAGCTGAGACGCTGTGGAAGGCGTGGCAGTGACAGGTTCCTGTCCGCCAAGGAGAGAATGCACCAGCCAAAACCATGAGAATTCTATCTAGGTCTCCGGGAGGCAGCAGCCCCAGAGAGAGCACAGCAAAATGAGGACATCTCCCTTCAGAGGGCAGTGTGAGCAGAAACAGCTCACTAGCTCCAACCCTGACCATCCCCTCTTACATGGATGGACCTGGTTTAGCATAAACCCCCCATTACTGTCTTCAAACATCATTCGGGAAACCCATCACTGAGGAAAAGGAGAAGTAAATAGGTGCCATCAACACCCAGAGACTTCCCCCAGCAGTTTCATGTAGATGTTCAACAGTGCAGGAGACAAGATTGAACTCTGCAACACCCCAGAGGTTACTTTCCTTGGAGGGGAGCAACTGTCTTCTCTCACATCCTTCTGGAAGCACCACCACCAACCCCCCAGCTAGTAAGCCCAGGGCTGCCGTAAAACAGCGGCCCCGCTCCACACCAGGCGGGTAAGGAGGACACCCTGGTTGGTGGCCTTGGAAGACAGTTACAACCCCAAAGCTCACCTGGAGCCCCAGTTGCAGGGCTGTTTGTTGATTAAAGACCCCTGAGTTGATGGCTCAGTGAGTTTTAATCCTTTAAATGGGCATATGCCTAAAATGCGTCTGTTGCACCATCTTGGAAGAGGCATTAGAATGAAGAGGGAAGGCCTCTTCTCAGATTGGGCCTGTCAGCTGTAGTTTTGATAGGCTCTGATATTAAAACTAGGGTTTGTTTGTTTTAAAACAAACAAACAAACTTGATGCCTAATTAACTAGGGTGACTTTCTATATAATTGAGGTTTTAATCTACACATTATTTGAAGTTTGCAGCCCTATCGGTTTGATTTCTAGCATTTTGATTTGTCTGCTAAGTGAAGATTACGCTGAATGAAGCCGCGAAGGAAGAACTGACCGTGCTGCTTTTGTCCCCTTGCAGATGGGCCTCTGTCCCTGCCGAATGTGCCTCTGAGCCGCATGCAGGGGCCTCAAGGTATTCAACTGGCACTAACCTGCTCCTTTCCGTAGCCTCGCTCTTGCAAGTCTCCTATTTGGGGGGGGGGGGTTGTATCCTGCCTCCTCTGTGCCACACTTTCACCTGAGCCTTTGTTCCAAGGGAATAGACTGAGAGCATGCCACGGGGGGAGGGCACGGCCGTTGAGGCGGATACGGAAAGATTGGCTTTCTTGAACTCTTCTTCCCCCAACCCAGAGCAAACCAGGGGGTCCCTGAGTGCAAGTTGGCAGCAGTCTTGCGGAGAATGCGCACATTGCATGATGCCCCTCACTAATCTGTTGTGTGCATTACCCTCACCACTCAGAGCCATAGTAAAGCCAGCCAGCTTTCCTGACATAACTGCAGGGTTCTCCAGACGCCATGTAGAGAAGGGGGTAAGGTACCTTTTCAGTGACGTTGGCTCCCTCTCAGCTCCACTTCCTTTTATCCAAAGGGAATGGGGCATGTATCTATCACAACTCTTAGCTTTCCATTTTTCTTTCCCCAAACTTCAACATGGTTCCATTCAATTGCATTTTTTAAAAACACAGATCCTCTCTCAACATGGCACTACTGGACGACCCAGTTGCTGGGAGTGGTAGAGGGGATGGAGGAGCAGGAAGCCCCTGGGGCCAGCTGTTAGTGAGGGTGGGGAGAGATGCCTCGTGCTCCGAGGGCTGGGAGTGTCTGTGGCTAGACCTGCGCAGGACGTGTCCCGTGTGGGGAGCACCACTAAGACGTGCGTGGAGGACAGTGTCTGTGCTGACAGTAGCAACTCTTCTCCCCTCAGTGCCCAGGCATCGCTCAATAACAAGACAACGGGACAACGAATGTCCCTGTGCTGCCCTTTAAACAGAATAAGAAAAGGCGGGCTGTTGGAAAGAGAGCTCTCCACATTTAGAGCTTTCTGCCTTTAGTCCCTCTGCTAAGTGTCTTCTGGCTGCATCTTGACTTCTGTGGGTTTCCTTCACAGTCACTGCAAAGAAGAGTTAGGGACTCTGCCTGTTGCAAAGAGGGGTTAGGTCTCCTCTGCTTGCTCAGCTGCACTGCAGGCCAGGCTTTACTGCTCCTCAGGCTGGAATGGGGACAGGAACGTGGTGGGCTGAGCTGTGTGTCGATCCGTGCTTGGGGGACCCGCTCCTAATGAGCTCTTCTGGGGGTGCATTTTGCAGGAGTGAATCAGTTTAACCCCATGTCCATAGGGAATGTCCAAATGTCCCAGGCATCGATAGGACCTCGCAGCACCCCTCCAATGAACCATCCTGTCCAGATGAACAACATAGGATCCATTTCGACGGTTTGTAGCTCTTTCTTTCTTTCTTTCTTTCTTTCTTTCTTTCTTTCTTTCTTTCTTTTCTTCCTGGCTATTTAAAGCTTAGGATACATTAAGAGAAATAAATTCAGATGCTGGTTACCTCACGTCCTTTCCAGTATTGCATCATTCAGTTTTGGATTAATTCAGTCACTTTATTTTATTTTATAAAATTTATGTCCAGTAGGCCTGCAACTTACATGGGGGTTGTGTTCCAGGGGTCTGCACACAAAGTCAGGAAGGCCCCTCGGAACCAGCATGTGACCCCCTCCCTTACTGGGCTTTCAGAAGGCTGTGTGAGGCCTCTGGAAGGCTGTCGGTGGATCCTGCAAGATCTGGGGGGGGGGGCTTCCAACCCCCATTCTCCATTTACTTATTTATTTTCCCACCATCTCTGCAAATCTGTAAGTTGTGAGTCTACTGTACCACTTGATTGTTGTTGTTGTTGTTTTTAAAAAAAACCACCCTCAAAGTAATTCACAAAAAGAATAAAACAATGTTGTTTTTAGTTAAAAACAACTATTTAGAACATTTAAAAAATAATTAAAATCAATGATAAGCTGAAAACCAGGTTAAAATACATGTCAGCTTTCTAAATTAGACATTGTCAGGGCAATTTTCTGTTTCAGTTAGAATTAGAAATCAAATACATTGGATGATTCAGTGTAGTGAAAATGTTAGAGCAGGCATAGGCAACCTTGGCTCTCCAGAGGTTTTGGGACTACAACTCCCATCATCCCTAGCTAACAGGACCAATGGTCAGGGATGATGGGGATTGTAGTCGCAAAACATCTGGAGAGCCAAGGTTGCCTATGCCTGTGTTAGAGTGTAGCCTGGCGGGAGGGAGGAGGAGGCTGCAACTGGCAAGCGCATTCAGCTCAGAGAGACGGTGGGGGGAGCCCACGGGTGCCTGTTTTTCCTCTCTTCTGAAACGGATTCAGTGCACACCTCACTCTCTTGTGGTCCAGCCCCTTAATGCGCAGGGCCTGCTTTGTTTGCAGATGGCTCTGTCTCCCTCCCGGATGCCTCAGTCCCAGAACCTGATAGCAGCTCATTCCAACAGTCTGATGGGTCAGGCCTCCACCCCAAGCCCCTTCCTGCCACAGAACCAGTTTTCTGCTTCCAGTGGAGCTTTGAATGTCAACAGCGTTGCTTTGGGGCCAGCAGCAGCACAGGCAGGAGTGGCACAGGTACGGCTCATGGCTTGCTTCATCTTACTAGCCTTGGTATAATGTAGAATTCCAGGTTTTCATCAAAACGGTGAGGACCATTAGCTCGCTTCAGATATTTGTGTCTGCACCTTAGTATTTCTGTGGCTTCCACCATTTCCCTGAATGTTAGAGTCAAGGCACTGTATCGCTGTGGGCCTGCTGTGAACATTTGTATGCAAGAGAACCTCAGCAATGCTGTCTTGTGACGGGGGTGTAGGAGCTCAGCTCTCGAGCCCAGCCATGACTCTGACAAGGATCACAGCCACTTGCTTCCCTGACCTCATGATCAAATTCTAACCTGGCTCATCTCAGGAGTTGTCTACCCAGCTTACCTCATGCCCACCTCTTCCCTCAGTCTGTTCTCCTGGCAGATAGTGAGCCAGCCCCTGTGGGCCATGTCATAACTGGCGGAGGAAGGGGGTGCGGTGGGTGTAGCCCACCCTGGGTGTCATCCCTGAGGGGGGTGACATCGCTGCGCCACCCCCCAGGACGCTTGCCACAGGTGGTGCCCCCCCCCGATGCTTGTCCCGCCCCCGCGGTCAGCTAGCCCCACCCCCCGGGTGCATAGCATGTGCACCGCTCCCGGAGCCGGAGCAGCTAGTTCCGCCTCTGCACCCAGCCAGCTGGAAACTCCTGGCTAATCTGCATATCCACTTGCTCTGTGCCTTTGCAGACCTCTCCTTTCCTCCTCACTCCTGCTTGTGCCAAGGTGTAGCAGTATCTTTCTTCCTCTCTTCTGTGGTGCTTTCCTTGCCTTGTCTTTGTTGCCCTCCCATCTCCTGGGGGGCCATGCCGCTTTTGCATCCCCTCTCCCCCAAACTCTCTATGGCTCCAAGGCAGAAAAGCAAGGCAGGAGAATCAAATGCAGCCTCTTTCATGGCCCCGATGCAGAAGCGGCCGTTGCCACTCAGGCAGCTTCTCATGCAAAGCACACGGGCAACATGGCAGGGAGCAGCACGCCACACCTCCCTGGCCCAGCTGGGAAGGGTCCTCCGATCCGATGGCAGAGGCCAGCTCCATGACTTGGGCAGCAATGCCTCCAAAAACTCCCAAGCAAGAAGAGGACAAAAATGTACCAGAAATGGTCTGAGCACACACCCGCAGGTTTGACAACTCCTGAGAGGAGCCACTCTCCTCAGTCTGCCAACCATCCGCAGATTCGCGGCAATGGAAAATACAGTCCTTAAAGCATTAGCACAGACTTCCTTGAACCTCTTAGATCTGTTTCTTTATACTTCAAGGCTGTGCTTCCTGCTGGTCGTCACAGCCAGATGAGTTTTAGAGTTCAGCACCCTCTCCGTAAAGAAGGAACTATGTTTCTTCCGCAAGCCCAGCCTGACATTTGCATAGAGACCTTGTGTTTATCCAAAAGGGAAGAGGGAATCTTGCCATTCCCACCCTTCCCATCCTATAGAGAGGACTAGGGAATCACCTAGACGTTAGAAGGGCACTTAGGAGTTCCATAAAGAGCACTGAAACAAACAGTGGCGGAAGGTGTGGATTTGCCCAGACACATCACAAGAGTGGCAGCTGCCTCATCTGCTTCAGCCCCCACCATGGGAGATTTCTAGAGCCACTACCTGGACCTCCACTTCTGCCTTCACCTGCCACTATTAATGGGACCTTCATGCCTTGGCAGAGGCAGCACTGGGCAGGAGCGCCTTAGCAGGTGTGTTATCCCCCCAGGAAGCAGCCTCTCACCATACCTCCACAGCACGAAGAGGCTGGCTCACTCTCTTACCACCAAGGGGCCTTCTCTGGCAGGCAAGGGAGCTGGCCACCACCCAGCCCTGCATAGCAGCTGCTCACCACAAGTCTAGCCAGGCCTCAGGATCCGTCCTTCTGCCACAGCTGTCTGTGTCCGTCCACTGATCCATCTGCCAGCTCAGGAACTGATCTGACCAAGCTTAGTCACAAACGGAAACTTGAAGGGGAGGCAGGAGGAGGATGTTGGTGCCAATTAATTGAGTTTCCCGTTTTGGTGAAAAGCATACGATGTAACTCCCAGGGGCTGGCTCACCTGCCTACCCCAAAAGCGTCCTTGGTGCCACATGTGATATTTCCCGCTTGAGTAACTCTTGGGGAAAGAGTGTGGCAGAGGGACGCAGCCAGACTGGCGCTTGGTCTCCTTGTGTTGCCCACTTGTGCACAGAGGGGTTTTTGAATGCAGCACTAACAGTGTCTCCTTCCGGCAGGGGCAAGTTCCTGGAGCTGCTCTTCCCAACTCCGTGGATATGCTGGGACCACAAAGCAGCCAGCAGCTCTCGTGTCCTCCCGTGACCCAACCAGCCCTTCACCAGCCCGCGGCTCCTCTCTTGTCCAGCGTGGCCACGGCTGGCATGCCGCCGGTCCAGCACCAGACCCCGCCTGGGATGACGCCTCCGCAGCCTGCAGTGCCTGCCCAGCCGTCCACACCGGTCTCCGCGGCGGGCCAGGCGCCCACTCCAGCAGCTGGCTCCGTCCCCAATGCCACGCAGGTGCAGAGCACGCCTTCGGGGCAAGCCGCAGCCCAGTCGCAGATCCCACCGCAGCCTCAGACCCCAGTGCAGCCCCCAGCCGTGCCAACCCCGCAGCAGCAGCCAATGTCTGCCCAGGCCCCTGGCACTCCGGTGAGTATTTGGCCTTTTTGCATTACTGGGCGCCGCATTTGCGCCAGGGAGCACTCTCTCATGAACGACAGCGGTGCTCTCGCAGCCGCCGTGCAGCACCCCAGAGTACAGGGCACAACGTTTCCTCCCCTCGGTTGCATGTCGTCCAGGAGGAGCAGCATAGGAAGCTGCCTTGCCCTGAGACAGGCACCTGGTCCACCTTCCGTCTCTCCCACTGAACTAGGACTTCTCTATAAATGCTCTGCCTTCTCTAGAAGCATTGGACGTAGTTTCAGTAGCAAAACCAAAAAGAAAAAGAAAACCTGAAGGAGATCGGGGCTCCTGTTCCCAAGTTGCTTGCAATCCAGATTCCATCTAAGGATCAGGAGAAGAGCAAAAAGAAGAGAAGATCTTAGGAGAACTGGAGAACCTGTGGCCCTTCAGATATGCAGGCCAAATGGTCAGGGTGACGGAGGTTGTAGCCTAACAACATCTGGAGACAGGTAGATAGCCGTGTTGGTCTGTCATAGTCAAAACAAAATAAAAAATAAAAAAATTCCTTCCAGTAGCACCTTAGAGACCAACTAAGTATGTTCTTGGTATGAGCTTTCGTGTGCATGCACACTTCTTCAGATACGGAAGATAGGAGAACACTTCAGTCTCCCAGGACACTCTATACAAGATCTCAAAGTAGCTGTCTTATTGCAAAGGAATTTCAGAAATAGACTGGAAAGAGAAGTTGCTGAATTGCAACTCATTACCAAGCTTAAAACCATGGAGAGACCTGGTCTGAACAAAGACATTGGATTCTTATCTCATTATACATGACAAAGCTTTTTTAACCTTCTCACCCCTTGTTTTTTCCTGCAAGACCAATTGCAGTCTTAACAGTCCAACAGGTTTACCACACCTATCAGCCAATCACCCATTCCCACCACCCTTCTGAGTAATACCCCTCCCCACCATCTCACTATATATAAGGGTCTGGTGACTTCTGTCTCAGTGTATCTGAAGAAGTGTGCATGCACACGAAAGCTCATACCAAGAACAAACTTAGTTGGTCTCTAAGGTGCTACTGGAAGGGATTTTTTTATTTTTTATTTTGTTTTAACATCTGGAGAGTCACAGGTTCTAACCAGGTGCTGGTTCGCAGCCCAGATGTTTCAAGAGCACATGGTCTGGCAGCCAGCCAAGCTGCTCCTAATTCTTAGAGTGACCGTATCTCTCCCACCTGGGAGGGTCAGCCTGCCTGCCTGCTCAGGAGACTGCTCAAGTACTTTAAGCCTTCCGATGTTGAAGATGGGCAGAAGAGCATGTATTGTTCACATGTTCCGCTCAGGCTGCTCTTCCTTTGACGTTGGCAGAGTACGGCTCTTACTGTGACACAATCCTTTCCCAGCCTTTCAGCAGTTGGTGTGCTCTCAGCAAAGGGCAGCCCATATTTTTGTACCTTCAGGAGTTGTTGATGTTGGTGTTGATGTAATAATTGTGTTTGTACAAGGGGCAAGGCCCACAGCACCTCAGCAGGCAGCACTGGGGGAAGAGGGAAAGCAAGCTCTGAGGAGGAGGCCAAGACTAGTTGTGTTCATGTAGGTCAGCAGTCAGGAACCTCAGGCCTGAGGGCCTCAGGAGGCCCCACGAGGCCATTGTGGCCAAGAAGACATGAGCCCCCCCGCCTACAAGGGGGGACAGGTAAAGCTGCGGCTGACTAGAGAGCGGGGTGGGAGGGGGCATCGTGGGCAAAGTAGCAGCTGAGCAGGGGCACCTGCGGAGCCCCGTGTCGAGCGCTTTGCAAGTTCCATCTCGCCTGATGGGCTTCCCCAGCCAGCCTTAATCTTGGGCCAAAATGGGTCACCCCACGTCATTGTGACATCAGGAGGCCCTTAGGACCAGGGGGAGGCCGGAAAGGACAACGCCTGGGAGGAAAAGGCTCCGTTGAGGAGGAACTGAATGTGTGCGCTTAGAGAGCTCAATGTTAGGGCTGGCTGGGGAAGCTGCATGCGGAGCGGAGCTGAGGATCGCAAGAAGCAGCCTTGGGACATGGGGGGACCAGTTCCGTTGGGCATTTTCCAGGAAGGGTTGCTTGGATGAGCTTGAAGAAGAGATGATGTTCTGTTAGGGCAGGAGCACTGGCATGGAGGCAGCCGCAGAACATGCAGGGTTCCGCTCTTGCTCCCATGCTTGTAACTCTGGGAAGCACTTGCCAGAAGGCAAAAATGGCCGAGATTGGCAGGGAAGCCAAAGTCTAGTGCTGAAATCAAAATGGCCTGCAAGTTTGATTTTATTCATTTCGGACTCAATCAAGCCCAAGGTGCTTTTTCCCCCTCCAGGTGTTACGTTAGCCTATCAAAGCTAGGAGGAGAGAGTGTGGAAAGGGTTGCAGCGCTTGAGGAGGGTCCCTGCTGCTCTTGTGTGCAGAGCAGAGGAATGTCAGAATCCCACCTCTGACCCTGAGCTTCCCTCTCCTGACCAGTAAGCTGAGGATACTCTTCATGCCTCTGACAAAGTGGGCTCTAGGCAGTGAAAACTTTTGCCACAATAAATGTTAATATTTAAGAAGTTAATATTTAATACCAGTATCCTGCCCTCTGAAATCACCTTTCCCAGGGCAGCTTACAGACTACTGGGTGTGTTGAGAAGTTGTTTGTTTGCTGTGCATTTGGATCCTTCTTAAGATATCACAACCAAACTTTGAGGGGTGGTTGCTGAGATCGAGGAGCAGGTTTTTGACTGTTGGGATGCAGTTGGGTGCCATTCCGAATTAATACAGCAGACTCAGCCCTTCAAAATCACTGGCTTTCTTTGTTTCTTAAAATTCCCAAGCAAAGCCGGGCTTGAGACTGCTATTGGAATGCAAAGCAAAGTGGTGAGAGGGGGAAGGAACACTCCAAAATACAACTCAAAATCACCACCAATAATAATATCAGACAGCAAACAAAGAGCACGTGGAAAACCATACACTAGAGCAGGCTTCCTCAAACTCAGCCCTCCAGATGTTTTTTGCCTACAAGTCCCATGATCCCTAGCTAGTAGGACCAGTGGTCAGGGATGATGGGAATTGTAGTCAAAACATCTCAAGGGCCGAGTTTGAGGAAGCCTGCACTAGAGCATGGAAAATAAAAGCCAGGCACCAGAATGATGTAAATGTGGGTGTCAGGGAAGCTATCTTTGTGAGAAGTATTTCATATTTAGAACACCACCACTTAAAATATCATTTTCCTGCTTGCTACTGACTATCTCTAATGCGTGGAGTCCCCAGAGAGTAGCCTCTCCACATGACTTTTAAGTCGCAGGAAAGCTCAGGTGGCAAAAGGCACCAACAGGCATCCTGATCCTAAGCTGTGCAGGGTTGATCCAGCAAAATCATTGTGCTCCCAAAATTATTTGCACAGCAGAAGTATCCAGCCCTGCACCCCACTAAATCTGCTCCAGAGGACTTGGGGTACCTCCAGAGCAGATATGGGGGTGGCAGGGCAGAGAGAGAGGAAGTTCTGTTCCCTGAGCACAGCAAATGCACAACCCTTTTTGGACTGAGCTTGGAAATGGATCAGGAGCCCGACATTTTGGCAAATGTCCCCAGCTCCTGGTCTCTGCGCTCTCACAGCCATAGCTTGGGCTATCTGCAGAATATTTTCCAGGGTAGCCTCAGGTATAATGCATTGCAATACTCCAGCGTGGAGGCTTCCAGCACATGCATAATTGATCCTAGGATATTTTTCAAGGCTTTCTTTATCGTTTGCTGCCCTTCCAGTATTTGCAACCATGCTGTGGGAGACAGTTCTCGAGTATTCCCCGTTTTAGACAATTAACTGTTATTTACTGTTTAGATTTCTACACCACCCCTCAAATAAATTATCAGGGCAGCTTACAATAAGAAGCTTAGGAGGTGGAAGATTTCCTGACGGTTATGCTATAACATCCTGTTAGGCCTCTTGTTATCAGATGTGAATTCTAGGCAGGGATAAACTAAATGGATTACTCATAGAATTACAGAAGGGACCCCTAAAGATCATCTAGTCCAACCCCCTGCAATGCAGGAATCTCAGCTTAAGCCTCCATGACAGATGGCCGTCCAACCTCTGCTTCAAAACCTCCAAGGAAGGTGATCCCACTGTCTGTTCCACTGTCGAATGGCTCTTACTGTCAGAAAGGTCTTCCTGGTGTTTAGTCAGAATCTCCTTTCTTGTAATTTGAATCCGTCTGCTCGGGTCTTGCCCTCTGGAGCAGCAGAAAGCAAGGTGGCTCCATCCTCCATGAAAGGAGAGCCTTTCAGGTGACATGCTGGGTGCTGTTGGTGAAGTCCCTGTCCTCTGACCTAACTTTTTTTTTTGGAGTTCTACACTGGAGCGCAAGGCTGGTTTCCGTGTGTTCAATCTCTCCCCCCTCCCCCCCAGCTATCCCAAGCAGCAGCCAGTATCGACAACAGGGTGCCCACGCCAGGCTCTGCCGCCAGTACCGACGTGAATGCTCAGCAGCTGGGGCCGGAGACCCAAACGCAAGAGATTAAGACGGAAGGGAAGGTGGAAAAAGCAGAGTCAGAATGTGGTGAAGCTCAACTAGATCCCAAATCGGAGGTAAGCAAAGGGCCCAAGGGATAGTCGTGGTCCATCTGTGCTGCAGACACAGGGAGGAGGAGATCCTGTTGGGCTTCTTACCTCCAGCATAACCTGTAGTTGGGGCTTATGAGAATTCTAGGCCAGAAGCATCTGGTGGTTCCCCATCCCGGGATTAGGCAGCAATTTCTAGCTTTCGGGAGGAAGCGGTAGGGAAGTAAAGCCTGCCCTTTGTGGGGTAAAGCAGGGAACACCCACTGCCTGGTAAACTAGAAGGAGAATTCACAGGGAAGGGAAATCATCCAGAATATTGGATGGATGGATATTAACACGTTAAATATTCCATTCTCTCTTGCTTTGCTGGGGAAGCTGACCTGCGTGGCTGCGGTGGTAGTGACTCCTCACTGTGCCATATGCTTTTCAGGTGGAGGAGGACGTTCCAGGCCCCACGCAAACCAAAGAAGAAACAAATGGGGTGGAGATCAAGCAGGAGCCCATGGAGATAGAAGGGAAGAAGCCTGAGATAAAAGAGGAGGATGACGGGGGCAGTAACGGCGCCGCTTCCCAGTCCACGTCACCATCTCAGCCACGGAAAAAGAGTAAGTCTACATCTGTGTAGCCCTCAAGTACGTCTGCCTGCCACTAGCTTGTGCTCCTTTTTAGTGTTGTCCCCCTCTTCTTAAATTAAAGTAGGACGCTAAGAAGCATCTTGCTCAGTCGGGCTTTCCCAGGTTGTCTCCTGCAGTAGCCAGGCAGCTTCACAAGCAGGGGGTGATGGGGAGCGACTGCGGTTTGCTGTCCCTCAGCCTCTCCTGAACAAAGGCATTCTGTCTCTGAATAGGGAGAGACTTCTGTTTTACCTGTCACAGTTAAAGCCACTTCTTTCTTCCCTGTGAAGTGGTCCAAGTGTTCTTGTTTAAATTTGTATGCCACCCTTCGTCCATCGATCCCAGAGCGACTCCCTGCATAAAAACAACGCGCCCTGAGCAGCCGTTGCCACATCTTAGAGACTGAATTCCACCTGCTGTTTACGAATTGATGACGAAATACTGCTTATTGCATGAATGAGATGACTGTAGATAGAATTGACCTGTGGTTTTATTTACGTTAACTCCTTCGGATATTTTCAACAGTCTTTAAGCCCGAAGAGCTGCGCCAGGCCCTCATGCCCACCCTGGAAGCTTTGTATCGCCAGGACCCAGAGTCCTTGCCCTTCCGGCAGCCCGTGGACCCTCAACTCCTGGGGATTCCGGTAAGTGAGAAGGTGGGCCTTCCCAGGAACCAGCGGGCCAGTCTTGGCACCATAGCTAAGTAACAATCTCAGGCAGATTGGATCGGAGCCAGTTGAGCAGCAGAGTGTTTTGCAAGCAGGTCACCGCCGTCTCTCGCAGGGTGTGGGCTTGTCAGGTAGGCAGTTGGGTGTAATTTTCACCGTTGGGCAGTCCTTTGACTGGTGGCAATTCTTTTGGGTTTAGGTTCTAAAGTGGTCCATGTGGTCTTCCTGCCCAGGAACTCCTGTAGCTCCCAGAGCCAAGCGCTTAGTTTATTAGTCTGCCCTACAGCCAAAGTCTTCTTCCAGGTCTGTCTCCGAGTAGACAAATATAGGAAATTTGAAGGCAAGACCAGATTTTCCACAGTTAAGAATTTCTTTCAAGTGAGGACTGTTTTCAAGATTTGCTGTACCTTTCTGTCTAGGTCATTCTTTTGTGTAGCACTGATCAGAAGTTGGGACAGTTGGCTTCAGTATGTGCGGCATCTTGAGCTGCTTAACGGCTGCTGTTGCTAACGGAGTTTTGGGCCTCCGTTTATCCAGAGCTGTAGGAATCCAGAGGGGGGTGATGTCATCCCACCCAGATGGCAGTTCTGCCCGATTCTCTCTCAACCCTGACCATGTGTGCTTTTTGCAAGCAACATCCACCTGTGACAGCGCCCTAATTTCAGGTGCATCAGACGCAGGGTCCCTAAGAGCGAGATCTGTCTGGGTGGGGATTTCAACCCAAGTCTCCCAGGCACTCTAACCATTACGCAACACAGTCTCCTGAGGTGGTTGCTATGATGGGTTGCTCTCCCATCAATAAAAATCACTAGTTTTTGGAAACTTTGAATTTGAATGGCCAGCTGACACTGTGTTCCTTCTTTTTTTCTAATTTGCAGGACTATTTTGACATAGTGAAGAATCCCATGGATCTTTCCACCATTAAGCGCAAGTTGGACACGGGGCAGTATCAAGAGCCCTGGCAGTACGTGGATGATGTCTGGCTAATGTTCAATAATGCCTGGCTTTATAATCGCAAGACGTCGCGAGTCTATAAATTTTGCACTAAGCTGGCCGAGGTCTTTGAACAAGAAATTGACCCTGTTATGCAGTCCTTGGGATACTGTTGTGGACGCAAGGTACTCATGGTTTCTTCACAGCTATGGTCTTTGAACGTACAAAACCTGTGTGTTTCATATTCACAGTGTGAATATGTGCATTTATCAGAACTTTCTGTTTGAGAAGCTGATTTTATGAGATTTGCTTTAAATGTCATTTAAAAGAGGTTGTATCCATTGTTAGGCATAATGACCCCCTGAAATTAGTGGACCCAAGTTAATCATATTAATTTCAGTGGATCTACTCTGAGTAGGGCCAGCAGGTCTTTATTTTCAAAATCTCTGTGTTGAATTTTGACATATTTTTATATTATACTTTAAAACATTGACTCAGATACATGCGCAGGTGTGTGTTGCTACAATTTGATGAGAACTAGATTGACTTCATATGTGCAGCACATCAAGCTCTAGAACTAGTAAAATTGTGCAAGTGACGGCTTCTTTTGTGGCTCCTCGCAAGAGGGGCTGCATGCTTCCCTCAGAATGAGGCAGCAAAAGCCGCTGAGTATCAGTTGGGGCTGAGCAGCAGCAGGAGAGAGGGCTTGTGGTCTCATGCGCTGCTTGCAGGCTTCCCAGATGCGCCTGGTTGGTCACTGTGGGAAATGGGGTGTGAGAGCAGAGGGACCCTCTTTGGTCTGATCCAGCGGTAGCCAGGCTTTTTAAATTCTTCCTAAAAAGTGCTCTTGACTTTTTAAAAAGAGGATCCACTGTCATGTTTTTGGCACACATGGATCTTTCTCAGGGAGATCTGTGTGTGAACCTTCCTGCCCTGAGCATTTGGTTATTAAATTTGGGGTGCAGATCGCGAGAACCAACATTTTAAGGCATTGTGCTCTGCAAATAGGATGAAGAATGTTGCAATTGTCTACTATCTGTAATAAAGTGAGCCAGCAGCTAACACTAAGTATTTTAAATTCATACATAATGGTCAGAACACAGAACATTCTGCTTAAAATATCTATTACTTTTAAAAAGTGTCGGTGGCTTGCGTGCTGTTTTACAGTTTCTAAATTCCACCTGCACAGCATTGCAAAGAGCTGCTCTGCAGATGTTGGCTAACTGACTAAATAACTATCCCCAGAGCACTGTGGCTCTTCCTAGACAGAAGAATAATGCTCCCTTAGGGTTTGGTTTTTTTAATGCTACAGATTTTAGTTAGACATTGCATTATGCTCAATCTCTTACTGTTTTCTGTGAATTTCATACTTTCTGGATTTATCTCTTTTAATGAGTGCAAGTGCAGCCCAGCGTGGCTGGGTCTCCTTCCTGCTCTTCCCAGATGCAGCCCAGCCTGTCAGTTCTAGGGGCTCAAACAGGCCAATTTGCACACACCCATTTTTCTTTTCCAATTGGCACATAATATTCAGTGGCTGCTGGCTATGCTCCATACAGGACTATTTTTTTGAGGGGAAGGGGGTTCTCCTCTTGGAGAGAACAACAGTGAATTAAAACAATAAAATGCTGAAACTCCAAAAAACAAAACAAAAAAAACAACAACCGCTGCCTCTGCTGTAGAAGAAATTTGTGCCACACAAATGTGTGCCAATAGTTGTTGCATTACAGTCATCTGTTCTCTCTGGCTTTTCTTCTTTTTCAGTTTGAATTTTCTCCCCAAACCTTGTGCTGTTATGGGAAGCAGCTGTGTACTATTCCACGGGATGCCGCCTACTACAGTTACCAGAACAGGTAAGTCTGGGCCTTCTCAGGACTCAGAGTGCCGCAGGATTTCTTAGAGCAGGACCTGAGCTTAGAGGTGGCTCCTCGCCCCGCAAGAACACAGACAAGGAGTCCCTGCAGAGTTCCCACCTTGAGGGGCTACAGGTGGCATATTTTGATGTTTTCAGAAAAGCTCCCCATCCCACTTCAGGCTTGGACTATTGGCAGTGATTTAGTGAAGGTATCCCCTGGCAAGGTCCTTGGCTGGTGGGCTGCATGTGGCTTGGAAACTCATGAGTCAAAATAAAAGAGAGAGCGCGAAAATCAAGAGAAGGGGAAGGAAGGAGAGGGGGCAATTTCATGTTGGCTTATTTACAATACAGTGGTACCTTGGTTTAAGAACAGCTTAGTTTATGAACAACTTGGATTAAGAACGCTGCAAACCCGGAAGGAGGTGTTTTCGTTTGTGAACTTTTTCTTGGAAGCAGAACATGTATGTTCCATTTGTAAATTCTGCTATGGGAAAGCATGCCTTGGTTTAAGAACGGGCTTCCGGAACGGATTAAGTTCATAAACCAAGGTACCACTGTACCATATTGGGGCTAGCAGGTTGTTCCAAAAACTTCCTGGAAAGGTGGGTTTTTAGGCTGCAATCCTATAAAGGCTTACCTGGGAGCAAATCAGCTGAACTCAACGTGGATTACTTCTGAGCAGGATGCACTCTTATATTGTCCAGGAATTGTGGAGTTTTATATTTTTTGTAGTTATTCAGTGACTGCACATATAGGATTTAAAAACCATGAACTAGTGAATGGAGGCCTCGGGCAAAGTCCTGGTTTTAAAAAGTCCTCCCTCTGGTTGCTGTCAGTTGTGCACCCTGCTGTCGAGGCCACCCACCCCTCCTCACTTGCTCACGGGGTCCCCTATGGAGGAGCGGGTGCCCCGTCTGGTGCTGCTTTCTCCCTGGGGAGGCACTTCTGGGGCCTGAGCAGATGCTACTTTCAGCACCGGCCCCTAATTTCCGAGTAGCTCTTGGTTGCTAAGCTTGTCTTCCGGGAACAGACTTGCTCCGTGGGTTTCGATAAAAGCCTCTCTCCCCTTGAACGAGATAGTCCCAGGAGACTCTTGGCCTGTGGACGTGTGTGTGTGTGTGTGTGTGTGTGTGTGTGTGTGTGTAAAGACCTCCCAGGAAACGGCTTTCTCATCTCCCCTTGGTTGGTTCATTGTGGTGACCCAAGTGGAGAGCTGTGGGGTTTGGGCGGCTGAAGCTGTTCCCCCTGTTTCCTCCCGGTGTGTCTCTGTGTCCCCCTCTATGGATTGCCCTAGCCTGTTTTTCTTACCTTCCTTGGTGTTTCAGTTCATACCCTTTCCAAACATTTAGTCAAGATTGCCTTAGAAGAAGGGGATAGTTTTGCTTACAGTTTCCCAAAGCAAAACAAGAAATATGGACTTGGGCCTTATTCGAACGCAGGTTGTGTCTGAGAGAGACCTTTGCTTTTAACCTTCTTGGATTACTTAAAAGCAGCAAGGGATGTGGAAGACTGACCAGTTCAGTTTGGTTCACAAAATTGTTCACAAGTTCCTATTTCAGTTTGCAAAGCCTTGATCTATTTTTTTGTCTATATTGTATTTAATTACAATATAAACGATGTAGTTGATAAAGTTTACACACGTGACTGGAAACACTGAGCAATAGAAATGCATTTCTGTTAAATGTTTGTCTAGAGTATGAATTGAGTGTCCTTTGTGTTCTACTACATTTTAATTGAGCAGCTGGTCACATTTAACTCAAGGTTTTCAATCTTGAATGCTTTAATGCATTTGGCAATGTTAAAATTGTTCCTGCTTCTGCAGCTTTAATAAAATAATGGCAGTCTCATGATTCTGGCTGCTGCGAGACTGCTTGCTTCTTAAAACCCGACCTGAGAATTGGATCCAAATTCTGAAACGGATGCCCTTGGACGTCTGCTCCAGAGCCTCTCCTGGTCACCGGCGGTGGCCTGTGGCGGCTGAAATGCGACCGAATGCTCCCCTGCGCTCTTGGCCGTGCCTTTCTGCTCTGCCGTGTCCTGGTGTTTGTCTCTTACTACTTCTGTCTGTGCTGTTTGTCCCTTTCCCTCCCCTCTGCTCCTCCTCATTGGCCACACTGACCCATCAATCGACCAACCAACGACGC
Source organism: Darevskia mixta (assembly GCA_034641385.1). Lineage (NCBI taxonomy): Eukaryota > Metazoa > Chordata > Lepidosauria > Squamata > Lacertidae > Darevskia > Darevskia mixta. Next base: position 4,131,796 of record JAWWNH010000124.1, on the reverse strand, counting down.
TCCCCCTCCTCTCGCCTTGGTGATCTCTGCCCTGCTCTGATTGGTGGCTCCCTTGCTTGGGTTGCTCTGTGTTTTGATGGACCAGTTCACCCAAATATGGCCTTCTTGCTGACAGGTATCACTTCTGTGAGAGATGTTTCACTGAAATCCAGGGGGAAAACGTTACCCTTGGTGATGACCCTGCCCAGCCACAAACGTAAGTAATTTCTTTTCTTTAAATGCCGGCTAGAAGTAATGAGAGGACACGTTCCGTTGTGCCTCGGGTGCAGCAGGAAGAGATGCGCTCATCATTCAGGGTGCAGCCCCCCAGGTGCAACTTCTGCTTGGCTGTGGAGTCTCGTTCACTCGAAGAAAGCTGCATCTCCCGGCCTTTGCCTGCCCCCCATCATCAGAACAAAGGAGCATTGTGCTTACATTGCGCTTAGAAGTTCAACAGTGTTCACGTAGAAGGGCCCCAGTTCACACACTCAGCGATCTTGGAAAACCCCTTGTGCCTCAGCCTTCAGCCCCGTGTTCTGCAATTTGTGATTAATAATCTAGGCTGGTTGAAAAGATTTCGAAAGGTGAATTTAGTGCAGATTTTCAATGGCCAGGCAAGATGCCCAAAACTTAACTCCTGTGAATGTTGTTCATTCTCTGTAGGTGTGGCGCTTGCTTAGGTGACCCTCTGACCTGCCATGTCCCTTGGCAGCTTTCTGTATTGTAATTAACCTACATGATAGCCTAAGTGTTTTCTCAAATTGGCTCCAAGAATTGAGTTGACTTGGGATCTGTTCTTACCTGCTGATAGTTAGCCTGCCATAGCTGGTATGAATAACTGGGCTGGCAATCACTTGGTTCGTACGTTTGCGTGTTTGTTTAAAAGGTTTATAGCCCTCTCTTCCTTCAAATAATCCCAGAGCAAGGTACAATATAAAATATAGGCTCTAAATTATACACAGCAACAAAACATGAATATGTCAATAGCACAAGTCCGTGGATCCAGTGGGAAGGCATGCTGTCTTTACCTATTAAAAATTAGCCAAGTCCAAAAGCTTGAGCGAATAAATGCTGCAAACTCTCCAGAGGGCGCTCTCTAATGGGGGCACCAGCCCTGAGAATGCCTCTCCCAGGCTGCATCCTAACAGAGACTGCAAACACAGAGTCATAACAAACGAGCAGGTCCACATGGGAGCAAGTGAATCGTCAAATATCTAGTTCCTGAGCCGTGATGGGCTTTGTGTGTTGGAACAAGCACCTTGAACTTGGTTTGGGAGCAAATCAGCCGCCTGTGCAGTTCCTTCAGAATGGGTGTCCTGATTTCTTGGCGGGCGGCTGCCAAGGCTTCTGGACCTGGTTCAAGGGATGTCCCACGTGGAGCACATTGCAGTAATCCAGACACAAGGTACCAGTGTGTGGATTGCCATAGCCAAGCTCTGTGTCAGCCAGAGCTTGATGACAGGCCCTCCTTGCCTTGGAGCCCCCTTTCCCCTTCCTCAGACCCCTTGGATCCAGGGGTGCCCCAGGCTGCGAAACTCTTCCTCCAGGGGGAGTGCGACCCCATCCCAAACTGCACCATTCCCAGACCCGGCAGCTGCCTTCTCCCCAGCTCTTGGGAGTGTCCTGAAGGAGTCCCTGCCTCAGCAGGTGCCTTTTTAGGAAGAGGTGCTCACTGGGTAGGATGCAGCAGAACAAAGTGCAAGACGTAACTTACCCTGTGTCTCTTTCTGCAGAACAATATCAAAAGAGCAGTTTGAGAAGAAGAAAAATGATACACTAGACCCAGAGCCGTAAGTATCAAGACATCTCGGCATGAAGCCCTTTTTCATACTTTTTTAAAGTCCTTGGCTAGAATTGGCATGAGCCAGGCTTTGCTCCGTCGAGTCAAAGGAATTGCAGAGGCAGGCAGGCAGTTTATTGTATCACATTAGCCTTTATTTCGTAAAGACACATTAGCGCATGTGACTCCATGGAGTGAACTATTTAGATTCCAACAGCAGTTGCTGTTCAGCTGCGGATCCTTCCCTAGCGGCCGTTTCTGCTTAAACCAAAATGAACTAATTCAATCTAATGTTGCCTTTTGTGTTGCTGTTTCCCTATTGCCTCCTCCCTGATTACTTGCCAAACACAACTCAGTATTTCCTCTTGTGGGCTGAGATATGTCTCAGGTGTGGATGCTCATTACCCAGCCCAAACAGAGCTGCCGGGGGCCTGATTCTGGTTCATTTGGGAGAGATTAGGACCTCATCATTGTTTGCGGAGGTCCCTGCCTGCGTCATGTGTGCTTTTAGCCTGGTTAGCGAGCACACAGCACCTGCACACAGCCTCTCTTGTCCTTCTGACCCTAAGCGGGAGCGGCTTCTGTTTCCGTTTGCCTCGTGGTGGCGCTTTGTCCTGACATAGCAGAGCTGCTCTGCGCTCTTTGTGCCAAATCGGTTGCCTTTATACCATCTACTGATGGGTGCAAGTATTGCAGCTCCACTCCCGATGTTTCTGCAAGAGCTAGTTTCTAATTCAACTGCTCCAGCAGTTTCCCAGGGAGTCAGTAAGAAATGATGCTCTATGCTGCAAACAATGGACAGATTTAATGGGGTTTCCATGAAATGCCCGTTCCTGCCTGCCATCTTTGAACTTTTTCTTCATGGCTTTAGGTATAAAGTGCAAAACATAAGCTGGACGTGATATGACTTCACACTCAGCGTTATAAAAATGCTTTTTATTACTGATACCAAACATGAGTGTCCCAGAGAATATCTGGTGTGTTTAACAAGATTGCCCGCTGTCGTTGTATTACATATTTATTGTCCACTGAGACTCCTCAACCTTTTAAAAATCCACATTCCAAGAAAACTATATTTAAAAAAAAAAATACTGGCAATATAAAATACTACACATTGCTCAAATCACCCTTTCTTATTCTTGGTCGTAAAGCCATTGTGCCAAGTGAAAGGTTTTGCAAACTTCAGGGGGGAAGGGAGTTAATAATCTCCTTATAACACTCAGACATTTAAAATAGTATTTATTTATGTTATTATTTAAAGTTTTGTGACAAGGGAAGTATTCTCTGGCTCCTCTTTGTGCTTCCACATTTTCGCTTTAAGAAAATCAAGGCTTGTTCTCTTGCCTGTTTTCTTCCCTCAGCTTTGTGGACTGCAAGGAATGTGGCCGGAAGATGCACCAGATCTGTGTGTTGCATTATGACATTATTTGGCCTTCAGGGTAAGTAGCTTCGAAAGGTGCCGGGGTGTGGAGTGGTGAAGCTTTAGCAAACTTCCTAGGTTCTGTTTCAGTTCAAATGATTTGAAACAATAATGCCTTCACTCTGGCAAAGATGCAGAGTTTTGACTGGAAGCTCAGCATTCGCCCAAGCGCCTTGGGGTCGTCTGAGTCCCCTTGGGGTATTGAGCCAGAGGCCTCCCTCTCTGCTGATGCCTCCTGAAAGACCCAGCGACTGGCATCTTCAGCTTTCCCACGGGATGCCCAGTCCCAGCCCTCTCAGCAGTTTCTCCCTAACATTCACTCTCTGCCTTGTTTTGGGGCACCTCGCTGCCAACAAGTTTCTAAAGGCCTAGGCTTTTGTGTGCACTTTGTCCATTGCCGGAAGGGTGAGAGATGAATGGGTCAGAGGAAGACAGAAGGAAGGGGGCTCCAGTCCGTGTTGGTGATGCCACACAGGGCATTCGCACAAGGTCATTTCAAGCACAAAGTCTTTTGATCTTGCAGTCTCAGCCATGTGACCTCTAAAGGAGGGTAGGGGAGAGAGGGTCTTTGGCCCACCTGGCTTCTCAGCACTCAGGTGCTGTGGCATCTCCCCTCCCGCAAAACTGCCCTGCCAGGTGCTGGGTCTGCCTGTTTTGGAGATCCTGTCAAAGCTGCTGCCAGGTTGGGTTGAGGTTTGCTGCCTCCCAGTGGTCAATAGACAACATGGCAAGCTTGCCCATGGACTGCCGGGCAGCACCAAACCTAAGCCCAATCTGGTGGCAGCACGACCTGCCAAGATGCCACCCTGAAAGCCAGAAGGGCTGGAGCTTGAGCCTCCTGAACATGGGCTGGAGCCTCACCTTGATGATAGGCCCAGTCACAGGAAGAAGCGGCTGAAACACTGAGAGGTTTGGGGTTGCCACTATGTTCACTGTGTTTGCATCTATATTAACTTTCATAACTTACTAGCTCTCCATTGTGGTTCCAGCTTTGTATGTGACAACTGCTTGAAGAAAACTGGTCGAACACGCAAAGAGAACAAATTCAGTGCCAAAAGTAAGTCTATGGCCTCCTTATGAAGATGCTTTTAATACAGTGTCTTAATGCAACTTTCTAAGGTCTCTCTTTTTGGAAAGTAAGCTTGCAGGGGAAGGGGTGCTGTCGGGCTAGATCCTGCGGGGATGCTTCAGTCAAAAAGGAAAATCAAGGGTGCAGTTTTAAAACTAAAGTAAAAGCATTGAATCTGTTACAAATAAACAGAATATGCCTAGCACTGGTATGTAGATAACATCAAATAAGTCATAAGTTGACTATTGTGATGTACAATTAATCATGTTGACACTCTCCAAAGGCTACTGAGCAGATGTAGCAGTCACAGAATCAGAGGGCAGGACTCCTCTTCTGGGCGGGGAGCTGGTTAAAGAACAGGAAGCAGGAAAGACAGAAGGGAAATAGGAAGTAGAGTCCCCGAGAATCTGTTCTGGGACTGGTGGTATTTCACAGGTTCACAAATGATCTTGTTGGGGATGAGCAGTGAAGTGGCAAGTTTGCCAACAACGCCAAAGTATTTAGAATTGAGTTGGGATCTTTTAGGATTTACGTTGGGTGTCTAGGTAAGCAAGTTAGTACCAGATTGTTGTGGGATAGTAACTTATTTTGGAGGCTGTTGTAAGGTTAAGGGAAATTGCTGAAATAAGTGGGAAAGTTGGCTAAACAAGGAGAATGCATAGTATGTGGAGAGGAGAATAAACATGTTTAGGGTTCAGAAGGTGGTAGATCTTGAAAAGGGAAAAGAATTGGCCCTTGATGCTGCCAGGAGTCTCCACAGCCGAGGGGGCATGAGTCACTATTTATGCGTTGTGCCACTTCAGAAAGTAGGCAGGACTCAACATGCCTTTGCTAGCCAGATAAATGTTCTTATTCCATAGAGCCTTCAGACACAACCACTTCCCTGCCTTCCCCTTTGCTTCCTGCTTGGTTCTTCTCAGCTTGCCTTTGAACACAGACATCGTTTTTCTAAGCTGGCTTTGAGCCCGACCCAAACTATCTTTCCCCATTGGTTTCAAAGGGAGCGCAGCAAGGGATCAAGCCTTACATTTTCCAAGTCTGACCTGAACGTGGCTGGAATCTGGATGCTCTCTCTGCCTCCCAAGGGTGACTTCCTCCCGCAGCTCATTCCTTGCACTTTCCCCTGTAGGGTTGCAGACCACCCGCCTAGGAAACCATTTGGAAGAGAGAGTCAATAAATTTTTGCGACGGCAGAATCACCCGGAAGCTGGCGAAGTGTTTGTGAGAGTGGTGGCCAGCTCAGATAAAACGGTGGAAGTGAAACCGGGGATGAAATCCAGGTGAGCTCTGCCCTTCCTCAGTAGGCGCACACAGTTCCCAAACTATTGAAACAGTTGCCATCTGCACCATTTCATTTATTCTGACTACAGAAATATTAATTCTTAATTATACTATACAATTAGCCTTTTGTCTAGCATAGAATCTTTTTTTTTAAATGTGCTTTATAGGCAGGTGAGGAGAAGACCTGGTTGAGTGCATAGCAGCAGCAGATAGAGCTGGAATCAGCTTGGGGGGCAATTCCCAAAACATGGCCATTTTCAGCTGTTTTCATGCCAGATCCTAGCCAGTGGGCTGTATTGAGCCCAGTATCAGAGAATGGTAGAGTTGGAAGGGACCCTGAGTCTCATCTAGGACAACCCTAACCCTGCAATGCAGGAATCTCATGTAAAACTTCCATGAGAGATGGCCGTCCAACCTCTGCTTAAAAACCTCATAGGAAGGAGAATCTGAGGGAGTCTGTTCCACTGTTGAACAGTTCTTACAGTCAGAAAGGTCGGCATCTACTTTCTTGCAACTTGAATCCTTTGGTTTGTGCCCTGCCTTTTGTAGCAGCAGGAAACACGCTCGCTCCATCTTCCATGTGACAGCGCTTAAGATAGTTGAAGATGGCTCTCGTACCTCCTCATTTCCAGGCTAAACATTCCCAGTTCCTTTGATACGAAGCCTAACTGGCCTATTCCAAAGATAGCTGCCTGTTTCCAGTCTAACTTTCACCCATAACTTAATCGTATAGGAAGGTTTCCTTGAGAATAGCAGGGGCTGCTCTGTTGCCGTTGATAATCAGCCCATGTGACTGCATTCTCTTTCCTTCAGATTTGTAGACTCTCGTGAGATGCCCGAGTCCTTCCCCTATCGCACAAAGGCTCTCTTTGCTTTTGAAGAGATAGATGGCGTGGACGTCTGTTTCTTTGGCATGCATGTGCAGGAATATGGTTGGGATTGCCCGCCCCCAAACACCAGGTACGTGGCGTTGCTTCCGGTGGGGCTCCAGGAAAGGAAGGGCGGGGGTTCTGCTTGCCTTGCCAATGAGACACATTTTCCTGAATGTTGCCTTGATTCCTCTCGCTCCTTGGTCCCATTCTTGTCTCTTTCTCCTGTCGCTCCCCTTCTCTTCTATCTTGTTCCCAGATGTCAAAAACTCTGTTCCTTAGGTCTGCATGCAATTCAGCTCTGTCCACGCATTAAAAACACACGGCCTGAAATTGTAGGTCATTGGAATTATGATGCCCAGGAGGCAACTCTCCTTCCAACTCTGTTGTTTGGGGACAACCACATAGCTGTCAAGCGCAACTCCACAAACTCTCTCTTCCCTTTTGTCACAGGCGTGTTTACATCTCCTACTTAGATAGCATTCATTTCTTCCGCCCAAGATGCCTGCGAACTGCAGTCTATCATGAAATCCTTATTGGGTATCTGGAATACGTCAAGAAACTGGGGTGAGTGTTTTGTTGGGGCGTCTTTGCATCGGCTCATCCGGGGGGGGGGCTCTGCCTCATTACGTGCTGCTTGCTCCTGTGTTGTGAAGTGGGGTCGTGTCTGAAGGCATTTCAGTGCAAAAAAGTGTGTTGTCTGGTGCTCTAGCTGCGGGGTCCCATGCACTAGTTCTGGAAACGTTGCCGGGCTGCTTCACCTCTGAGCCGCAGCAGAAACAGCTGCAGAAGCGGCCAGATGTTGGAGCTCCCCCAAGGTTGTGGTGGCAGTTGCCGGTCTCATTTGCATCTGGTGGCTGATGCAGGACACACTGGGAGGGGGAAGGCTGGGCAAATGCGCTTTCCAAGCCTCCCTCTGGTCCTTAGATGTTCCCCTCCGTAGGTGGTAATACCTTGAGGCATCCCTTGGCAATAAGTCTGAGAAAGCACAGCCATGTGACGTTGGCCTGCAACTGAGCGGTTTCCCGGCAGAGGCCTTCCTGAGATTCTGGGTGGGACAGCCCTTAACCGGGATGCTTTTGCTTTTGCGGGCCATCCAGGTACGTGACAGGTCACATCTGGGCCTGCCCCCCGAGTGAGGGGGATGATTACATCTTCCACTGCCACCCTCCTGACCAGAAAATCCCCAAGCCCAAGCGCCTGCAGGAATGGTACAAGAAGATGCTGGACAAGGCCTTTGCGGAGAGGATCATTCATGACTACAAGGTGAGGGGGAAGCTAATTTGGCATCTTACTATTTTAGGGAATTCCCTGTTTAGGGAATTTTTTTATGTTTGATCATGTTTTTAAAATTTTGTTGGGAGCCGCCCAGAGTGGCTGGGGAAACCTAGCCAGATGGGCAGGGAATGAATGAATGAATTATTATTATTATTTTTATTTTATTTTATTTTAAATGAAAAGGAGTGTCTATTTATTTTATGACCTTCAGCACAGTGACGTATTTTTTTCACAAATGCCTGGTGTGTGATAGGCTCTGGCTGCAATCCTAAACCCATCTGCTGGGGAATGAGGCCCATTTAGCAGAGCAGACATTCAGAAGATAGTGAACAAACTGAAATGAAACGTAGGAAAGAGCCTACAAGTACTAGGAACCGGATTGTGCTAAAGGAGCCTCACCCTGTAGGTTCCTCTTTTTTCCCCCAGGACCATGGTTTATATATATATATATATATATAAATCTTTTTATTCATTTTATAAGGGGGAAAAAACATACAAAATACAAAAATCTCTTATCCAGTCCTACCTTTTTCTTAACATAAATGGGTGACTTCCTCCAGTCCCCCCAACTGAATTTCATTTCTAACCATCTTTGACAGTTTCTAAATAAAAAAGCACTGCAAACTTAACTTAATTCTAATCCTAAAACTTAACCTAAAACCTAAATCTACACCGAACGGCTATAGCAACTTCCCTAAGGTGTATTAAATATAACCATATTTATTCAAATCTAGTTTAAATTTCTTCCAGTCTTCTTCCACCGTCTCTTCATCCCGATCGCGGAGTCTCCCGGTCAGTTCAGCAAGCTCCATGGAGTCCATCATCTTCATTTGCCATTCACCTATAGTAGGAATATCTTGAGTCTTCCAATTCTTGGCTAATAATACCCTCGCAGCTGTTGTGGCATACAGAAAGAAAGTAATGTCCTTCTTGGGAATTTCTTCCCCTATTATTCCCAGTAAAAAGGCTTCTGGTTTCTTTATAAAAGTGTCCTTCAACACTTTTTTCATCTCATTATAAATCTTTTCCCAGAAGTCTTTTATTTTGGGGCACAACCACCACATGTGGTAAAAGGTTCCTTCTTTTTCTTTGCATTTCCAGCATTTACTATCAGATGTGCAATACATTTTTGCAAGTTTGACAGGTGTTAGATACCATCTGTACATCATTTTCATCATATTTTCTCTCAGAGCAGTACATGCTGTAAATTTATAACCTTTTTTCCACAATCTCTCCCAATCTTTAAGCATAATATTATGCCCGACATCCCTAGTCCAATCAATCATAACCGTTTTCACTTGTTCATCTTTTGTGTGCCACTCCAATAACAAATTATACATCTTAGAAAGATTTTTACTCTTTGCATCCAACAATTCCGTTTCCAATCTAGATTTCTCTGTTTGAAAACCTGAATTTTTATTATCTACCTTAAACATTTCATTAATCTGATGATATTGTAACCAATCATTCAAATTATCTTTAAGCTGATCATAAGACTTTAATTTAAATTTATTATCATCTTCCAACAGCAAATCACTATACTTCAACCCCTTGGTTTCCATATTTAACCTTTTATTTAATGGTGAAATCCACCTGGGTGTTTTTCTTTCTAACAAATCTTTATACCTAATCCAAACATTAAACAATGATTTTCTAATTATATGGTTTTTAAATCCTCTGTGGCCCTTTATCTTATCATACCATACATAAGCATGCCATCCAAATACATTGTCGAAACCTTCCAAGTCCAAAAGATCAGTATTTTCCAGAATAAACCATTCTTTCACCCTGTAGGTTCCTGGGCCTCATCCTGTCCGCCATTGTAACTAAGCCTCTCGGGGTGTTTTTGCAGGACATCTTCAAGCAAGCAACGGAGGACCGGCTGACAAGTGCCAAGGAACTGCCTTACTTTGAGGGTGACTTTTGGCCCAACGTGCTGGAAGAGAGCATCAAGGAGCTGGAACAAGAGGAGGAGGAGAGGAAGAAGGAGGAAAGCACGGCAGCCTGCGAAACAACGGAGGTGACTGGAGTCCCAAGCGCTGGGGGGGGGGGCTGGGGTTTTTTTGCTGGTCTGCTTTGAAATCAGGCCTCTTTGGGCGGGCAGAAATTCAGTGAGTGATCATGATAACAGGTACATGTCATTCTCCCAGCTCCAGAGCTGATCAGAAAATCCTAGGGCTGCCCCATGTCCTTTGCTGGGCAAGTTCTAGGCTGGGGCAGCCCTTCCCTGGGAGGAGCCTGCTGGAGCCAATGGGGTGTGCGGGGGCGGGATATCCTGTGTGGTGTAGTAGTTAAGAGCAGTAGACTCGTAATCTGGTGAACCGGGTTCGCTTCCCCGCTCCTCCCCATGCAGCTGCTGGGTGACCTTGGGCTAGTCACACTTCTCTGAAGTCTCTCAGCCCCACTCACCTCACAGAGTGTTTGTTGTGGGGAGGAAGGGAAAGGAGAATGTGAGCCGCTTGGAGACTCCTTCGGGTAGTGATAAAGTGGGATATCAAATCCAAACTCCTCTTCATCCTGAAGCCTGAACAAATCAGAATGCCACCCTGCAAAAAGGGTGATTAAGAAATTCCTTTTACCTGGCTTTCCAGGGTGTGAGATACCACCACAGTTTACAACAGTTCGTCTTAAAATTTGATTAAATGGGAGAGGGCATTCTTTGGACAGTTACTCCTGCCCCCGCCTCCATTCATTCAGATCTCTGCCCCACTTGATTGCAAACCCTCCTGTCTCTATATGAGCGTGAGCCGCGCTGTGAACGGCTTCCCCCTCCCCATCCTTTGCCTGCCTTGGCGGGAGGAGCTGCTGAGCCCTTTGTGTGTCCGCCTTGCAGGGGAGTCAGGGGGACAGCAAGAACGCCAAGAAGAAGAACAACAAGAAGACCAACAAGAACAAGAGCAGCATCAGCAGAGCCAACAAGAAGAAGCCCACGCTGCCCAGCGTCTCCAATGACCTGTCCCAGAAGCTGTATGCCACCATGGAGAAGCATAAGGAGGTACCTGCAGACTCCCTCCCTTGACTTGGGGCATCCCTGGGAAGGCGGGGGGATGCGAGGGGCAGGGAGCTCCTTCCCCAGGCCCCACCTCGGAGGGGTCTTTGGGCTCACCTGTCGCTTGGCCTGCGCACCTGCAGGTCTTTTTTGTCATCCACCTGCACGCCGGGCCCGTCGTCAACACTTTGCCCCCCATCGTGGATCCGGACCCGATGCTCAGCTGCGACCTGATGGACGGCCGGGACGCCTTCCTCACCTTGGCCAGAGACAAGCACTTCGAGTTCTCTTCGCTGCGCCGCTCCAAGTGGTCCACGCTCTGCATGCTGGTGGAGCTGCACACGCAGGGCCAGGACCGCTTTGTCTACACCTGCAACGAGTGCAAGCACCACGTGGAGACCAGGTGGCACTGCACAGTCTGCGAGGTGAGCGCCAGGGGGCTCCCGGGGTGGTTGGCGTCCGTGGCACCTGCTGGCCAGAGGGCTCCAGGGATGGCGTCACATCCTTGTTTGGGGAACGCAGGAAGCCGGCCCAGTCGAGGGCATGGGCAGGAAGGGTGTTCTGCCTTCCGCTGTGCTGTGGAGAGACTTCCCTGCAGTGTCCAGGCTCTGCGAGGGAAAGCAGCCTCGAGTAGGCAGAGGCTTCCCAGAGAGCCTCTGGACGTTTTCATTCCTGTTTTCTCTTCTTAGTTTTTTGTTTATCAAAACTCTATTGTGTTTTTTAACAATATGCGTTTCTTGTAGACATATTATGTCAGCCTTTTGTTTCTCTAATATGTGTGCTATATTATTCCTCTTCCTTTTATCATTTATGCCGTTAACATTCCAAGAAATTAGTTTAACCATCATTTTTTCTCTTTATTAAATAAGTTTATTTTATTATATTGCGTTACCACTTTAATCAGCCTCTTTTAATTCTTCTAACTGTTGCTGTGTTTGCTGTGCTTGTTCATCTTCCTCGGAATCTTCTTCCTCTTCAGTCCCCTCTATCTTTCCCAGCTCTTTATATCGTCTAGCAAATTTTTTGATTTCTGCAATTGTGTCAATCTTAAACTTTTTGTCCTTATAATAAAATGACATTCCTTCTGGGTATTCCCATCTGTACCTTATCTTGTTAGCCGACAGATTTCTCGCCAACTCCTTATAGACATTTCTTTTACGCAATAATCGATTTGGGATATCTTTAAACGCTGTTATTAATTTACCTTCTATAATCCACTTTTGCTCTCTACTTATTCTCAGAATCTCGTTGCGCATTTCTGTTGAATTCAAGGTCACCAGACAGTCACCTGTATATCTTTTCTGTCTTCCTGGGCTAGGTTTTGACTTAATTCTGAATGCACTTATAACCATGTAATCCATCTCCTCTTCCTTAGTCGCTAATACTTTTGCTATCTCTTTAGAAATTCTCTCTCTTAAATTTTCTCCTTCAATTTCCATTAGTCCCCTAATTTTTATATTCTGAGATTTCTGATTCATTTCAATTATCGCCAAATTGTCCAGAGTGGCTTCTTGTGCTTTTATAATTTCCTCCATCTGATTCTTAACCTTCTCCACTTCCTTCTTACTTTCCCTCAGTTCCTTTTGTGTTCGTTTTGACTGTTCCTCGACTATGTGGATCTTACTATTAATCTCTTTTATCTGTCCTGTTAGCTCTGATACCGCCCCATCTAATTTTTTCCCAATGTTATTTTCACTTTCCTTCATCTCCTTTCTCATTTCCTTCAATTCCATCAATATTTTTGCCAATTCAGTTTCCACTTCTAGATCAGGCTTTGATGGCCTTTTTTCAGCTGGTGTTCCTGTTTTGGGACCTTTATGTGAGGTTTTATTCTCATGCGTCATCTTAGCTTCTCTTAAAACCTTGCCTGCTATTAAATCTTTCACCTCTAGATGTCAGCCCAGTAGTATCTGATGTTAATTTCCAGACCTGCTTTACCCAATTTAGTTAATCAGTACCTGCTTATACTCAATTCCCAATACACAATATGACAATGGCAGTACAATGCAGTACAATATACAATGCAGTACAATATACAATATACAATATTACAGTATTACAGTCCTAATATTTCCAATGGTTCAGCACTAGAAATAACGTGCTATTTTACCTCAATAGGAAAGTTAAGTTGAGAGCTATCAGTTCCTGTGTTTCAGTTCTTATCTGCAAGACGCTAACGTTCCCCCAATTAATAGATGTAGCCAGATAGCTTGTTAACCAATTTTCCTCTGTCTTTGCTGGGATTTCTTTGAAAATTACTGCTCTCTCACAGTCCTTACAGTCCACTTTGCAATTATATTTCCCTTTCAGTAGCTTTCACAGTTATATCTTTTGTCTTGCAACACTTTAACGTATCGAGCTGCTCCTCTTCAGTAGCAACAAAATAACTTTCCCAAGCTCGTTCCCCGTAACACCAAGAGAGGTTTTCCGCTTCAGATATATACAATCACAAAGTTCTGCACAGTCCAGCACAGTCAAACACAGTCAAACATAATCACACCCCATCCGTCATATCATCAATCTTACCAGATAAGCAAGAACATCCTATCATTCAAAAGTGGTATTGTAATGTTCAGCGTTATTCCAGCTTCCACTTTGTTTAAAAAGTTCTATTTGTCTTCCCAATACATGTATGAAATTCCCTTCCGACATCCAAACAGGGAGCTAGCTTGTAGCATCCAACTCATCCAATCTTACAATATTTGTCTCGCCGTCATATGTTCATTCACTCGGCAGCTTAACTCCTTATTGCTCCGCTCAGAGTTCCGCGTCCCGCGCCATTTTCTAACAGCGCCCAGCGGGTTCCTTTACGCCTTAACTTTTTTTTTCTACTCCCTTCCCGGCTCTTCTCTATTATCAGTTCTTTATTATGTCTTCTTCTGAGCTTCGGGAGTTCATTTATGTCCAGGAAACTCCCCCGCTCTCACCGTGGAGCTTGTGGCTTCACTTTAACGCCCAGCGTTAATCCGCGCGTTCCGGACTTCAATCCGCTCCCTCCAGACCTCCAAAAAACCCTCGTAGGTCCAGTCTCCGAGCTGGAGAGTCCACTCAATGAACGCCACCGGATCCTTTGTCCTCATGGATTATTCCCTGAGTTCCGAGGTTCGCGTAGCCCAAGCAGAAACCTCTTTTTTGGACGATAAAGCTCAGGAGAAACTCTCCTGCGCCCCTTCCCGGATCAGCGGGGAAACCGGAAGTCCCTTCATTCCTGTTTTCTCAACAGCATTTCTCAGTATGAAGCACTTTAATCCTTTACTCTCCCCATCCCAGTCCTGCGCCTCTGGGCGTTTCCCCTTCCAGTGTCCTTGACAATTAACTGGGTGGCTCCTGTGACACATACAGACAACTTGCTTTCTCAAGTAGCATGTGTGGAATGCAGTCTGTTCATAGAATCATAGAATCAAAGAGTTGGAATCATAGAGCTGGAATCATAGAGTTGGAATCATAGAGTTGGAAGAGACCACAAGGGCCATCCAGTCCAACCCCCTGCCAAGCAGGAAACACCATCAGAGCATTCCTGTTCAATGGGGAGTTTTTGTTTTCATATTTTTAAAGCTGACCACAAGCAAGTACATGTCACAGTTGTATTTGGCTCTGAAGTCCACAAAGTTGACTCCTTTGGGAAGTTGTGGATTCTTCTTCCTGGGAGGTTTTTAAGCAGAGGTTGGATGGCCATCTGTCTGGGATGCTTTAGCTGAGATTCCTGGAGGGTCCCCTCCAGCTATGATTCTATGAAACGGCATAGTTCCATGAAATACCTGTGCGTCCTCATCTGAAGGATGTGCATCTTGGTTGCTTTCAGTTGCAGGACCTCTCTTAGGTGGTTGGGGTGCATGTCAACATGGCCAGAAGGCCAAGCAGGGAGAGTGGCCCAGCCTGAGAACCCCCAGGTCCCTTCCGCGGCCTGGTCTCCCCTGTGTGTGCCCTGTTTCCCGCTCTGACTTTGGCCTCCCTCCCTGCCCTCTGCTTCCAGGATTACGACCTCTGCATCAACTGCTACAACACCAAGAGCCACGAGCACAAGATGGTCAAGTGGGGCCTGGGGCTGGACGACGACAGCAACAGCCAGGGAGAGCAGCAGTCCAAGAGCCCCCAGGAGTCTCGCCGCCTCAGCATCCAGCGCTGCATCCAGTCCCTGGTGCACGCCTGCCAGTGCCGCAACGCCAACTGCTCGCTGCCGTCCTGCCAGAAGATGAAGCGGGTGGTGCAGCACACCAAGGGCTGCAAGCGCAAGACCAACGGCGGCTGCCCCGTCTGCAAGCAGCTGATCGCCCTGTGCTGCTACCACGCCAAGCACTGCCAGGAGAACAAGTGCCCCGTGCCCTTCTGCATCAACATCAAACACAAGCTCCGCCAGCAGCAGATCCAGCACCGGCTGCAGCAGGCGCAGCTCATCCGCCGCAGGATGGCCACCATGACCACCCGCAATGTGCCTCAGCAAAGTTTGCCTTCTCCTACCTCAGCCACGCCGGGGACCCCCACGCAGCAGCAGCCAAGTACCCCGCAGACGCCCCAGCCCCCGCCCCAGCCCTCGCCCGTCAACATGTCGCCCGTCGGCTTCCCTCCCGGGGCAAGGACTCAGCCTCCGCCCCCCGTTTCCGCCGGCAAGGCTGCTCCCCAGGCCCCGGCCCCCCCGCCGCCCGCCCAGCCACCCCCCGGAGCCGTGGAAGCAGCGCGGCAGATCGAGATCGAGGCTGCCCAGCAGCAGCAGCAGCAGCAGCTCTACCGGGTGAGCAGCAACGGCCTGCCTCCTGCCCGCACAGGAATGGGGAGCCCGGCTGTGGGCGCCGTGAACACCCTGCAGGCGGCTGGCATGGGCGTGCCCCGGCCCAGCTCCGTGAGCGGCCCCCTCATGCCCAGCATGCCGGCCGGCCAGTGGCAGGCGGCCCCCCTGGCCCCGCAGCAGCCCCTGCAGCCCGGCCTGCCCCGGCCATCCCTGCCCCTCGCCACTCAGCAGGCGGGGCCCGGCCCCCGCCTGCCCGGCGTCCAGCAGCCCCCTCGCAGCATCCCCCCCAACGCCGCTCTCCAGGAGCTGCTGCGGACTCTGAAGTCGCCCAGCTCCCCGCAGCAGCAGCAGCAGGTGCTCAACATCCTGAAGTCCAACCCGCAGCTCATGGCAGCTTTCATCAAGCAGAGAACAGCCAAGTACGTAGCAAACCAGCCGGGCATCCAGCCCCAGCCCCAGCCGGCCCTGCAGCAGCAGCCCCCGCCCCAGCCCCCGCCGGCAGGCCTGCACCCTCAGACCAGCTTGCAGAACCTGAGCGCCCTGCAGGCAGGCGTCCAGCGGCCAGGTGTCCCGCTGCAGCAACAGCCGGGAATGGGGGGCTTGAGCCCCCAGGGCCAGCCCATCAGCATCATGAACCCGGCCCACGGCGCTGGCATGGCCAGCATGAGCCCACAGTACCGGGAGATGATCCGGAGGCAGTTGCTGCAGCAGCAGCAGCAACAGCAGCAGCAGCAAGGAGGGGCTGGGCTGGCTGCGCACGGCCAGTTCCCGCAGCCGCAGGGCCCGGGCGGAGGCTACTCGCAAGCCATGCAGCAGCAGCGGATGCAGCAGCAGCAGCAGCACCTCTCCATCCAGGCGGGGGGCCTGGGCCAAATGGCTCCCATGGGACAGCTGAACCAAATGGGGGGGCAGCCCGGCCTTGGGGGGCCCGAAGGCAGTGCCAACATCCAGCAGGCGCTGCAGCAGCGGATCCTCCAGCAGCAGCAGCAGCAGCAGATGAAGCAGCAGATGGGCTCCCCGGGGCAGCCCACCCCCATGAGCCCCCAGCAGCAGCAGCACCTGCTCTCAGGACAGACGCAGCCGGCCCCCCACCTCCCCGGGCAGCAGCAGCAGCAGCTCAGCGCCTCCCTGGGCAGCCAGGTGCGGTCTCCCGCGCCGGTCCAGTCCCCGCGGCCCCAGTCGCAGCCGCCACATTCCAGCCCGTCCCCCCGCATCCAGCCCCAGCCCTCCCCGCAGACTGGCTCCCCGCACCCGGGGCTGGGGGGCGTGGCGGCCCTGGCCGGCCCCCTGGACCAGCAGGGGCACCTGGGCAACCCCGAGCAGCAGAGCGCCATGCTGCCCCAGCTCAACCCGCCCAACAGGAACGTGCTGCCCAACGAGCTCTCCCTGGTGGGCGACACGACCGGGGGGGACACGCTGGAGAAGTTTGTGGAGGGCTTGTAGCAGCCGTCCTCGCGGGCCTGGACCTTTGGCTCCCGAAACACGGACCTCCCAGAGCTCGAGGGCAACCCTGGACGGGGCTGGTCTATCCCGAACCCACGGGAGGATGAATTGCTGTTAAAAAAACAAACAAAGAATATATAAATATATATATTTTTTGTTAAAGCCAGCCAGGTGTGGTTAAAATATCTGGTCTCTCTTTGTTGTTCTTGTTGTGGGGGGTTTTTTGTTTGTTTTTTTAGTTGTTACTGTTTGTTGACTTTGCTTTTTTAAAGGGGGAGAACAAGTCCATTATAGTCATATTTTTATTTGTACTTTCAAGACTAAGCATTTGTGTTTTAACAGAGAAGAACAATAATACTCAGAAACGGATTCCTCAAATAATGCCACATTCTAAGGTATCCTGCTCACTTTCTGACATTTGGCAGAAAGGATTTTTTAAAATTCTATACTGAACTCTGCAGGTATTTGAAGTATTATCGCCCCTTGGAAAGAGGAGAACGGACTCTCGTGCTTGCACACACACACACACAGACGTACCTGTGTTGCAATGTAGAAAGCGTTGCTTTGTTTCTCTGATAAAAACTGGTTTTAGATTTACAAAGAAATAAAATGAAATAGGGATGATCACTTCTTAGGCCATGCTAATTTTAATACAGAAGAAGCATATTCTTTTCTTTAATTCATCGATGTGAAACTTGAAATGAGGAAAAGCAATTATAGTGTAAATCATGCAAGTTCTAGAATTACTATAAATATGAAAAATGCAAGAAGATTCAATCACTGTATAGAATGGGAGGGGGGAACAAAACTCATTTCTTACTTCTATAGCATATTGTTAAATAAATGCAACAGACAAAAGGGTGGTCCTTCTTGAATTCATGTA
This sequence comes from Darevskia mixta, assembly GCA_034641385.1. Classification (NCBI taxonomy): domain Eukaryota; kingdom Metazoa; phylum Chordata; class Lepidosauria; order Squamata; family Lacertidae; genus Darevskia; species Darevskia mixta. The sequence continues at coordinate 4,114,079 of JAWWNH010000124.1, read as the reverse complement.
CATGGTATTAACTTAGTGTTTGGATTTTTTGTTATGAAAAATGCTGTTTTCAACATTGTATTTGGACTATGCATGTCTTTTTCCATTGTATATAAAGTATTGCTTAAAAGTGATATAAATTACTGAAGTTTTTAACATGTATTCTGTTCTTCAAAACCCATGTAAGAATGTTTAAGGTTTTTATTTATTTATATATATATTTTGGATCATGTTCTTTGTAAGACATGGCTAATTATTCACTCATCACATAGACCCAGCCAGCGGTACCTTGCAAACAGCATATCTGGTCTACAGAGCCCATCTGTGTGTGCCTACGAAAGGGATGGAGAAGGGCAGCGATAGGTTTCACAGTGGTCTAGTATTTGCAGGTGTTCATTCGTAAGTGTTAAGTGGAATAAAAAAATTATCTTTGCTTTTTCTAAAAATCAAAAGCATTAATTTTGACAGAGACCACCAATTGGGAGTTAAACCTTAATTTTAGGATCCAGGAAATTCACCCAATACGAATTCCTGCTTTGAAAACCAAGGGCAAAATTCAGGGCTTTCTGTGCAGTAACTGATGCAAGCAGCCCTCTTCCATCTTCTCTTGGATGTTGGACAAGCCAGTATCACTTGGGAGGCTGCAAAGTGAGGCTGCTGCTGCTGCTGCGAGCTTCTTGCCTCGTCTGTAGAATCCAATTTTTTTTGGCCAGGAAATGGTAAAAACAAGTTGCCTTTTTCATGTGTTGAACATCTGACTTGCTTGGTTTTGAACGTGAAATACGTGCTTCCTTCTATCATTTGTGTTGGAAAAGGAACCCAAACACACGAGTGTTTCCCAATGCTAACTGCAGTCGTGTCACCTCTGATTTTCTAAACTGGACATCTGCACACCAGACAGTTGGCGCTTTGGGTTCCTCTCCCTTGTAACAATCTTCTTCAGCAAGCAAGATGTCCAGTCTGAGCTGTGGTCAGTGGGTACAACCCAAGACATGTTTAAAAGGATGGAAAGCCCTAATGCTGTGTCATATTGTATACGTAAAAAGAAAAGCAAAAACCTATATTTGTGATCAAAAAGGAAGAAACTTGAAATGTGCTGGTGTTTCTAATAAAGCTGGTAAAAAATGCTTCCAGGGTGGTTCCAAGTGGCTCAGTGCCCTGTTGGGCCAAGTGGACATTTGCAGGCAACTCGCTCTTCGGCGGCTATTTCTGCCTGGCTTCTGATGTTGAAGCGGAAAAGATAGAAAGCAGCCGCCAGCGACTCCATGCAAGCTGCCATTTCCCTCTAAGTAGCACATCTCCAGCCTTTGTAGATGGAAGCAGCCAACGGATGGAGCCTCACAAAGTTTTAGTCCTACAGAGTTTTTAGTTTCCTTCTGGGTTTGTGGCTACAAACACCCAAGCGCATTGGATGCGAGTCAGACCTCTTGCAGGCATCAGGGCATGTTCCTGCCTTTAAAAGTTTTAAGTGCTAGTGTGAAAAAGAAAGGGTAGATTCCTCATCAACTGCCGCTCCCCTCCCCCCCCTCAAAAAAAACCACACAAACTTTTTTACTGGTTAAAAGGCTGCTTGTGTGTTCTATATAGAGTCCCTGCTAGAGCTAGTTAAAAGTCCACGAACAAGTGACAATTTGCAGTGCTCTTGGCTAGAGAGACGTCACAGCTTTACAATAAACAACTTGCACCAAATGTTAGTCCTGTGAAGGGCATCTTAGGCAGTCCACCAGAGTTCTTAAAGATGAGTGATTATCAGAGGAGGAGGCCGGTTTCATGCTAGAAAGAGTACCAGGCCAAAATGGCAAACCATTCAATACTCTTCCCTTTGGGATATGCCTCTGCAGGCGAAAGGGCCTGTTGCAGAAGCACAGCCGCTGAGAACAACTGCAGGTGCATCATTTAAAAACAAATCCAGGCTCCAGTATAGACTAAATTGCAGAAACACTCCATATAAAGCCTCTCTCCTGCTCTAGAGTAAGCTTAAGACTGCCAAGCCGTTTCTGTGCATAGTACAAACACTCCCTCAACTCCATCCTTATACAGTCAAACCTTGGTTCTCGAACGGCTCCGTTATCGAACGTTTCGCCTCCCGAATGCTAAAAACCCGGAAGTAAATGCTCCCGTTTTCAAACGTTTTTTGGAACCCAAATGTCTGACGCAGCTTCTGTTTTGAGTTTCCCTATTGAATTGAGGCTTCCGCTTTCAGTTTTTGAATGTTTCAGAAGTCTTCTGTGACAGATTACGTTTGAGAACCAAAATTCCACTGTATATGAGCAGCTAGAAATGCAAGCCCCAATTCTCCCCCCTTGGGAGCAGCCCCTAGCACCAGGCCACCTTTCAAAAGATGTGGGTTGCACAGCACTTGCTGGAGCTGACGCCAGTTGTCCAGACGACAGGGAAAGCAGCAAGTTGGCAGGCTGAGGAAACCTCTCTCACTCTCACTGTTCATCCCAATCGCTTTTAGTGAAACATTTTTATTACACAGGCATGTTACACCCACATGTTTAAAACTTTAATGGTTGGCACAGATCAACGGGTACAGAGGGATGCTGAGCCACACCTAGCAACCCATAATCTTGGCCAGCGAACACAGGCCAAGAGACCGCAGCAGCTGCACCTGCAATGAGGAGGCCCTGAAGCAACTGCCATGTGTTTCAGCGTCTCTCTTCGCTCCCCCTCAAGCCGCTCCAGGGACCTGATTTGTTTACAGATTTGAACTGACTGCCAAAAAAGCGGTTTTCTCCCATGGAGGAGCACAGTTCAGTCTGAGTGCATCATCTAAGCAGAAGGCTTAGTCATGTCTTTGCCACAGCTCTTCCAGGGAAATGATAAGAGACAGCTGAGTGGACCAAGCCAGCGGTTCTGCCATCGAGGCCCATAGAAACTTCTCAGAACCGCCGTCTCCTCTTTTTGGAGTGCCGTTGCTTCTCCCTCCGGGCTTCTGCAGTAGTAAAGGTAATGCAGTGCGCGTCAAGGAAGTCCATCAGCTTGCCCATCGCAATCTTGACGCCGCTTTCCTTCAGTTCTGCCTGCAGCCCAGCCAACTCAATGGGCTGGTACAGGAGGATTTGGCGGCAAAGAGCTGGCTTGGAGGCGAGATGGTGCCGCAAGGCTTCTAGTTTGCGTGCCTCACGGGCTGCAGCCTGAGAAGCCGGGATGTGCTCCTCCTCTTCCTCCTCGGCCAGCGAGCCAAACTCCATTGAAGAAGAGCTGAGGGAGAAAGGGGGGGTCAGAAGCTCTTCCCTTCTCTGGCCCTTTGCGAGGAGTCGGGGGCACAACACCGCTCTGGGCGCCCCAAAAGGGGAAAACGGGAGGCATATGGTTGGCCATTCAGCAGACTGGGAAGCAGGGTTGGGGGGGGGGTCAGGCAGGAGTTATTTACTCATTTCATAAAATGTATACATCACTAGACTGTAAACCACTTTGGGGTTAAAAGTTAAATAAAACAATAAATATTAATAACATTACCAGTAAAACATTCAATAAACTAAAACCAAATAAAAACACAACCCTATTCTGCATGTCCAGACAGGCTCATCTAAAGAGGAATGATTTTGGCAGGTGCCGACCGTGAAGGCGCTCAGCTGATGTCCAGTGGCAGGGAGTTCCAAAGTAGGTGGAGCCATGCTAAAAGATTGGAGTTCTTAGGTAAAGGTAAAGGGACCCCTGACCATTAGGTCCAATTGCGGACGGCTCTGGGGTTGCGGCGCTCATCTCGCTCTATAGGCCGAGGGAACCGGCGTACAGCTTCCAGGTCATGTGGCCAGCATGACTAAGCCGCTTCTGGTGAACCAGAGCAGCGCACGGAAACGCCATTTACCTTCCCGCCAGAGCGGTACCTATTTATCTACTTGCACTTTGACGTGCTTTCGAACTGCTAGGTTGGCAGGAGCAGGGACCGAGCAACAGGAGCTCACCCCATCACGGGGATTCGAACCGCCGACCTTCTGATCGGCAAGCCCTAGGCTCTGTGGTTTAACCCACAGCGCCACCTGGGTCCCTCATTGGAGTTCTTACCAAGACACAACAAGATGCAAGGGATTGAACGTGGGGACTTCTGCATGCCCTGCCCTTCCCAAACCCTGTTGCAGCAAAAGGCACTGTGGCTCCGGGCACACAAATCCACTGCCCAAGTCTCTCTGCTCTCCCTGTGTTTCTAAAGAAGCCCCCCAGCGATGCTGGACAGGCAGTGGGCCAAGGCTGCTGCGAAAACTCCAAAGAGGAAGGAAGAGCAGCTGGATGGGACAGGCTGGGCTGGGTTCAGCTCCTGAGGAGCAAGAGGAGAAGAGATTATGTGGAGACAGAGGGACAGGACAGGTTCAAGGGGTGGAAAAGGCTGGGTTTGGGTTTGGGTAGCCTGGGCATTGTCTGGGCAGGAAGGAGCATGCCACCCCCAGCCAGCCTCCTACCTCTGGGATGCTACCGACACATCACTGCCAGTCCCTGAAGACGCAAGCGATTCCTGGGAAGCCGTGGGTGCCGAGTCCTTGGTGCTTCCTCCAGGGGGAAATCCTGTTGGAAGTGAGGCTGTCCCCTGCAGCCGCCCTGAAGCGTGTGGCTCGGACGCCTGCCCAAGCCCCCCATGGCCTCTGCCAGAAGGATCCCTGAAGCCACAGACCGTCTGGCTGCCCCCAGCACCCTGGCGAGGCTCAGCAGATCCTGGCAGCCGCTTGCCAACGGGGCTGGAGGCGACGGGCAGCCTCGGCTTCCTCGGGGCCGGCTGGACTGGGCTGGGGGGCAAGGTCAGCTGGGGGGCCACAGCCGCCTTTTCCTGGGGGTTGCCTCTCGCCCCTTGGTGAGTATACTGAAATATCTCCTTCAGCTTCAAGATCATCTTCCGCTTTGGGAGAGCACGGACTCCAAACCTGAAAAGACACCAAAGACAGGCGGTCACAGGGGCAAATGCCGCAGCCTTTCTCTCCTCGGCCGTTCTCCCTGCTGGAGGGGCCTGCCCTCCCCCCCCCCCCGACAGCACCCACCTGCTCAGCTCCTTCTTCAGCTTTGGGGTCTCCATGATGGAGTAAGATGGCATCGGGGTGGGCGGAGCTGCGCTCGGCGTCTTGCTCCCGGCCTCCAAGGCAAGATCTGGAACAGCAAGGTGGGGGGCAGGTCAGCTGGGCTGCCCGGCAAGGGGAAGGTGACCAGCAGGGCCCAAGGGGCTTCTCCGGGGGGGAGCGCTCCAGGCAGCAAGTGGCCAGAGACCCGATGCCCCACAGCACAAGCACAGAGCCCCAGGCCCAGTGCTCCCCACCCTCTGCTCCCCCCAGGCCCGGAGCGGCCACTTACCAGGCGTTCTCTGGGTCAGAGGAAAGACCTCGCTGCTATCGGAGTCTTCTCCTGTCGAAGCACCCCTCTCTCCTAAGGGGGGGCCAGTTGCTCCCCCAGCCGTGGGACTCCTAGCTGGGGGGCTTTTCACACCCAAGGCTGGTGGCGGAGTCCCCAGTGGGGTTGGGGCATTTGCTGTCAGACAAAGAAGGCTGTCCCCCTCCTCCTCCTCGGAGGGACGCAGGGAGTCCTGCCCAGGCACAAGGGGACTTCTCGGGGGCCAAGGGGCTGCTGAATCAAGCTCCTCTTCACTGTCGCCCAAAACCACCACGGGGCTGCTGGCAGTCTTCTTCCGGGCAGGCGGGGGTCCCAGCAGAGGCAGCCTGGTAGTGGAGCTGTGGGTGGGTGGGCTCTCTGCAACCCCTTTCGACCCAGGCGCCAAGGGGGGCTTGGCCAGCAGAGGAGTGTCTGGCACCCTCCAACTGGAGGCCTCCTCCCAGCTGTCTTCTCCATTGCTGGCCAGCCTCAGAAGCAAAGGACTTCCTCCACCAGCGTCCCAAGGCTCCCCAGGGCCCACCTCACAGGCGGGAGACAGGGATGGCCTCTGCCCACTGGAAACGTCTGCCCCCCCTTGGCTCGACGGACACTGCGAGGCCCCTGGGCATGGCCCAGAGAGGGCCGCTCCGGCAAGCAAGGCGGCAGCCTCCGCCTGCTCTGCCTCTTCATCTGAATCCAGGAGCACAATGGGGCTGCCCTCCGAGGTCCCGCGGCTCTTGTTCTGCACAGGCCGCTCCAACTCGCCGTTCGGAGGAGGAGAGAACAGGCCCCGAGGGCTCAGTGCTGGCGGAACAAGAGAGAGGACTGCCAAGGGGCTGGGGGGTGATGCTGCCCTCCGTTTGGGAGAGGAGGATCCCAGGGGCAAGAGGTCCCTCGGTGGCCCCTGGAGCAGGCCGGGAAATCCCTGAGATGCAGGGCCTTGGCTGGCGGCATTGGCCCTCTGCTCCCTGGCACAGCGGCTCTGCTGAGAGAGCCGAGAGCAGTCGCCCTGGGGGGCAGGAAACAGGACTGCCGAGTGCTCGTGTTGCTCCGAATCCTCCTCCTCCTCCATCTGGGGCACCCTTCCGGTGGCAGCTCTGAGGGGGGACCCTGTGCCACTGGCGGCAGCAGCAGCTGGCAACTGGGACTGTTCCGGGCAGAGGCTTCCTGTCCACTCTGCCATGCCTGCCCTGCCCTCTGCAGGCTCCCGCGCCACCTTCCTGGGGTTGGCGGCTCTCTTGCGCAAGACGAGCCCATCGTGGGCAGCTTTGCGCTGGGTGGCAGCAAACTCGTAGATCTGCTCCAGCTCCTGCTCGCCCACTTCCTCGCTGTCGGCTTCCTCTGGCTGCCCGCCCTGCAGCAAGGCTTCTTCCTCCTCCTCCAGCCACATAGACTTCAGGAGCTCCTCAAAGGTCTCAGCGGCGACTCTGTCCTCCCCTGCCTCCTCTTGGGCTCCAGGAACCTCCAGGCCAGGCTGGCAGCCGCGACACACCCCAGCCAGCTCCGTCGCTCCAAACCTGCAACGAAAGATGTGCGTGCGAATGAGCCTCCAGGAGAGGAGGGGTCTCCATCAGGCTTCCAAGTGGAAGTCAGCCGGGGGGGGGCAGGGCCCGATCCAGCAGCAGCAAGGGAAACCCCAGGAAGCAGCAGCCCACCAACCTCCTGGCCAAAGCAGCCACTTCTGAGCGCACATGGCGAGGGACGGAGACGTCAGCCGTGTAAAGGTAGCTCAGGAACACGGCCAGGGCCTCCTTCGACACATCGCTCAGCAGCACCCGGCGGGTCCCTGTGCCCCCTTCTTCAGCCACGAGGAAACCTTCGCAGCCAACCTGGCAAGAGACGGAGGACAGATTGGGGCACCCTCTTGCCAAAGCGCCCCTAAGCAGCCTGGCTGCAGGCCTGCAGGAGACGTGCCAGTCACAGAGCTCGCTCTACCTCCTTGGATAAAACGCAAGCTCCAATCCCTTCCCCTCTCTCCCTCTCTCGCCCTTTTTGGCACCCGCTTCCCTCGGTCCTCCTTGCCTCCTCTCACCCCTCGGCCACACGCATGGCTGCTGGGCGCTCCGCGGAGCAGACCCTCCTCTCCTGCAGCTCCTGCGTTGGAGCGACAAGACCCAAAGGCTGCGGTGGGTTCCATCCCCCTCTCCCACTGCTGGGCTCCCTCCTCAAAGCTCAGGTGGCTTTCGGGAGCCAACCTGGAGAGTGAACAGCAAGGGCCAAGTATCCCCCAGACCCAGGCCAGGAGCAAGGAGCAGGGATGCCCCTCCGTTTATTTGAAGGGGGTCGTCCTTACCATTTCCATCAGCTGGGGGCACCGTGCATAAAGCACAAACAGGTGCGCATAGAGGAGGTCCCCGCTGTCCACCTGAAACTGGATGTCGCTCAGGTGAGGGTTGTTCACCATCCCCCTGAAGGCATCAGCCAAGGAGCCAAGCGGGAGCTGAGAGAGAGAGAGAGAGAGAGAGAGAGAGAGAGAGAGAGAGAGAGAGAGAGAGAGAATGGCCACACTCCACCTCCTGGAAAGCAGCAGGAGCCAAACGCACCTTGAGGAAGGAGTGCAGTGGGGCTCAAAGCCCCCTCCCCCCTCCCCCAGAGGCACCCAGATTCCCCTTGCGCATCAACAAGGGGCTGAGGGGGGCTTCCTCCCAGGGTGTCGGGGATCCGCTGCTTATAGAAGACATCTGAAGGCAGCCCTGTATAGGGAAGTTTTCCATGTTGGATGTTTTATCATGTTTTTAATATTCTCTTGGGAGCTGCCCAGACTGGCTGGGGAGACCCAGCGAGATGGGCAGGGTACAAATAATACATTATTATCATTATTATTATTCCCAGCTAATAAAGTGCCCCCTTCCAACAAAACATGAGGGTCTGTGTTGCCCTTACCATTTGAGGACAGCTCCTTTGGGGCAGCTGCTTCTCCAGTGGTTGGAGAAAACTGCTCTGCAGAATGTCACCAGAAAGCCAGCCTTGACCTGGAGCAAAGAGAGAAGAACACAGTAAGTACCCCGACAACCTGCTTTGGGTCCAGGCAGGCCTCTTCCCCCGTCCGCAGCCCAGGCTCCCGGAGGGGGTGGGCCTCCTTCCGTGCTTGCCACCCCCTTTCCCCCAAGGAAGTCTTCCTCACCCGGCCCCTCCTGCTGCCACTGGGTGAGGGTCAGCCCTTCTCCCGCCAGCTCCACCAGGTCCTGCAGGGCTTCTGCATCACCCGGTCGGCAAGGCAGCCTCTCCCTCCACTCTCCAGAGGGGCTTCCGTGGAGAAGCACAGCACCAGCCGGCCCTTGCTCCATCTCAGACGGTCTGACGGGGGCCGAGGATGGCAGAGCCACGCCCAGCACGGCTCCCTGGGAAAGGAAGTTTTATTAGATTTTCTAATAAATCCCTGCCTACTTTACAGAAACTATACCATTCAGTATTCCATTGTTACAACCATCATAACTTATTTACCCAGTTGAATTTATCTGAATGCTGCCAGCATTTTCAGCTGCAGTTATTTCCCATATATTCAATAAACATTTTCCAAAGCTCTCTGAATCTATGTTCTTCTTGTTCTCTTATTCTATGTGTTAAGTCTGCAAGCTGTGCGTATTCCATCACTTGAAGCTGCCATTCTCCTTTAGCTGGGCCCTCGCTCGTTTCCCATTTTTGGACGGCATCTCTCAGCCCTTGTGCAGCCTCCTAGGATGGAGGTGTCTGGTCTCAGGCCGAGGAGCAGCCAGCCCCAGAGCACCCAGGGGAAGAAGCTGCCGAGTGAGGCTGGCCCCCAACCCCCCACCCACCTCCCCTCCCCATTCTGCCTGGAAACTAGAGCCAGCAGGATGTTGGGATTTTTATATATCCTCTGCCGCTTCAGCAGGACTGTTGTGATCAGTGTAAATCCCACGAGTGTCTGAGAGAGGGTGGGAAAGGAAGTCTGTCTTCTCTCTTTCGTTTAAGTGTTGTTATTGTGTGGTTTAGTTTCACTTCTGCCGTGTCGCAGTTTGTACTCTTGGTCGGAGAACACAGATGGGATTATGGAGTCTTTACTTTATTTAGAATGTAAATAAAGTAGCTTAGAACTACAGATGAGTCTTTCTTCTTGCTGAGTGATGCTAGAAGACCTGTGTGCTCTTTTCATAGGAAAAGGGTCACAGATTACTGGCGCTCTGGACTGAAAGGAAATGCCAGCCAGAGAGGCCACCGGCAGGACGCTCTGGAGTCTTGGGGAGTTCGCTGCCTCCCCAGAACATTTTCCCAACACAGAGGAGGGGGCTGGGGGTCACCTGCTCCTTCCCACCCCACCTCAGGGCAGAGCATCCTGGGCCTGCTGAGGCCCCCTCCATGGTCCAAGGCCCCCCGTCACACCCCAGAGGCGGCAGCAGCAGCAGCAGCTCTGCTCCCTCAATGTCCTTATCTGCAGGAAGAGACTGGGAATCACAAGAAGGAAAGAGAAACAGAAGGAGGCAAAAGTGAAGCAGCAGCACAAGGCGAATGATGGGACACAGATCTGGCCTTAATGGAGTATGTTGAAGCGGCACTTCTCCAGAGTCCTGGGCTCCATTGCTCCCTGGCTAGACGGGGACCCTGTGACTCTTCCCTCCCCTCGTACTCTTCCAAAGAGCTACTGTGCACCAACTGCACTGGCCTCAGCGGTGCTGTCCCAGGGGGTGGGGGAGGGCAGCCCCAGGATCCACCGCCCAGAAGGAGCTCCCATTTTAAAAGGGCTCTCCAGGGCTGGATCCCGAGCAGGCAGTCCCAGGAACGCCAATGTGCGGGTGAGATCGCCTGCACCTTGCCAGCCTGAGCCCAGCCGTCCTGCCTGCACCGAGGGTGGGGGAGACCCTTAAAAGCAAGCAGGAGTTGGAGCCCCCCCCCCGACACCCACCTCCTTGGGCGCCTGCAACGAGACAGAGCGGGCGAAGTCCGCAGCCTGAAAGCTCCCTGGAGGACCCCGTCTTGCCAAGGAGCTGGCTTCCCACAAAGAGCCGCCTGCTCCCTGGGGCAGCTCAGCATCCATGAGGCGGCTGGGGGGGAGCAGGGGGGTGCTGGGGAACTCCTCCGCTGCCGCTTCGGAGAGCAGCTGCGCCACACGAGCCTCCATCCGCCGGCGGGCCTCCTGGGGGTCCTGGGGCAGCAGCAGAGGCAGAGGGGGCAGCGGGAGGCCCAGCTTCGCTCGGGTCCTCTTCTCTAGGAAGCAACACACAGGGAATGTGACTGTCAGCCTCCAGCCTCCCCACGGAGGAAGCCCCTGCCTGCCCCACAGCAAACGCTACCCAGCCCTCCTCCAAAGGGCCAGGGGGAGGAAGCAGCCCCAATGCAGCGGGGGCCACAGCCGTTCCAGACATCGCTCTCTGGGAAGCTTCTTTTGAAGGATCCTAGCAGGAGAGAGTCAGGGAGGGGGAAGGGACCCCAGGGGTCATCCAGTCCAACCCCCACAGTGAAGAAATCGCAACCACAGACATAAATGCAGGAAATGGAGATGCTAGTTCTCAAGGGAGCTGCGGAAGAAGTGCAGCCTGCGTCTGGGCTGGAGCACATTTCCAGAAGGAGCCCAGAAGCCAGAGGCAGCCGCCAGCCCTTCCCCAGGTGCCGGTCTCCTTCCGCAAGGCCCCGCCTGGAGCTCACCTGCTTTTCGGGGCTTCCTGCTTTGCAAAGCGCCGTCCTGCCTGCTCCCAGCCAGCCGTTTGGCCTTCCCCTCCTCCTCCTCCAAGAGAGAGCGGGACATCGCCATGGCAACCAGCAGATCCTCCGCCGCTCCGTCCACCTCGGCCGCCGCCTTGCGCTTCTTCGGCAAGCGTTGCGCGGAAGAGGCGCCTTTTCGCTTGGAGCCGCTGGACGGGGCAGGAGAGGTCGGTTAACCCAGCTCAGGAGCTGCAGGGGGCAACAGATGCCTCCCCCCCCCAATCTGAGCGGACCACCCTAAGCTCCTGCAACACTCATGTCTATGGACCAGGCTGCCTTTCAGAGGGGAGATGCTCCGACCTCTGCTGACCAGGAAACTCCCTCCATCTCTAAGCATCGATCTAGCATCTGAACCACCTCTTCTGAGCAGACCACCTGCTGGTGAGATCTCACTCCTGACCTCCTGACGATGACAGCTCCCAGCTGCTTCAGACAGACATCAAATAGCGCAAGGAACAAGAGGGCAGCAGGAGGCCACTTTCTAAAAATGGTCCTGGAGGCAGCAGCAAAACCACTGGCCTACAATGTCCTCAGTCCCCAGCTCCCTGTGCCGCCCCAGAAGGACAGCAAGGTCCACAGCGCCAAAAGACCGAGAAGGAGAAGAGTGACCCTTCCCATGACAAGTGTGATGTCACCAGCCAGGGGGACCAAGCCACTTCAGCCCCACTGAGCAAGCCTGAAGGTAGAAGAAGAAGAGTTTGGATTTGATATCCCGCTTTATCACTACCCGAAGGAGTCTCCAAGCGGCTCACATTCTCCTTTCCCTTCCTCCCCCACAACAAACCCTCTGTGAGGTGAGTGGGGCTGAGAGACTTCAGAGAAGTGGGACTAGCCCAAGGTCACCCAGCAGCTGCATGGGGAGGAGCGGAGACGCGAACCCGGTTCACCAGATTACGAGTCTACCGCTCTTAACCACTACACCACACTGGCTCTCAAGGCAGGTAAGCGGTTTTCTCCAAATATGCTACCCTCTGAAGCCCAAAAGGAGGAGAGTTGCTCAGCACTTGGGGGTCCAGGGAAGTCTTCTCAAGAAGGGGAACGGGCGCAGCACCCCCTCCTCCCCTCTGCCCAAGTGATTGCACCCCAGGCCCACCCCATTAACCCCCCCTGGCTCACTTGATAGGCCAAGAGGGGAAAGAGAGCAGGACAGCTTCACTGAGCAAGACTCCACCTCCAATGGAGCCCAGGACCTGGACTCACCTCTGGGCGGCTGGGGGGCCAAGGAGCAAGGGCTGCTCCTGCTGCTGCTGCCGCACGGCCTGAAGGAGCAGCGTGGGGGGGACCTCCATCCTGGCTGCGCAGCGCTTCAAGTGGCTGCCCCGGCTCCTGAGGGAGCTGAAGCCCTTTCCGCAGATGGGGCACTCGGGAACAACTGGGCCCCTGGCAGGGGGGACAGAAAGGGGGCCCTCCAGGTCATCCAGGCACCTGCAGGAAAAGCAGAGTCTCTTCAGGCAGGAAGCCCTCAGAGAAGAGGAGGAGGATGGGGACACACACACACACACACACGCAGCAGCTCAGCTGCTAAAGCAGCCTTTTATTTTTTATTTAGGTTTTATTCATATTTGACTGAACTCTTTACAGAGTTACAGGCAGCCCAGGCCTCTCTCACCCGGGTCCCCTGGCCAGCTGCCCCCATGGCTGAGCCTCCCAGCAGCGCCCCCTTCTGCCCCCACCTGTTGACGTGCTGCTCCCTCCGGACGGAGTTCATGGCAGAGAGGTCCTTCTGGCAGATCTGGCAGAACACCCAGCCTGCCTCCTCCAGGCTCCCTGGCTGCAGCTCCTGATGGCATCCCCAGGGCTGGTCTAGGGAGGAAGAAGAGAGTCAGCCCCAGGCCCCCTGGTTCCCTCAGAGCAGCCTCACCCCCAGGACACCCTTGTCTGTGGCCGGGCACCTGGGACACTGCCGGTGCCTCTGTGGCGCAGGAGGAGCCTGGAGAGCATTTCCCAAGCATCAGCTGCTATGTTTGGACAGCGACCCACCGTGGGACCCAAGCCTTGGACAGGATCCTGTTTCCCTTGGATGCAAACGCTGCGTCTGAGTTGGGGGTGAAGGATCTGCCCATCGCCAGCCCCCCCGCCTGCAACACACCACCCTGAGCCGTGGCAGGAAACCGGGCAGTCCTGACACTGACCGCCCCAAAGTGCCTCCTCCTCGCAAGCAGGCAGCCTCCTGGCATGGTCCTCATCCTCCTTCCTGGCTGAGGCGCCTGGGAGCACCAGGGGCTCAGGAGTCACCTGCGCGGATCCCTGCGCCTGCTCCTCCGGCTGCGTCTGGCAGTGGCGGCTGCATCTTCCTCCTCCGCCGCTTCCTCCTTCCTCTGCTGCTGCGTCTCCGGCTCCTGGAGGGGCTCCTGCAGGGGGGAAACCAGGCGAACTCCATCGCTACTGCTGCAAAGAGAGGAGCTGCCCCGTGTGTGTCTCGCCCCCCAAGCGCCCCCACCGCACCAGAACCCCCAGAAACAGGCTGACACCCCCCCCCCGCATCGCTTATTGGTATGACCCGCCTGAGCGAAGCCAAAGGAAGAGGGTCCTACCAATAAGCGCTGCGGGGGGGAGTCCAGACGCCCCTGAAGGGGCTCCTCCGCCGCCTTCTCCGCCATCCTGGGTCTTCCCGGGGGCCTCCGCCTCGTCCCCGCGGGCAGGAGCAGGGGGAGGCGGGCGGAGGCGGAGGCGGCGACCCCCCTGACGCCCCCCGGCTTTGAGGCGCCCGCGGCGGGACTCTCGGAACTCGTCCTCGGAGTCGCCCATGGGCGGCGGAGTGCCTACCGCGCATGCGCCGCTCGCTGCCGGAGGACTCACCATAGAGACCCAGAAGGGGAGAGCGGCCGGGATGGGAAGCGGAAGCGCTGCCCCGCCCCCGGAAGGGGTCGGGAGGCGCCGGGTGGGAGCGCGGAGCATGCCGGGACCCGGCCTGGGAGCCGATGGGCGGATCCACCTCCGCGCCGGATGATGACGCCACCGAGCCGAGACGGAGGGAGGGGCGCTGTAGTTTTTTGGACTACAATTCCCATCACCTTTAGCTAGTAAGACCAGTGGTCAGGGTTGATGGGAATTGTAGTCCGGAAACTGCTGGAGACCCAAGGTTGGGAAACACTGGACGAGGACCCTGGGACCCCTCTCCCAATTCTGCCGCCCCAAGATTCTGCGGGCGCATCCCCCCCCTGCTCTCCCCATGGACTCGGCCTCGTCTCCCCTTGCAGACCCCTGGCTGGTTCTTGCCCAGGTCCAAGGGCGGCAGAGGCTTCCCTCTGGGCAGAAGACTGGCTGCTTGACTTGCCCCTTGTAATAGGAAGCAGGCTGTTTATGCAGGCAATGTGAACGCGTTGTTTCCTCTTGTCGAAATTGGTAGGTGAATGGGGGGCACGATAGGGGTATGGCAGAAAAGGGAGGATAATGCTAGACAATGGAGGACACTGTGCAAGAAGAAACTGTGCAGGGGAAACGATATTTGACATCATTCCCTTTCCCCTCTCTGATCATGGGTTTAATTGGAATATCCCCCTTGTAGATTCCCTTCGTGAATTCTTACAACACCCTCAATGAGGCAGCTGCCTCTGTGTAGCCAAGGGCCAGGTGAGCTCTGCAAAGCCCCCTCGCCCGTGGAACGACCCCGACTTCACCTGGACTGTGACAGCACAGCGACTGAGAAAACTGGAAGGGGTGGGGGGTGAAAGATCCCTGACACACACACCAGGAGGAGTCTCTGCTGCACATTACCAAACCGCTCACTCACACACTTTTCCCTGCCTTTCACCTGTCAAAGCAAACCCTCCAGTGTCAAGAGAAAATAACAGCAACATCTCTGCAAAGGCATTGATTGCATCTGCAAGGAGAGCTCAGCTCAGGAGCCTGAGACTCCCAGCTGAGCCCCAGGGAACGTGTCAATACCAAATGTAGCAATTTGCTGATAAATGTATCTAAATAGTGGCTCAATGAGAAAACAAAATTCGTAAGAAATCACTTGTATCAATCTTCTCAGTTCCAATGGCATTTAGGACCCAGGGAAGTGAGGTATAAGGGTGATATCCTGCCCCAAGAGTGTCAGACAGATCGCCATCTCTATCACAATGCCTACCCACCCCATAGTGGGATGGTCAAGACAAAGGGGTGTATTTGACTTGACTCTGGGACCTGGAAACTGTAAATGCTTTCCTTTGTACTGTGATGGAATAAGTGTGAAAGACTGTTATTTGAGTGACAGGGACAGGGGCATGCCTGGATCTCAGGTTCTACCTGAGACCACACCTTTTCTGACATATCTATGATGTCTTGATGATGCATTCTGAGATGTATTATAGAAAACTTTGAAATAAAGATGTAACCCATTGATCAGGGCTTCTCTCTGCTTCTATGTGGTAGTTGGGAGCCTTGTTGCAACAATAAAGATCTTGGCCGCTGCTTTGCTTCAATTTCTTGGCTGTAGTCTTGTTTGACCTTCCAACCTAAGCCTGCGGAACTCACTGCTGCAGGAAAAGATCTGCTCCTTGCACCTGCCATGGGGGGGGGGGAGAGCTCTGTGCATGCTTAGAAGCACTTGGTCCTAACTGCCAGTACGTTTTGTGAACAGTGCGGAGCCACTCTCTTCCCATGCACATTGTAGAAGGGATCCAAGAACCACCCACTCAAATACAGGCTCAGAATAAAAGCAGGGCGATACATTTCAGAGCTGGGGGTTAAAAAGTCTTTACTTAGAGGTACTGCCAACACACGCAGTCTGCAGGGAAGTCCAGAAGCGCACACCCTGACAGCCGGCTGCGCAAACACACGTTTTGAAATAAAGGACAATGGCTCCAGGGGGCTCAACTCTGGCCCCTCTGCTCTTTCCAACGGGCCAAGATCCGGATGTGGGACCCCAGGCCAAGAGCTTGCCAAAAGAGCAGGCAAGACAGGCCAAGACAGGCAGGACTGTGCCAGCTCTGCTCCAGGCAGGACTCTCAGTGCTTCTCCAGGGCTTTGGCAAGGAGCTCGTTCAGCCGGTTCACCATCGGCCGGGGGTCATCGTTCAGGCCTGCTGCTATCATGGCGTTGTCATAGATCTGCCAGCAAAGGAAGGAACAATGAAGCGGGTCGGGGTATTGGGGGGGGGGGGCTACCTTGGCTTACTGTGTCCTAGGCTATGGCAGGAGCACCAATGGACAGAGATGGGATTCTGCTCCGAATGCCAGCCAGGAGTGGGCAAGGAAAACAGGACAGGAGGGGCCCATTTCCCTCAGCAGCTGCTCTCCTAGGGGGTTGGACAACATGATCCGCTTGGCCCCTTCCAACTCTATAATTCTATGATTCTTCTGCCCACCCCTCAAAGGCTCTCAGAGGCCCCAGGGAATCCACGTGGAGGTAGCAGGGGGTTACATTGTTCCCTGCTTGTGCAGGTGCCAGTTGTTCCAGCTCCAGACATTGCAAAGGCACTGGATGCCTCCCCACCCCCTTTCCACTGCTCTCCTGAGGGCATGATGAGACACTGGCAGTCCATGTGCCCCTCTGTGTGCCTAGGCTGTATCAAGGAGGCAGCGGAAGCTGTAGCTCACCTGGTCAAGCAGCATAAGGGCCAGATCAGGCTGGCTGGAGCGGAGCTGGTTGAGCTTCTGGATCAGAGCGTGCCTAGCAAGGGAAGACGAAGGGGCAGCTTGAGCACATGGGCTTCCTTCCCCAAAGCCTCCTCTCCACCTGTGCCCAGGAGAGCCCTTGCAGAGGCCCCAAAGGGAGGCGTCCGAAAGCAGGATGGGCGGGAGACAATGCGGTCCCCACTGCATCACGTCCGGGGCTGGAGGCAGCCCCTGGGTACCTTGGCCAGCACCTGCTGGAAGGCAGATGTCTTCGGATCCCCGCTTCCCCAGGTCCAGCTCTGCCTGTCCCCCGCCCACCCCCAATACCCGGTATTGATCTCCAGCGTGGGCTGAAGGATCTGGGCTCGCTCCTCGGTGGTCTTGGCCAGCTGCTGCATCCGGAGGAAGTGGCGGGCAGCACCCATCTCCAGCACGGTGATCATGGCCGGGTGCATCTCCAGGCGAGGAGTCACCTGCAGGGCAGCAGGAAGGAGGGGTGTGAGGTCAAGGCCAAGCAGCCCCTCCTGCCTCCCCACCAGGTCCCAGGAAGCAAGCCAACCCCCCGGCTGCTGAGAGGAAACGGCAGGCTGGTACATGGGTTTGCCCAGAGCCCCCACCACCGCCCAGTTTCCAGTCATTTATGGTCTCAGCCCTTCACACAAACAGGCATCACCATCCTGACACGTCACACTGTGGCGGCAGAAAGAGCTCCCAGAGACGCCTGTTCCTGGAAAGGCCTCGCTGAAGCCCAACGTCCTGCCAGGCCCAGGCAGGGGGCTTCCCGAGACCCAAGCCCTCAAGGTGGCCAAAATGTTCACCCTAGATTGTGTGCCAACTCAGGCCTCCCACTCAGGCCAGAGTGGTGCATACTCTGCTTATCTCCCGCTTGGACTACTGCAATGCGCTCTACGTGGGGCTACCTTTGAAGGTGACCCAGAAACTACAACTAATCCAGAATGCGGCAGCCAGACTGGTGACTGGGAGTGGCTGCAGAGACCATATAACACTGGTCCTGAAAGACCTACATTGGCTCCCAGTATGTTTCCAAACACAATTCAAAGTGTTGGTGTTGATCTTGAAAGCCCTAAACAGAAGACCTTAAAGAGCGTCTCCACCCCCATCGTTCTGCCCAGACACTGAGGTCCAGCTCCGAGGGCCTTCTGACGGTTCCTTCCCTGCAAGAAGTGAAGTTACAGGGAACCAGGCAGAGGGCCTTCTCGGTGGTGGCGCCCGCCCTGTGGAACGCCCTCCCATCAGATGTCAAGGAAATAAACAACTATCTGACTTTTAGAAGACATCTGAAGGCAGCCCTGTATCGAGAAATGTTTTGTGTCTGATGTTTTATAATGTTTTATGTGCTGTAAGCTGCCCAGAGTGGCTGGGGAAACCCAGCCAGATGGGCAGGGTATAAATAATAAAATTATTATCATGATTACTTGCCCGCCCCCCGGACCCTCACCTTGATGGCAGCAACCCGTGGGCCAAGTGCATTCCTCATCCAGGCCAGGAGCTCCTCTGCAACTGAGGCGCTCAGAGACTCTTCTGCTGCAGGAGGAGGAGGAGGAACACAGTGGAATGGATCAGGGTGGGGGAAGAGGAGAGAAACCCCTCAGTCACAGCCACAAAGTCCTTCCTGAGAGGGGCGGGAGTGCTGACAAGAGGCCAGCCTCTGGGACGCCTCCTGGGGTATTCCCACCCCTTTAAGATGGGGGATTCCCCACCTCCTCCAAGCTAGGTGGCCAACTCTACTTGAAAGGGGCTCCCGCCTTCTTTCCGCCCCACAGCAGAGGCCCACCTGGGTGCTTCTCCTCAAACGTCTCCTCCTTGTAGTGATCGACGACGATATCCGTCTCCACAGACATCAGCTTCTTCTTGTCAAACTCCCGGAGGTGCAGGAGGGTCAGTTCGTCAAACTGCTCGTAGCAGAAGAGCACCTGGCGGGCCCAAATGGGGGGTGGGTTTCCTCAGTTCCAAGGAAAGGAAGTGCCCACCCCCCGGGCACAGGGCTTCCTCCTCTGCTCCCGGTGCCCAACCCCAGAGCGTTTGCTGGGAAAGGGGCTCCCACAGGCCCCTCCTGGCTCTCCGGCTCACCTCCACGTCCTTCTTCTTCATGGCTTCGTAGTAGGGAGAATGCTCAGCCAGGTGGCGGTTGGGAGAGCACAGGTAGTAGATGTTCCGGCTGCCGGCCTGCATGCGGCCGGCGTAGTCCGAGAGGCTGGTCAGCTGGCCGGCGGGCAGCGCCGAGGACTCGTAGCGGAGCAGCTTAGCTATGTCTTCCTGCGAAGGAGAGTCCCGCCAGTCACAAAGGGCAAAGGAGGCAGACCCCTCACCCCTCACCAAGGCATCCGTTGGAGGGGGTGTTTTACAATCACATTTTATGAAACAAATGAAGTAGGTGGCATCACACCCGGCTTCCCACCTCCCTCTGGAAACTTGGCAAGGAAAACCCCCGCCCCTCAGCCATGTCCCCCAACACACCTTGACATCCTGCTCGGAGATCGTGACAATCCCTTCTCGCATGAAGAGCCCGTAGTCCTCAAAGAACTTGGCGTACTTCTCAGGGTCCTTCTTGCTCTGCTCAAGGAAGAACTTGATCAGCCTCTGCTGCAAGACGCCCCGGAGCTTCCTGCAGGACGGCACCCAAGAGAACAATTGAAGAACATAACCATCTTAAATGCTGGAACCAGATAAGATGACCTTGGAGAGCTGTGATGGGGGCGGGTGTGTGTGTGGCTTTTGGTGTGTGTGTGTTTTGTGCTGTTTTTTCTTTTTCTTTCTGGTTTTTACGGGATGGCATGCAATTTCGTTGCACTTGTATAGCGTTGTGCTTATACTTGTGCAATGACAATAAAGAAAGTATCTTATCTTATCTTATCTTATGTTTAGCTTAGCTTGGAGACTGAGGGGCGGGGGATAAGTGCCTGGAAGCCCCAAAGATTAAAAGAGGGGCAGGAGAGGCAGTGGAGGAAAGAGTGCAGAAAGTGCCGGGCTGAAGCACCTCTGGCTGGGAGGGGGGTTTCTATTCTGCCCCCCCCTTCACCAAAAGATTTGCCTAGGTGCCATATGCAATCTAAGTGAAGTCGGCGTTGCTCTGTGACTAAGCGGCCTCCCACAAGCATTCTGACCAATCGCACCTCCGCCTGCTGGGATCCCAACTCCTGGCATGAGCCACAACAAGTGCCGGGGCTGATGGGAGCCGGAGTCGCAGCAACACCGGGAAGGCCCCAATCCCTGCCCCCTGGTGACCAAGAAGGGAGCAGGCCTGCAGGAGAAGGGGCCAGGGCCCAGCCCAAAGGAGCAGGCAGAAAAGGGGGGCCCAATTTTTCTGGCAAAGGGTGTCTAAGGAGATAACAGAAATCACTGGGTTAAAGCTGAGCGAAAGTCCAGAGGCAGCATTGTTATCAGTTTACGATGGGGTGGAAGGTTCACAGGCCATGAAGGACTTCCTCACAAACTCATTGACAGCTGCAGGATATAGCTGTTAATGATAAATGAACATGTGCCATTAAGATAAAACAGGGAATATGCAGGAGAAATGACTCTGAGGAGATATGGAGGGTGTTTGTAGAATTTGTACTGTTAAAACAGAAAGGGATCAAACCATCGCAAGAGGTGTTGAAATTTTTGGAGGTTGGATAGTTACAATGGAATGGTCTCAGTGGTGGGGTGCACGTTTGTTCTTATTTTTTTTTATTACTTTGTCAAAATAAAAAAAGGAAAGGGGAACCTTGGAGGGCCACTGCCAGTCAGAGCAGCCGACACTGGGCAGAGCAAATCAACAGCCTGCCTTGGGGGGAGGCGGGTCAGGGAGCGGAGCCTCACACGCCCCCTTGGAGGCCACGGCAGAATCGCTTCCAGGAAAGCCCCAGGGCGGGCGGGCAGGGGCACACACGGACACGGCCTGCAGGTAGCTCACCTGACGAGGGCGCTCTCCTGGAGCAGCTCCCGGCTGAGGTTCAGAGGGAGATCTTCGCTGTCCACGACTCCTGCACCAAACAGAGGGAGGGGCAGCATCAGGGGGAGGAGGGGGCAAGGGGGAGCTGTGGCCCAGAAGCAAACCCCCCCCCCCGCCCCGCCTGCCCCAGGGCACCTGCAAAGGGGAGGGTGGCTACCTTTCAGGAAGCGGAGCCATTTCGGCAGGATGTCTGCGGCTTTGGTCAGGATGAGGACCTTGCGGCTGTAGAGAGCAACACTGGAGCCCAGCTCCCGGCTGACATCAAACATGGAGGGCTTCTAGAGGCACAGGAAGTCATAATAATGACGTTCTTATTTCTACCCCACCCATCTTGAGGTTGAGGGACCCGGCTCAACCTCCCTCCTGCAGACCACCCCTCAGTGCCTCTGGAAGGCAGCGGGGGTAAACCCAGGGCCCTCACCGCCTCCGGGACGTAGAAGATGCTGCGGATATTGAGAGGCGCGTCTGTCTTGTAATGCAGGACGTAGCGCGGCTCATCGTAGGCCTGAGCAATGAAGCGGTAGAACTCCTTGTGCTGCCAGTCCCCTATGTCCTTTGGCTCCAGGGTCCAGAGGGCCTGCACAGGGGGGGGGAACAGGGGAGGCTCAGCTCCCACCAAGTCCGGAGGGATTCGTGGGGTGGAAGCTGCTGAGGCGTTCAGAGGGCGCAAGGGACAGCCAATGCCGTTGCTGCCAAAAGGAGTTTGGTACAGAGGCAAGCCAAAAACACCGCAAGGCTCCAGGCAGACCAGCAAAGAGGAGCCCAGAATCCTTGTCCTCCTCCTCCTGCCCCCAAAGCGGACCAAGCATGGGACTAGGAGGGCACTGGCAACCTTCTCCAAGCCCCACCCTAAAATTAAAAGGCCACGGGAAGAGGACCCGGCATTGAGAAGCACGTGAGAAGCATCCTCCATTGTCCTTTTGGCAACTCACAGGAGAGAGCAAACGCTGCCCCTGGGCTCCGGAGAGGGGGCTGCTCCTCAGAGCCACTTGCACAGGACCCCCACAAAGCCCAGGGTGGCCCAGAGCCTTTCCTACGGGCCGGCTCTTCCTGACAAGCACCTTGTCCTGAGCAGGGCGGAAGAGGACCGTGAGGCTTCTGCATGTTCCGGGCCCAAGAAGCGCAAGTCTGCAGCCGCCTTACCTGCATGGCGTTGACACGTCGACCGTTGAGGAACAGGGGGTAGCCAACAAAGTTGCTGTACTTTGTGATGACCTCTAGCGGAAGGAAGGAAGGAAGGAAGGAAGGAAGGAAGGAAGGAAGGGAGGGATTTGATGATCAGCCTTGGTCAATAGCCCTGCCCAGGACACCCAAACTCCAGAGGTGCCCACTGGCCCACCCACCCAAGGGAAGCCCAGAAACACGGTGGACCAGCCCACAGCAGCCCACTAGGAAAGGAAAGGCAGGGCTGGATGCTGCGGAGATCCTGGAAGGCAGAACCGCGAGCGCATTGAACCGCGAACCCAGCCTCCGCTTCTCAACCTGGCAGTTAACAAGCCCAGAAGCCAGTGACAGCAAATCTATGCCATGACAATGGTCCAACTTCAGCCAATAACGGCTCGCTTTTGGTGGCAGCTCTTTGGAGTCTTGGTCCTCACAGGAGATGCTGCCAGAGACCAAAACCGGGAGCTTCGAGGTGCCAAGCCTTTCTCCCTCCTCACAGACACACACTCCCCAAGCCAACCCCCACAAAGCCGCCCTGGGGAACCCCACCTCTGACGCGCTCCTCGTTGGCAAACTCCTTGCAGTCTTCCTTGAGGTGGAGAATTATTTTCGTCCCTGTTTGAACTCCAGAGGCTTCCAAGATCTCAAATGTCCCAGAACTAGGAGTAGAAAACCATTTCCTTAATAACAATTTAAACAATTTATTTAACTAAATCAATAACATTATAGCATATGTATCCGTATTTGTTAACTGATGTGGTTAAACCACTTTTTTAAAAAACAACAACCCTAGACTGAGTTTTAGCACACATGAAAAACTTTTTTAAAAATCCTTATTTCCTGAGAAATAGCCTTTAGACCATAATGTACCTTAAACGGAACACTATCTTTAGAAAAAAATTTCCTTCAAAAGCATTTTATTTTAAAAATCCAATTTAAATTTTAAAAATCTGATTTAAATCAAAAATATATCCAGGATTTATGCCGCCACCCTGCACTTCCTCCTGCCTGCCCCCTAGTCTTGCCAGGTCCCTCCGGGGCACCACTTACCCATCCGAGTGCCAACAGTACCCAGGGCTGCCTGGCTCTGCTGCCTGTGAGAAAACTTCCACCCGATCCGCCACCATGAAGGCTGAGTAGAAGCCCACTCCAAACTGGCCAATGATCCTGCTGCCAGCTTCCGCCTGGTTCCGCAACGTGTCCAGGAAGGCCTGTGAACACAAAGCCCCTTGCTTGCAGCCAGGCTGCCACGACAGATGTCTAGCCACTTCCCAACAACTCAAAGGTGGGTCACAAACGTGCCAGAAGCCAGTGCCCCCTCTCCTTGTAGCCTCGGGGATCGCTCCGCCCTGGAACAGTGGCAAGTCCAGCTGAGCCCACAGAGCCTGCGCCCACTGCCCAAAACCCTCCTGCCCCATTACCTTAGAGCCAGACCTGGCGATGGTCCCAAGATTAGAGATTAGCTCCTCCTGGGTCATCCCAATGCCTGTGTCCTGCAGGGAAGAGAATGGCAAAGACAGCTGTGTCATGTCCTGGCCCCCACTTTGGCATAGGGAGGGCATCCCTCCCTCATCTGCACAGACTCGGGCAAGAGTGAGATTTTGCAGCAGCGTTGTTTCTAGCTGTTTATGAAAGATCAGCTCTGATCTGAGCAAAGCACCAGAAGGTTAGTCTATGGGGTCCAGCACCAAGGTCAGAAGTTAAGTCAGGGCCAAATCCCACCAGACACCAAGCTCATTTGGTAGCTGTGGCCAAGGCAACGTCTCAAGCTAGGCAGAATCACCACACCAGTCCCCCTTGGGCCAGAGGCAGCAAAATCTCTCCAGTCCAGAGACCTTCCTTGGTAGCCCTAGCCAAGGAATAGGAACAAATAGAGATAGCTTAAGAAGTCAGGGGCAAGAAGTCAGTTCTGGCGCAAGGCATCCTCCCAGCAGCAGTACCTGGATGGTGATGGTTCCTTGTTTGGAGTCTGTCTCAAGGTGGATTTCCAGTTCTGGCAAGATCTCCCCCTTGGACATCAGCTTGTAGCGCAATTTTTCTAAAGCATCACTGCAGTTGGAGATCAGCTCTCGGATAAACACCTGCAGGGAGAGGCCACACTGATGCAAATGAGCACCACAGAGACAGCAGGGCAGTGGCTCTCGAGTGTGGAGCAGCACCCCATCCCAGATGGAAGGGGATCATGCCTTCCACCCCCACTAACCAAAGACAGGGCAGACTCCACACACCCTAGCAGCAGGCATCCTCTAGAGCAGAGCTTTCCAAACTGTGTGTCGTGACATGTTAGTGTGTCAGCTGCAGTAATGCTGGTGGTCAACAAAAGAGGTTTAAAGACTGTCTCTAGGCAAATCTTTAAAAATGTAGTATAAACACCAACAACTGGGAAACACTGGCCTGCGAGTGCTCCATTTGGAGAACAGCCTTTACCAAAGGTGTCATGGGCTTTGAAGACACTCGAACTCAGGACGCAAGGGAGAAATGAGTTAAGAGGAAGGCACGCTTGGCAAATCTCACCGTGATCAACTCCCGCCTGGAAACCTACCAGTATGTCCCCACTGTGGAAGGACGTGTGGATCCAGAATTGGCCTCCACAGTCATGGACTCATTGTTAAAACCGTGCTTATGGAAGACAATCTTACTCAGCTACGAGGGATCACCAAAGAAGAAGAAGCAGCAGGTATGTCACGTGAATGTTTCCTACACTAATCCCAGAGCTACAAAGGGGTTAGTTTAACCTCTAGTTTGCTAGTAAAACTGAATTGCTCTGTCATGAAATGTTGCACGTCTAAAAAGTGTGTCACCAACATGAAACAACAACAACAATCTTTATTACGGTCCATGACCAGAAATCAATTTGTATAAAATGTAATAGTGTAAGTTGTATTATCTTACAAATAGAGATAAAAATACGGGCCAATTCACAGAATTGATGCTTACATTTAAAACCATATTTTAGCCTCTTAAGGTTTAAAATTTAAGTTCAAAGTCTCTGCTGTCTATTATCGGACCATCAGGGTTACATTTGGGACCCCATTGCTGATATCACTGCTCGTCTTATTCTTGTCGCGATGTGACTGTATTTTGCCACGGGCCTTGTAATTTCGGGATCTTTATCTGCCAGGAGGTGTCTAATATAGGTATCGTCTGTACTACTACCGGGTAGTTTCCTCAGGATCGGTTCGATCAGCTCTTTTCTTGAGTCTCGATATAATGGGCAGTGTAGAATGACATGCCCAATGGATTCGATCTCATTGCTATCACAGGGACATAGTCTTTGTTCAATCGGAGTCTTGTTGTATCTTCCCTCTAAGAGAGCTGAAGGGAGAGCATTAAAGCGCGCCCTGGAGAATGCCCAACGGTGTTTGGCGTTGTCTAGTATTTTGAGGTAGTTTGCTAGCTGGGGCCTATAGGAGTTATACAGGGGTTTGTAAATTATCGAAAGTTGATTAAAATCATTTTGGACTTCAATGTCCCTTAGTCTTTCTTTGATTATGTTCTTGGCCCTTCCCATTTCTAGGCTTAATAAATACTCTGGGGAGAGTCCATATGTGGCCAGTTTTCTGAGAATGCCCTTCCGCCAGCTAGATTGGAATTTGTCGTGTAGCATCAGGGGGAGCAGACCAGCCGGCGAGTTGTTGATTCTTAGCCAGGTAAATAGTGTCCTTATCCATACTTTGGCTTCAATCCTGTATAATCCTGTTTCCAGACGCAGGGCAGCGTTTGGGACACATTTTGGTGTTTGCAGGAGTGATCTGAGGAAACCTGATTGTATCTTTTCATATGGGTCTAAATTAGCAAGGGAAACAAGTGGTGCGCCATATAATATTTGTGCTGTTGGTTTTGCAACAAATAATTTAATAGCAGCAGGAATGAAGTTTCCTCCCGTTGTGCGATGGAATCTTAGGATTGCCCTTGTGCTTTTTTGTGCTGTAGCGGAGCTATAATTAATGTGGGCAGTTTTCTTCCTTGACGCTTGGAACACTACTCCTAAGTATTTAAAGCATGGCACTTGTTCAATCTCTTGATTCTCTATCCGCCATCTGTGTATTTTCCTTTTATTAGAGAAATCCATGATTTTTGTTTTTTGATAATTCACTACTAGTTTCTCCTCTCTACAGTATTGGGTTAAGCTGTTAAGAGCTCTTTTGAGGCCCATCCGTGTCTGGGACAAAATAACTGCATCGTCCGCATAAAGTAATATAGGCAGTTTTTTGTCTGCCAATTTTGGGGCATGTATATCCGCCCCTTGTAGGTGGACTATAAGGGAGTTTATATAGATGTTAAATAAACAGGGGGCCAATATGCATCCCTGTTTAACTCCCTTAGTTGTTCTAATGCAATTAGAGAGTTGACCTTCTTGATTGCATCTTACACGGAGTCGTGTGTTATTGTAAAGTTTGGATATTAATAGCAGCAGACGTCGATCTATAGATGACTTGCTGAGTTTGTCCCAGAGTCGAGTTCTTGGGATGGAATCGAAAGCTGCTTTAAAGTCTACGAATGCTGCAAATAGGTGGAGATTATGCTGCGACGTATATTTCTCAGCTAGGTGTTGTAAAATCAAGCAGTGATCCATTGTGGATCTCCCCTGTCTGAATCCAGCCTGTGTTTCATCAAGTATGTTCGCATTTTCTGTCCATTCGCACAGTTTCTCGCTGAGATGTTTGGCATATAATTTACTTATGATGTTCAGAAGGCTTATAGGTCTATAATTGGCGGGATCAGCCCTAGAGCCCTTTTTATAGATGGGAATAATGATGGAAGTCCCCCAATCTTCTGGGATCTGTGCTGTTCTATCTATATATGTGAACAGGGAGGCTAACAAGGGGGCCCACCAGTAAGCATTGGTTTTAATAAGTTCTGCTGGTATACCGTCAATTCCGGGGGCTTTCCCATTCTTTAGTTGATCAATCAGTAGGAGAGTCTCTGTTGTTGAGACTGGTGGCCATGGTTGTAGCTGATCTTCCGGTATATCTAGTGCATGGGGCTCGTCGCTAGCTTCCTCGTATAAGTTGTGGAAGTATGTTTCCCAGGCTTTCATTGATACACAGCAGGACAGTTGGGTTATGCCCCTATCCGGCTGTACCGCGACAATTCGCCAGAATAGTGAAGGATTGCTAGATTTAGAGGCCTCTATCAGTTGCTGCCATGTTAACTTCATTGCATATCTTTTCTTTACTGTCAGGAGTTTTTTGTAGCTTCTTTTGGCTTCTAGCATTGTTTGTCTGTTAACCTCTGTTGGGTTTTCCTTATGACAGATGAAGGAGCGGATTAGTGTTTTCTTGGCAACATGAAAAGTTTGTTGGAGCTACCCTGGATTTGGCAACATGAAAAGTTTGTTGGAGCTACCCTGGATTTGCAAGCACACTGCACTGCCACCCCAATCTGAGCTGACTCCTCGAGCCCTTCAACTCACTCCCTTTCCTGAGAGCCTGTTCTGGTCCCTGCAGTTCCCAGGAGTTGGGAGGTTTCAGGGAAGCTCCACAGACTGCGGAGTGTGCAGCTCTGAGGAAAGACATGTTGGGCAAGGCGCTACATCAGCCATATTTCCCAAGAGGTACAAGGACTGCTTCCCAACTGAGGTGAGAGGAGGGTTGAGTCTGTAATGCAGCACACCTGCTTTCCACCAACCTGGGGAAACTAACCAACCCACTACAGAAGGGGTGCAGAGATGCCCTCCAAATGTCTGCATTTGGGAAGTTGCTTCAAATTAAGGCGGCAGCCACTACCAGGGCTCAGGATCCCCCAACGTTAGGGTCAAGCCAGCTCAGCAGGCATGGGCAGTGGCAGGCGCTGGCTGCAGCCCTGCAAAAGGACCCTTGGGATGCACCAGGGCAGGAGCGGCCAGCCTACCTCCTTCTCCGAGTAGAGAGAGCGGGCCACGATATCCAGCAGCTCCTTGGTCTCTGCTTGAAACTCATGCCTGGAGGCAGAACCTGCAAGATGGAGAGGAGGGAGAGGAAAGGGCTGCTGCTGCTGTTCTTGACAAAGGGCTGCCCCTTTGCCCCCCACAGCAGGGCCCAGGACAGGGCGTGGCTTGCCTCTAGGGGAGGGGGAGCCTGACCTGGGACTGCCTCGGGGTTGCTGGTCAGTCGGTGCAGCGGAGGGGCCTCCTCGTCACTCTGGGCAGCTTGCGAGCTGTAACTCTTCCTGGATGCCCAGCTCAGCCCTGGAGGCAGCAGCGGAGGGGCCGGTCGGGGCAGGAGTGTGGCCCTTGGACCTGAAACGGAAGAAGCATTGGGCGGTGGGCCAGGGACCCTTCTGAATGCGGAGCTTTAGTGGATGCTACCCGCTGTTATAAGAATTCTAAGGTCTCCAATATAGAATGAATGTTCATAAATGTACAAGGCAAACACACATACATAAGTAACAGTTACTAGCCACTTTGCTTCTCAATATACTCTGGTCGGCCTCTGCATTCTCTCCTAAGGGGCTCTAGATATCCCATAAGGCAGGGATGTCCAAGAAGTCGATCACGGGGCGCCCCTGTTCGATCGTGTGATCCTAATGGATTCCTCCCCCAAAAAAGCACAACAACTTTGGTCAATACAATGGGTAGATCACTGCCATTTTTAGTGGGGGTAGATCGCAGTCTCTTGGAAGCTGGACATCACTGCCATAAGGGAATCTGTACTGTGGTTCCCAACGTGGGGCAATTCGAGAAGGAGTTATTGACAGTGAATGGCCTTTCAGGCTTCCTCCACGTGAATAGGAGCTCACTTTTTGAATAATAAGAATTAAATGTCACGGGGGGGGGCGGGGATCAGGATTTGAGAGATGCTCAGGTGGGGCCTGGCCAAAAGGAGGTTGGCATCCCCTGAACTTGTAGCGCCGCCCCCGGGGCTACGCGGGCCAGATCCGAGGCGGGGACGAGCATCGCGCGGCCTGCGGGGTCAGAGGGTCGCGAGGGTCACGCGGCGCCGAGGGAAGCAGCCGCCGCCTCCTCGGGGGGCCTCGCCAGGGCCCGGCCTCCCTCACCTGCTCCCGCCGCCGCCGCCGCTCCCGGGCGGACCAGGAGGCGGAGGAGGCATCGCCCGCCGCGCAGCACCTCCAGCCTCGCCATCGCGACTCCCCTCACGCCGACCCGACTTCCGGCGCGGGAATAGCGTCACGCGAGACGTAGCCGGCGCTCCCGTGACGTCGATCCGTCTCAGCCCCGCCCCCTCCGGAGCGAGGCGGCGCTTGGCGCATGCGCTCTTCCGGCGCTCGCCAGGCCCCGCCCTTCGGCCGGACCGGTCGGAAGGAGCGCCTTCGCCACCCGAGGTAGGCCTCGCCGGCGCCCCTGAGCATGTGCAGAGCGCCGCCAGGAGGGGGGCAGGGTGCTGGAAGGACCCCCGGGCGTGGAGGCGGAGGGAGGGCGCCGTCGGGGCTGCCGAGGGGCTCCGGGCCCGGCTCCGCCTGGGTGCCCCTTCCGCCTTCCGGGGCTCCGGACTACAGCTCCCAGCAGCCCCGGCAGGGCGGCCCCGGAGGGGGCCGATGGGAGTCGTAGTCCGAAGGCCTGCCGGGCAAGGGGGGCCGGAGGCGGAGGAACCCCCACCCCGCGCAGGGAGCCGGCCTCCTCCGCGGTCCCGGCCCGGGGGCTCCGTCGGTGGCAAAGGGATCAGGCCCGTTCCTGGAGGAGGAGAAGGACGCGGCTGGGGGCTACGAGGCAGGACTCGGAGACGCCTGGAGCATCAGAGACCATGTTATTATTATTACTAATGTTGCTGTGATGACTATTGTCGTTAATTATTTCAACCCTGTTCGTTATCATTAATTATTTTATATTGTCATTAATTATTATATATTATATAATTATTCTATTATATATTATTATTATATATAATAATTATCATTATTTTAAAGTGTGCATGCACACGAAAGCTCATACCAATAACAAACTTAGTTCGTCTCTAAGGTGCTACTGGAAGGAATTTTTTTATTGTGTTTCAACTACGGCAGACCAACACAGCTACCTAGCTGTAACTATTTCAACCCGTATAACGACTATAATTATTAATTATTAGTATTACTCGCAGAAAAAAAATAGGAATCGGTAAAAACATAGAAAAAAGCAATAATTTATAAAGAAATTACACATTTTAAAAAGCAACTGTGCACAAATGAGTTCTGTGCGAACCCCACAAACTGTAGCAATGAAAGCACCGCTCTGACTGCTGTTTGCTGGGGAAGGCGAGAGGGCTGTTGTCCTGCTTGCAGGCTTCCCTCAGGCGTTGGGTCGGCCGCTGTGGGTCTGAGCCAGGGCGGCATTTGGCCTGACCCAGGCTCCCTTGTGTGCGGCAGGATCCGACCCCCTTCCCCAAAGAGTCATCTAGGATGGAGAGCAAAGACCTGGAAGCCGAGATCCACCCGCTCAAGAACGATGAGGGCAAAGGTCCTGAGGGCCTGGCCAACTGCACCCAGAAGGAAGCGGCCCCCAAGAAGCTCTCGCGGCTCTCGCAATGGCGCACAGCAGCCTTCTTCTTCTCCCTCTTCCTGTGCCTCACGGTGGTGTTTGCCTTCTCCTTTATCATCCCGTGCCCCGTGAGGCCCATTTCCCAAAGGATGTGGAGCAGAACCTACGAGGACGCAGGTGAGTGCGTGGGCGCAGGGGCCGCAGCCACTCCTGGGGGCCCACGGGTGCTTGCGGCCCTTCGCTGAAGCCGCCCATTCTGGCCTCTTTGCAGCAGCCTACGCGTTCCTGGCCATGCAGGACGTCAACAAGGACCGGGTCAAGGATGTCCTCTTTGCCTTCAAGGCTGCCAATACCAGCAGCAACAGCACAAACAGCTCTTGCTCCAGCCAAGGTGAGGGTTCCTGGGGCTTGAGCGGGTGCTGCTCCGCAGAGGCTGCTCCTTGGGGGAGCGAGGGGAGGAGGCCGCCGGGGCTGAATGGGCTGCTCTTCTTCCTCCAGGCTGGGCCTCCCCCTGTGCCTTCCTGGCCGCTCACTCGGGCACCAACGGCACCATGCTCTGGCAGAGGCCTGTCGCCCAAGAGCTCCTGCTGATGGACTGCTCCGGGGAGCATGTGGACACCCCAGCCTGCTTTATTGTAGGGGAGCCGGACATCCTGGAAGCCATCGACTTGGAGACAGGTAGGCAGGTGTCCAGCAGTCCCTTGTCCAGAGCCTCAGGGCAAGAGGCCGGCAGGCAACCTTCCTGGTGCGACGAGGGGGTTCTTTTAAAATGAGATTCGTGAGCAATACAAAATAGGCAAGCGAGTGAGAAGATTAAAATTTTTATTCTAAAACAGCAAGCAATGTATAGATACCAAGCACATACTTCAATCTGCGCCCGCCCTGTGGAACGCCCTCCCAGCAGAGGTTAAAGAGATAAACAACTATCTGACATTCAGAAAATACCTGAAGGCAGCCCTATTTAGGGAAGTTTTTAACCTTTGATATTTTAATGTATTTTAATATCTGTTGGAGGCCACCCAGAGTGGCTGGGGAGACCCGGCCAGATGGGCGGGATACAAATAAAAAAATTATTATTATTATTATTTCTTGGATGCCCTCAAGAAGCGGCGAAGCAACTCCCCCAGGTAGCCTCAGTTTGCACAGCCCTGCAGCCAGTCAGTCCGTACACAGGCTTCAGAGAAACTCTGCCCAAACTGTCCGATTTTATAGATAGCCGCCCCCTCCCAATGCCTCACTTTCTCAAAACGGTGTCCAACATCAAAGAAGGTACCCATCATTCTCCTCCACAGCTGATTAAGGCAGCTGCATGTGGGGCTTCTCCTCCTCCCAATGTTCTCACACCATCAAAAAACTCAACCAGAGCGAGGGAGGGGGAAGGAACAGAGGAGGCAGGAAGGGCTCTGTGTCAGATCACTAGCTCCTCAATACATTTTGTCTTCCGGATGCATTTCCCATACGGGGGGGGGGGGGTCCATTCTCATGAAGGAGTGAGGGGCATCCTGCAAGTGGGCTGGCACTAAGTTAACTGGACGCAGCTTGGCTCTGGGCAACACCTTTCAGATTCCGTTCTGCTCAGACAGGCAAGAGAGCTGGCTACTGGATCACCCACAGATCCGGCTGCCTGGATCAGCCACAGGAGGGATCAGGGACTGGGTGGCCTCTTGAGTCTAATTCCGTGAGGTCCGCTCTGCGATTGGATGCCAGAGCCTGCTCCGCTGCAGTCCACTTTTATGCCAAAGCCAGGAGAGCATTGGAGCTCCCGTCTTCTTGACATTTCAGTTCTAGCCCACATTCTGTGTTCCGAAACAGAAAGTGGGCAAGAGGGAAGGAGAGGCAGAGTTGTGGCCGGGAGTGTTGGTTGGCTGCCATGGCAAAGGCCCCCCAAAAGCTGGGAACTGCGGTCCTTTATCCCCTTCCTCCCCTTACCCCACAAGGCCCTTGCTTCCTGCTTATTCCTCAGGCCAGACTCTGTGGCAGGAGGCTGCCGACCTCAGGCCTAATTCGACAGTGCTGAGTCCGTTGCTGAAGATCCCAGATGTCAACGGAGACGACACTTCTGACCTTTTGGTCCTCGCTGAGGCGGGAGAGGAGGTGAGCTTGCCTGCTGGTGCAGCTCGAGGGGTCCCCCTCCACCCCCCAGGGAAGGGTGGGCCACTCGCCCTCTCGGAGGGAAATAACTATAGATAACTATAGCGAGGAAGCTTGGCATTTCTTCAGCGTTGCCATGCAAGCCTCTTTAAGACGGGGCAGGCAGTGGCGGCAGCAGGATAGCTCAGCTTCCTCCGCAGGAGAGAGAATGCTATGGCCTTTGCTTGCTCTGCAGGTTCAAGCCCACTTCTATTCAGGGAAACATGGCACCCCGATTGGATCCGCTGGGATCTTGCATCTTCCGAGAAGAGTTCCGGGAAGAATCAACCTCTTCATGCAAGTCACTCCGACGGGCTCCCACTATGTGCTCCTGTACACAGGTGAGTCCTCCCGCCTCCGGAGACAGGCCCTGTCTTGGCCCAGAGGTCTCTGCCGAGGTCGGGGTCCTCTCTGGGGAAGGGCTGTCCTGAGTCTGGCGAAGACACTGCTGCTTGGCTCACCCGACTCCCTTCCTCCCTCAGCAAAGGGCATTTACGCCTACTCTCTGAAAGCGCTATGCCAGTTGGCATTCGGCTCTCCTGCCCACAGCGTCGCTGGTCTGACACAAGATCCACTCTGGGAGATGGCCATCAACAGCGCTTCGCACCAAATCATCTTGCTCAGGTACCGCTTTTGTAGCGCTTCCAGCAGGGGCGGGAGGCGGGGTTGGCCATTGGGGGGCTTGGGGAGAATACGTAGCGTTCAGAGCAAGCAGGATGGGAACTTGGGAAGAACTCCGTTCATAGGAAGGGGGATGTCGGAGAGCAGCAAGTGGGGTTGAGAGGGGGGGGTTGCTGTGAGCCAAAAAGTCACCAGTTCAGTTGGTGACCTTGTATTAGGAAGCCCCAGTGCTTTTTTTCTTAAAAAATGTTTAGGGGTACTCCGTTTTGACTCAAGGAAACCACCATTTTATAGTTCAAACCGGGGGAAATAAATACGGTAAATGGACAAAAGTACAAAGAACATGCATTACAGTGGGAAAGGAAAGGAAGCCGCCATCGGATACAGCAAAACAGTGGTACAGCAAAACGGCCCGATCACCATGCTAGATTCCAACTCCTACTTCACAAACTGAGGTCCAGCTCCGAGGGCCTTCTGGCGGTTCCCTCCCTGTGAGAAGTGAGGTTACAGGGAACCAGGCAGAGGGCCTTCTCGGTAGTGGCTCCTGTCCTGTAGAACGCCCTCCCACCAGATGTGAAGGAAATACCGTAAACAACTCTCTGAATTTTAGAAGGCAGCCCTATTTAGGGAAGTTTTTAATGTTTGATGTTCTATTGTGCTTTTAATTCTGTTGGGAGCAGCCCAGAGTGGCTGGGGAAACCAGCCAGATGGGCGGGGTATAAAAAATAAATTATTATTATTATTATCATTATTATTATTATTATTATTATTATATTAAACACTCGCTTCCGCCTGAGACTCAGGAAACACAATGACAGGAAATGAGGCTGCCATCAGGGTAGCAACGGAACTGACGATTCACTGTGCTAGAGAAGAAACTAATTTTTAAAAACAAAAACTAGTCTCTTCTCCCGTTAGATTCACAAAATGTTTATGGGTATGCGTACCCCCAGAAAAAAAGCACTGGGAAGCCCCCACCTGTAATACGGAAATACTGGCCCACCTGGCATGGTTGTTGTAAGTTCTGCAGAGAAGAAGGTGCTTCTTTCCCTTCGTCTTCTGGGGGTCGGGAGGGCAATGTGGGTCTCTCCCCGCCAGCCTCCTCTTGCCCTCATTGGTGTCAGCTGGCACAAGCGCCCCCTGCAGGCCCAGCCAAGCAATGACCTGCGCTCTTGGTCCCTCCCTGTTTAGCACGGGAGAAATCCGCTACCTGATCAAGATGCCTGTGACTTCGAGCGCCGATTTTCTGGTTGCAAGATCGAACATGCTTGAGCTGGTGAACGGGGAGCACTTGGGCTCGATGTGGGTCGCAGAGACACCCCACATCCTCAGGTAAGGGGTGCCAGCTTCTGCCGACAGCCATGACCTGCGGGGTCCAACTCTGGCTTGTGCCTCGTCCTCAGTGCTGCAGGGAGAGCAGCCTGAGCTGGGACTTCGCACAGGAGGGAGAAGGGAGAAGGAGGGCAGGCCAGCTGGTGGTTTTGCCTTGCATGAGGCTCTGAGCAATTCATTACAGACGGGCTTCGCAGGCCAGAGGAATTTGCCAACGGTGCTTCTGAGCGCAGGCAGAATGGCCAAGGAAAGAGAAGGGCTTGTGCAACTGGGAAAGGGGGCGGGGGCTTCCCCACAGCTTTTGGGAGATAAATCCCTTTCCCCACTTCCCTTTTTGAACCTTTTCTGGAAGGGTGGGGTGGAGGAGGGACAGGTCCGGTGTGCCGGTCAGGGCTTGTTCAGCTCCTTCTCGTCTCCCTCTTGCAGCGAACCCATGCTTGGATCCTACAGGGCAAGCGAGGTCGACGTCATCATTGTGAGCAGAGACTCTTCCAGGAAGAAGGTTTGTTTGAAGGCCCAGATCCCCACGGAGCCCCTTGCAGCAAAGGCAGAGTTTGATGATGCTGATCAATTTCTTTTATCCATTAAATTCCAATGCCGCCTTCATCCGAGGATCACAGGGTGGTTTACAGCAAAAAAAGAGCAGCCCTGTTCAGGGAAGTTTTTAATGTCTGGCATTTTATTATTTTTTTTATTTTGCTGGAAGCTGCCCAGAGTGGCTGGGGAAACCAGCCAGGTGGGCAGGGCGCAAACAAGAAAATCATCATCAACATCATCGTAAAAATGCACAGCACAATAGCAAGCAGGAACAATGCTTTTGGGGCCCCATTAAAAAGGCCACAAAGGAAGGTTTTTGCCTGGTGCCGAAAAACATGTGAAGCAGGCGCCAGGCAAGCCTTTCTGAGGAGAACATCCCACAAACGGGAGACGCCGCAAAATAGGACTGCCCTTGTGTTGCCCCCCTCCAGACCTCTTGTGGGGCCCAGAAAGAAGGGCCTCGGGTGACAATCACAGGGTCTCGGTCGGTTCATATGGGGAGAGGCAGTCCTTGGGGTATTGGAGGCTTTTAAACCAGTACTTCGAATTGGGCCCCAAAACTGATTGGCAGCCAGTGCAGTCGGGCCAGGGTTGGCAAGACATGCTCAGACCGCCTTGCCCCGGTGAGCATTGTGGCCACTGAATTCTGCACCAGTTTCCAAAGCATCTTCAGAGGCTACAGGAGGACAGGTGACAGAGTTTGGGCTGTCCCAGTGCAGGTGGGGCACAGCTGAAGGAGGCCCCAAGGGACAGCCAAGCCCCCAGGAGGACCCCAGGTTGCGCCCCTGCTCCTTCAGAGAGAGTGCCACCCCCTCAGGAGCAGGCCGCCTCCCACCCTCAGGACTTTGGGGGCTCCTTAAAGATGAGCAGATCAGTTGTGGCACAACCTTCTAGACAGGTGTGCACTTGACAAGTGTGATGGTTAGGCTTGGTCCTGGCCTGCCGTGGAGCAGCTTCTAGGTGCTGAGAGCCTTTGCCTTGCCCAGCATCCCGTGGCAGAAGCACCCGGAGGGGCTTCTGAGAAGAGCGCTGAGGACCCTCTAAGGCAGGCCTCCTCTCCGCAGGTCATGATCATGGACGGCACCTCCGGAGAGATCGAG
The DNA here is from genome assembly GCA_034641385.1 of Darevskia mixta. NCBI lineage: Eukaryota > Metazoa > Chordata > Lepidosauria > Squamata > Lacertidae > Darevskia > Darevskia mixta. The sequence goes on along the minus strand of JAWWNH010000124.1, from coordinate 4,078,367 downwards.
TGGGAGACCAACCTGCAGCTGATCTCGGGCGCTGACAACCCCCGGCCGGCCACCCTGCCCACCTTTGACTACAAATCGGTCTTCCTCTTCTGGGGCCTGTACCAGAGGGACGCAAACAGAACAGTAAGTGGAGATGGCGGGGGGGGGGCAAGCAGCCTTCACTGCAGGGAGGGCGGTATGCTGTGGCAGGAAGGGAATGCAGAGAAGCTGTTCCTTCGGCTAGCTAGCTGGCTTTGGGCAGGGAAGGGCAGCTGAATGGAATTTGCCTTTGGGAATCTCCATCTCAGTTGGCAGAGCAGGAGACTCTTGATCCCACAGTCGTCGGTTTGAGCCCCACGTTGGGCAAAAGAGTGGACTTTGCGTGCAGTTGGACTAACGGCCTGGGTGCTCCCTCCCACTCCACTGCGATTCTATGAAAGATCACCAGCCTTCCCCCAGATCTGGCTTTGTGTGCCCAGGGCGACAGTCACACTGGCACAGAGTTGCCCGGTGCCCCTGCCCCTCTCCTCTGCCGCCACGTAACAGAATCGCCTTCCCTAATGGCCACAACCTCGCCAGCGCACATTTCATGCAGGGAGGTCTTGTTGGCGGGGCCTGCTCTGCGCGGTTTGCCTGGTGCCTGGGCTAAAGCTCTCTTCTCTCTTGGCGCCAGGGGTCCTTGGACGGCGCCCAGCAGCAACTGTACCTGTTCCACCCCGTCTTGCCCAACGTCCTCCTGGAGGCGAGCAACGGCACAGAGCACATCGTGGCCTTTGAGGGTAAGTGGGGGGCCTCCCCAGGCTGGCTGGGCGGCTGCGAGGAGGAGGCTGCCTCTGCTGCCGCTGCTGCTGCTGCCTACTCCCCAATCCCTCGCCCTCTTTCCCTTCCAGGGGTGCTCTTTGAGCGGAGCCGCCACGCCTGCTACGTGCTGCTGACGGGGCCCCAGGTAGGGCAGGCTCCGGGGCAAGTGATGCTGTCGAAGCAGAGGCTGAAGGAGGCCATCGCCGGCAGCCGCGTGATCTGGCTCAACCAGATGGTGCAGGACAGCGAGCAGAGCATCCGGGATCGCTTCCTCCGGATGAGGTACCGCGGCCCCCTGTGAGCGCCGGCAGGGCTGGGGTGCAGGGAGAGGATGACCCCGGAGGACCCAAGGCCGGCAGAAGGCAGAGAGAAGAGCCGCCGCGAGGCTGACGATGGGCAGGGCTGGCAGGGCGGGAGGGGGCAGGTGGCCTTCCCAGCGCTGCTCCTCCCCTGCACCCAGAGCACTTTCTCCCAGGGGTTCCTGCAGCAAATGCTCCCTCCGTCTGTCCTTGTGGAGGCCTGGACTGGGTGGCAAGCAAGCATGTGGCCCCTGGACTGGCACTGGAATCCTCCTCCACCAATGGACTCTCCTGGGGAGAGGAGAGGGCTCACCGGGGTTGATGTCAGCAGCCCCCACTCCCTTGGCAGCCCAGCTCCTTCCTCCCTCGCTGCTGCCTCCACAGGCAGGGAGGCAGGGCCAGTCGCTTGGGGGTGGGGGCCTTGAGAGGTCAGGGGCAGCAGCCTGGGAGGAGGCGGGGGGCTCTCCCTGCCCCCTTCCCCAGGCGCCTGCCTTGCCACCCTGCTGGAGGGGGTTGGCTGCTTTGCAAGGGGAAGGGCCCAAGACCCGCTGGGCTTTGGTGGTGGGGGTTTTGCACGCAGGGCCACTTCTTGTGCCTGAGGAGGCGGGGACTTGGCCAGCTCGCTGCTGCTGCTGCTGCTGCTGCTACTGTGGTTTCAATAAATCCTTGTTCCTTGTCCACAACCTCTGTTTTCCGTCTGTCTCAGGGCTCCTGCATTCAGTCACCAGAAGGAGCTGGGCCCCCAAACCTGTGGCATCCACTTGGGGGGAAGGAAGGAGGCGCAATGGGTAGAGGCACCTCCTCTCGACACCCTCTCCCCCCCCCCACACACACACATGCTCTCTCGGGGATGAAGAGGCAGTGGCTCGCTTGAACCCCAGGACCAAATTCAAATCCTCCAGACTGGCAAGGAGAATCTGGTTATATGCAAATCCTGTTTGGGGGGTGGGGGTTTCAAAGAGAGGCCTCTGTGTGGCAGGGCAGCCCCTCCTTTGCCCCCAAATCCCTTAGGTACCTGGAAGCGTCTCTGGACGTAAGAGGGCAGTGTTTGCAGGCGGCCTTGCTGAGTCCTGGGTCGGCTGTGCCCTTGCCAGGGACCTGCCCGCCTCCTCCTGGGCTCAGGCAAGCAAGAGCACCTGTGTCCTTCGGCAGAGTTTTTCCTGTGCAGGGTTTTGGTGAGGCATGGGTTTGCTTTCTGCCAAGTCAGACCGCTGGTCCCCACAGCCTGCTGTTTCCTCCGCTGCCAGGCAGGAGTCGTCCCGGGAGCCAGAGCTTGGCCGGGAGAGGCTAACGGGAAAGGGCTTCTGGATGCCAAGCAGCCACTCTGCTCCTGCACTTTGCTCCATGCTGCATCCCCTGGGAGTCCCTCCGAGAAGGCTGCATGCAGCCAGCACAGCGGCGCCAGGAAAAGAGCCGCAGCGGGAACTGCAGAAGCAGGTCTTGGCCCTGGCACCGGGGGCTCGGCTTACACACACAACCCCCCACGCCCCTGTTGGGCAGGCCAGAGGGGCCCCCGGCAGAGCAGCTCCTGGCTCGATTCCAGCCCTCGGCCCCCATCTGCTCCAAAGTGCTTTGCTGGCATCTGTTCAGGAGTGGCGGCAGCACGCCACGCTGGGATTAGCAAGAGGGGAACAGCAGCAGTGCCAGGCTAAGAGGATGGCCTGCCCCAGTTTCCCCCAGGGGTGGGGACTGGTGGGCCAGGCAGAAAGGTTGGGGGCACAGCGGCCCTCTTGCGGCGCAGGCCTGCCAGGGGAATGAGCGAGAGTGGGCTGCAACCCCCTGCTCAAAGATGGGGCCATGTGGGGTTTTCAGGGTCTGCTGGGGAAATGCAACGGGAGAGCAGAGCTTTGCAGCCCCTACTAATCTCCTTACTGGGCAGATGGCAAATGCCTCCCAAGCCCCAGAAATGCGGAAAGATCCTCGCAGGGGATTTGGGGCTGGGGGGGGGGGCTTGGAGCAGATGGACACGGCCGTCCCTGAGCTCTTTGATTCTCTGCCCAAAGGGCTACATGGGTGTTAGAATTGTAGAGTTGGTAACCTCAAGGTTAGGTTATCGCAATGCGTTTTACGTAGGGCTGCCTCTGAAGACGGTTCGGAAACTTCAGCTGCTGCAGAATTCAGCGGCCAGGTTGCTCACCGGAGCAAGACGGTTTGAGCATATTGCACTGATCCAGGTCCGACTCCACTGGCTAACAATTAGTTTCCGAGTCTAATTCAAAGTGCTGGTTTGGACCTATAAAGCCTTAAAGAGCTCAGGATGGCAATACCTCAAGAACCACCTCTTTCCATATGAACTTACCCAGACCCTGAGATCATCTTCTGAGGCCCTCCCTGTTTGCCACCTCCTTGAGAAGTCCAGAGGGTGGCAACACGAGAACAGGGCCTTCTCTGCAGTGGCTCCCCGTCTGTGGAATGCTCTCCCCAGGGAAGTTCACCTGGCCTTTGGATGATCCGGTTTACATCCTCCTATGCCCTTCTAAAATGTGTGTGTGGTTTTGTGGTGTGGGCTATTGGGTTGTTTTTGTTTTTATTAGGTATTTTGTGGTTTTATATCTTGATTTTATTCTGTGAACCACCCTGAGAACCCCAGGTATAGGGTGGTATATAAACTCAAAGAAGAAAAGAAGAAGAGTTGGAAGAGACACACCCACACACCCACAAGGGTCGTCCAGCCCAGCCCCCGCAACGCAGGAATGGCACTGTGGGGGTCTCACCTGCTGCTCCTGAAGCCAGGCATCTTCCCTGCCCCCTCCCTCTGCTCAGACCCCTGCCACCCCCTTTGGGGAAGGAAAGGCCCTGGGAAAAGAGAAACCGGAGAAGCCTTGGCTCCCCTGACCCCCACCCCCACCCCTTTCTCCCTGCTGACTGCAAATGCCGCCCCCCCCCCAGTTCTTTGGGTGGAGAAAGGAAGAAAAACTGAGCAGCCCCCCGAGAGCTCTGCTGTTCCTGCGGGTTTTTATTGGATTCCATCTTTGCCACGAGGCTCCAGAGTCATTTCTTCGACTGCAAGGACAGATCTTGCAGCAGCTGCAGCCTCCTTCGCACATCAGACGGGTGCTGGAAGACATCTGGAGGGGCTGGTGGGCGCAGAGCAGAAGAAAGTCCGGCCCTTCTGGCCTTGCACTGCCCCCTCCCCTCGGGCAGCTGCGGGAGCCAAGGACACCCCCCACCCTGCTCTGGGACCCATCTGGAGGCCTGGTCAGGGGGGGCATCCCAGGGGGGCACACCTGAGTCACTTGTGCATGGAAGGGAGGGGGCCAGGGACGCTGCTCAGCTGAAGGAGGGGGGCGCTCTAGGCGGGGAGGGGGGCAATTCCTGAGGCAAGACAGTGTCTGGGGGGGCAGTGCTCCAAGAAGCAGATAAGGCAGAGGAGGTGCTGCGTCTGTGCTGGGCTCCTGCCTGGCCGCCAGCATCGTATGGCTTCTTTCCAGTGGGGGGGGGACAGGAAGGTCAGTTGTGAGGGTCAGTCGAGGGACGTCCGGGCGAGTCAGCAGTGCTTGTCTAGGGGGCAAAGGCAGGCCGTTCTCCTGGCTGGGGGTGGATGGCAAGGGGAATGGGGGGCAGGCTCAGCAGCGAAGCCCCCCCACCCTAGGTGCCGCCGTCCTCTTCGCCCCCCTCCTCCACCGGGGCGGGCAGCGCCGCTTTGCTCTTGTCTTCGGCCTTTGCCTCGTGGTCCCCCTGGGGGGGCGGCATGGCGGGGCTGGGGCTGGAGTGACGCTGCTTCCGCATGAAGGGAAAGACCCTGCAAGGGGGGGGGAGGAAGGGTCCGGTATGACACTGCAGAGAAGCAATCTCCCCCCAGCCCCATCGCCAGCACCCTCGCCCTCCCTGAAGGGGGGGCACTCGCGGACCCCTCCCCATCCGCTCACCGCTTCTTCGTCTCCGGGGGGATGACGGCCTCCGCCAACAGGTTCTTGTAGAGATCGGACTTGAGGAAGCGAGGGTAGGAGTCCTAGCAGGGAAGGGGGAGAGCTCTGGGGTGACTGGGGGGGGCAACAATGACCAAGGCAGCCCTGGCCTGGCCTGGCCCGGCCCAGCCCCGAGCCCCCACCCCCGGGATGGCTCCGCACCTTCTTCATCAGCATGTAGATGTGCATTTGGGCGTCATCCATGACGTAGCGGTGGGGGGTCTTAATGCCTTCCAGGGTCCTCTCCATCGTCTTGCTGTCGATGTTCACCCAGCGGGTGGCCCCGGGGGCCAGGAACTGCCTGGAGGAAGCAAGAGCCATCTTGGCATGGGGGGGCAGAGAGCTGGGGGTGGGCACTGAGCAGAGGTGCCGGTGTGGGGTCTGGGAAACCCAGCCTGGCTTGGAGGTCCAGGTTCCTCTGGGGCTGGGAGGAAGGGAGAGGCGAAGGCTCTGGAGAAGTGCCCAACAGCCCCAGTGGAGCCCCCTAGAGAGGAGAGGCCATCCAGGGCCGGCCCTACCATGAGGCAAAAGATTGAGGACCAGCAAGTGCAGGGAGCTCTGGGGGGACGGGGGCTTTGCAACCCATCCTGCACCCGCTGCCTTTTGGGGGGCAGCAGAGGAGGCAGAAACAATATCCGAGGGTCCACTGAGCTTCCGCACATGGAGTGGGGCGGGGAGGAGGCTGCTTCAGGCAGCAAAACGCCTCGGGCCGGCCGTGCAGCCCAGGCGAGGGGAGGAGAGCAAGGCGCTTACTGATAGATGGAGTCCACGATCTCCTCGATCCGTGCCTGCTCTCCGTAGCGCAGCTCTTCGCAGGCCTCCCAGAAGCTCAGGTTCTCGGCTGGAGAAGAGGAGAGACGTAAGAGAAGCCGAAGAGGCCCCAGGGGGAAAGGCCGCTGGCGGGCAAGGGGGTCTTGTGCTCCCCAGAGGCAAAAGTACGTAGACCTGAAGGAGCGTCTCCACCCCCATCATGCACCCCGGACACTGAGGTCCAGCTCCAAGGGCCTTCTGGCGGTTCCCTCCCTGTGAGAAGCGAAGTTACAGGGAACCAGGCAGAGGGCCTTCTCTGTAGTGGCACCCGCCCTGTGGAACACCCTCCCTTCAGATTTCAAGGAAATAAACAACTATCTTAACTTTTAGACATCAGAAGGCAGCCCTGTATTGAGAAATGTTTTATGTCTGATGTTTTACAATGTTTTATGTGCTGTAAGCCACCCAGAGTGGCTGGGGAAACCCAGCCAGATGGGCAGGGTATAAATAATAAAATGTTATTATTATTAAAGCTGGACCTACCGCTGAACTCCTTCTTGAGGAACTCCAGGAGCTGCACCCGGCCCAGGGTGTCCCCGATCAGCTCACTGAAGCCAAAGCTCCAGCGCTCCACTCGCAGCTTGGTGGGGGCCGTCACCCTGCAGGCAAACCGCGGGGGGGGGGTGTCAGGGTGTAATGCAAGCCCAGAGGGACCCCTGAAAGCCAAGGGGCCTTTCCCCAAAGAGAGAGGTGGAGGAAAGGCAGGCAAGGGGGGTCCTGTCTGGAGCATGGACTCCCGGTCACCCCCCAGCACAGATGCAGGCAGGGAGGGGGCCGGGCAGGCATCTGGGGCTCCTCCACTTACGAGGGGGCGTTCATGGCCCAGTAGGTGGTGTCATCTGTGATCCAGGGATTACTGGGGAGGCAGCCGGACATGATGGGATCGTGCGGCACATATTGCTCGTTGAACTTGAGGTACCTGCAGAGGAAGCAGGAGGCCGGGGGGGGCATGGGGGAATCAGGGGGGGGGCTTCTCTGTTGCCTGGTACAACAAAGGGGCTAAGCCCACCCTGGGAGCAACAGGCAGAGAGATGCAAGGACCCCAAACATGTATGAAATAGGCAACTCACATCACCCAATAAGGCTGTGGAATCAAGGAATGGGCAGAACCCTGCTCCCCCCCCTCCGCCTCTCAGTCATTGTCAGGGCTGGATTTACGTATAAGCTAAACAAGCCCTAGATCCCTGCTTTGCTCCTTTCTATATATAGGGTGCCCACATTCTGCATGGACTGCTTGCATGGCATGAGATACCTATGAGGTCCATAAATGACCATCTAGCATATATTCAACACAAAAAAAGTGACAATTTGTTGTTGACAAAGGACAGCGGAACATATCAAGGGCCCCATGACCTTCAGGAGCTGAGGGCCTCATCAAACCTAAATCCGGCCCTGGTCATTGTCCTCCCCCGCCCCTGTTGTCGCCTGCCTTTTAGATTGTAAGCCTGAGGACTGGAACCGAAGCTGGCAATATGTGGTCTGGATGAGGCAACTGTGAGGTGGATTTGCAGCTGGTTGACTGAAGGAACCCAAAGATTGCGCATTCATGGTTCCTCATCCTCCTGGGGGAAAGTGACCTGTGGGGGCCACCACCACCTGGGCCCGTTGTTGTTCCACCTGCAGAGCCACCGGTGAGCCCCACCTGCCCCTGGAAGCCCCCTGGCCAGCTGGGAGCCTTGGCGCTGCCACTCACCCTTCCAGGCAGACGGAAGACTTGACTCTTGTCCTGCCCATGGCGGCGCGGAAGTAGCGGATCTGCGTCCAAGGGGGGGGGAGGGGGTCAAGGAGCTGCCTGCAACCCCCACCCACCCACTCCAGCTGCAGCCTCACGGGAGGCAGGAAAGGGCACCTCCTGATCCTGACCTGCGTCGCTCTTGGCCCACCAAGAACTTGGCCCACCTGCCTCCCACATTAACCCTCCAAGAGGTAAGGAGGGTCTCACCCCATCCCTGCCACCCAGAAGGAGCCGCAGGCGTGACTGGGCAAACTAGGAAGGAAACACAACCCTCCCATGACCGAGTCTAGAACATGGCATCTCCACCCCCCATCGTTCAGCCCAGACACTGAGGTCCAGATCCGAGGGCCTTCTGGCGGTTCCCTCATTGCGAGAAGTGAGGTTACAGGGAACCAGGCAGAGGGCCTTCTCGGTGGTGGCGCCCGCCCTGTGGAACACCCTCCCACCAGATGTCAAGGAAATAAACAACTTTCTGACTTTTAGAAGACATCTGAAGGCAGCCCTGTTTAGGGAAGTTTTTAATGCTTGAGGTTTTATTCTGTTTAATATTTTGTTGGAAGCTGCCCAGAGTGGCTGGGGAAACCCAGCCAGATGGGCGGGGTTAAAGAATAAATAATTATCATCATTATCATTATCATTATCATTATCATTGCAGGGGGTGGGACTAGAAGACCCTGGGGGTCGCCTCCAACTTGACAATTCTGTGATTCCTGTATCACTTCAGCCCCCCCCCCAAAAAAAAACCTCACCTCCCGTTTGTAATAATCCGTGTTCTTTTCCTGGGAAGGGAAGAGGGAGAGAAAGAGGTGAGGAAATCTCAGGGGCTGCCTTCGCCTCGCTGCCCCCCTCATCTCCTCAGAGAGGGTCAGAATCCAGGGTTGCTGCTCCCCCCCCCACTGGCCTTTCCCTCCCCTGCCCCCCCCAACTCCCTTTAACCAGAGATGCCAAGAGTTGAAGCAAGAGGGCAAAGCGCCAGGCTCAGACCTCTGCCGATGGGGGGGGCCCTCCTCCCACCCACTCAAAAGGACCCTTCCCACCCACCAGCAAGCTGAGCCCCCCCCCCATCCCAGAGGCAAACAGCGAGTTAGTTACATGGCCATGTTAGTGACTTACGTGGACGGACAGACGGACAAAGCGGCAGACAGAAGAGAAGAAAACAGACCCCAGTGGTCAGTAGGGAGGGGGAGGGAGGGAGGGGAGCACAGGCAGACAGAGAGACGGACGCAGCCCCGACCCCCCTCCCAGCCCAGGGATGAGGGGGGCAGTCGTCCCCCCTTCGCAGCCCTTCTTGGTGGGTGTGCAAGGAGGGCCTTATCGGTGGTGGCTCCTCCCAGGCAACTTTGGAACTCCCTGCCTAGGGAAGCCCAGCTGGCTCCCTCCTCACTGTCCTCCTTGCTCCCTCAGGTTGGGGGGGACTGTTTTTGAGGAGCAGGCTGGTGCGGGCTGCTGTTATTGCCATTATTTGCATGGTTTCCATAGAATTTATATGTATATAAGCCGCACTTTTTTTTCCAAATTCCGACTGTGAAAAGTTAAAGTGCGGCTTAAATTCATGGCTATACAAAAACTGGCTTTTTTGTGATATCGCTGCTGAGACAGACATACGGTAAAAGGGAACGGGTGTGAGCGCCTGTGGAATTTGAAGGGAGCGGCTTATATTCAGGTCTTGTCTTTTTTTCTTTTCCCCCCTTGAATTTGAAAGGTGCAGCTTATATTCGGGTGCGGCTTATATTCGAGCCGATACGGTATACTGTTTTACTTCTATCAATGTTTAATTGTTTTTTAACAATCCCGCCCCCCGCCAGGTTTATAGCAGTTCTCATTTGTATCTGAGAGCCGCCTTGAGTCAAGGTGAAGTAGGAATAATTATATTAATATTATAATCTGAGCCAGGGTGACAGGCACCTTCCAGAAAGAGAAAAGTCAACACAGAGGCATGTCCAGGGGGGGCAGGCACAGGTGGGGGTTGCCAGCCCCCCCCCAACTGACCCACTGCAATGGAGGAGCAGGGAACAGAGAGAGCCCCTTCCAAGGAAGCAAAAGGCAGCCATAGCTCTACCCCCAAGCGAAAGCAGGCGGGAAGGCTGGCACAGAGGGTGCCCCCCACCATGGGTGAACAAGAGGCAGGTGCTGGGGGGTTGCAGGGATCCAGCCAGCCCTGCCAGAGCCCAGCTGTGGCCAGGGCACGGAGGGCCCAGCAGTGTGCCCATCTCTCACCCCTGCCCCCCAGATCCGCCCCCCCCCCCCGCGCTCACCAGCTGGACTCGGGTGCTCTGGCAGTTCCTCCTCTCAGGCCCTTCCTCCATCACGTTCAGGCTGCCAGGCTGCAAGCAGGAGAGAGAGGCTGGATTTTACCCTTCCATCCCAGAGGGGGAGGCCCACCCTGCGCCCGGGGCAGGCAGGGCTCCAAGTTCCTGTTCTGCCGCCAACCTGGAGGCGCCCTGTGGGTGCAGGATAAACCCTTGGCCTGCCTCCTGGGGCGAGAGGGGTCAAGGAGGGGCCTCAGGGCCTCCTCTGCTCTGGACCCAGCTGCCCACCGGGCAAGGGAGGCCAACGCTGGAGAAGGAGCAACTCACTGCCCAGGAAATGCCCAGCCACCCCCTCTGCAATGCCACTCTGGCTGAGGTGGCTGAGAAAGAGGAGCCAAGAAGCTCATGTGATACCGATTAGCAATAACAGTCATATAAGTCAAGGACCCCGGGATGGTTAAGTCCAGCCCAAGGCGACTCTGGGGTGCAGGGCTCATCTCGCTTTTCAGGCCAAGGGAGCCGGCGTTTGTCCACAGACAGCTTTCTGGGTCATGTGGCCAGCAGGACTAAACCGCTTCTGGTGCAACGGGACACCATGATGGAAGCCAGAGCGCACAGAAACACCATTTACCTTCCTGCCACAACGGTACCTATTTATCTACTTGCAGTGGTGTGCTTTCAAACTGCTAGGTTGGCAGGAGCAGGGACAGAGCAACAGGAGCTCACCACATCGCAGGGATTCGAACTGCCAACCAGCAAGCCCAAGAGGCTCAGTGGTTAGACCACAGCGCCACCTGCATCCCAAATAGCCATACAGACCCTCCCTGTTCCTGGGCAGTCTACCCCTAAACACCAGTTGCTAGGGGTCACACTGTTCAGCTCATGCCCCGCTTGTGGGCTTCTTAGGAGGCATCTGCCTGGCCTAGAAGGGCCTTTGGTCCAATCCGGCTACAGGCCTCTTCTGGAGTCCTTCTGAGAGCTAGACTGGTAGTGGAGGGATGCGAGTTCAAATCCTGACTCAGCCATGAAGCTGCGGCTGGTGGGCATGGCTGGCCGACAGCAGCACGAAGCCCCTGCCCCCCATGTGCCCCTGCAAGTTAGGAGAACAGTGGGGCTGGCAGCCTCCTGCAAGGGCAGCAGCCTCTCTCAAGCTGGGCTGCCCCCCCTTCCCCGCCTCACCGGGGGCCTGTTGACGAGCCAGTAGGCCTGTTCCTGGCACTCGATGACAATCCGGTCGCCTTTCCGCCGCTGCTTGGCTGCCCTGGGGGGTCAAGAGGAGGGAGGGAGGGAGGGAGCTTCAGGGCCTCTGGCTTCCCAGCCCCGCACCCCACATGGCTGCCACCTCCGCCTGCCCCCACAAACTCACCGGAGCTGCTCTCTGGCTTGCATCACCACAAAGTCCCAGGTGTGGTTGATCCTTTTGTGCAGCTGGTTGTAATCTTCCTGCAGGGGAGACCGTCATTCCAGAAGGGGGGAGCCAGGAAGCATTAAGAGGGGGGGCTGCACTCCCCCCTCCCCCCCTCCCCCCCACCATGCCCCCCCTTTACCTTCTCATGCTCAATGAGCTCTCCCTGCTTGCGGATGTTCTTCTTGGCCAGGTAGATGGCTGAAAAGGGAGGGTCTGTCGTTGGCCAGGGAACCTGGCTGGGGGCTCCCCCACTGCCTGGGGTCAAGCTGCCCAGAGGTCTCCTGGGACTCCCTTGGCTCTTGGGGGAGGGGGGCAGAGAAGTAGCTCTCACCATAATCCAGGTCTGTCGCTGGCCATTTGGTGCTCATCCAGAAATAGGGGGTCTGTGGAGCGCAGAGAAAGAGGCCAGATTAACTAGATAGATAGATAGATAGATAGATAGATAGATAGATAGATAGATAGATACTTTTTTGTCATTGTACGTAGTACAATGAAATTGAATGCCAACTACAGTATGAACCAAAACCAGCACCTGCTAAGGGCATCAGCGAAAGAGGGTGCCACACACATCTCCCACTGCTGAATTTACCATGGACTTTGCAGTTAGAAAAAGTATGGGATTCCCCCCCCCAAAAAAATGTAAATAAAGTACATAAAAATAATTATTTTCCTTCTTACTGTAGGTTTTGTTTCATTTCGAAAAACAAAAATCTATTATGCATTGAATTAGATATCTGTGGGGGCACCCAAATCTTCCAAGTGCTTATGGCCTAGAGATCTGAACCCGGCCCAGCCTAGTTTTTTTTGGGGGGGGGGAGCCAGCCCAGCCCCTTTGGCCCGCAGAGGCCGCGCTGCTCCACACCCACCTGTGCTCCAAGGCCCTCCTGGCAGGGGGCTACCCTATGCAGACTCTGCGCCCCCCGGCTTCCTGGAGCCTGAGCGAAGGACCGCCCTCCTCCCCCTCCCTCCCCAGAGATGCTCGCGACCCACCTGGAAGCGGTAGGGCGTCTCATCGACGCGCAGGGCGAGGCTGCGGGGCTCCTTCAGCGGGTAGATGTAGCCGTGCTTCACGATCAGCTTGCCCAGGTGCAGGGACTCTGCGGGAGGGACGAGGGTCGTGAGCAGCCCCCCCGGCCCGCCCCCCCCGGCCCATCAGCCCGCCCGCCTGCAGCCTCGCCCCAGCAGCGCCGCGCCCTCCAGCAGCTCCGCGGGGCGCGGCAGAGGCAGCGACTCACCTTCTTCCGAGAGGCCGTATTTCTGCAGCAGCCACTCCACGATGTCCATTCCTGCGGGGAGAGGGAGCCCCCCCCCGGTCAGCAGGGAGCCCCCACCGGCCCCGTCCTTGCTGGGGCAGGGGCGCCGCGGCGGGGCTCAGCCCGGCCCTCCCGGGTCCATCCAGCCGGAGGCAGCTTTGCGCAGCCGCTGCCGGGGAGGCGAAGCGGAGGGGCGCGCTGTGGGGCGGGCGCCCCCTCGGGGGAGACTCACTCACCGGTCATGGCGTGCGGGATGACCGTGAGCAGGAGGCGCTGACTGCGCAGCTTGATGCCCATGTCCGGGTCCTGCATGCCCAGCACCACGCGCTCCATCTGCGGGGCGGCAGCCGCTCAGACCCGGACCCCCTGGCTCCCGGAGGGGCAGCGGGGGGACCCGGGGCTCCCCCACCCCACAAGGGCCGCCCAAGGCGACCTCCGACGCCCCTCGGGCAGCCGCCCTCCGCCCGCCCGCCCCCACCCACCTTGGCCAGGCAGGGCAGCTGCAGGCGCGGGCTGCCCCCCGGGCGGAGCGCGCTGATGGTCATGGCGGCGGCGGCGCCAAGTGGCCGCTTCTGCGGCGGGGCACCGTCGTCGGGCCGGAGGCCGGGCGGCTCTCGGCTGCCCCCTGCTGGCCTGCGCCGCCAGGCTTCCACCCGGCGCCTCTGCGCGCGTGCAGAGCGCGGCAGCGGGTTGCGGCCAACCCGGGGAAGCGCCCGGTCCGGCTCCTTCAGTTTTGCGCGGGGCGAGAAGCAGCAGCCCGGCGGGCGAGTCCCTTCCCTCCTCTTGGCCCAGGCCGGAGTGCTGAGTGGGCCCGACGGTGCGGACAGGAGCAGAGGTCCCGCCTTGGGTCGCCGCCGCCGCCATCCTTCCGGGCGCCTTATTTGCCCTTCGGGGCCGCTTTTGCAGAAAGCTCGTTCCAAGCGCCTTCCGTTCGAAGGAGCCTCCGCTCCCTCGCCCACCTCTCCCTGCGGAACCCGGCCCCCGACGCAGCAATCAGGCCCGAGACAGGCGGCTGGCTTCGGCTCTTTATTGGGAGGGATCCAGACGGGGGCTGCCGGGGCCGCGCGGCTAGCGCAGGGGGCGCCGTCGGGGCCGCGCGGAGCGGCGTGGGGCCGTCTTCAGCGGGCTGCTCCGCGCGGACTTGCGCGAGAAGCCGCGGAGCGGGTAGCACATGGTGGAGGTGCCCAGGCCGGGGTCTCCCGCGGCGGCGGCGGCGGCCGTTGGCCCTTCCCTCGACGGTCGGTATCTGCAGCCGGGCGACTTGCACAGGCAAGCCCAGCGGCGGCCCTTCGCCTCCCAGAAGCGCTCGCCGTAGTCGAACCTGCGAGGGGCAGAAACGCAGCCGCGTGAAGACGGGGCGCCCGGTCCCCTCCTCGCCGGCGGCAAACTGGGCCCCTCCCGCCGCCCCCATTCCGGCACGAGAGCAGAGGACGCTCCGGGACCGGCTCTCGCTACCCCAGCTACTGCAGCCAAAGTGCTGCTCTGTTCAAGGGCGGCGGGCGGGGATAGCAGGAGCGGAGGGGCCCTAGATGGCCAGGCGCCCCTTCGGGAGTGGCTGAAGCACCCGGGAGGCCACCAGCAGGGGGCGCCAGAGCCGGTGACCGGCGGAGTCTTGCAAGTCCAGAGGGCAGGCATGGAGGTGGGGGCCCCTTGACCCCACGGCAGCCCCCTTTCTCTTACACCAGCTCTTCGCCCGCCTGGATGGCCCGGGCGCTGAAGAAGGCGATGCCGGGAATCTCGTGCCCAACGACCACCGGCAGAGCCACCAGGTTGGGCTGGCACGAATGGTTCAGGAAGCGGCCCACGCTGCCGTAGAAGCGCCCGTCCAGGCAGCACTCGGGGCCCGCCTGCGGGGAGAGGGGGCCAACGCTGAGCTCCAGTGCCGCCGCCCCCCCCCCCCAGGAAGGGGGCACAAATCCCTCCCACCCCCCAAGTGGAGGCGGAGATGTCACCTGCATGTCCACCACAAAGGAGTAGGTGGCATCCTCTCGCTGGGCAGCCTCTGCGCTGGAAATCAGCTCCCCAAAGTACCTGGGGGGGAGAGAAGGGCCATGAATTTTTTTGGGGGGGGGAATTGCCTGGACTCAGCCCCTCTCTTCTCCCCCCCCCCCCCCGCTCTGGGACTTACTGGCAAAGGAAGGCTCCTCGGGGCACGTCCTGCATCGTGCGCACTGCCCAGCCCTTGCCTGGCATCCGGTAGAGCTGCAGCTGGGTCCTGTGGGCGAGAGGGTGCTGGGGCCCACCTCGGGCAGCGGAAAGCGGGACCCCCCTCCCCCGGGCAGCAGAGGGGTGAGGGGGGTTGTGGGGCGAGAAGAGAAGCAGGCAAGCAAGAATCGCAATTGCAGGGGGGGGATTAGGGAGCAACTTGGAAATTGGGTTTTCAGCTCTCCCGCGCGTCCCCCCCCTCCCCTTGGCAGCTGGACTGGCAAGCAGTGAGAGGAAAGTGGCGAGGTGGGTGGGCTTCAATTTGCCCCTTTGCTAGTATTTCTGCCCCATTGAAAGTGGCCCGCTTTGAACGCACTTTCAAGCGCCGCCTCCTTCATGGAAAAGAACAAAGGATCCCCTCATGGAAGCAGCAAAGAAGAGGGATCTGGAAAGGGGCTGCTCGTAGAATGGCAAGGTTGGGAGGGACATCAGGGGTCATCTAGTCCAACCCCCTGCCATGCGGGAGTCCAAACCAACGCACCCCTGATGGGCGGCCCCCCAAGCTCTGCTTCAGAACGTCCTCGGAAGGAGAGGCCGCCGCCACCATCATGTGCCGTTTGGCCAGGGGCAAAGGAAGAGGCTGCCAAGGCATCTGACCCAGGCAGGTGGGTGCTACTGCCCAGTGATAGAAATTAGCCAGGCACCAGACACATCTCGCGACGGGCGCGGGTGCCAATTGCGACCACATGGAGATCTCTAGGCACCAAGCGGGTGTTGCTGACATGCCCACCTGGCTGGTCCCTCCAGCTTTCTTAAGCAAGTCAGCAGAAGAGCTTATTCATTGCTTATTCACCCCCCCTCTTCCTCAGTTGATCCCTACAACGACCCTGTGAGGTAAGCTAAGAGGCTGTGACTGACTCCAAGGTCACCCAGTGAGCTTCATGACAGAGTGTGGATTTGAACCCTGATCTCCCAGGTCCTTGTCTGACACTCTAACCACTACACCCCACTGCCTTCCTAGAGTCTTTCTGCTGTGGAGCAGCTCTATAAATTATGTAGATAAATGAAGCAGCCCACAGGCCCCCGGCCCAGGGAAAGGGGGCTCACCTGAGGCCCCTCTGCGCCACCCGGTTGGGGCAGGAGCTGGCGCAAGAGCAGAGCATGTGGCACTCGTAGATGGGGCCCGCCTCGGCTGTGCTGCCGGCCGCGTCTGGTGCCAGCCGGCCATCCTGGACCACGAGAGGAGAGAAACGGCCGGCTGGCCCTCAGTGGCTCCGGCTGACCTCCCCGCCTGACCCCAGGAAGGGCAAGAGCGGCGCTCACCGGAGTGTACCAGGAGCGCAGGCCGCGCTCGACACACGGGCAGGTGGGCGCAGAGCAGGAACTGGCGCACTCGCAGTGCTGAAAGAAGGCAAGGCGGCCAGGTGATTGGGGGTCATGCTCAGCTGCCTCCAAGGCCCCCAGAGGGCACTCTGCAGCCACAGCTACAGCCCTGGCAGAGGCCCTTGGGATCCTGCCTCCCAGGCCACCTGGTTTGGGTATCCTCCCAGTGCGGGAAACAACGTCAACAGGAGCAGCATCACTTCTCTGCAGCATTCGCCAACCTGGCGCCCTCCAGGGGGTTCTGAGGACAGACCCTGTCAGCCACAGGCCGTCCCAAACATGCTATTGGTTGGGTTTGGCAGAGGAGGCCTTCAAACAAGACAAGGAGGCTTGAATGGTCAAAATGCAGGCGGGGATCAGCCCTGCGAAACGTCTCTGGTTTGGAGGGGCTGCTCAGAAGATGCCCCAGAGTTGTGGGGCGTCTGGGTGGGTGGTGAGGCTTCCTTGCCCACCCAGCAGCTTCAGCCCCTCCGATTAACCCTGGGGCACAGAAGAGGAGTGGGTGGCAAATGCCCCTCACCTGACTTCTGCCCCAGCCCGTCACTGGGAGCACCGCAGAGTCCGACACGAAGTTCTGCGTGACATAGAGGAAGGCTCCGGGGGCCGGCTCCTCGTCCACCCCGTTGACACAAGGGATGGGGACTTGCTCAAAGCCCCGGGAGATGTCTCTGGGGACGACAGGAGCGCCCGTTGAGCCGCAGCCGCAGCCCAGTCGGAGGGAGGGGGTCCCGCCTTAGCCCAGCTGCCCCAGGGGGCTGCTCACCTGCAGAGGAGCCTCTCCGCCGGGTGGGGGGGCCGTGCAGAGGCCGCCTCCAGGGCCCGCCAGGAAGGGGAGCTGGGTTTGGAGCACTGCAGAGCCACTTGGCCGGCTCTGTTCCTCAGGGAGACTTTGGCACCGTGGGCAAGAAGCAGGCTGGGGGGCACAAAGAGGGGCAGCTGAGCACCCTTGGGGGCACCCCCCCAAGTCCTCCAGTCGGAAGCTGGAGCACCGAGGAAGTACTAGGAAGGGCTGTGGCAGGCCCCATCTACCCAGACAGGAGCCCCAGGGGGGAACTTCTGGGGGTTGCATTTCTTTGCTCTCCATCCACAACCCCCCACCCCAGTGGAAGCCTCCTGCTGCCTTCTCCTCTAGCCAAGCTTCCCCCCAGACCTCCCTCCTCTCTTGTTGCAACTCCTGACTCCCTGGGGGTCGGCTAGGGGTAACCCCCACATCCTTCCCATCTGGCTCAGAGTGGCTAGGAGCTCGCCTGCCTGCCTGCCTCTGTGCTCCTCCACTTTTCTCTGTTGGGCTGAGAATAGATGCTGGGAGAGGATATATTGGTTAGATATTATCCTTCCTTCCTCACGGTTTGTGAGTTCAGCAGAGTGTCATTCCTTTGCGACTTAAAAGGGAAGCTTAGATAGGCTGGTTTTCGCCTTTTTGATGGAGGAATCCAGGATGCTTTAAGGTGGAGTCTGAGCATAGGACCTCCGACTCAGCAGATGCTCTCAGTCCTGGCTGGGTGACGAAAAAGAGAGGAAGAGCCCAGGCAGGTTGGAGAATCTCTGCAGCCTGGCCCCCTCGCTCTCGGGGCACAGCGGGAGCATCTCTCACTGCAGAGTCTAGCAGACGTACAGGAAAACTCAGAGCTTCAGCGCCTCTTGTGTGCCTGCCTAGCAAAGAGTGAACGTCTGGTCTGCACTGCTCTTTAAATAGCCCACCCTGCCCAGCCAGGCCAAGGGAGAGGCGGGTGCTGACCTATCATCTCTTTGCCAAGGGCGCAAGGGAGCTTCTGGGCCATGGCTGCTTCTCCTCCGCAACCAAGCTCTGGGCCTGGCTAGGGCCACTGGGCTGTGGGATGTGACATCACTGTAGCAGTCAAATACAACATTTCCTGTTTGCCTAGAGTGGACATGTAGGGGGGGACTTCCTTCCCACCTGTCTGGAGCATCCTCCCCCTGCATGTAACCAGGCAGGTGGGCGTGACCCTGGGAGACCCCATAAAAGGGCTGGTCACGCAGCCATCTTTCTCTGGATCTTTATCTTGTTGCTGCTCTTGATGTCTTTTGCTGTCTGCTGGCTCTCAGCCAGCAGCACATGGGCTCAATCCCCATATGGGATGATCTCACACTCTCTTCTGTAACTACAAGCTAAAGGCTGCCTTCAAGATCATACTGTGAACTGAATGTAAGTAAACAACTTCTTACTTTTAAGAGAAGACTGTTGTGTCTTTATTCTTTTTAAGAGGGATTAAAGGGGAATTTAGCAGGAACAATCCAATCTGGACAAGCCAGCCTGGATTGCTTAACTCAAGAGAGTCTAACGAATCTACCAACTGGCTTCCTGCTATACACTGGGGAATGTACTCTGCTGCTGACTCACCAGTGTGAGTGAGTGAGGAAGGATAATATTGAATCAGTATATCCTCTCCTACTCCCCACCACATTCCCACATGGGCGGGCGGCAGGGGAGACCCTCACTCACATGAGACATTCGTAGTGCCTCTCCTGGGCCGCCAGGTGCAAGGGAGAGTTGCCTTGGCCATTCAGCGCATCCACATCGGAGCCGGCATCCAGCAGCATTCTGGCGATGAAGGGGGTGCCCACATACACTGCCCAGTGCAGACAGAGGTTCCCTTCCTAAGGAGGGAAGGGGGTGGGCAGCAGAGAGAAGGGGGTGAGATGAGCGGGGGGAGAAGCACCTCCCAGGCCCCCCCCAAGGGGTGGTGTGACTCTGCAAGGTTTGCCGCCTTTCTCCACATGGGAGCAGTCTGTGGACTCCAGGGGCCCCATGGCCTGCTGCCCCCAGGATCCTTAGGACCTAGGCAGGAGGACCTGCATCTGCGCAAGTGAGCAGCAGCCTTCCCTTGCAGCCTCCCTGCCTGCCTCTGGTTGCAACACACAGTCACACAGAGCCTCTCCTTGGTCAGCCCCACAAGGTGCCCCCGGCTGGCAGAGCCCATCCTCTCCAGCACCGTGGCATCGTGTGGCAGTATGCCAGCAGGGAACGTGTGCCTGTGAGAGCTGCTTGCCCACACTGGCAGCCCAGCCCCACTCAGCTCTGCCCTCTTCCTACCAGCCGGGGCAGATCGACTAAGAAATGAACGAAGCTTCAGCTTCTGGGCCCCTAATTCCGCAGGGGCCCCAGAAGCCACCTTAGTCCACATGGCTTAATTTGGGGGACCCCATTTGAGTCACATGATGTGATGAAGACCAATTGCTTTGACTCAAATTGATTTAATTTTTTTGTTGTGTATATATCAACCAACACAAAGAGTAAGTAGCACAGATGTTGGTTGGTTGGTTGGTTGGTTGGTTGGTTGGAAGGAAGGAAGGAAGGAAGGAAGGAAGGAAGGAAGGAAGTTGGCTGCTCTGCTGTGGCTCATGTAACCCTCCCCACCCCTTCTAACCGACCTCTTTCTGGTTGCGAAGGGGCTCCCATAACAGTTTAAGCTTCAGGGGCCCCCAAATTGTAGGTCCCTCACTCCTACCAACTGGTCATCTGGCTGGGTGGGCAATAGGGAGTGAATACCCCCACCCCAATTCACCCCCTCCCCCCCCCCCGGGTTCAGCCTCGCAGCGCAATCGGAAGGCGAATTCCTCACGTGATCCCGCACAGCTGGGTCTGCTCCGTGGGCCAGCAGGAGCTCCACCATACTCTCATGTCTGTACTCCGTGGCCCAGAAAAGGGGTGTCCTGCCATTGGCATCCTGGAAAGGAAGGGGGAAGCCAAGAGAGCAGCCTTGGAGTCATTTCTCCCTGTCCCAGGCACATCCCAGCCCTCCCAGCGAGGGAAGGGAGCCCACCACCAGCCTGTGGAGCAGGGGGGCCCTCCAACTGGTCCTCTGCAGCCGCTGGCTGACCTACCTGGCTGTTGAGGGCCTCTGGGTCCTGGGCAAGGAGCTGGCGGGCCGTGTCGCAGTGGCCCTTCCTGGCCTCCGTGTGCAAAAGGGGGTCCTTGGCTGCTGCCTCACCCTCTTCATCCACCTGCAGGCAGGAAGCCCAAAGCAGTTGGCCTCCAAGCAGCCTCTGCCCCCCTGCCCTGGCCCTCCCCACAAACGGGTCATCCTGGCTGCGAGTGGCCCAGCCCAAGGGAGTCTGCGGGACCCCCTTCTCCTCACAGAGGGTCAAGGCCAGAGACCTGGAGAATCTGCTTTGCTGGGCAATGGAGCAGACGGCCAAGGGTCAGGGAGATAGAGGCTCCCCTTTTTGCCCCCGATCAGGACCCCAAGGTGGTCTCTGCCCAGAAGCATTCCTTACCTGTCTTTCAGAGGGGGCTTCGACAGGCCCCAAACCTCTACTCTCTGTGGGGAAAGGGTTAATACAACATGTTTAGCTTGATGCTGGCTGGGGTGTAAAGTTGAATAAAATATGGGGGGGGAATAAGCCCCATCCCATACAATCAATCACAAGGTGCAGTGCATGTGCACCATTTGAATGGCAACACCCATCAACTTTGGGGAGGGGTCTGGCCCCCTCAAATATTTTATTGGGGAGGCCAAAGGGACCTCAGCCAATAGGAGTTGGCTCCTATGTTGGGGGGCGAGCACTTGAGAAACACACACTTCTTGGAGGGTGCTCCCTATGTTCCTCGGCTTCCTTTGCTCCCCCCAGGGAATAAGCTCCCCACTCCGTGCCAAGGCTCCCATTCCCAACCCCCACCACCACCACCAAGCCTGCCTCACCGCTGAGCCCCATGGCAGTGCCACTCTGTGTGGGCAGCAGCCGTTGGGGAGGAATTCAAACAATGCCTGGAGCAGGGCGGGCATTCCATGGAATGGCGCTGCGTCCGGCCAAGACCAAGTGAGGAAGAGCGAGGGGAAGCTGGACAGGACCCCACACAAGACCCCCATGTGCGGCCGCCATCACCCCCTGGGGAGCCCCCCTCTGGGTTGCTGAGCACAGCCGCAGCCCAGGAGGTCTGGCCAAGGAGAGATGGCCCTTATAGAGGTGGCCTGCTAGCCCTTATTATCATGACTATTCCCTTTACTCTAAAGTCCCAGGGATTGGGGAGGTTACAGCAATTTAAAAACGTCATGAATAGTGTTGTGATTTGGGAGCAGGGACCGTCTGCAGGGTGTCACAGTCCAGAAAGGGTTAAGAGCTGATGGGAGAAGCCATTGCTAACTGGGCAGTTGCAAGTGAATGGCTTGCCACTGTGGAAGGAGGTGTGGATCCAGAATTGGCCTCCACAGTCACTTACGGACTCATTGTTAAAACCGTGTTTATGAAAGACAATCTTACTCGGCTACGAGGGATTGCAGAAGAAGAAGAAGAAGAAGAAGAAGAAGAAGAAGAAGAAGAAGAAGAAGAAGAAGAAGAAGAAGAAGAAGATTTAAGCACCTCCATCAGCATCTCTTTGCCCAGCCAATGGGTCAAAGTAAATAAATAAAAATTGTCCAGTAGCACCTTAGAGACCAACTAAATAGGTGCTGGCCAAGGACTAGGGCTGCCAGATTTCAAAAGGTGACAATCCTGACACAGAAGTTGTTCATCTTTTCTTTTCTTTTTGCCCAAAGTTGTTGATCTTTTTGGGCAAAATCGCACAAAAGACATAAAGACATGTATGGCAAAATGGCACTGCCAACATGGCTGGCCACACACCTGGATTTCCCTGGACATTTTGCTGAACGCTGCTCCCCACTGCAGTATTCTGGGTATGTCGGGGAAATTCACACCAAGGACCACCAGAAATGAAGGAGCTGGATTGCCAGGGCAATGACTGACTGCGGGTGGAAGGACAATGGCCAGCCTGGTTGGGTGAGAGTTGAGAAGCCAGAGAGACAGCCAGCGCCAGGCTTGACATATGGGCGATTCCAAGGCTGTCTCAATGAGAGAAGAAAGACCTTCGGGGGTGTCGGCGCTGTGAGATCCTCCATCTTTGGCTCAGGCTGCAGACGGGTAAATAAACCACAGATCCTAAAAACACCACAGTCTCCGCTGTCCCTCATTCCAAGGGAACCCAATCCTGGAACCCCTGCAATCTCATGCTGCTTGGAGACTGGGTGGCAGCCAGCCAGTGCTTTTCTTCTAGGGGAAAGGTATTGAGCACCCCCAGAAAAAAGCACCGGTGCCATCAAAGCCGGCCAATTAGCTTATATCAAAGCAAGTGAGTATAAATGCGTTCATGGCTACGATTAATGGTGGGGTTATCTTGACTTCCAAGATGGTGTTTGCAGAGCTTCCAGAGCAGTTTGCCTTGGGTTCAGCATCCCCTCCCCAGCAGCTCTTATCGGGCAGCCAGTGGGGAAGGGCCACGTGGGGCAAACTCTGGCTCCACGTCACGGAAAGGCTTGATCTGCCCCCTTCCCTGCCTGGCATCTCCTGGCTCCGGCACTCTGCCTCCCTCTCTCCTCCAGGCCACTATGGGCTGCCTCCCGAGACTCCTGCTGGCGCTGGGGCTGGCCGTGGCTTTAGTGCAGCCTCTGGGGGCTCAGGAGGGCAGGAACCTGGCCGAGGAAGAGGAGGAATGGGAGGACCAGGGGGTCTTGGTGCTCAACCAGAGCAACTTTGCTCAAGCCCTGCAGAAGCACAGGCTGCTCCTGGTGGAGTTCTGTGAGTAGCAGCTGCTGGGGGGGGGGGGGAGCTTGAACGGGGCATCACCAGGAACTCCCCTGGCCTGGATCCCCGGGCGAAAAGCAGCAGGGACTGGGGGGCAGGGGGGAAAAACTGGAGCGCCCCCTTCAGAGGGCGGCTGCTTGGTTGCTTAGGGGAGGGGGCACAGCGGACCCTGTTAAGGGACACCCCCTCCAGCAAGGATACCCACTGAACTAGGGCCAGGGCCTTTTCAGCACTGGCCCCGACTTGGTGGAACGCTCTCCCCCAAGAGACTAGGGCCCTGCAGGATTTGACATCTTTCTGCAGGGCCTGCAAGACGGAGCTGTTCCGCCTGGCCTTCGGCTTAGACTCACTCTGACCCCTTATATCAGGGGTGTCAAACTCAAATTCATCGGGGGCCGCATCAGCAGTTTGGTCACCCTCAAAGGGCCTGTTGTATCTGTAGGACTATGTGTCCACTCTTTATTATCATAAATTATTGTCACTGCATTCAATTATTACTGTTTTTTGTAATACAAATCCCAAATACGCCTGCAGCATCCAGTGGCATGGGGGCGGGAGAGAGAAGAGAGAGCTGGTTCAAAAGAGAGCGGGCTACTTTTATAATGTGTCTAAATATGATTCGGAGGCGAGTTCAAAAACAAACCAGAAGGCCAAAGGGGGGGTATTTGGGGTTGTGCTATAGATCTGCTTTGCACGGTTTCCAAACCGTACCAAACGTTGGGGGGGGGGAGTGCGCAAGAGAAAAACGCCGCTTTCAACCTCCTCTCTTTCTTTCGCCCCTCCGAGAAAGCAAGTTAGTCCCACAGCCCCGCGCTGCTCTCCGCCATAGCTGTCAAGTTTCGGATTTGAAAATAAGGGATCAGCAGCTTCACCTGTCCCAGGGACAATCTACGATTCTCAGGGACAGTCCATGCCGTGGTAATCTCCCCAGGCTACAAATTAATTTACACCAGGCTACACACCATCATCTTTCCCCACCTTCAGAATGTTCTTCAGAATGGACACCACCCTCATTCATCTCCTCGGCCCACCCTCCTCTTCCCCCCTTTTCTTCCCAATGTCTCAATAACCAAAACTGATTTGTTAAAATGTTAGAGGGGGAAAATATGATTTACACACCTCTGTAATTCAAGAAAATCTTTAATAAAAAATATTCAATTCTTCATGGGGGGATTGATCAGGTTCAGTCTTTTGGCTCTCTGGCATCCATTAATGAGTTATTATACAAATTTGTGGCATGCTTTGCATCCTTTAACACTCTTTGGGCTGGGCCATTTGTGCAGGATTTTTGGTGTTTGGAGAGCAATGGGTGGTGCTTTTTCTTTTTGGAATGAGGCTATTAAGAGAGCAAGGGCTGGTTCTTTTCTATGTGGGGTCTTGTTTGCAGACGTTTGAATGAGTGGGTGAGAGAGAGAGAGAGAGAGAGAGAGAGAGAGAGAGAGAGAGAGAGAGAGAGGAGCATTGAATGGACTTGGAGAGGAGAGGCAGAGATCAGCCAGCCAGGAGGGGCGGGGGAAGGAGCCGAGGTGGGGGGTAAGAGTCTCACTGGCTGAACGACTAAAAGGCAAGAAAGATCAGCTTGAGGTTATCGATCTGAGCGTGCCCCCCACCCCGCCACTCCAACCAGTAGGTTCCTGCCCTTTCTCGTGCCCTCCCAGCGCAGTGGATCAGAGCAGGGGATTCTAAGTGTGGGCTTTTCCTCTCTACCCTGCGTTGCAGCCTGCGAGGGTGAGAGAGAGAGGGAGAGAGAAAGCCTCGCGCGCACACACAGGCAAGGCACATCGCGGGCTCTCTACCCTGAGAGAGGGAGAGAGAAAGCCTTGCGCGCGCGCACAGGCAAGGCACGTCGCGCGCGATGGGCTTTGGGCTTTTCCTCTCTACCCTGCGTTGCTGCGAGGGTGAGAGAGAGAAAAGCCTCGCGCGCGCACACACACAGAGGTCTTCAGTCCCTGACACAGGGCCACTTTCGGCCAGTTTGCCTCCCTCCATTCTGCTCCCTTTCCCGGGGAATAAAGCGGGCGGAGGAAATTCTTCCTTCAGCGCAGCCAGTCTGCTCGTAGTTCTCCAGGTCGCTGGCTTAGCTCGCTGCTGCTGCTGCTGCTCAAGCAGGCGATTCCACGGGACCTCGCTCTCCTTCTCCCCTGAAAGCGCCGGGAACCATCTGCGTGGCTGGGGCGGGCAAGCAGCGGGGAGAAAGCGCCCACGTCCCGATGTGGCGGCAGATGGCGCGTCCTTTGGGGGGGACTATTTATCCACCCCACCCCTTTCAGGATCGCTCCTGCGGGGTGCAAGATCCCCAGACGGGCGGCCCGGGCTCGTCCGCACGTCCCCGTTCCAGGACCCCTTCTCGCCGCCGAGGGTCCCTCACGCAGGAAGCCGCCCAGCCCGCCCCGTGCCCGTCGCAAGAGCAGCCTCCCGCATCTGCCCCAAGCCCGGGAGCGCTGCTACGATCCCGGGCAAGCGCGTCCTCTTGAGGCGCCGGGGCGGGCTGTGACTGGAAGCGAGGAGAAAAGGCAAACGCCGAGTAACGAGGAGCCGCTACTTCGAGGGAGAGGCCGGTCCTCCTGGCGCGCTTCCTCCGCGCGGTGCGGGGCTGCGGTGCCGACGCTTCCCTCCCCGGGGGAGTTGCTTTTCCCGCCTCTCCCGGGAGGCACGAGTGGAGGGGTGGGGATCCTTCCCGGGGAGCTGAAATCCCATCCAGGAAGGCGGGAGAAACCCGAAGGCGAGCGGCTGGCCAAACGGAGAGCGGGAAAAGAGTGCGGCGCCAGGCTCAGGTGAAGGCTGGCGGCCGGCGGCGGCTACACGGGCCACATGACGAGGTCTGGCGGGCCGGATTAGGCCCCCGGGCCTTCTGTTTGACACCCGTGCCTTATATAGTATCCTCTATAATAATCTCCCTGTGTCCCTGCGTCCGCCGTCCGTGTGTCAGTGGAAATCGCAACTGCGCATGCGCTCCACTGACACACGGATTGGAGCGCAGAGAAGAGGAGGAGCCTGAGGTTGGAGCGCAGCGCAGCGCGAGCGAAGCGCTTGCGCTTCGCGAGCCTCCGAACCTCTCCGCTTCAGCCGCAATGGCGGCCGCTCCCCGCGCACTGCTGCTTCTCCCCCTCCCTTCTTTCTCCCCGCCTCAGCCGCCCGTGGCGGCGGCGGGGAGGGCAGCCGTCACCGGGGCTGCCGGCGGGGCAGCGGCAACAGGCAGCTCCGCCATGGTGGTGGCTTGGCTGCCTGAGGCGGGGAGAAGGAAGCGCCTCGGGTCCCCGTCGCCGCCGCTAGCGCCCATTATTAATGGGCTTAATTCAACTAGTTTGGTATCTAAATTTTCCCTTGGCTTTGTTGCTGGCCCATGTAGGACCAGCATGGATAGCTGGCTCGGGTGAATAGCTGATGTTCCCTCCCTTTATGGTCTTGATTTATGGCAGACATCGACAACCTCCAGCCTCTGGGCTGGATGCGGCCCACGAAGGCCATTTTCCCGGCCCCTGAGCCGCCCTCTCAGCAAGCCCCCCGTGCGCCGCACTAAACCAGCACGGCACAGTGCAGGGACTTGCCGAGTGGCGCTGGAAACTGCATCTGCGCATGTCCAGGCGCCCAAAATCGCACCCGTGCAGGCACGATTTTCGGCGTCTGGGCATGTGCAGAAGCGATTTCTGGCGCCACGGACATGCGCAGACACGATTTCTGGCATCGCGCTGTGCATGTCCGGCCCACGGACGCTCTCTGTGGGCTTGATCTGGCCCACGGTTGGATAACCTTGCCAACGCCTGATTTATGGGCTACTACTGGTAAAATGAGGCTGCATTTTAAGCTATATTTCAAGCCGTATTTTAATTAACTTTTTCCCCCCTGTTACGTTTTATTGTAATTTATATTTGGTGTTAGCCACCCTGAGCCTGGCCCTGGCCGGGGAGGGCGGGGTATAAATAAAAATTATTATTATTATTATTATTATTATTATTATTATTATTATTATTATTACCCTTCTTGTAGCTCCCGCCTCACCTTCCAGCCCCCCACCCCACCCCAGCCGTGTCCTCCTCTGGCACCACAGAGCTGCCTCTGTTGGAGCAAACCTGTTTTATGTGCTGGCAGGCAAAAAAGAGACGAAGAAGATGAGATTGAGCAAAAGCAGCCTATTGGAGAGCAAACATGGCATGCCAAGCCCACAGGACAGGAGGGAGGGCAGCCTGCCCAAAGAACCACACACTCCTGCTGGGTCTGTGGCTCCTGAGACCCCACCCCCACACCCCAATGGGGTTGCTCTGGCCCCCAGTCAGAGACAGCAAATTCTTCCCAAGGCCAGTTGCTGGAAACCGCAGGAGGGGAGAGTAGCTCTCGCACCCAGGTCTCGCTTGTGGGCTTCCCTGTGGGGCTTCTGGCTGGCCACTGTGAGAACAGGATGCTGAAAGATGCTCCTGGGATGTCCTTATACACCTCCGCACTGCTGTTTGTTGCCTGCGGGGTTCACGCCTCCTCCTTTTCTCTCCCAGATGCCCCCTGGAGCGGGCACTGCCAGGCTCTGGCCCCGGAGTACGCCAAGGCCGCCGCCCTGCTGAAGGAGGAGGGCTCTGCACTGAGGCTGGCCAAGGTGGACGGGGAGCAGGAGAAGGAGCTGAGCGCAGAGTTCGGAGTCAGCGGGTTCCCCGTCCTCAAGCTGTTCAGAGACGGCAACCGCACTCACCCGGCAGACTACACAGGTCAGAAGGGGCAGCGGTTTTGGGGGGTGCTCTCAGCCGCCCTGGACCTCCCCTGTCGGAGGCAGGGTGTCTCTGAATACCCATTGGCGGGAAGCATTGGGGCGGCCCTTGGGTCCCTTTGGGGGAATCCGGCTGGCCCTTTTGAGAACAAGATGCTAGACTAGATGGGCCTTTGGCCTGATCCAGAAGCAGCTGGGGTCTCCCTTGGTTTTTACCCTGTGGCTCTTTGGGCATGAGGTGTCAAGCGAGGGAGTTCCCCTCTCCCTCCAGTAGCTCACAGATAAGAACTAACGAGCAGCTGATAGATTTATAGTCCTTTATTACAGCATCGTGTTGCAAGCACACACAGACAAGCCTCTGCAAGGAGATCAGTTGCCTAGTCTGATCCGACTCCTGCGCCAACAGGAAGTCCCTCCCCTTCTCAGTCTCCTTTGTTCTCTGATACGTTTGGACCTCTGAGTCCGGGGAGGGGGGTCCCCCCCACTTTCAATTGATGTGTCTCCCAGCTTCCCCCTCCCTTCTCGTCATTATCTTGTAGCTGGGCAACTCCTCCCTAATCTGTTCAGCTTCTACGTTTGTTTCTGGAAATGCTGGAGGAAGAGGAGGAGGCGGGGGGGATATTCTCCCTCCTCTTCTGAGAGGAGCTGATCTGCCTGCGACTGCATTCCCCAATCTTCAGATCCAGACCATCGCCTGACATGAGGGCTTCACCTCAGAGGAGGCAACAAGAGCTCTTCGCTTGCAGCTCCTCGCCTCGATTTCCCGGGATTGCATTTGCCCTCTTTGCAGTGGCATCACATCAGGGGCTTATTCTCACCTGAAGCTCAGCCGCCGTGAGCCCCTGCTAGAGGAGAGGCGCCATTCGCCGCTCTCCTTTCTTAACGCAGCGCCTGGCCAAGCAGGTGGCGCAGCCCCACAACTCACCCTTTTGCCGCCCGTTTGCCAGGCCAGCGAGACGCAGAGGGAATCGTGAAGTGGCTGAAACGGAAAGCTGGGCCCAGTGCGGTGCTGCTGGAGAATGCCAGCCAGGCGGCTGCTTTCCTGGATGCCAACGTGGTGGCGGTGGTCGGATTCTTCCCCGTGAGTGGCCCGCTTGCACCTCTGCACTCCTGCAGCCAAGCCAAGCCGCTACTCCTGAGCTGCTGTCTCCTGGGGGTGCATCCTGCTGCCTGTCCCCTGCAGCTGGGAAAGGGAGGAAATGCGAGGGTCCGCCTCTGGCACATTCCAGGGGACATTTGGGCCCCAAATGGCAGGCTGGGGAGCCCCCAGGGAGTTGCAGAGAGAGGGGCAGCTTCCCTGCAGCCAAGCAGAGGGGCCCAGGGCTCTGCCAGGGGAACGAGGCTCTCTCTCCTCTCCGCAAACGGAGCGCAGGCCTCGGACACCCTTTGTGTTCTGCTCCTGGCATCCTGTGCCCGGCTCAGCCGCTGCGCATTCCTTGCAGGACCTGCAGGATGAAGACGTGCGCCTCTTCTACGATGTGGCCAGCGATGCGCCAGACGTTGCCTTCGCACTCACCAACTGCTCGGAGCTCTTTGAGAAGTTCAACGTGACCCACCCTGGCACCGTCGCTCTCTTCCGGAAGGTGAGAGCTGTGCCAGGCGGGCACTTCCAGGAGCTTAGCAGGGTTGGTTAAAAGACAGGGGGGGGGCATTTAGAGGGGAGCCGTTTCTTTCTGTGGCTGATGCAGCTGCTGTGATGGAGACGGTGCCCTCCTGGATCTGCTGAGACAGACTCTGTCCCCTCTTGCAGCGCAGGGACGGAACCATTTTTTGAGTGGAATTTTTTGGAAACATCCCTCAAGTACAGCTGAAGGCAGTATATTCAATCTTGTGAGAGTAAAAGCACGTCTATATTTTGGAATTATTAAGTTATGCAAACAGGGTGCCGGAGAGTCGAGATGACTAGGTGGAAAATAGTCATACCATGGGCAAAATATCCTTATTGTGACCAGATTGTTCTGTCGCTTCATATCATTTAGGCGCTGTCTAATTAAGTTCTTTGCTTTTCTAAAACCCAGTGTGAGTAGCTGGGTTGTTGTTGTTCAGTCGTTCAGTCGTGTCCGACTCTTCGTGACCCCATGGACCAGAGCACGCCAGGCACGCCTATCCTTCACTGCCTCTCGCAGTTTGGCCAAACTCATGTTAGTAGCTTCGATAACACTGTCCAACCATCTCATCCTCTGCCGTCCCCTTCTCCTTGTGCCCTCAACCTTTCCCAACATCGGGGTCTTTTCTAGGGAGTCTTCTCACCCCTCTATTATTGTCCATTCCAGGTCGCCCAACCACTGCCACAGTGTCCTTTCTCTTGGCAGATCAAGATGAGCAGGTGACAGCAAAGGTGGCAAGGATTTTAGCTGGGGCAATTAGAATAAGATCCATTATTTGACTATTGACCCAAACCCCCAAAATGTATTTTATATAATTGATTTTTTTTTTTGTTTTATTGTTATGGCTGGTGGCTGATGCAAAGAAAGATTCATTCATTCCTTCATTCCTTCCTTCCTTCATTCTCTGGCAGCATGATGAGTCCCGGGAAGACTTCCTGGTGGATGAAGAGCTGGGCCTGGACGGGGCGGAACTGGCACAATTCATCCTAGCGCAGAGCCTGGAGCTGGTGATGGAGTTTACGAGCCAGGTGAGAGGGGCCCTGCGGTTCCTCAGAGGAACCCTTCTTCCTCCTTGCTGCCAGCCAGGGCCCCGCTCCTCCTGGGTTGCTTGTCCCTTTTAGGTCTTTTCTAGCATTGCAGGGGGTTGGCCCAGATGACCCTGGTTGGGGGGGGGGGCTTCCAACTCTGCAATTCTGTGATTCGAAAACGTGACCTCCCCTTCTACCAAGCAAAGCCCTGCCACAGCTCAGCACCTCCAGAGTCAGGTGCCAGGGAATCGGATCCCTCTCATGGTGGCAGCCAAGAAGCAGATAAAAAAAAAGAAGAGTTCTTACCAAGTCTTTCATTCAATATTTACAGAGAGAGAATGCAGAAATTGTGGGAATGTTCAGGGAGGCAGGAGAGGATATATTGTTTATTAATATAGATAAGATAATTTCTTTATTGTCATTGCACAAGTACAAGCACAACGCTATACAAGTGCAACATGCCATCCCGTAAAAACCAGAAAGAAAAAGAAAAAACAGCACAAACACACACACACACACAAAAAAAAAGCCACACATGCACACACACACAAGTTCTATAACTTAGCCGAGTTTTAACATTCCCCTTTAAACGCACAGCAGATGGCTGGTTGCAGGCTTGTTTAAGCTTCTCGATATAGATTCCTGGTAAGATCCCTTATTTCCCTCTTAAAAGAATAAACACACCACAATCTTATTTAAAAGTAGTTTACTCACATCATCCGTTCACAGTTGGATCCCTGAAGGCAGACTTAGTTACAGATATATATACATGTGAGTCTATCCCACATGGAGATAGTCTCTTTGTCAACAGAGCATCTCTAGCTAAAAAGCTGCTGCAATGAAGAGAGGAGGTCAAAGAGAGAGAGAGATGGCTGAATGCCTTGTGCTTTTGTTACCTGGGCAGGTAAGGTCACGCCCACCTCTAGTCACATGCAAAGGAAGGATGCTCCAACCCAGGAGGAAACAGGAAGTTTTTGACTGGCTGGTCCAAACATCCCCTTGCATGTCCACTCTAGGAAAACAAGGAATGTTGTGCTTGACTGCTACTTATGTCTCACATCCCACAGAAATGCCTTCTCTCCTAGATAATGGCGTTGCTCTGAGTAAAGCCCCACCCCGTCTCTCCTATTGTACGTCATCCCTGCGCCGGTTGAGCTGTGCTTTCTGCCTCTGAGCTTTCTGTTCTCCTACTCTCAACGCACGCCTGGTCCTAGGAGAAGGGGGGTCAGTAATGCTTTCCAATGATAACGTGTCGGCCAGCTGCTCCAGCTCTGTGCTTCCCCCTCCTCTTCCATGGTCTCCCAGCTTTTCGCCTCTTCTGTCTCAGTCATGACCTTCTGCAAACCACCGTTGTAATTCTATACCGCCCTCCGGAGAAGGAGGGGGGCTGTCTCCACCATTCCGCCTCCGATGTCCAGTCCCTGACGCTGCGGGTGGAAGGATCCTGCCTGGGCCTGGAGCCTCCCTGGGAGGCAGCTGCTCACGGTCAGCTCTGGGCCTTTGGGTCTAACTGACAGGGAAGGGGGGCCCTGGGAGCCCAGCGCAGCCCCCTCGCCATTTCCGCTCTCCTGGGGAGAGTGGGCTGCTCTTCTGCTGCTGCTTCTGGGAATTGGGGGCACCTGTCCTCACACCCCTCCATCCCTGCCTGTGTCTTTCCCTTAGAACTCCTCCAGGATATTTGGGGCAAAGATCCCAAACCACCTGCTGCTCTTCATCAACAAGACGCAGGACTCTCAGCTGGAGCTCCTGGGCAGCTTCCGAGACGCTGCCCCTGCCTTCCGGGGACAGGTGAGCCCCCCTGGCCAGCCGGCACATTTGCCCTGGGGCTTTGGGGGGGGGTTGGGGCTTATGTGGGTGCTGTTTTTCTGCTTCTGGGAGGCAAGTCCCAGGGAGCATATTCCTGCCCTGCCGGGGGTTGGACTAGACACATCTCTGCCCCTCTATGCATCCCCTGGGCAGGTGCTTTTTGTGCTGGCCGACGTCAACGGGGAAGGAGCCCAGATCCTGCACTTCTTTGGCCTCAAGAGCCACGAGGCCCCCGCCATCCGCTTCATCAACATTGAGAGCAACAGGAAATACCTCTTGGTCGCAGACGGATCCCTCGCGGCTCCTGCCATCCATGCCTTCTGCCAGGAGGTGATGGGGGGCAAAGTCCAGGTGGGCAGCCGCATGGTCAGGCTGGGGGGGGGGGAGAAAGGGACGAGGACTCTTTTTTATATTCATTTTTATTAGGATTTTCACAAAAAAATATACTTCACATACAATTTATCATTCACTTAGATTTTTTTTTTTTTTTTTTTTGTCTTCCCACCCATCCGGACTGATGTTTTTTTATCCTTGATTGCTGCATTTATACTTGTTACTAAACCCCCCCAATTCCATCTTATCATCCTTTTTTCTCCCACTCATATTTCAAACCCACTCCTACCATTCCTGTTCATGGAACATTTATTTCAGTGGTGGCTAACCTTGGCACTCCAGATGTTTTGGGACTACAACTCCCATCATCCCTGACACTGGTCCTGTTAGCTAGGGATGATGGGAGTTGTAGTTCCAAAACATCTGGAGTGCCAAGGTTAGCCACCACCGATTTATTTGATTCTTATTAGTTTGTGACCCCATGCACATATTGTATGTACTCTGTTTATGAATTCTGAAACAGTATAGTGTTATAAAAATTGTCAGTATATTATTAGCAGACGTGTTGCTTGTTGTTTTTCGTATTTCAAATCCTGCACGCGATTTCCTATTGCTAAAATATTTTAACAGGTAGTCCCAAAAAAAGGCCTCCCATTTCCCGTAAACAGTTCATCGCTGTGTCCTCCGAGTTTTACCGTCAGTTTTGCCATTTCAGCATAATCCATTCATTTTATAAGCCATTTCTCTCTGGTTGGAGTCTCTTTGAAGCCTCTTCAGAGATGCCGCCCTCCCTCACCCCAGATGGGAAGGAGCTCTGCCCTACAGGTGAGCTGCTGGTGGGGCAGTGGCTGCAGCCTCCGCCAGGCCCCCTCTCCCCCCAGGGGCCAAAAATGCAGAGGAGGCTGCGTCCCTTGCAGTGGGGGGAGACCCATAGGCCTGAAGTCTCTCCCCACTCCTGGTCTTGTAGTAAGGTTAAAGCTTACTGGGAAATGATATACAGTATAATGAATTGGAAAAGATGTTTAAAATAACGTTTGTAAAAAACAAACAAACAAACAAAAACCCAGTAGCTTTCCTTTAGGGAATTATAGGGAGAGAACTACCCAAACTGTACAGAAATTTATTCATGTATGCGATTACAGTGGCAAGAATGTTACTTGGCCAAAAATGGAAAGAAAAAGTCCCAGCAAAAGAATGGATACAAAAACTTACGGAATATGCAGAAATGGCGAAACTTCCTGGAAAAATAAGAAATCAAGATAGCAAACTTTTTAAAAAAGAATGGAAATGGTTTATTGAATATTTACAAGTAAACTGTAGACAGATCAGAATATTGGCAGGGTTATTGTAATAACCTGCAGTTTTATAAGAGTATGTATTTAAAGTAGATGGATAAATGAGCAAATTGCGTTAATTTGGATGTGCAGAAAATATTAAAAATAAATTTAAGGAACCACAGAAAGAGGGGGAAGGAAGTCAAGTTTTGAAATGTTAAAATGGTTGTAAAATGATTGAAATGTATAAAACTGAAAATCATAAAAAAGAAGTCTCTCTCCACTCCACTGACCCGCAGCGTTGTTTCATCTTTCCAGCCGCACCTGATGAGCGAGGCGATTCCAGAGGACTGGGATAAGGCGCCCGTCAAGACCCTGGTTGGCAGAAACTTTGAGCAAGTGGCGTTTGACGAGAGCAAGAGCGTCTTTGTGAAGTTCTGTAAGTGGCACTTGGGACTGGGGAGGAGGGACCTCAAAGCTGCCTCTGGGGCTCATCCGCGTTCCCTCCTGGCGTCCTGTGGAAGCTCACCGGGAGGGCAGAGGAAGCAGAGGGCAGTCCTTCTTCGGGGGTTTCCCCTCTTATCCCCGG
This sequence comes from Darevskia mixta, assembly GCA_034641385.1. Classification (NCBI taxonomy): domain Eukaryota; kingdom Metazoa; phylum Chordata; class Lepidosauria; order Squamata; family Lacertidae; genus Darevskia; species Darevskia mixta. The sequence continues at coordinate 4,044,527 of JAWWNH010000124.1, read as the reverse complement.
TTGATAGAAACAGGCTTGCCCCAGACTTTTCAGGTACATATACAGAGCTCAATGATATATACATATACAGAATTGCAGGAATCTTTTTGCCCAATGTGGGACTCAAACCCACGACCCTGAGATTCGAAGTCTCACGCTCTACTGACTGAGCTATCTCCAGGAAAATTGCTGCCGAGAGACTTTCAGAGTCCAGCCTTTTCCAAGCGGTTCAGAAAACATTTATTACAAAAATCGCATAGAAATCATTTACCAAAGTAAATGTATATCAGCCAAACAGTCTGGAATTTATAAAGTCTTCAGGATACTTTGAAATGGGGCCAGGATACTCAATGGGGCCAGAATTCCCTGGGGAGGAAATCACAAAAGGCTGGGCCCACCACCGAGAAGGTCCCGTTTCCTGTACCTGTCAATCCAATAGGCCATAACAACAGGCCACAACGGAGCCGGGGCTTTGAAGCTGAAGTTAAAGTCCCGACAGGCTTACAGTGGGGCAAGGGGTGCCAAACCATGTAGGGCTTTAACAGATAAAACCAGGGCCTGAAAATGGGAGCAGAAAGCAACCGGCAACCGGTGCTATTGGTACTGCATCCGTGCAGACACCCACAGCCACTACATCCTCTGTGCCAGTTGTGGGATCATTTTTAAAGGCAGCCCCACGGCGAGGCGTTAAGAGGGAGGCAGCCTGCACAACTGAAACCAGGTCAGCTTTCTCCGGAGAGGGATGCAGCTGGTGAACCGGCCCGATGATAAAACAGACTTGCGTCTTCCTAACTCCATCCCTTCTCTTCCGCTTCCACAGATGCCCCCTGGTGCCCCCACTCCAAGGCGATGGCGCCCGCCTGGGCAGAGCTGGGCGAGAAATATAAAGACCGCGAGGACGTCCTCATCGCCGAGATGGACGCCACGGCCAACGAGGTAGCACAGCTCCCCATCCAAGCCTACCCAACGCTGTACTACTTCCCTGCAGGGCAGGGCAAGAAGGTAATGCAGGTGCCCCATGGCGTGGGGTGGGGGGGACGATGCTGTGGCCGCTGGGATCTTCTGCAGGATGTGCCCGGGTCCTACAGGGCAGTAGAGCAAGGAGGCTGCCACAGGAGGTAGAAGGGAGGCGGCAGCTGCTTGTGGGGCCAAGGCAGGCCAACACCCCCATTTTCTGCCCCAGATGATTGAGTACCGGAGCACCAGAGACCTTGAATCCTTCTCGGCGTTCTTGGAGAACGGGGGTGAGGTCCCTCCCCAGGACGATACCAAGGTGAGTTTCAGCGGCAACCCCTCATGCCCACCCCGAACATTGAGTTTGTCCCTGTTCCCATGATGATGCTGGGCTCTGGCTTTCCAGGCTGCTGAGACCCCCAAGGAACGCCAGGAGAATCGAACGAGCCCACCGGGCGCCCCAGAACCAAGAGACGAGCTGTAGAGCCTGCCCTGGCCTCCGAGGGCCTCGCTTCCTTCGTGGCTCCGCTGCACCTGAGAATCTGGGACAGCCGCCACGTGTGAGAATTGTGCAATGGAGGGCACAACAGCTCCCTTCGCCCCCGCCACTGATCAGGCCCCCCCGCCTGCCTAAATGCTGCCCTGGGAAGAGACCAGCAGCCCCTTCCACCTCCTTCTCCTCGTTTTTATATGTTTATATATTATATATATATATATATTTATATATATACTTCTCCCCCGAAAGGGGATCAAAGGTGGCTTACAGATGAAAACATCGGAAGGAAGCTAGAATTGAAAAGCAATTAAGCACTAACAGAAATCTATGTATCAATCATTATGATCTATTAAAAACATGCAGATAATTACAGCACCAGCCCTTTCATTAACAGCAGCCCCCGTCCCACCCTGCCCAGGGACGGCCTCCATCCCGGGGAGAAAGCTGCAAATATCTGCAGCTTAGTTAGAAGGCGGCAGCGCTAGAGGAGAAGCAAGTAAGTTTAGAAGTCACACAGGACTCTTCCTCGGGGAGAAGGGAAAGGCTGCAAACACAGGCCATTTGGTGATGGGGACGAAGGCTGACCCAAGGCCTAGCCTCTTCTAAATTAAGAGCAATGTCCCACCGCCTGGCTGAGGTCCTGGCCCCCAAAGCAAGCCAAGGAAGCACCTTGCTATCAGCCCACACAGCCCTGCAGATGGGGCACACAGGAGTCTGAGAGTAAGTGATTGGGGGGGTTTGATACGACATCCTTGTGCAAAGAATCCCCCCCGGGTCCGTTGCTGCATCTGCACAGATTGCAAGAGCAACGTTGCTTCTGCTGCTGTTCCCCACATGGAAAAAGGGTCCCAGAGCATGTCCGGAGTCTTCCAGGGCTGCCTGTTGGCCACATCTGAGTGAGCTCAGTTCCTGAGGGGTCTCAGTGGAGGTTGAGCTGACCGGTGCCCCAAACAGTCCATGTCGGAGCAGGCCTCGCCCCCCCTCCCCCAACGCAAGCAGAGACCCCCTCAGGAAGAGGACGGCGAGACACACAACTCACAAACACGCAGAGCTGCCATCTGAACATGGGCTTTTATTCCATTATTATCCAAGTACCTTTTAAAAGATAAATTGTACAAGTCAACATGTGAAAAAACGTTTGAGAGATGCCAGCCGCTGGCCCAACCGCTGGTGGCTGATGCCGTCTTTAGAAAATGTACATATTTACAACAGAACCCTTCAGGAAAAAAGGGAAATGAAAAACCCGCAACGGGTCCGAGACCTTCAGGGTCCCCGCCAGCGCAGAGGACAAGCGGGAGCCGGGGAGGAGACCATCTGGGGCAGCGGGGTGGCAAACAGAACAGGCGTTTGAAGGCACTCGGTGACGTACGCAAGAAGGTGCAGGGCTCTGGCGAGGGCAGGCGCCCCCCACAGCCCAGGGGTACCTGGAGAGCAGCAAGGGGAGGAGTGGGGAGGGGGAAGGCTGCCCCCCGGCAGGGAGCCAGAGCAGGGGCAGCCACCATCCAGGGTGCGGGGCGCTGAAGGCACCCAGATCTCTGGGGCACAAGGAGGCGGCTCCAAGGGGCAGCCCGGATCCGAGGTCCCATCCCACCTCCCAGCAAATACCAGGCTGCCCCTTCTCTAGACAATGAAATCTGCTCTCTCCTCAAGTCTCCCCCCCCCCAACCCTCTGACCTGGCAAGGTGGGCAGCAAGGCGTGGAAAGGCCGCGGGCTGAGATGGAGGGGCCAGCCGCAGAGCAGCAAGGTGCAAAGTATCAAGTGGCAGCTCGTTCCACAGGTGAACAAGCACCCTTTGGAGCTTCCCCACCTGTGGGGCTGCTGCCGCCCTCCCCGTCCCAGAGGAGCGTGTGCACTTTTCAGGGGGGGGGGGGGTTGGGCTGCCCCGTTCCTGATGGTATCAAAACGGGCGGCTTTGGTGAACGGCCCCCTAATACGCAAAGCATCGACGTTGTGCTGAGGGGGCTGGTGGCCGCCCCACAGGCAGGCAGGGGGAAGGCAGCGCCATTCTGGGCAGCGAGTGTGGAAAGATGCCAGTGCCCCCCCCGTCCCCCTCCCTGGCCGGCGCGTCCGCCCATCTCTGGCTGCTTCCGTCTCGCTCGGCCTCCTCTGGGCTAGTCAATCTTCTCCACCTTCCCAATGATCTTCTCCTCAAAAATGGGCAGGACGGCCTCGTCCTCCCGCACCTCTTCGAACACCACGCCGCAGTCAAACTCGTCGCTCACTTTCTTGAAGTAATACCTGCAAGACGGGGACAGAGAGCTGTGGGAGGTCCAGGGCTTGCGGCCCCTCGCAGGCTCGGCGGGGTGCTCGGGGGCCTTTCCAGCACAATACCAAGGCAGAAGGGCCAGAATCCCACCCTGTCCTCCAAGCCCCACCTTGGGCAAAAGATTCTTGCACTGCAGGGGGTTGGACTAGATGACCGTCAGGGTCTCTTCCAACTCTACAGGTCTAGGATTCACTGGAAACCACCGACAGCGTTTTAGCAAACGTGCAAAGCTGAACCCTCGGCGGATCCTGATGCAGAAGGACCGGCCGCCCAGCGCACTCTTTAAACCGGGGCGGAGAAATCTGTGCCGCTCCCTCCCATCATTCCTGACCTCTGGCCATGCAGTCTGGCGGCACCAGGAGGGTCCCCACAGCTCCCCCTGCTTTAAAGCAAGTCTCTAGTCCTCATCAGAATTTGAAGAAGGGTCAGGTGGTGCATGGCTGCGCTGAGAGAAGGCTCCCCTCACAGCTCAGGTGCCCCCGACTCCTGACCCTCCCACCTCTAAAATGGGACCGTTCTGCTCTCTGCCAAGAAACCAAAGGAGAGGTTCTGCAAAAAAATGGAAGTTGTCGGTTCAGAACATGCGTGCAACTCTGAACATGCTCAACTGACGTGCCCTTTAGTGTGTTTGGGCTTTCCCTTGGCACAGGCTTCCTCAGCTCTGATGCAAACAAAATCGGGTTTTGACTTGAGTTTCCCTCTCCAAAGACCCCTTGGCTTGGTTTTGCGGAGGCGAGATTTGCACAGTGATCCGTCTCCCGGGTGCCCTTCCCCTGCCTCTTTCCTGGTTCTGTGCCAACCGTCAGAGTTGGGGCCCACACGTTTGTGGGGCAGAGGCTGGAGGCCACGAGCCAAAGAGGGGAAGCACCGGAGGCAAGGCTCCCTCCCTGCTCACCTGTAGTTCCCTTTCTTGGTGAGCAGCTCCTTGAAGTGGCCCAGGGTGACGATGCGGCCTTTGACCAAGGTGCGGTAGGGGATGGGCTCTCCGCAGAAGTAGTAGGCCACCACAATGTTCTCGCAGGGCTGAGCGGAGCTGCCCCCCGGCCTCTTCTGCGCCTTCGCCCTGCAAGGCAAACACAGCACAAGCCCTTGACACCACCTGCGGAGCTTCCTTGGAGGAGGGAGGGAACCGGCTCCCGTGCAAACCGGGGGCCAGAACGGCACAGGACCCAGGAAGCTCTCCTCTCCAGGGCCAGAAGGGCAAAGGAGAAGGGCGGCAGGTGACTGGAACTTCCCATAGCCAAAGGGCAGGAACACAAGAGAGAGGAACAAGCCACAGCCCAGAGAGGGGGGGTGCCCAGTCCTGCAGCCATCCCAGCATTGCTATCTGGGGAAGGGGGGACAGATACCCCCAAGGTAGCGACGCTTACTAGGCAGGGAGCTGAGCAAAAGACCGTCCCAAAAGAGGGGGGAGGGGGGGATGGCTGCCTCAACATTAGGCTTCCACCTAAACATTAGGAACATTAGGTGGATGGCTTCCACCTAAACATTAGGAAGAACTTCCTGACAGTAAGAGCTGTTTGACAGTGGGATTTGCTGCCAAGGAGTGTGGTGGAGTCTCCTTCTTTGGAGGTCTTTAAGCAGAGGCTTGACAGCCACCTGTCAGGAATGCTTTGATGGTGTTTCCTGCTTGGCAGGGGGTTGGACTGGATGGCCCTTGGGGTCTCTTCCAACTCTAGGATTCTATGATTCAAAGACCGGAGGGTTTGTTCAGACAAAGGGACTTCACCTCCTTCTCAGGGAACGACTCGGCCCCAAGATGTCCCTGCTAAGGCAAAAGCCCTCGCTTGCCAAGGAGCCTCCTTCCAGGAGCTTCGCCAAGAGCCCTGGACCAGCACACAGCTCGGCTCCTGCACAATTCAGCTCCCTTCTGTAGGGAAGGGGGCAGGAGGGGCTCAAAGCAAGGAGCCATCCCAGCTCCCTGGCTCTCTGCACGCTGGCCGGGTGCTGAGACCAGGCACAACACCTTCCAGTGCGGCAGGAGAGCTGGAATGAAATCCACATCTGGCAACCAAGGGCCTCTTCAGATAGTGCCTGGGTAGATGAGACTAAAAAGTTCGAACACTAATTTCCATGGCCCTTTAGTGTCTCTGGTGGCTCACTTACCAGAAGTAATGTATTTAGGGCTGCCATACGTCCGGATTTTCCCAGACATAACCGGGATTTCAAAGGCGGAATTGACGTCCGGGAGGAATTTCTGAAAGGCAGCGCTTTTTGGGGGGGGAAGCGTTTTTGTAAAGCTCAACAACTTTTGAGGTGTCCTGGTTTTTTTTTAAATATGGCAACTTGATTTTGACCAAAAGAAGCCTCCTAGGAAGTCAAACAGAATCCGTTCTGGAAGTCTGTTCAACTTCCAAAATGTTCGAAAACCAAAGCGCGGCTTCTGATTGGCTGCAGGAAGCTCCAGCAGCCAATCAGAAGCCGTGGAAGCCCCACTGGATGTTCGGGTTCCAAAAGAACGTTCGCAAACTGGAACAGTCACTTCCGGGTTTGCGGCATTCGGGAGCCAAAACATCCAAGTTCCAGGGAGTTTGGGATCCAAGGCATGACTGTATACACCAGGAGGCTTCATTTAGTCAGAATCGAGTCTGCACTTCCAGAGTTAAAACTAAATACATTCCTTCTGGAGGATCTGTGAAAATGTGTGTCCTGGGCTTTTTAGACTCATGTACTACCCATGTACCAACTGACACCAAGGGGGCATGTTGGTTGCCAGATGCAAAAAATATTGGCATTCTTTTTAGCTCTCCAACCCCTCAAAATGACAAGCCACAGAACCAGCCTCACAGGCCCCACGGAAACAATAGTTGAGAAGAACATCGGAGAAGCTCTGCTGCCCCAAAGGCCTCCCTGGCCCAGCGCCCTCTCCCTCTCCTGCTGCTGCCCCCCAATGAGAAGAAGGCGGCCTTCCACTGGCACCGGGTGGCATCCGCACTAGAAGCCAGGGACCCTCCGCCTCCTCCAACTTGTCTAATCCCATTTTAAAGTGCCTGAGACCACCTGCCGCTAACACCTGAGCTGCACTGGGCACCAGGGGCAGGCGGGAGGCTGAGGCCAGGGAACCACGGGAGCCAGAAAAACAAGGACTCCCTGAGAAGGGAAGGAGGCTGCTGCCTCCCAGATCAGAGGCTTCCCAGCAGCGAACGAACAGGCCCATCGGGGGCAAGGGGGCTCCAGAGGGGTCCCCGCAGCCTCCCTGCTGTGCCCCATGGCATTCGGGCTCCCTGGTCCAGCCGGTCCTGGCAAGGCGGCAGAGCGAAGCCCCCCAGGGTGGGGGGTGGGGAGGGTTCTAGAGACGCTACGGGGCGGGTGGGTGGGTGGGAGGGAGAAGACACGAAGAGCTGGGGCACATACTCAGACTCGGAGAGATCCAGGTCGGAGACGGCAGGCACCACACTCAGCAGCGGCATGCAAGCCGGCCTGACAGAGGAGCGGCCTCGCTGGATCACCTCTTGGGCATACCTGGGGAACAATCTCAGACATTAGACAAGCCTTCCTGGGGAACTGGGGCTTCCTCTCTCTGCCCCTCTCCCATGGGGCCTGCCCTGGTAGCTCAGAGAACAGGAGGGAAGCTCTGCCGGCTGCTGAGAAGCCACTTGGGGAAGGAGGCAGCCTGGCAAGAGACCCAGGCTGGAGCCCAAAGCACAGCTCTGCTCGGGGCCCAGAAACACAACCGGAGCCAACCTCGGATGGATGGGTTTAAAAGGGGATCAGACAAATTTGCGGAGGAGAAGAGGGCTCTCAGTGGCCAGGAGTCCCCTGGCTACGCTCTGGCTGCGCAGTCAGTCTTCCTGGGCTCAGGCCCTGCGTCCAGGTTCCCTTTGGGGGGCCCCTCTGAGAACAGGATGCTGGACTAGATGGGCCACTGGCCAGATCCAGCAGGATCTCCTTATGTTCTTATGAAGGGGGCGCCAGCAGCAGAGGTGGCTTCCCCCCCATGACAAAGGGGGCTGAGAGCAAGTCCCCTGTGCCCAAAATGCACACATCCCACACCCCCTCTGGAGCAAACAAGCCCCCTCAGCTCCCTCACAGTCGCCAGTGTCTTTGCTGGGGGGTTCTCCCAGAGCCGGCGAGTCTCACGCCACAGACCCCCAACTGCAGCACAGAACTGAGGGCCCCCCCCCAAGCAGCTCTGTCCGTTCCTCAAGTCAAAGAAGCAGCGAGCACCATGGGGCAATAAGTAGTAGTAGTAGTAATTATTATTATTATTATTATTATTATTATTATTATTATTATTATTATTATTATTTCTACCCTGCCCATCTGTCTGGGTTTCCCCAGCCACCCTGGGCTGCTCCCAACAGATTATTAAAAATAGAATCAAACATTAAGACCTTCCCTAAACAGGGCTGCCTTCATGTGTCATCTAAAAGTCAGATACTGTAGTTGTTTATTTCCCTGACATTTGATGGGAGGGCGTTCCGGGCGCCACCACCGAGAAGGCCCCTTCCCCACCCACCCCCCAAGTGCAAAGGGGAGGGCTGTGCAGAGCACCCACCAGTCAGCAGCAAGCTCTGGATTGCAGTTTCTCCCGGGAGTGGAGTGGCCAGACCAGCCCCTGGAGGGCAGCAGACCCCCTGCAAGGCACAGGCCCTTGAGGGTGGGGAGTGTCTTTTGGCCCCCACCTCCAGCTGCTCAAGGCTCTTCTGCCTGCCTGGGAGCCAAACCCAGCAGCCCTCTCCTCGCTCTGAAAGGCAGTGGACCAGGTGCAGGGCCAGGGGCTCTGGGGGGAGACAGTCACCCACCCATCCCTGGTCAACCCCGCGGCCAGGACAAGGCCACCCCCTCCCCCCCCAAGCGCCCCCCTTGGCCGTACCGCTGCTTGGCTGGCGGCTTCCCCGTCCTCTTCTCCTCCTCCTCCAGGCGCCGCCGGGCTTCCTCCAGCTGAGTCAGCGGGTTGGGGGCCGGGTTGGGGGGCATGGTGGGGTCCTGGATGAAGGGGTGGGAAGGCTGGACGACGTTGCGCAGCTGGGCGCTGACCCACGGGTGGACGGCCATGGGGCGCTCCACGGAGACTGGCCGGGGCAACTCATGCGGCAGCTGCTTCTTGGCCCCGGAAGAGCTGCGGGGGGAGAGAGAAAGCAGGAGGGGTTTGGGGATAGTCTAACTGGTGCAGCTGTTGTAGAAGGGAGTGGAATTAGAGAAACCAATTGGAAGAAAAACCTGTCAAAGGTCTGGCCGGTTCTCTCCCTCTCCTATTCCCCCCCCCCCCCGCAAGAAACCCCCCCCCCGACAGATCAGTGCAGAGCAGCAGATAAGAGGCCTCTGCCTCCTGCCCCTTCCCTGAATAACTGCACCCTCTGAATGGAGCAGGAGGGAGCTCCATGGGAAAGTTGGGGGGGGCATCTTCTTCTGAAGGCCTGGAGGGGGGAAGATGGGGCAGCCAAACATGCAGAGAGAGAAGCTGCAAGGGGCTACGGCCATGGTTCCCGACGTGGGGCACACGCCCCACAGGGGGGCAATTTGAGAATGAGTTATTAACAGTGAATGGCCCTTTAGGCTTCCTCCACATGAATAGTTCACTTTTTGAATAATAAAAATTATATGTCACCGGGGGGGGGGGGTCAGGATTTTAGAGATGCTTAGGTGGGGCAACCCCAGGGCTAAGGGGAAGCCCCAAGAATAGAAGCAGCACCAGCCGATCTCCGAGGAAGGAACGTAAGGAGCTGCCTCATACAGAGTCACTCTTGGTCCATCTAGCTCAGTATTGCCCACACTGACTGGCAGCAGCGGCTCTCTGGGATTCAGGCAGTCTCTGCCAGCCCCACCTGGAGACACCAGCAGAGATGGAGCCAGGGACCTTCTGCCGGCCCGGAAGGGGCTCTGCAAGGGGGGTGCTCTGGCTCATGGCATGAGGGATGCCCCCTGCCAGTTGCTCCCAAGGCTGCCAACGGGGAGCAATGAGAGGATCAGGACCATGCTGGTGCTGAAGGAGGCAAGCCCCCTTGGGCTCCCCGCTCCCCCTGCCCCTCTCACCCGTGGCCTGTCTTCTTGTGCCTGCTGATCTCCTTCTCGCCTTCGATGATCCACTGCATGATCTTATGGTTCTTCTCCACGTCCTCCGACGAGCCCGGAGCATCGTAGCCGCTGCCGTCGCTCTTCCCCAAATCGGCTTTCTTGACGCTCCTCTTGGAGAGCAGGCCGGCTTTCCCGCTGCGAGGAAGGAGGAGGCGGCAGCGGCCTCAGTCATGAGTTGCCCCCAAGAGTGGGATGGGGGGGGGGGAGAAGCAGAGGCAGCAGAGACCCAGGGGGTCGGGACCCCAACCCTGCGCTGTGCTGGGACCCCCTCGCTCACTGCCCCACAGACACGGGACCTCTTCCAGTGCCACCCTCTAGCCCGCCACTGGCTTGCACCAGAAATCCTCCTCACCAGGAAGCTCCGTGGAGTCCCCCCCCCCAGCATTTCTGCCTGGCCCACAGAGGCCGACCCCCGTCCCAGAGGGCCCCCTCCGATGCCACTCACCCATAAGCGGAGGGCTCTGGAGGGCCCAGGCTCTCCCCGTAGGCCCGCGACTTGGCGGCGTAGCTGTGCGCGTCCACGTTCCAGGCGAAGGGTCCTGGCGCGCCCTGGCCGGCCTCCGCCTCGGGCGGCTCCTTGGGCTTGAGCGCCCCGTGGTGGTGGACCAGGTGGTGGTGGTAGACGTGCTTGTGGTGGTGGAGGCCGGCCGCGTCCGCCTTGAGGGCTGCCTTGGCGCCGTGCTTGCCGTGCCCCAGGGGCACCGTCCCCAGGAAGCTGTGCAGCTTGCCGGCCAGGCCGCCCTCGGGGGAGCGGGGCTTGGGTGAGTGGCGCCCGGGGCCCGGGGACTGGCACCCCGGCGTCTTCATGACCCTCTGCACGTGCTCGTCCAGGATGCTCTCGGGGTTCTCCTCGTGGGCGTCCCGGAGCTGCATCTCGGCAAAGCGGGGGGCGAAGTGGGGCAGGGCCTGGGGCAGGGGGAGCTTGTGGCCCGCCACGGGGGCCCCCAAGGAGACGTCGGCTTCCTCGCCTTCCTCCTCCTGCTGGGAAACGCAAGGCGGGTCAAGGGAGGGTGGGGGGAGGCAGATCTCAGGGGAGAATAAGTGAGGGGGCTGGAGGGGGGGCAAGATGTCAGGGGCTGGCTGGACAAAGAGGAGTGATGGGAGACACCAGCTGGGGAACCCCCAGGGGAACCCCCAGAGGAGGATGGCTCAGAGCCAGGGGGTTGGTGGTGGGACACCGGGGAGACGTCAGAGGGAGAAGATGGGGAGGAGGAGGAGGTGCTGGATGCTGAAGGGGCAACAGGGTTTAGGGAGCAGGAAGAGCCGGTGACAGGGAGCAGTTCAGACTTGGAGGTGGAAGCAAAGGAGGAAGGTCAAGGGAGCCTCCCTCTCTGTCTGTGACAAGCCCCGCTCCCCCCGGTCTCTGAGAGCGCGCAGAGTGATGAGAGGGCAGAACAGAGGTGCACAGACACCGGCTGAGACTGCTTGGGAAACATCCAGGTGAGGCTGGGGCAGGGATCTCCCCCCAGGCCGCAGCTGACCCCGCCGCCCCTACTGACCGCTCGGACACGCTTCAGGCGCTCCTCCAGCTTGGCCTCCGCCTCCCGGTCCCTGAGGACTTCCTCCAGGCGGTTGATCAGCTCGGCAGCAAATTTCTGTGGTTCAACGTGGATATCCTTTGGCATTCGGTAAGTACGCTGTGGGAACGACACGCAGCCCCGGTTGGCAAAGGGACCGGCCACACCCAGCCAGAGCCCACCCTCGCTTGCCCACCAGCCCTCCCACTCCCAGGGGCTGGTCTTGCTGGGCTCTCCCTCTGCCCTCTGGCGTGACTCACGGGAATGTGAGGTAGTGACACACGTCCATTTGCTTTGGCACTTTCCTGCATCTCTCGGCGATGCTGCTTCCGGAGTCGGTACGGCGGGATCCCGTCTCTGGCAAGAGGAAACAGCGACAGTTTGCGAAGGGAAGGCAAGGCAAGCTCCAGGTGGAAAGGGGTGCAGGGGACACAGCGCAGATGGCAGGCGGCCGCCCTCTCAGCACAGGCCAGGTGCCATGGGGGGAGGCAGCAGCCAAGGAACCCCCAGGGGAAGGAGGCTCAGGGCCAGAGGACTGGTGGCTGGGCGACCGGGAGTGGTCAGGGGGAGAAGAGGGAGCAGACTGCTGGCAGGTGTCAGAAGCTGAAGAGGCAACAGGGTTTAGTGAGCGGGAAGAGAGCAGTTCGGACTCTGAGGCTGCGGAAGGAGACAGGGAGACTCCCCTCTCTGCAGGTCTCCCAGAATATGCAGAGAAATTACAAGAAGGCAACTTAGGCTTGGGCCACTGGGGAAGGAGCCTTAGAGAATGAAGGGAACTCCTTGCAACTGCTTCAATGGGGGCAGGACTTCCTGGAAAGAGTTCCTGAGACCACTAGGCCTGGGTAGTGGTTTGTTTCTTTGAAGAAAGAGGTAACTTCACTGGCCTTGGGTGATTTATGGTGTTATTGCTGACCTGAGTGGGATTTTTTCAGGGGGTACTCAAAAAGTGTAGCACATACCATAACAGCTTCATGGTGAGTAAGGTAAAGGTAAAGGGACCCCTGACCATTAGGTCCAGTCGCAGACGACTCTGGGGCTGTGGCTCTCATCTCGCTTTATTGGCCGAGGGAGCCGGAGTACAGCTTCCAGGTCATGTGGCCAGCATGACAAAGCCGCTTCTGGCGAACCAGAGCAGCGCACGGAAACGCCGTTTACCTTCCCGCTGCAGTGGTACCTATTTATCTACTTGCACTTTGAAGTGCTTTCGAACCGCTAGGTTGGCAGGAGCAGGGACCAAGCAACGAGAGCTCACCCCATCGTGGGGATTCGAACCGCCAACCTTCTGATTGGCAAGCCCAAGAGGCTCTGTGGTTTAGACCACAGCGCCACCCACGTCATGGCGAGTACTGGCACCTATTTTTCTAGAAAAGAATCCCTGCCTACGCCTGACACCGGGTGCTGCTGCCTTTCCCCGCAGAGGCTGATTCCGGAAGCCCTCCCTGGATGCCAGGCCCACACCTTGAAGCAGGGTAGCAGGGTCCACAGGGAAGGGTGTGAGGGCCACATTGCAAGGCATCTCACAAGAAGGGATCTTGCCCCCACCCCAAGTCCTGCCAGCACCCTCCTCTAACGCAGGCTGGCGGCCACCATTGCATGCCCACAGCGGCCTCCACGGTCAACTGCTCAGACGTCTCCCCACCTCTCACTTCCATTGCAGGTGCCCACCTGCCCAGGACAACCTGTAGATGGCTAAATACCCCCCCCCTTAGGCTGGCCAATGTGTCCTCTGTGGCAGGCATGCCAGGAGTAGGGTGCCTCAGGCGCGGGGCTGTAATTGCTGCAAAGATTCAGTATTTATTAGGTGTTGTTTTTAGAAATAGGCAGCCTGTGGGGATCACAACCCCCCTTCGACCAGCATCTCTGCAATGGGGAAGGGGCTTCATCCCCCACTGCAGCTCCAACAGCAGTTTCCTGACCTTCGGCACAGAAAAATACCCTTGTAAACCCAACATTTGTTCTTCATTAGAGCCTTCCCTGGGCTGCTGCTGGCTCTCATTACAGCTTGCGTGGATTTACTCAGGTTAAATAAATCCAGAGTTTCAAAAATGAATTCCTGCAGAAAGGGAAGGTTGAGCCCTGCAGAGACCCTTGCGATGCTGCAAGGATGTTGGCCATGTCTCTGCCACTACCCACAAGCAGGTGCACGCTTTCCAAACGTCACACCCGGCCCCCACTCCAAAGGCGGCCTGGCAAGGAGAGCCTTCAGCCAGAGTGCAACGTGAAACTTCTCCTAGAAGCCAAGGGAGGCGATGGGAGGCCGGCTATGAGGACAAGACTCCCCTCAGCCACTTGCTGGGAGTCAGGCCCACCTGCCTGCAGCAATGGGAAGGAAGGGCAAGGCAAGCTGCCATTTTACCAATATTGTTTTACAGATTATAACTGCTTTACCGATGACTCATTAATCATATAACATGGCTTATGCTATAACTGTGATGCGCAGCTTATTTTTTAGCTGCTGGTTTGTTAACTGTAATTGCTTTACTGGCTATTTGTTAATTATTACATATATTATATGTAATCAATCATATTCTATTTCAGGCTGTTCTTGTGGTGCTCTGTTCTGCTGTTGCTGTTTATTGTTTGTAAGCCACTTTGGGATTCGTTTGAATGGAAGGCAGTGTAGAAAGACAGTAAACCGAATCGAAACAAGGCAGCGAGAAGCAGGCTCCCCCTGGCTCCCTGCGCCCTCCAGATGTTGCTGGCCTTTGACTCCCCCCTTCCTCCTCCTCCCTGGCTCCCATGGGGCCAAGCTGGCTGCTGGGGCTGCTGGGATTTGGAGTCCAGCAGCGCCTGGAGAGGCCTCCTGTGCAGGCCACGCCCCCTCTGCTCCCTGCTCCACCCCCTTGTCCTGGCAGCCCAGTCCCAGGTGGCTCTCTCTGGGCGGGGGGGGGGGGAGCAGGTACTCACACGCTGCTGTCTGTCAGTGACATGGTGTCGGCGTCACTGGACATGCTGTGCTGCTCGCTGTCGTTGGCGCTGGTGGCGGGTGCCAAGGCGTAGCCCGTGTTGACGTAGTAAGGGTTGACTGGCTCTCTCCAAGGCCCATGCCTGCAAAGGAGCAGAAAGAGACAAGGGGGTCCCGGTCACCCTCCAGACTCCAGTCCCTCGAGGACCCCCCCCCAATCCAGCATTCGAAATTCCCCAGGCACCAAGTGCATTTCGTGACTAGTGCGGGTGCCAATTGCGACCACACGGAGATCTCTGTGTGGTGTAGTGGTTAAGAGCAGTGGACTCGTAATCTGGGGAACCGGGTTCGCGTCTCCGCTCCTCCCCATGCAGCTGCTGGGTGACCTTGGGCTAGCCCCACTTCTTTGAAGTCTCTCAGCCCCACTCACCTCACAGAGGGTTTGTTGTGGGGGAGGAAGGGAAAGGAGAATGTGAGCCGCTTGGAGACTCCTTTGGGTAGTGATAAAGTGGGAGATCAAATCCAAACGCTGCTTCTTCTCTGGGCGCCAGGTTGGTGACAGACGTGCCCACCCGGCTGGCCCCTCCAGCTTTCTTAAGCAGGTCAGCAGAAGAGCTTATTCCTTACATTTGTCTCCCACCTTTTCCTCCAAGGAGTCCATGGTTCATGCCCCTCCTTAGTTGATCCCTACAACGACCCTGTGAAGTAGGCTCACCCAGTGAGCTTCCTGATGGACTTGGGGTTGGAACCCTGGTCTCCCAGGTCTTCATCTGACACTCTCACCACTACACCCCACAGCCTTCCTAAAGTACTTCTGCTATGGGGCTGCTCTATATATTAAGTAGGTAAATAAATAGCGGGGGAAACAACATGTCCCTTAGAGAAGGATCGGAAATATTTTCCTGGAAGCCTGAATTTGATTTATTCTGGGTGGTTTTATTTCAGGTTTTAATGTGTTGCAAACCACTTTGAGATCTTTTTTCTTTAAAATATAAAGCGATAGAGACATGAACGATGGTGATCATGGCAATGAAGAATAATCCCCACTGAGGGGAAATGGCGCCTCTGACATTCGGTTGTGGCAACCATAATAATCAAAGTTTAAGGTGCCATTTGGCAATTAGCTTATATATCTGAGCCACCACAGAAACATGGAACCAACGTGAGTGGAATACAGCACTTACAGGACGCTTAACTCGCCACCAGAGGGTGATAAGAAGAATAACAAAGAAAAGTGGGCTTGACTCTATATCCTTGATGAACAACAGCACAGCCATCTCCCTTCCATCTCAGTTACAGCAGCCACTATGGAGAAATCATCTGAAGGCTTTAGACTGACGTGTGCCCTGAGGATGGCAGCTTAATCTCTAATGTAAAAGATTTTCCAAGTCCATACAACTGTATACATGACTTAACACCTGTACATGTATTTTGTCCTGGAAAGCGACACTTCATGCTTGGTAACTGTTTCGAAAGTCCCAATAAAGTTTGTAATGAAAAATGAAAAATAATGGAACGTTTTGCCTTTGGCACCTTCCGGGTCCCACCAATGGGGGCTGCAAAGGGGGCAGAAGCAGCTTGGAAGCTCCTGCAGAGAAGCAGCCTCACAACTAGGAAGTGCCAAAGGCTTCTGATCATATGTACAAAAGCCCCCCAGCACAAACCTCCACCGTTTCCCAAACTAGATGGCACTGAGTGACCAGCAGAGGGAGAACACCAGCCCCACAAGGCACAACCACGTTGCACTGGGTCATGGAGTAAGGCATGGGAAGCCAAAACTGGGCTCCCCAAGAAGGCAGCCAAGGCACGGAAGGGGCTGGGCTCAGGGGCAGAGCTCAGGCTGGCTGGCAGAAAGCCCCGATTCATTCCCTGACAGCTGTGGAGGAAAGCGCTGGGGAAAACCCTTGGAAAGCCGTGGCCAACCAGAGAGGACCCAAGGCTGCTTCGCATGCACCTCTGGAGAGGGTCTTCCATCTGCCCAAAGACTTCCTGGGCAGAAGTCTCCCAAAGAGAACAAAGGAGCAAGGATCCCGTATCGCCCACCCTCAGGGCTGGGCTCTTGCAGGTGCTATAAATGGGTAAAGGTAAAGGACCCCTGGACCGTTAAGTCCAGTCAAAAGCGACTCTGGGGTTGCGGCGCTCATCTCACTTTCAGGCCAAGGGAGCCAGCGTTTGTCCACAGACAGCTTTCCGGGTCACATGGCCAGCAGGACTAAACTGCTTCTGGCGCAACAGGATACCGTGATGGAAGCCAGAGCGCACGGAAACGTCGTTTACCTTCTCGCTGCAGCAGTACCTATTTATCTACTTGCACTGGTGTGCTTTCAAACTGCTAGGTTGGCAGGAGCTGGGACAGAACAACGGGAGCTCACCCTGTTGCGGGGACTTGAACCGCCGACCTTCCAATCGGAAAGCCCAAGAGGCTCAGTGGTTTAGACCACAGCGCCACCCGCATCCCTGCTATAAATGAAAGTGGGAAGGAGACCTGGGGTTTTTCACTTGAGGCTGGAGTTTAAAAAATCCATCCCCGTGGACGTGGAATGCCCAAAGGGAGACCCAGCTAGCCATGATCAGGGACAGCACAGTTTAAAACACCACATAAGGCTGATTAATATTCTACAGACTTTTAAATATGCTTGGGGGGTTATTGTGCTTTCTTTGTTTTGTTTTAACTATTTACTTGTGCTTTTACCTTGCATTTTTACCCTGTGACTCACCCCCTGAGATCTTGTGAGAAAGGGCTAATACATAACAATAATGTGATCAAGGGATTCTGGAAGAAGCACCTGCGTCCTTCACCCTCCCTGGGGTGTGGATCTGGCTCGGGAGATCAGGCTGCTCCATGTTCAGGGCCCTGGGAGGTGGCAGCCCAAGTCTTCCTCTCCCAAAAGGCACCGGCGTCCCTGCCTTGCTGGCTGTGCAAGAAGCAGCCCCTGAGCTTCCGCAGGTGACCCTTCCCAGAAAGGCCCAAGCTCTCTCCGCATCCAGCAGGCCCAGCTCAGGGCAGGCAGCCATGAACGTTTCCCTTTATTAACAGAAATTCCAGGGAACTTTTCATCTGGAATGCATTACTATGAGCAGAAGGAAGGAATGAAAGAAACGCCACCGTCCGCACACAGACGGGGGCAAACTGTTCCAGATCCCTTTCTGCCCTGTTTACAAGAGCGGCTTCGGCTAGGGAAGTTGGGGCAGAAAGCAGGCCTCCTGTTTCGGGAACTCCAGCCATTGTTCCCGCGGGGCGCAGGCAGCCTCCAAGGAGCAGGACCCAGGTCCCAGCAGGGGCAAAAGCTAAGGGCCACGCGAGCCGTTGCCACCTTCACGTGGCTCAGGACACCCAGCTGGGCCAAGAGCAGCCCTCAGTGGTCAAAGCAAGAGGGGCAGCAGGATGGGAGGAGAGGAGGGGACTCCACCAGAACATGCCAGCAGGAGGCCTGAGCTGAGGGATTGGTAGAAATGCTCCGCACTGGTGATGGAAGGGAAAGGTGGAGCCAGCCAAGCTGCTGCCTGAGATGCCGGAAGAAGGAGCCTCAGGTGAGGGGAAGGGAAGGAGAGTCAGGGCCTGGGAGTGAGGAGCAGGAGGACTGGCCGGAGGTGGCAGGGGGCTGGAAGGAAACAAGGCATGGAGAGGAGGCAGAGCAGCCAGAGAAGCAGAGGCCTCCTCTAGCAGGCAGTTCTGGCTGTGTGATGCAGGATCTCGTGGGTGGGCAGACCCAAGGGGGAGTGGAGGGGTCAGGCCATGGTCATGTTCCCCTCCTGGGAAGAAGACCAAAGGAAGGAGACAGACCCATGTCCCCAGGCAGTGAATTTCCGTATTAAAAGCCCAGAGGAGGGGTCTGAGGGTGTCCGTCCACAGGGCAGGCCACGGATGAGGTGGGCTCAGGGGCCCAGTCTGCATCCAGAAGCATACCAGCCTGGCTTCACCTCCTAGTGGCACAGGCCGGCCTTGAGGCTGAGCAAGTTGGGGGCTTTCAGCTCTGGCGGCTGAAACGTCTCTCTTTGCAGAGCTCAGAAGGAATCTCAACAATTTAAACAACAAGAGCCTCCCCCACCCCCTCCCAGGCCGCCAGATTCGGAGCCACATTTTCCATTTCAGCCAAATCCCATCTGCAAAGCTTCTGGGTTGTTGTTTTTTTTAAACACCTGTGCTACTTCGGATGCGGTGCAAGAGGGGCAAAATGTTCCCCGAAAAGCGTTTTTACAGAGTCGCATCCATTCCTAACCCTTCCATTCTGCAATCTATTTTTACCCCAAACATTTGGTGCACAATTGAGGAGCAGCAGCAACAGGTGATGCCTGTAAGGCGGGACGTGTGTTCGGATCACACTCACCAATCCAATTAGCTGTCGAAAAGGGGATGGAGGCAGGGCCCTTCTGCAGAAATAAATCCCCCCAGCTAGCACAAGCCCGCCTGCTTGGAGCTCCCTTTATTTGTAGGAAGTGCCACAGGTGTCTATTGCATCCACATGCTTTATGGCAGCCCCAGGCATGGTCTGGAGCAGGCATCCCCAAACTTCGGCCCTCCAGATGTTTTGGACTACAATTCCCATCATCCCTGACCACTGGTCCTGTTAGCTAGGGATCATGGGAGTTGTAGGCCAAAACATCTGGGGATGCCTGGTCTGGAGGCACCTGGCACAGCTACCCTGCTGAAGGCGGGCAGGTCTGGGGGGAAGAGCCTCCTGGAAAGAACACAGGGGCTGCCTTGCGTTCCACGACTGCAGAAAGGCAGGCAGGACATCATGGTGGAAATGGTTAAAAATAAAACCGCAAAATCGGCAAGATATTTATGCAGAAATGGGAGTTCTTGTTCCAAGAGGCAGTCAATATTTTTTAAGGGATGCTATAATGCAGAGGACGTGTGGCAAATTGTGTTTTGATCCAGTCAAAAAGTCTACATACCTTTGACGGATTGTGCAAATGTATCGCTAGGAGGGCTCATTTGGGTGACTCTCTCCCTTGGAGAGAAAAACGGCCCCCCAAGTGCGCAGGCAAAACTGCCGAGACCCTTCCTGGGTCAAATACTCTCACATGGAATTGTGCTAGGAGGAGAACGTGCCATGACAAATACCTTCCTGAAGCTGAATGAGTTCTTCTCTCTTGGAAACACACCAAGGGGCAATCTGAAGTTGAACTCCAAACTAATCCAGGTGCATCAACTTCAAACATGAAACAGACACCCAACGAGACTGTGATTTGGGGGGAACTGGGATTAAAATGGCCTTGAAGCCTGCCACTTCCACTGCCAGTATTGGGGCCCAAAGAAGACGATCCCATTGATCCCTTAGGCAGGGCAGCAGCAACTTTTAAACCAGTGAACTACCGGTAAGAAAACCAGGTGGCTGTGGGCTCTGCTTAATTACAATAATAATAATTTTATTATTTATACCCCGCCCATCTGGCTGGGTTTCCCCAGCCACTCTGGGCGGCTCTGCTTGCCCTCTCTTGCTAGCTCTGGAAACTGGGGAGGAGGAGGAGGAGCAGAAGGAGAAGGTTTCTCTTCACATCGGCCCTGAAATAGGGTTTCCTTAGGAGTCTGAAAGCAGCCCCCAGGAAACAAGGACCACAGGTGTACTTTGCAAGGAAAACACACCACCACCTGCAGCCATGAACAAAAACATCCCCACCGGACCGGCGTTGCTAAAAGTGCCCCATCTCAGCATCAGCAGGTGCCCCATCAGTTCCCAAAGCTTCTCCCCCCTCCCTTGCCTCCCTCCCCCTCAGAGCATCCTTCAGATTGTGAGTCATTTCTGAGACCAGCATTGCAGACAAGGGCTTCACTGCCTCACGTGCAATTCAAGGGCTGGGCGCAAAAGGGACTTTTAAGGAATAGCCACCTGGAATGTTTTTCATGAAGGTGGTACTGACAGCCCCCCCCCCCCGGGTCACAATTCATCCAGAGGACCCTGTTCCTGGGACTGCTTCCCATCTCCAAACACACAGCCGGCCTTAAAACAAGGAATCCGGGAATCACGTTGCCAGAGGTAATCATGGGTGATAGTCAATTAAGTTTTACTCAAGTGCAGACCGGTTGAAATTAATGGACCTGTATGGATGGTGTTCATTCATTTCAATGGGTTTACTCTGAGTAAAACTTAGCAGACTACCACCCCACACATTTCATTCTGGTGTGACTCTGCCATAGGGACCAGCAAGGGAGGCAGAGAATCCGTCGTTTCCAATGTCGGGATGCTGTGTCAGCATCACAGGTGGACCAGGAAAGGATGCTCAGAGCGTCTCCCACTTTGTCCCTTTCCCCATATAATTCCCCCCTCTTTGCACACCTTCACAAGTCATAAACAAAGAACACACATACTCTGTCATTGTAGAACAAGAAAAAACCTCTATAGGCCTTGCTGTCTAGAGAAACAATAAACGGTTACCAAACTCAGCCAAAGTTTACTTCAAAGCTACCATCTTCCAACCCCCCATCCCCGACAACCAGTGTTAGAAACCAGCGTGCCATGCGCGCTTTGTGACTGGTGCGGGTCCAATTGTGCCCATGTGGAGATCTCTGGGTGCCAAGTTGGCAACTCCATCTGGCTGGCCTCTCCAGCTTTCTTAAGCAGAGAAGCAGATGAGTTTGTTTCTTGCCTTTCTATCCCACCTTTTTCTTTCTCCAAGGGGTCCATGGTTTACCCCCCCCCCTTTTCAGTTTGATCCCTCCAATGACCCTGTGGGGTAGGCCAAGACTGGGCCTGACTCAAGCTCATTCAGCGAGCTTCATGACAGAGTGGGGATTTGAACCCTGATCTGCCAGGTCCTAGTCCAGCACTCTCACCACTACACCACACTGCCTTCCTAGAGTCCTTCTGCTACGGGCAGCTATATAAATTAAGTAGGTAAATAAATATGGGGAAAGCAAAATGTCACATAGAGAAGGATCTGAAATGTCATTGAAGCTTGAATTTCTTTTATCCTGGGTTGTTTAATTTAAAACATCGTAAACATTTTGAGATTTTTTTTCTTTAAAATATAAAGCGGTATAGTTAATCATCATCATCATCATCATCATCCCCGACTTGGGGGAGGGGAGGAATGGCACCTAAACATTCCGTTGTGGCGACCATAACTGAGGTTTAAGGTGCCTTTTGGTGATTTGCTTATACATCGGAGTTTCTAACACAGCCTGGACTGCTGCAGCTCACCTGGATGTTAGCACCAGCCTTTAAATACAACTGTGCAGACTTCCAGCAACTCACCTGCCCACGAGAGCCACAGCATAAGTCTCTGGGTCTGACCTCTGTAGTGTCAAATGGTGGACTTGCTTAAGCTTCTTGCTGGCCTACAAAGTTTCCCATCTCTTATCTAGGAGGGGAAAGTTCCGGAACCTTTTGTATCCGGAAGACCTCCAAGGCCAGCGATGGTCACCTGGAGTTCAGGTGGAGGAATGCCATAGCGATACAGAGGAACAAGTCATAAACCTCCCTCTCTCTCTCTCTCTCTCTGAAAGGGTCTCTTAAGAGTTCCAAAACTTTGCCCCCAGGAAAATGTTCTCCCAGAAGCACTGGGTGGTTCAGACTCCACAAGGAAGGCCCAGTAGCTGGGATCATTTTCCAGCCTCCTGATTAAACTAGCAAGAGATCAGAGGAGCGCCTCCTTCTCTTGCGGTTTCGCAGGCAACATTCCTGTCTCAAAACCCAGATGAAAACAGTACTCAAAACGGAAGGCTCCCAGCATCTGCAACAAGGGGCGGAATTTGCTTGGGGGAGGATGAGATCCAGCTGTTGCTAAGATAGTAAATGCAATAGGTGGGGGGGGGTGGAAGGGCTTATCTCCAGAGCCTAGCACGAGGGAGGGGGCCCTGCAAAAGCACTTCCTGGAGCTCCCCTGCTGTTTCTAGAACCTGTTTATGCTGGGGTTGGGTGGGGGCAAAGAGAAACAATCATAAAATAAAATGCAATTTGAGCCTGGAAGTAGATCATGGAATATCTGGATTGAGTGATTTTTTAAAAAAATCTTACTAGTTTATGTGCTATGTTCTTCTGTTAAGTTTCGAGCTTATTCTAGGTTATAACAAAGTCCTTGGGATGGGGTGGAATAGACAGTGTGAGACTCAGAGGCCAATTCTGGAGAAATTCCCAGCAATGCATCTATTGATTACTTCCCCGAAATTGTTGTGAGAGCAGTTAGGCAGGACAGCAAAACTGCCAGGAGCTTCAGGCAGGGGCCGCAGCCAAGCGGCACAGCACCTGTTCTGCACGCAGATCCAGGATCGGGCCCCAGCACCTGCACCCTGCAGCACTGCAGACGGCAGGGCTGGGGATGAGCTTTGCTGGGCCTGTAACCCCTTTCAGCTCTTCCCCAGCCACCAGGGCGCACCTCCACATGCTGTCCTGCTACCCGGCGGAAGCCACGAGCGCCACGTGGTGGGGCAAGCGAGTGTGGCTGACGCGAAGACAACCTGCAGCTCTCACCTGAACTCTCTCCCCTCGCTGAACCTCCTGGACGATGTGGCTCGCTGCGTGGCCGTCTCCAGGAGGAGCTTCTGGGTGAGCCGGCTGGAGGGAGCAGACTCCCGGCCAGCCATCTCCTCCTCCACCTCTTTGTCGCACTTCCATTCCTCGTCCTCGTTAAGGGTAGGCAAATAGCCGGGGAGACACTTCCCTGTCCCCGACCCTGAGCTCTGGTCACTGTACACCTTGGGACTCTCCCCACCCGTCCTTGTATACTCCAAATAAATATCCGACTTAAGGAAGAGGGGGTACGTGTTCTCCTCGATCATGGACTGGATCTCCGTCTGGGCCTGGTCGAACATGGCCGGGTCGATCAGCTGCTTCATCACGCAATCTTTTATAAAGCTCTTCGTGGCCGGCTTGATCTGCCGCGACACAATCCCGTTATTGTCCAGAATGTACTTTTTGTAAATGGCCTTGGCCAGCTTGAGCCTCTTCTCCTCGTTGGAGTCACACGGCTCCAGCTTCCGGAAGCCGCTGCAAGCAAACCAGAAGTCCAGCAAGTCCGCGCAGTCCTCTTGCTTCAGGAAGGTCCGGAAGAGGTTTATCCCATCTTGGTCGTCCAGCAGAGAGTGCAGAGACTCTGCCCATCTCAGGTAGGGAGGGGTGGGAGAAGCGCTCCCCTCCGGCTCGTAGCCCAGGTCCAGGTCGGGGCGCCTTGGAGTGGCCGTGGAAGTCTCGGTTTTGATGGCATCGCACTTCCCGGAGTAGAACCCGTGGCCGCTTAGCCGCAGGTCCGTGGAAACGAGTTCCCCTTCCTCTCCTGGCACTGGGGGCCTTGGGGCATCCTCGGTGAAGCTCCCCCCAAGGTCCAGAGGGAAACCTTGGCCCTGCACACTCATCTTGACGGCATCCGCGGGCGCAGCAGCAGCAGAACAGCAGCCCACGCCTCAGCGGCCCAGCAGCCCCTGCCCCAGGGGGAAGACACACGGCCGGCTGCAAGGTTGGAGAAGGACGGTTAGAAAGCAGGGCAACGCTCGCAGGCTCACCCTTCCCAAGGCCCTGCAGCCCGCTCTAAGGGAAATAAGGGCAAAGCGGGAAGAAGCTGAGCATCTTCTCCCCCAAATTAAGAGCCCAGGGCTCCGAACGAGCCACGTAAAGGGCCTGAATGCATCACACGCTCCTTTCCCCATCCTCAGACGGGCGATGGCCCCCTTGAACCCTAAGACCTTCCTGTCAATTCACACACTGCAAAGGTAACATGACAAATTTCCCTTTCTGGTCCTGATCCTGGAAAGGCCCAAAGGGGGGAAATCAACACTGGTTGTAGCTTTGTTTTGACAGCACACCGGGATGCAAAACGATGCAGCGGGGACTTTTATGATTTGCGCAAAGTATCAGGGAGGGCTCTTAAGAGGGGAATGGGCAACCCACCAGCAGGAAGAGCTCTCTCTTTAGTACAGTAGAGTCGTTTTATATTCTCTTGTATCACAGAAAGCCCTTCTCTGAGCCTGAGGAAGCCCAGCCACTCCACTCCTCCGGCTCTGCGGGGCTGAGTGGCTGCCCGTCCCCCCATTCCCAGCTGCCCTGGAAAAGCCAGCCCCCGGCCGGTGGCCCCCACAAGGGGGGCCGGGGCAGCTCCGTCGGGAGGGCATGAGGGGTGCAGCAGACTCCTGCCTCGCAGGGGGTGGGCTGGATGACCCGGGGGGTCCCTCCGGAGGGAGCTCTCAGCGACCCCTTCGTGGGGACGCGGCCCGCCGAGAGGGGAGGCCGGTGACCGAAGAAAGGGGTCCGACGGGGCACTTCCTGGGGGGGGACCCTCCTCCCTCCGCGCCCCTTCGGAACCCGCCGCCCGGCCCGACACGCGACGGGCACGTGTGAAGGAGGCCGCCCGGCCCCGCGAGTGGCGGGAGGGGGCGGGCGAGGGCCGGAGGCGCAGGCCCGACCCACTCCGTCGGTCTCCCTCACCGGGACAAGGAGGCGAGCGACGGCCGCGGCCCCGGACGGGAAGCCGCCGCGCAAGGCCGCCGGGACCGGGACTCCGCCGCCGCCGCCGCCATCATCCGCGCCGCCGCCGCCGCCCCGGCCGAGGGCTCCCGCTGCGCCGCCGCCGCCGCCGCTGCTCCCGGTGGTGGTGGTGGGCCTCCTCCTGGGCCTCCTCTCTCTCCGGCCTCCCTCGCGCTCCCTTCCGCCGCCGCCGCCGGAGACGGACGAGGCTCGCCAGCGCCCCCACAGGACGCTCCGGGGAACCGGAGGCCGAGGGAGGGAAGGGGCTGCGCGCGCACGCGGGCCGCGGGGGAGGTCGCCTAGCAACGCGAGGGGAGGGCAAGGCCCGGCAAGGCCCGCTAGGCGGCGCTGCTGCCTGCCGGGGGGAGGACCTGGGCGGGGGGGAGAGCGGACCGGAAGCGCGGGGGGACCGGAAGCGCGGAAGGCTTTGGCCGAGGCACCGGCAACGCACGGGGTCGGGCTAGATGACCCCTGGGGACCCCTCCGGGCTCCATTAAATAAATGATCCTAAAGAATGAGGCCTTGGGACCATTAATATTCCACAGCTTTTTAAATACGTTTTTTTTTGGGGGGGTTACTGTTTTGTTGCTTCTGTCGGGGTTATTTGTGCATCTTTGATCTAGGTTTTTTTTTTTGAAATCTCGCGAAACACCCTGAGATATTTTTTGACGAAGGGCGGTATAAATCAAATAAATAGAAGGCAGCAGCCAAGCGCAGGGAGGCTGGAGGCAGCCGCTTCTGCTTTTTTCTTTTCTTTTCACAGTCTGACTTTTTTTTAATTTTATTTTAAACAACTTTTTTGGTTTTATTTATTAAACAAACCATCTCGACCATCTTTTTTTAAAAAAACTCAATGCTTCCTATTTCAAACTCGGGGGAGCAAGTAGGAGAGGAGACAGGCACCCAGTCTCACCTCCCCCCGCCCCCATAAATAGAAGAGGGAAGGAGACCCCGCCACACATTCATATTTATATATATTTACACTCCAAACCTCAGAGCTGCTCCCCCCCCCTCAGATCAAAGGGCAACAGAGCCCCTACCAGAAAAATAAATGGAGGTGAAATCAAAGGAAATAAGCAACTCCTTTTCTGTTTGTAGGGGGGGGGTCACACTGGAATTTGCCTGTTAAGACACTTTGTGGGTGTTAAACGTCAGCAGAGTTCAAAACTCTGGTGAGCTGAAGCTCACGCCAAGGAAGAAGCCACCCCCATCCACACTGCGGCTTGGAGGCCCCTGTGGCCAGGCTGACACACACACGCCTTCATCATGGAAGGGACCCCCAAGGGTCATCTAGCCCAACTAAATCGGCTTCCGCAAGCTTGTCCAGCTAATACAGGGAGCGCCTGAACACTCTCCCCCTTCGGGTTTTCTGGGCCTGTGTCACACAAGTGAAGCGCCCTGAGACCTCCAGGTATAGGGCAGTATATAAATTCAATAAGTAAATAAAGCGAGATCTCGGACTCTGCTCCGTCCTCCCACTGATCCAATGCAAGGATGGAAGACCACCTTGCAGGAGAAGTCAGCTGTGGGAACCTTTCATTTCTGGCTTTCCCTTGCCGTCAACTTTTTATGATTTTGCTGTCAGGTTTAAAATTGTTGTAAACCGCTATGGTATATTTCTATGATACAGCAGTACATTACTTACACACACACACACACACACACACACACACACACAGAGCCACATTCTACACATGATTACAGGCCAGCACAAAAAGTAGGAGTGTAAATTTGCTACCCTGTTTCTCATAAAATTAGCCGTAGCCATAAAATAAGCCGTAGCAGGATTTCTACACATTTGTGAAATATAAGCCATACCCCGAAAATAAGCCATACCCTGAAAATAAGACATAGTGACGCGGCGCCTCTCCCTTAAGACGGCCTGGATAGGTGTGGCTATGCAGCGTACTGGCGTGGAGCGGTTAAAATAAGACATCCCCCGAAAATAAGCCATATTGTGTGTTTTTTTTTAGAGGGAAAAAATATACGACAGTGTCTTATTTTAGGAGAAACACGGGTAGTACAGTTCTGCTGTACTAGCACAATTCTCTGCCTGAGAATCCACCAGCTGCGGGACTGTAAAGGTAAAGGGACCCCTGACCATTAGGTCCAGTCGTTGACCGACTCTGGGGTTGCGGCGCTCATCTTGCTTTACTGGCCGAGGGAGCCGGCGTACAGCTTCCAGGTCATGTGGCCAGCAGGACTAAGCCACTTCTGGCGAACCAGAGCAGCGCACGGAAACGCCGTTTACCTTCCCGCTGGAGCGGTACCTATTTATCTACTTGCACTTTGACCCAGCAAAAGCCCCACTTTCCTATGAAAATGGCACACAGGCCATGGCTATATATTGATCCATTTATTTACTGCACTTCCCACCTTTTTCTCCAAGGAGCTCAAGGTTGCATGCATGGTGCTCTTCCTGTTTCATCCTCACAACAACCCTGTGAGGTAAGCTGGGCTGAGAGGCAGGCACTGGCCCCCAAGGTCACCCACTGCGCCCAGTGGCTGGTACTGCGTGCCCTTGAGTACCCCCTGGGGGAAAGCACTGGGGGGGGGGATCTGAACCCGGGTCTCCCAGGTCCACTGCCTCTCGGGTGATGGTAGATGCCTGCTGGCAGGAGGCAGCACCCAGCCCATCTGAAGTGGGTGGGGGGCACCTGCACCCCTCAAGTCCAGCGGGAGGCACTGCCTGCTTCCTCCGAGATCTAAAAACTGTGCTGTTAACACAGACCATCAGAATGTGAACATTTTCTGTACAGTGGTACCTTGGTACTCAAACGGCTCGGCTCCCAAACAAATTGGCTTCCAAACGCCGCAAACCTGTAAGTAAGTGTTACGGTTTGCAAATGTTTTTCGGAAGCCAAACGTCTAACATGGCTTCCGCTAAAGTTTAGGAAGCTCCTGCAGTCAATCGGAAGCCGCGCCTCGGTTTTCGAACCGTTTCAGGAGTCGAACGGACTCCCGGAACGGATTAAGTTTGAGAACCAAGGTGCCACTGTACCAATCCGTTCCTTGAAATGCTAGTGATGTTTTTGCTGATTTTATTGCGTTGACCAGGTCACATTCATCATGAAAGTGCAGCTTACAAATATTTAAACCAAGATTGCTATTACCTGAAGAGCAGCTGTCCTCCTGCATACCTGCAGTGAAGGGGGGGGGCTGCCTCTGAAAACAGTCGTCTTCTTCAGCCGGGGCAGAGGACCCCATGACCCCAACCCAGCACGGGCTGCAGGTTCTTTTGTGGGCTCCATTCCAGGTGAGTTTCGCCCACAGAGAAAATCCTAAATGATGTGTGGCCTCACTCTCTCCAGTTGCCCACGCAGACATCAGGGTCTACTGCAGAGGCCCTCCAATGTCCCATTTGTCCCAAGGTGCCAAGAGGGGCAAGACGGGGGGGGGGGGGGAGGAACCAACAGTGATGCCACGGCAGCCAGACACACTCCTCTTCGCCAAGGACATTTAAAAGCATTTTTAAGGGATGTCCCTTCCACCCAGCAGCTTCAACAGATCCCCCTTTGCTGGGATGCTGCAGCACACAGCAGAGACAGACGGAGAGCTCACAGAGACCGTGCGCTCTAGCAGTGTGCTGGACCAGGACCTGGGAGACCAGGGTTCGAATTCCCCACCCAGCTATCAAAGCACAGTGGGTGACTTCGGCCTGGTCACTGCCTCCCTCTGCCTGACTTACCGTTGTTGTGAGATTAAGATGTGGCAGGGGGGGGGCATGTGCACACCTTTAGCTGCTCAGAGGAAACGTGATATAAATCCAAATAATAAACAATAAAAGTAGGACTGTTGCCTGTTTAAATAACGGATCACCTCAGTTATTCTTTATTAGTCTCCATAACACCTCTGAGCCCTTTGACCGGGACACTTGCAATGCCTGCCTCCATGGGTCAGATCCCTGGCGAGTGTGGCAGCTGGATTGCCTTGGTACCCTTCTACATAATTTGTGGCATCACCAGTCACAAGCCCTGGCAGCCCTTTGGGAACATATTGGAAATACACTAGATCTGTTCGCCCACCCCCACCCCTCGCTTTCTGCACAGCATTAACCCACCCATCTCCCCCTCCCCAAACACTGAAAAGAGCAAGAAGCCACTATGCCCTTCAGTAGCTCCCCTACCCCATAAATCGGTGCCCCCTGGCATCAGCAGCAGTGCAAGAGATTTGTGCTATACAAGGATACCCATGCAAGGTCAAAGGAGAAAGAAGGTTCACGGGACCCTCCTCACCAACCCGTGCTGGTGGGCATGCATGCACAGAGCTAGACACAGCGAAATGTGGGAGCAAAACCAAGCAGCGATCTACAGAATCAGAGCGGGGCCAGCTTCAAAAGAATGCCAGGATGGGCAGGCCTTGCCCCGAGGCACCTTTTAGCCTCAGCAGATATCTGGGACTCATGCAGTTAAAACTGCAGAGATCCTAGTGCAAGCAAAACAAGTCAGCCCACTAGCCCAAGTCTTGCACACGGGCGGGGGGGGGGGCACTTTGCACAGCAGCAGCACCCCCACATTTAGGGGGTGTCTGTGGGCTGCGACCCCAGCCTCCAAATGTCTTTGTCACTGGCCCTGAAAGTGCTGCTGGGACGAATTCTAAGTCCTATTCCTAGCATCCAAAGCCCTAAATCACCTGGCCCCAGGTACCTGGAAGAGCCCCTCTGCCAATGCCAACCACTTCAGACCCTGCTGTGAGCGGATGAGGCCACGGCTGGGGCTGCCCATTTGGCTCTGACCCCAGGCAGGGCCTTTGCAGCGACTGCTTCCCATTTGTGGAATGAGCGCCTGGCCGGTTGCATCAGCCTCCCTCTTCCAAGAGAGATGCATTTGATGGCTGACAGATACTGTTCCTGGCAACCCTGAAATCATTGGTGGAGAGAAAAGCGAATGTTCGTAGGTTTTCAATTGTGTTGGCTGCCCTGGACTCCTTTGGGAGGAATGGTGGGGTGTGAATTGAAAATTGATATTAATCATATTTACCTGCCATTGAGAGTAATGCTTTGTGCATAAGAACAGGAGAGCCCTGCAGCTGGATCAGGCCCATGACTCATCTCGCCCAGCATCCTGTTCTCAAAACGGCCAACCAGAAGTCCCAATGCAGGACCTGAGCACAACCGCCCCCCCCCTCCCTTCCCAACTGTGGCGGCAGAGCAGAGCCCTCCTGGCTGGGAGCCACCCATAGCTGCATGTAGATTGTTTTTTTTTTATGTATGCATTTTAAATTGTTACTGATATTAATGTTGTATTTTTAGTTTTAGATTTTATGATTTATGTGGAAATTGATTTCCATTTGGTTGTGTACCTTTTGATGCATTTCATTTATTGCTTATGACCTTTGTTATGTTGGTCATTATGTAAATCTCGTCATGTTGTAAGCCGCCTTGAGCATTGTTTTAACTATGGAAAGGCGGCATACAAATAAAATGATGATGATGATGATGATATCCCTCTGGTGAAATGGACCTACAAAAGCCTCTGCTATAATAAAATCTGGTAGCAAACATAGTGAAACCATCCTTGGGACCAAGAAGCTAACTCTGCTGCTCAGCTGAGCTCTCCAGCCTTCCTTCTGCCCCTCAGGTGGGGGGCAGCAGAGAGTCTTGGCTCTCCTCAGGGGGGTGGGCAGGCTCTCCCTCTTCCCACCCCCTTTTCACATTTCTTCCCAGGACTCGGCTTCCAGGCCATGGACCGTCTTCCCTGCCCTCTCCTGAGCCTGTTCCAGGTTGCCAGGATCCTTCTCCAAGCATGGTGCCAGGGAAGATGCAGCTGCCCCTTTCCTTTGGAGGGACGGACTGTGCCGCCCTATTCCTGCCCGCTCTGAAGCCGCACACAGCCCAGGGGACTTCCTCGATGCTTAAGGGGGCAGAGGGACCCAAAGTGACCAAGAGGGGCAGGTCGCAGGCTGTGAACACCCCCCCTGCTTAATCCGATCAGCAGCCCCCTCAACTATCACCTACCCCCCCACCCTGCCCAAAATGCACTTGCTCCGTGTCCAGAATCCTTTTGCTGCTGCTGCCACCGAAGGCCTGTGGTGCTGCGCTTGGCAGGGAATGGGCAGCCTCCCCCTGCACTGACGGCGAGGAAGGGGCTGCTGGACTTTTGACGGCACCAGTGGCGAGATCCCAGGGTCCCTTTTGGGCAAAAGCTCCCCGGCTCCTCTCCCAGCTGTTGGCGGCTCCTGCAAAAGGCAATGTCAGCCCTGCTCTGCCCACCCTTGAAGTTGCTGGCCTGAGCTCTCCAGCCAAGCCCAGTGGGAGAGGATTCCGCTTTAAGGGAGGTGCCGATTCCCCCTGCGTCCTTCATTTCCTTGCACACCAAGCAAAGCTCTTTGGAACGAGAGATGAAAACTTGATAAAAGTTTGGCGGCGCCTCTGTTCCAGCCCCAGGGGGCGGCGGGGGGGGGGAGAGACTGTCAATCTGCCGCTGCGACAGCAGAGCAGCCGGGTTACAAATGCATTATGTATGCCGGTGTCGACCCTGAAGCACCTTTTGTTGGGGCTGAATGTGTCATGGCCAACAAAAGTAGACTGGATTAGCCACAGTGGATTAAAAGATTTTCTTCTTTGAGTTCACCTAATAATGCAACAATCGCCCTAGAATGTCCCTTTGAAGGGGACGCAACGGCGTTCCCTTTGCCATCTGTGAGATTCCTCCCCATCCAAGAGACATGGCGGGAGGCTTTTGCAAGAGAAATCGCTGGGCACTATTTCCATCAGGTGGGAAAGAGTTTGTGCCCACCTCCTCCTAAGCCCACAGCCACATGGTTTGGGGAGGGAAACTGACAGCCTGCCGTCTCCACTAGACTGGCAAAGAAAGCCTCTGTGAGCTGCAGACAAGGGCAGGAGCCGCTGGACGGCTCACAAGGTGCTCAGAACCTCCTGCTGGGAGAAGCTGACTGATGACGGGCAGATGTCAGATTCCAGCAGTTCTGCTTTTCACACACCCCCACCACCCTTGTGTTAGTTGGGAGAAGTTTGGAGCCCCCTCTCCCTCTCCCCACAAGGCTTCGTTCCCTGCCGTGTCCATTGTGCAAGGCGGGTCATCTGTTAGTGCCAAGACATTCACAAGCGTGGTGGTGGCAGCGGGGACAGGGGTGAGCTCCCTCCGCGCCCCCCGCCCTCCTGACGCTGTCACCCAGCGCCCCCTCCTCCTCCTCCTCCCCCCCCCCATTACAATAGCCAACACGCAACCCTGCCACAACCCTTGGGGGCTTTGATCTCCAAGCGGGCCTTTGGACAGTACCTCCAGGAAAGGGGCTGGGGAGGGCAGCAAATTTGGGCACAGCGCTCCCCCCCCCCGCCGAGAAAGGCGCCTCCCAAGCCGGAGTGGCTTTGCGGCAAATGGTGGCCCTGCGGGGGGGAGGGGCCAGTGGGTGGCAGCCGTGGGGCGTTAACCTCTCTCTGCAGGAGCCCAGCTGGGGGCTTCTAATGAGCTGGCTTTGCGAAATGCGATCTGAAAGGCCCACAAAGGCAACCCAGAGAGAGGAGCTCCATATTTCCCCATCCCGGTTTCCTTTGTCCGCCTTAATTCTTGTTGCGTGGGGCAGGGTGGGGTGGCGGCTTGCGGTGGCCCAGGCCGGGACGGGGCGGCCGAGGGGCGATGGCGAAGGAAGGAGCCGTCAATGGCGGCCGAGGAAGGGCCTCCATTGTCTCACCTGCTGTCTGCGCAGCGCCGGCCTCCTGCTGGTTCTTCCGCTGTCCGCCATGACAGGACCCATCCGGAACACTTCCCAGCACTCTGGGAGCCTCTTTGCCTTTCATGGCCACGGACTGGCTGTAAGACGATGGCAATCTTTACTTTATACTGCAGCTTTGGCTCCTCACCCTGATTGGCTGAGGCCAGGACCAAATGATGGTCCTTCAAATCCTAGTGTAGCTATGGCAACTAGCCCCCGTAGGCACCACTGATGTACTTATAATTGCCGGATAAACAGTCGAGACAGGCCACTTTCATCCCGCCGAGGACCGCTTCCCCCCTCGGCTTTTAGGGCGAGGCAAGAAGAGGCAGCAAAGTCCCGCGACGCCGTGGGAAGAAGGTGCCACCTCACTTTCCCCATCTGGGCACCTTCCGCTCCTCGCGGCAACTGAGCGCACAGCGCCTCGCGGTCATGGGACTCCTCTGTGCACGGGCGGCCCTACCCAGCGCCAAACCGAGGAATCTTTGGGCGGAAAACGAAGGCTGAAGGCAGAGAGAGAGGAGAGCGAAAAGCATCGAGCTGCGGCGGGGGGGGGGGGATATTGTGGCAGTCCCGTTGAATGGAAATTATTCTTGCATCAGCTGCTTTTGCCTTTCACGGGAATTTATTGCAGACTGAAGAGGACCTTCCTTCCCACGGCACCAGCGGTGAAGCTGGCACCTGTCTAGCGTCGAAGAGCCACATCACCAAACGCCACCTTCTCCAAGGAGCCAGATGAAGACAAGGCAAGGCCAATAAAAGGCACGAGACTCTCTCCATGGGGGGCCCCACTGTCATATGGGCCTCTGCAGCTACCCCTTCGGGGTAAGGGCATATCGTGGGCACCTGCATCGCTCTGGACTCGCCCCAAAGCCCACAGGTGTCTGGTGGCCCCACAGCCCTGTAGTCCCAAGGATAGGGATCTTACAGCCCTGAAGTGCCCTTGGCTGGCAAATGCTACGAGGCAAAGGGTGACCTGGAACCCTAACAGCCAACAACTGACATTTAAGTATGTTCCTGCAGAGAGAGAGGAGGCAAAGGCCAAAGGATGGAACCTGCTGCACCAAGAGAAGGAGAAGAGGAGGAGGAGGAGGAGGAGGGAGCCTCCTCCATAGCACTGCCAGCTCTCCAAGGAGGCTTCCCGCCCATAGAAACCACACCACAGAAGGATACGTTCCAGAGAGCATCCGGAGGATCTGGAGCAGGCAATGGCCACAGAGATAGAGAGTCTCAAAAAGGATAGCCTGGCATTGGAAAAGTCTCAGAAAAGGACAGCCGAGGCCATCAGGGAATTTGAGGATGATAGAACTAGAGACTGGAGCTGTTATTTCTCAGACAGACCCCCAAACACACAAAAATATCTCAGGGGCCATCAGAGGCAACAGCAGGCAGCAGGTTCCAAAGGAAAAGACAGGATTCTTCCACCTGGTGTCAACTATGTTGCAATGACCATAACACAAATGACTTTAGAAACACTTATATCAAGGTATCTGGTCATTCATTACCAACTAGACAAGACAGCCAAGTCTGACCCATGATGAAGGCCCTGTTTCTGTGCCTCCTTGAGGCATCTGGCAGACGCCAGTCAGAGGCAGCAAGCAGAAGCCCCAGCACTCCACAAGGTCTCCTATCCGTCCTGCTCACATCAGCACATCTGAAGAGGCCGGCTGCAAAGGCTCATCAAGTCCAGCATCCTGTACCCACAAGCAGATGCCTGTGGGACATGATCGCAACAGCACTCTCCCCAAGCAGCTGCCACTCCAGAGCCAGGGTGGCTCAGTGGATGGAGTGGCCAGGGTTCCATTTCCCTTTCAGCCACAAAGCTTGCTCAGTGACCTTAGGCCAGTGACTCCCTCACAGGGTTGTTGTGAGGATAAAGGGGGAAGTGGGGAGGAGAACAAGTGTAACAAACAAGTGAAGAGGCAAACCACCTCCAATACTGGAGGTTGTACAGAGCCATGACTAGCAGCCAATGACCACCTTTTTGTGGTCAAGCTATACTATCCTCACGTGGCACATACGTGTGTGTGTGTGTGTGTGTGAGAGAGAGAGAGAGAGAGAGAGAGAGAGAGAGAGAGAGAGAAGAGAGAATTTTGCAAGTCAAGATTTGAAGTACAAACTTTCAGACCCACATGCTATTTAATTACTGCAGATTTTAAATTTTGTGTACTGTGTATTTTATTGCTGTAAGCGACTCTGCACCCTATAAATGGTGAAAAGTGGGATGTATAATTTTAAAATAAATAGGAGTCATAACACTGCAGCCAGACCCATCAAGGTGGCTCTTTCATTTAAAACTAAGGAGCCATAGGATACTGGGCAACTGAAGCTTAACTCAGACGACTTCAGGACAGGAACAGATGTTTGCATACAGTAATTCTTGCTGCTCTATGTAAACAAAGCCGCCGTGCCCCCCCCATGCTGCCCACGCTGGTTCTCTCAGTGGTGGCTGCTGCCGCCGCCGCCACTTTCCTGGTCTATGCTTGGGAGGGCAAATGGGATTGTATTCCTTCTACGCATCAAAGCAGCCGGACTATGTCCTGGTAGGCATGTGCCTTAACCGGGCTTGAGGGACATTCCAGAAAGCAGGGACACAGGGGCTCACAGCAACAGTCTTCCAAGGAGATCAAAACAGAAGCTGGGGAGACAGCAAGCCAGTTCCTAATGCTCCAGCTTTTGTCCCTTTGGTTTCTTACTCCAGATAAAAAGAACAAGAGACTACACTGTTTCAATAATAATTCACAAGCCATTTATTCCTTTCTTTCCTGCTGTGCTTTGGATCTTAATTAAGGTTACAGGATGTGGCTTGTTCCTCAAGAGAGGTCAGCCGACTGCTTTTGTATTCTGCTGCAGATGTTGCTGTCTGGCCCTGCAGACTCCAAGGCGGGGTGCATTCTAGGGTGCTCCAAAGCCTGGTGGCAAAAGGTTCTCATGACGACCAGCCTCCAAGTTGGGGATCACGGACCACATGGTGGCTGCAGGTGTAGAGACTGAGCAGCAACATGCAGAAGAAGCTGGGAAGCCATGAACTGAAAGCCTCCTCCTTTTCTTTACGGCAAAAGCATCCTGAATGGAACGTGAGGAGGGAGCTCAAGGCAGCTAGTCCCTCCCAAGTCCAGGGGGCAGAGCAGCCTTTACGCGACAAGTATCAGACAGTGAGCACATACTTAACCATTCTGGATCCAGCTCTCTCAGTTCCATCCCTTGGTCTGTTTAACATAAGCCCAAAGAGAAGTTCACAGCGCTTGATTCTCCCGTTAGACCTTCTGCACTTCAGCCGATTCAGAAAGTTTCTGTGCTTCGAGCTGCTGCACTAGTTCTTCTGCATAGACTTTGAACAAGGGAACAGGGTCCTGAGAGAAAGATTGGGGGCAGGGAGGGAAGACACAGTGAGGAAGAGATCTGATTGCACAAAGGCTAGGTTTGCAAGTTAAAACAAAGTCATGGTCAATTTTGACCACAGGTTAACCCAAGAACAAACCCCGATTTACTAACGTGCCTTTTTCACAGGGAAGCCTCTGGGCTGGGCTTGGACAATCCAAGTGTTATGTGTGAGCCAATTCAAAGCATCACAGCAGCCCTTTAGAGAAATCAACAGCATTTTGGATACAAGTGATTACAGGAGCCAGACTAGCATCTGCAGAGTCTGGCTAAGTTGCCTCCCACCCCTCCATAACTAAGCAAAGGGAGCATATTCCATGTAGTCCCATAGACAGCAAACTTTAGCAATGGAATGTATTGCACCTCGGCATAAAAGCATAAAGCACTGTTATTTTCCACAGCTTTGAGGGTCATAGGTGGATGTTCCAGAGACAATACTTGACTGGGATTGGGCCACAAACACAAAGGGTGAAGACACACCTTCTTCTCCAGGAGTCGCTGCTTTTCCACAGCTTCTTCCAAACTCAGCCCAACCCATTCTGCCTCTTCCTCTGGGATCACAAACTCCTGCATGCAAAGGTAACACATGTTAGCTCTCAGCACAGAGGCTCACTGGGAGGCAGCAAAGACAGCAAAATTGAAAACTACCTTGTGCCATGTCAGACCACTAGCCCACCGTATTGTTCACTGACTGGCAGCTTTTCAGGGGTTCCCAACCCTATTCTGCTGATAATAGGGCATACTAAGCAAATGTGGGCTCTATCACCCTTGTCACTACAGCCTTTCCCAAGAGTCCACTGGATTCTGCATTACCAGGGATGGAAAGACAGAAACAACAGCCATTATATCCTTAGGCATATCAAGGACAGTTATACTGGCCTTTCTACGCTAGCTATGCAACTTCCACCAGCGCCGCATGTCCCTCTAGCCAAGTTCTAGGAAGTGGAAGATACAGAGCACAGCTGGGACTCTTAGCCCTTACACATTGGCGCAAGCACAGAATCTACAGCCCTTATTGTTGATACAAGAATGATGATTGGTGTTCACAGCAATTGCAGATTATGGTGGATGCTGGCTCAAAAGCAAAAAAAATTAGCTACTATAATCTTGGGGTGGGGAAATAATATTTACTATAATGCATTTAAAGCATTCTACAGACATTATCCTATTTGTAATCCTTAAAGCAACACTGCAACATCTGAACTGGGGCTTCCTGATTCGTAGGTGTGCCTCTTCACCCACTACAATAGCTCCCTGGACCAAACTGAACTGAGAGGGAACTGAAATGATCCTGCAGCATTCCCACGGGAAGGCCACCACTTACGGGCCCCTCCAGGCCCTCGTAGCAAAGGAAGACACCCACCTTGTATTTGTCGTAAATAGCCTCCCTCTTTGCTGGGTCATCTGGATGGAGGGCAGGGTCCCGGCGGGCAAGTCGTAAAAGCATTGTGCGTTTCAGGTCCATGCCCAGTTTAGAATTCAGCTCAGCTTTTGGGGTCTGTGAGGTCAGAGAAAGATGCAACGGCTCGTCACCAGTTTCCACCGATTTGTTCAGGGCAAAGAGAGGCTTTCAAGGGCAAGCAGACTACAGTCCTTACGACTTCTGTCAAATAGTTCAGGAAAGAACCTGCATCACTCAAAGGAGAGCTCTGGGATGTGGCCCATAAAGGCTGCTTCACGCCACACCGTTCAAGGTCATCGTGAAGTATTCATCTGATAGCTGTCATATTCACTTTCCCACGCCTGCGGACAGAACAGCCTGTCAAGCTATCACCACAAACCTACCTTTAAGATGTAATAATCAAAGCCGTAGGCGGCGTCAATCTGGTCCATCGTCCGCATGGTGACTGTAATAGTCAGCTTCTTATCCAGGATCTCACTGTAGAGACTTCGATAGAAGAGCTGCGGCTTCCAGATCTTCTTCACCCTGGCGGCAAGCTGAGGACACAAGGAAGAGCAGATGCAGCCAAGATCCTGGCAGCTGGGAGGAGAAAGCTCAGACTAAACGGGAGGCCCCCCCCCACTGGCCGGCATCAGCGCCTCCCCGGGCCCTGGAGCCAAGCGCCGCCTCCTCCTCCGTGCGAGGCACGCGGCCCCCGGCCTTCCCCCGATGCCCCCTCCCCGGGGTCCGCCCGCCCAGCCCCGGCAGCGCACCTTGTCTCCCCGGGCGTAGCGCCAGCCGCGCACCAGGCCCTCGCCGCCCCACAGGCCCTGCTGGCTCTCGGGAGGGAAGTAGACGGGCACGGGCACGTCCTGCACGCGCTCCCGCTCGCCGCTCTTGCGGTTCCGCGCGTGCTGGACGCCGCGGGGCCTCCAGTGGACGGCGACGGGCGGCGCCGCGGCCTCCTCCTGCAGCGCGCGGAGGTAGTGGGCCGGCAGGCGTGCGTAGATGCCCTTCTGCAGCTTCAGCGCGTCCCACAGGCGCGGGGGGATCTTGTGCAGAGGCATCCCGCTGAGCGAAGGAGGGCGGCCGCTCGGGCGTCGCCTAGGCCTCCGTCTGCGCCCGCCGAGCCATGGTGCAGGCTCCTTCCGCCAAAGCGAGGGCAAAGGTCAAGAGGCGGCCTCGCGCAGGCGCAGGGCACGGCCGACCCGGAAGCAAAGCGCGGCCGCGAGACGGGGAGGGAAGAAGGCCGTCCTTCCTGCATCCTTCTCATTGGAGCAGAGCGCCGCTGAGGGCGTGGCCTAAGGGAAGCGAGGGCGCCGCGTTGCCGAGAGTCCCGCCCCTACGCCGTTACCATGGCAGCGGGCCCGCGACGCCTCGCGAGGATCCGAGGGGGCTTCGCTCGACAAGGCCGCGCGCGGGAGTCGGGGGCGTCCAGGCCTCCTCGTCGCTTCGGCTTCGCCCCCGCCGCACCCCGCTTTCCCCAGGGGCTCGAGGCGGGTGCTGCGCTTCTCCCCCCCCCACCTCGTCCTGGAACAACAACCCCGCGAGGCGGGCCGAGAGTGACTAGTATTGGTTTCGTCATCAGCTCGTTTTAAAGGACTGAAGCAGGAAATGGGGTCACTAACCCTCTTATCATTATGGTGTATTAATCTATTATTATTATTATTATTATTATTATTATCAAGTTTATGTGCTGCGTCAGGAAAATCGCATGGCAAGACAGATGTGCTCTGCCAAGCCCACCTTCCCAGCATGTTCGCACTCCTGTCTCAGCAACATCTACGCTGACTTGGTCATGTCCACAGAATGGAAGATGGCAGGATCCCCAAGGATGTGCTCTTATCGGCAGCTGGCTTCAGGGACCAGGCCAACGCTGTGGTACAAAGATGTCTGCAAATGGGACATGAAGGCTGGCAACATCAACGCTGCCGTGTGGGAATTCCTTGCAGGCAACCACAGTAAAAAGGGTAAAGGATCCCTGTGCGGTTAAGTCAAGTCAAAGGCGATTGCGTTGCGTTGCTCATCTCACTTTTTAGGCCGAGGGAGTCGGCATTTGTCCACAGACAGCTTTCCAGGTCATGTGGCCACCATGACTAAACCGCTTCTGGCGCAATGGAGGACCGTGATGAGTGTCAGAGCACACGGAAATGCCGTTTAGCTTCCCGCCGCAGCGGTACCTATTTATCTTCTTGCACTGGTGTGCTTTCAAACTGCAGGGTTGGCAGAAGGTAGGACAGAGCAACAGGAGCTCACCCCCAGATTCAAACCACCGACCTTCCGATTGGCAAGCCCAAGCGGCTCAGTGGTTTAGACCACAGCACCACCCGCTCCCTACTACAACCACAGTGCCTGGAGACAGGCAGTCAGATTGTGCATCCATAGCAGTGACCAGAGGAGGAATAACCGCTGGGAGGAGCACAGAGAGAAGAAACACCATGGTGCAGCACAACCGGATGTCTTCATCTGCCCCTGCTGCAATAAAACATGTCTCTCCTGTATCGGTCTCTACAGCCACAGCAAGCACTGCAACCTTCCAAGAGTTTGCCTTCACCCCTAGGGAGCATTCCTCCATTGTCCCCCGAGACAGATGGATCCAACCAACCATATACTGCCCTTCATCAAAAGACCACAGGGCAGGTTACAGCATAAAACACAAAATGCATAATATAATAAGGGGAAAAGGGAAGGGGAAAAGACAATCCCCCCTCTACACACCTTAGGCGGTCATAAATTGTTTAGTCAAATGTCTGGCGCCTAAAGATATGTAATAAAGGCGCCATGCGAGGCTCCCCGAGGAGAGCATCCTAAAGCAGTCAGTCACTGCAGAAAAGGCCCCGTTATGTTGCCACCCTCCAGACCACCTGTGAAGTGAGGGGCACACAGAGAAGGGAAGCAAGAAGCCCCCTCATCTCCAAGCAAACTTTGTGTGGCTGGCCAGCCATCACCCCACCCAGCAGAAGGCAGCTTTTCCAAGGTCCAAGGTGGAGGTAAGAGTCCCAAAGTGGAGGCTGCCCAGTCTGCTGTGGGGCGGGGGGTGCCTCCTGCTTCTGCTCAAAGGGTTGTCAGACGCACTCCCTGCATTTCTAATTAGATTGCTGGAAATAAGCACCAAAGGCAAAAGAGCACAGTGTGCATGACTTTTAATTGAACAAAATGACAGTTTAAACAGCTTAAATCAATTTAAACAGCTTCAAAAAGGCAAAGTATAACATAAAATCAACAAGGTACTAACAGAACTTTCTGAACTTCAGTTGCTGAAGTTCTTCCTGAGGTAATCAACAAAATAACCATTTTCCCATTTAAGATTAGTGTCCCTTCCATCCCCTGCAGTGACTGAGGGGAAGAAAAAATAAAATAAACACCCCAAATTAAGGACCTTAAAACAGGAGTGTGTGTTATTGCACTAAAAGAACTCTCTGGAGTCCCTGGCTCTTCCACCTGTGTCTGCATTTGCAAAAGGGTGTATCATGGTCTTATCCTGGCTCAGCAGTGCCAGCTGCGAGAGCCAGAAGACAGGTGAGCAAACAGTGCTGGGCTCTTGCCTGCCCACGAGGACGAAGAGCTCCGGGACTGCAAAGAGCTCAGTCATTTGGCTGAGGGCTTTTACATTCATTGTGGCTCCCCCAAAACAGAGAGAACAGCCCCAAAGTGGTGGAGAGAAAGATGCAAGAACAGGATCTCCCTGCTTTCACCCAAGTCCAAAGCCCACCAGCAGTTGAAGGATCTTGAACAACCTGGCTGGTGGATGCACACCACTGAATGGCAACAGTGCCAGGAGGTTTTCATTCAGCAGTGTCACGTGACCAAGTCAGTCTCAGGCCTGGCAGTGAGCAGGCAGAGGAACACAACTGGGCTGCTCCAGCTCAGCTTTTTAGTTCAGGACAGATAAACTTGGCACCTCCCTGAGCAATACATGGTTTCTCCAACCACGGCCAGCATGGACGCCTCTCCTCCCTGCCCAGCCCAGGTGTGTCCCTTGCATTCTTACCATTCACACACCCCTCCCAGGTTTGAGCAACCATGTTTCTTCCCTCCCCCCCAAGAGCTGCACACCAGCCTCCTGTCTTGTGATCGGCCACCACACTACAAGCCCCACAAGGAACACTTGACTCTAGTTGTCCCTCCACCCCCACTCCCAGGATTGCAGAACTGCCTGGTTCCCAGTTCCCAGCCACGCAGATTCAATAAAAGCAGGCTGTGGTGATGCACCTGAAGGCTCCAGAAAGTGCTGCTGGTTCCACTGGAGGAGAGACCTGCTTCATGAGTGGGTGACCTCTCAGGTTAGGGTGAAGACTAGTGAGCCGTCTGTCTTGTGGACCCTCGCAGCTCCCTGTTCTTCACCCGGCCAGCGTGATGGTCTCTCCTGCAGGATGGATGGCCTCCTCCCTGCACGCCCAAGTGGCACCAGGAAGCGTGGAGGGAGGCACTTGGGGCCAGAGCCTCACGAGAGTCCGCCCCCTCTCAGTCTGTCACGTCACCGCGTAGAGCTCCTCGCGGTCATTCTTGCAAATCTGGTAGCGGCAGAGCAGCTTGCGGGGCCAGTCCCACGGATTCTGGAGCTTGTCTCCAGGTGGGAGGAGGAAGGCCACGCTGGAGGCCACCAGGATGTGCCAGATGCTGTGCATGTAGAAGTAGTTCTCTTTGGTCTGAATGAAGGCATACACCATAATGGCCACCAAAGCCATGGTGATCCCAGGGCAGAGGAAGAAAGCCCAGCGCTTCCAGGAGGGCGGGTAGCAGTGGTGCCGAGTCACGCCACGGTGAACCTGCAGGAGGAAGTCGGGGGTTAGGAGCCATCCCAGGTGGGGCAGAGCGCAGCCACAGAGGGTCTCTAGATGTGGGCTCTGCCCATCCGCAGAGACCAGGCGCACCCACCCACCCCAAGGCTCTGGGAGAAGTCAGCTGGGTCTTTCTTCAGCTGGCTGCGCTCAAAAGCACATGATGGGTGATGAAGTTAAGGGTGGGGGGAAGCCTA
Organism: Darevskia mixta; assembly: GCA_034641385.1. Classification (NCBI taxonomy): domain Eukaryota; kingdom Metazoa; phylum Chordata; class Lepidosauria; order Squamata; family Lacertidae; genus Darevskia; species Darevskia mixta. The sequence goes on along the minus strand of JAWWNH010000124.1, from coordinate 4,002,577 downwards.
CACCTGAAAGGTAAATACCTGCTGCAGGTTCTGCCTAGCCCACTGCTAAGAGCTGCAACCTGAGCCAGGAGATGCTCAAGCAGGAGCCACCTACCCAAGCTGCAATCATGATGAGGAGGGCAACGAGACAGGGCCCCATCATGTTCCAAACCCCTCGGCGGTCCAGCTGCAGTGACATGGCGATGAACAGGGTCCCCAGCACACACAGGACCTGCAAGGGAGGAGAGGAGAAGTCAGAGCTGCTCTTGGAACCTCCTTGGGAGGCTGTGGCTGGCGGATGAGGAAGGCAGCCCGGCCGCTCCAGCTCAAGATGCCAAGGGCAAAGACAGGAGCTCCCAGCCACAAAACCCTGCTGGGATAGTTCGTTTCTGAACTCTGCATGGGCCCTCGTGTCCTCATGCAGCCCCTGCCGCCTTTGGGACATTTGGCCATACTGCTGGCATCTTTACCTTTTCTAACGCTCAATGACACCCTTGCTTTTCAGTGAGAAACTGCAGCGGAGGCCCAGGAAGACTGGAAGCCTGCCTGTCTGCCTCTCTGGCCCAACTCTGGCTCGCAGTCCACCTGGCAACACCAGGATGGGAAACCCGCAAGATACACAGGGCAAAAATGCACAGCATTCATTTACTTGCATCCGTTTTGTTTATTATTCAGAACCTCCCACCCCAGGGGAAGTTGTGCTGGCGACACTCAAGGTGTGAGCTCAGGACTGGGCCTGCCCTGGCTTTAGAGGGGCTTGCTGCAAACAGCAGCCCCCTCCCATGCAGTACCCCGCTTGCTGGCTTGCCCCCAACGTACATATTTCAAGGTCGTCTCCAGTCGAGCCATGCACAGGACGGTCACCCAGATGGAGACCACAGAGCCAAAGAAGTCGCAAAACTGCAGCGTGTCATAATCCATGATGCACATCACTGCAACGCCAGGCTGGTCACAGGCATGGTAGAACTGCAGCCACAGAGGGAAGAAGAAAGGCTGCCAGTCAGAAGGCCCCACTCCCACTGTGCAGCTCTTTGCCACCTGAGCCCAAAGTCTGGAGGTGCCAAGGCCCCACTGGGCACACGACCAGAGCAGCAGCCTGAGGATGCCACAGGGCAGTGCAAGGGGCACTGAACCAGGATCAAGGAACCCTCCGCTTTTCCCCAGCTGCCCCACTGCCAGAATGAGGCAAGCAGAGAAAGTGGAGGGTTGGGCTGGCTTGCCTGCCGTGCCCCCCAGAGAAGGGCTTGCTCGGGTCTTGCCCCACCCCAACGGGCGGCTGGGATCCTGCTCAGCACCCATCCTGCTGAGGGGGAAGCCTGGACCTACAGTGGAGAAGAACATGTTGAAGCTGTAAACGGAGGCTTCCACCAGGTGGTAGTGGTAAAGCGCAACAGCGATTGCCGGCAGGAAGAAGAGGTTGCTGAGCGTCAGCAGGAGCGTGGCCAGGATCTGCGTGCTGACGGGCTGGGCCTTGGTGTCTTCCGTGCAGCTCCAGCCACTCCAGCCTGCCAGGGGAGGAAGGGGAGGCAGGGTTACCTGTCGGGAGCATCACGCCAACAGAACAAAGCCCATCGCGCCAACGCAGTCTCTGCCCCAGCTGGGGAGTGGAATGCCCATCCTTAAGGCTGCCACCTTGCGCAGCATCCCCCAGAGCCCCCAGGATGGGCCCCCTCCAGCTAGGCTCACTTTCTAAGAGGCTGACTGCTGTGCAGGATACCACCCCGTGGCCTTTTCACTCTGGGCGTGGGGCCTGCGAGGCGTGAGGAGAACTGGTGCCGCTTATGGTCAGGCTAGCCCTGCCCAGCGAAGGAGGCCAAAGGGGAGGAAAGGAGGGTAGTGGAGGGACAGGCCCTGGTGGCCTCAGCCCCAGCCAGCCCAGAGAAGCTCTTACCCGCTTTGCAGCTGCACCCGGCATAAGGGTAACTGCGGCCCAGGAGGCTGCACTGGCCATACGTCCCGCAGTTATCGAAGCAGGGGCTGAGGTAGGTCACAACGGACACCTGGGCTTTGGCTTTGTCACATTCCCTGCAGAGAGAGAGAGCGAGCCCATGTGCCACCCAAGGATGCTGAGCCCTCCTGGCACCAACACGCAAAGGCAGAGAAGCCCAAGGCAAGGTGAGGACCAGGCGGCAGATACCCCTGCCTGAGAGGCGCTCGGGAGCCCTGGCCCCAGAGGCCTTGCTGCCACCGCTGCTGCAGCAAAGGCCCAGCCTTGGCCGTGCGGCTGGCAGCACCAAAGCAACAGGACTCACCCCACAGCCTCCGGGCAGAGGAGCTGCAGGGACAGGAACCAGTTGTCTGTTTTTGGGTATGGGATGATGAGTGTAGCATCTGGAGAAGAGGTGGACACGTTCAGCGGATAGCCTTGGGAGAAAGCTGTGGGGCAGGGAAGAGAGGCAGGCCTTCCGTTAGTGCCCAAACTCCGTCAGCAACCAGCGCCCAGCCTGCCAGTTTCAGTGCCCTCCCGGGGCTCAGGTGCGACAAGCAGAGAAGCGCTTTGTCCCGGGCCTTCCCACCACTGGCACTAGTGGCCGCTGCGAGCAAGGAGCTGCTGTGCCACGTACCTGTGTGGCAGCCCCCCGTGGCGTTCACAGAGAGCACAGGGGAGCTGGCACTCAAGCAGGCCCACACCGAGGCGTTCCCAAGGCTCCAGTCGGTCTGCAAGGACGAAGCAGAAAAGAAACTCAGTTGGCGCCTCTCCCCTAGCAGCAGGCAGTGCCAGGTCAACCCTCTTACCTGGTTAAGGGCCAGATTCAGTACCAGGGTCCCCCCGCTGTCCATGCCCGAGTTCAGGTTGAAGAGGAGCAAAGCCGGGGGCTCGGCCTGGACAGGCACACCAACGTCTCCAAGGACACGAAAATGCAGAGACACCACGTCCAGGTCTTCGCGGATGACAGGCTGGTTGCGCAGGCAGCGGCTGCTTTGGCCAAGGGGGTTGTGCGCTGCCCCGGCTCCCGTGAGCAGGGTGGCGTTGGGGCTTCCTCCCGGCAAAGGTGCCTCCTGGCTCCGGTTCAGGCTCTGGTAGAAGCTGAGGAAGGAGCTGGCCCTGTCAGGCTTGCAGACTGCAAAGGACACGGCGCAAGGTCAGCGAGGGCCTCAGGACGAGAAGGCAGCAGGGCAGGGCAACCCACCCCCTGACCCACAGCTGGGGCATCCGCAGCAGAGACTCAGGCACTGGCGAGCTGACACAGCTTGGCACCCCACCTTTGCCCCTCCCCTCTCGCAGCTGGCACACACCTGTGAAGGAGGCCTTCAGCTGAAAGGAGACGCTGGTCCCAGGGCCGCTGAGGTTTTCCACTGTGATGGGCAGCCACTTCTCCCACGGCGGCGAAGCGAGGATGCTGCTGCAGTCCCCGGAGCAGTTGAGCACCTTCTGGGAGCGCGAAGGCAGCGTGGCAGAGCCCAGCGTGACACGGAGGGCGCAGGGGCTGGAAGTGTTCACCTTGCAGCCGCCCAGATCAAAGTGCAGCGTGGCACTGTAGCCGGGGACAAAGACCCTGCAGGGGGAAGGAGGGAGAGAGGGAGCAGCGGCTGACTCCAGCTGGCCAGCACATGGCAGGCCCACAAACACCAGGCCTTTGTGCCCAGGGAGATGGGGGCACTCAGCAGGCCCACCCTCTCGCCTGCTTTAACTCACTTGGCATGAAGGGGCCTGGCGGGCTGGGCGATGGTCTGCTGCACTGAAGTGCCGGGCTCAAGAATCAGCGTGTCAATGACACGCAGCACAAACATGTCCGGCTGGAAGGTGTAGGTGCATGGCGTTGAGATGCCCTGCAGGGAGAGAGGGACGTATCACTGCCAGCCTCCTGGGCCACCATGGCTGGTAGGAGGGGGCCGCACTCGGCACAAGAGGACATTCAGGGGCCTCTGCCTGCAGCCCTGGGCACAGCAGAAGATGCTCCAGAAACGGCCAGGTCAGGTGCAGCAAAGTCCCAATGCAGCAGCTCCAGCAGCTGCAGGATCCACCCCACCCCACAGACTCCAGCCAAGGAGGCCGCCTGCTCTCACCTTCACCTCAATCTTCCCTGCGGCCTTGGGCAGATGGGCCACCATGAACCAGTCGCCTGCGGCAGGTCCTGTGATGTTGACGAAGGTGGTGTTCTGCACCAGAGTGGCCAGAGTCGTGGTCAGATTGTAGGCGAGGCGGACGCTTGTGTTGGCTGGGAACTGCGTGCCCAGGGGGTTGATGACAGGGGGGGCCCCATGGCGGAAGTGGCTGGAAGGCAGCAGGAGACACACAGGTCAGCGGGGCAGAAGGAGGGGAGACGGCCACCCTCTTTCCAGGAGGAAGCCGGCAGGCTGAGCTCCCCAGGGAGAAGGGGGGGGGTAGGTACGCACACAGTGACGTTTGTGCTGCCGCAGTCGGGACCCCTTCCCTGGGACGCCTGAAGGAGCCAGCGCAGCTGGACGGTATCCTCCGGCACGCGGAAGCGGAAGAGCCTGGCATTGGCATACCAGCTGTAGAAGGAGAGCTTCTGGGCGCCCTGGACGAAATACTCCGCCACAAAGGACCGGTCTGCAGGGAGAGGAGGGGGCAGGCCGTCAGGAAGTGTGCAGGGCAAAGAATTCAGGTCCAGCCACCCTTGGGCAGGTGGTACTTCCCACCACAGGCGGATCAGCCCCAAGTCTCTGCCAAGTGCAGCAGCCTGAAGGGGCGGGCAGTGCCCCCCAATGCCTCTGGCTTCCCACAAGGAGCTCCCAGGGGGCTTGTCCAGAGTCACAGGATCCCCTTGGGCCTCCAGGCAATAGAAGCTGGGCTGGTGCCTGCCCCTTCCCACTGAGGGCCAGGAAGGTCTTGCCCTGCGGAGAGGTCAAGGGGAGGTCAGGAGAGGAGGAGGTCATGGGGAGGCAGCTCTGCCAAGCGAGAGCTGTGGACTTTGGCACACAGCCTGCCACAAGGACTGCATTTCCTGAAAGGGCTGAGCCGGCAAGCCCAGGGGATTGGCCTGCAGGGACCAGGGTGCCAGGCACCCGCCTGTTTGCTGAGCACACGGCCCAGTGCCTGCCTGCCAAACACAGGTGCGATAGGCAGGGATGGGGAACGGGCAGGGTGTGCCATGCCAACCCCCTGCACCCCATGCTCAGCCCCTCACACAACAAGATCAAGTCTAAGATGGGCAAGAAGTGGAGGTTCAGGTGACCGACCCTAAAAGGAAAGGAATCCGCTGGGGGGAGGGGTGCTGGTTCTCACGGGCGCGGAGGGAGCAGTGGGCGTTGAGTCAAGGCGCACACGCGAGAGAATGCGGACAAGCCGGCTGGCCGCCAGGCGGGAGGAAGGGAGGGAGCCTGCCTGACCGGTCCAGCCACCCGACGCTCATCCGGCCAGGAGAGAGACCCCCTCCGCCGCTTTTCCACGCGCACAAGTGATGCTCGACCAACGTCCCGCCCCGCCGCTCGCGCAATTCGCCGGAAACGCAAAGGCTGCCCGGCGGGTAACTGGGAACCGGGCGTTGCGCCATCAGCCTCCCCGGGCAAAGCAAGGACTCCGTGACCCGGGCGCCGCCCCAGCCTGGCAGCGGCGCTTTTCCATCGCGGCACCGCCCCCCGCCCCAAGCGAGAAACCTTCCGTTTCCTCAAGTGGGAGTCGAAAACACGGTGGCCCCCCAGGCAAACCGAGGAAAGGAGGCCCCCTCCAACAGGGGCTGGACGGAAGGGGGCCCTTTTGCCAAATGACTGCTGGGGGGGCGGGACCCTACAAGCGCCTTGTCTCTGCGAGCGAGGGGGCGACAGCGGCACTGGTGGCTCCAGGGCTAAAAGGAGCCGGGATTCAAAGCAAACGCTGGAAGGCTGAAGACGGGGCGGCCCGAGGAGTTCACCCAAGGCCACCTGCGCCGGGGCTGAGCGGGACCTCCGTCCCGCCTCCTTGCGCCCCTCCTCCGCTGCCGCCGCCGCCACGGGCTCAAACTCGAGCGAGCATCCAAAGCTTGGGGGGGCAGCCTCTCTAGAAAATGGGAACCCCTCTCTCTCTCTTCAGCACTGTCGGGTCAGGAAGAGGGAAACAGTCCACACACACACACCCGCAATCCGCGCCAAGCTGCGGAGCAGAAGGCGCCGCTGTCCCTGCCAGGCGCGACCCTGTCACGAAGGCGCAGGAGCCGCGGTCCTCTAGGCGCGTGCAGAGTGCCACTCCGTCCCGCTCCTCCGCAGTGCGGCTCCGGGAAGCGGCGGCCGAGTCGGTCGCCGCCGGGCAGTGCAGCTGCCTCCGGCCGTTACTTACCGTCGGGACCTCCCCCTCTGCCGTTGCTGCTCCGCGTCTCCTTTGCCGGCGGCGGCGAGGGGTCGGCGGGGGCCAGGAGCGCCAGCAGCACCAGCACGAGCGGGCCGGGCGCCATCGGAGCCGCGGCGGCCCCCGGGGCCAGGGAAAGCCGGCAGCAGCGGCAGCAGCAGGCGCGCCTCCGCCCTCAGCCCGGAGCGCCTCCTTCCTCCTCGCCCTCCTGCGTCGCCATCGCCCGCGGAGGCCCCTGGCCGGTACTGGCAGGGCACTGACGTCACGGGGACACCCGAGGGGGAGGGCGAGGGACGGACGGAGGGAGGCGGTTGCGGGCGCGCGCCTCGGCCGCTGCTCCTGGCTGCGCCCCGCCCTCGACCCGGAGACGGGCACGAGCGACGAGCCGCCGCCGCCGGGCCTGGCACCGCTCGCGCCATCGCCCGGGGACGGGGAGCTCCGCGGCGGAGCGCAGAGGCCGCCGGCGCCGCTTCCCTCCTCGGGCCTGCCGGGAACGCGGGAGGGTGGGATGCGCGGCTCCCCCGGCCCTCCTCTCCGCCCCGGGCCCCTAGCCGAGGGGGCATCTCCGGAGCCTCGCCGGCGCACGTGCGCATCTTGCGCGGAGCCCCCTGGCGCGCGGCTCCGGCGTCGACCCACCCCGTCCCGTGGCCCTTTGGGGGTGTAGCCCCCCGCGACAGTGGGCCCTAAGGAGCCTCCCTTGGCTCGCCCTCGACGGGAGCCCCGGGGGGCTTTGCACCCCCCACCCCCACCCCATGGCGAGCGTCTTCCCGGCGCGCCTCGCGAAGCGCCCTCTAACCGCCCCCCGCGGCCGTTGTCGGTCGAAAGTTCGGTGGTGGACGAGCGAGGCGTGGGCCCGGCAGAGGCATGTCTTCTCCCGGGGGCTCCAGATCCAGGGCGCCCTCTTTGTGAGTGGGGTAGTAGGGGCGGGGGCCGGGCCAGGCCCGGGAAGGGAGGTAGCTGAACAGGTGGACTGCGCCCGAGCAAGAAGGCTCCATTGAGACGGAGAGCGCTTCTCCGTGGATTTGACTCATCGCCTTTTAAGCCAAGGGAGCCCGTGCAGATAGATCTCACCAATGACACATTGTGTAAAGAAGTAGTAGTAATCATAATAATAATAATAATAATAATAATAATAATAATAATAAAGTATACCCCGCCCATCTGGCTGGGTTTGCCAGGTTTCTGGGCGGCTTCCAACAAAAGATTAAAAATACATTAAAACATCAGTCATAAAAAACTTCCCTAAACAGGGAAGAACTTCCCTAAAGAAGAACTTGCCTCTCTTCTGAATTTGCTGCCAATCAGTCTTATTGAGTAGCCCCAAGTTATTATTTATTACAGAAGAGAGGGGGAACATGTCCATGTCACTCGCCTTTCTTCTATTCTCAACAGACTCTAAAGTTGCCGATTGGGTGGTCATATTGGGTGCCATTTTCTACCCAAACAATACATGCATAACAATAACAGAAGCACAGCATAAATCCTGCAATAAAAAAATCGTCCGTAACGTAATTGCAAACTATGAAAGCAGCATTATCAAACCAGCAACTAAAAAATAAGCTAAACATCATAATTGCAGCATACGTCATACGATCACCAAGTAGACATTTATAATCTATGAAGCAATATTAACAAGTTAGCAACTAAAAAATAAGCTAAACCCTATGAATGTACTATTTTTTAAATCCACGGCATCCCCCACCCACCCCGTGACTTGTAGCCTTTTGCGCTATTGAATTCATTAAAATCCGCATGGATGCCAAGCATCATACAAGAGGACCCTGATCTAACAGAAGTACCTGCAGCAGAGGTATACTTTATGAGTAAGTGATGTTCAAGGCAGTTGCCAACAATAGCACAAATGCAGCAAGCTACCTCTCAAGCCATTGGGCTGGTCTCACTCAGATAATTTCCCCCTGCCTCACTGAACAACCCTTTTACCTGAAGGTTTTTTCTCTTAAAATTCTAACCCAGATTATCCTGTGGGGGACCGTTGTGAGGGGGTAACTAGTAAGTTGGAGTCTCAGGCGGGTTTTCTTTAAATAAACAATAAAGATTTATTTAAGGCAAGATAGGATATAACACAAGTGGGGGAAACTTAGGTTACTTCAGGAATACAATGCTATTTTACTTTAACTCATCCTCAGTTGTTTTTGGTTGTGTTATAAGCTGGTTCCTTTATAACAGGCCTGGCCAAACTCAGCCCTCCAGATGTTTTGGCCTTCTCGGTAGTGGCGCCCGCCCTGTGGAACGCCCTCCTGTCAGAGGTCAAAGGGATCAACAACTATACTGTATGACCTTTAGAAAATACCTGAAGGCAGCCCTGTTTAGGGAAGCTTTTAATCTGTGATGTGTTGATGTATTTAATGTTTACTGGAAGCTGCCCAGAGTGGCTGGGGAGACCCGGCCAGATGGGCGGGGTACAAATAATAAATTATTATTATTATTATTATTATTATTATTATTATTATTGGGACTACAACTCCCATGATCCCTAGCTAACAGGAGCAGTGGTCAGGGGTGATGGGAATTGTAGTCCCAAAACATCTGGAGGGCCAAGTTTGGCCATGCCTGCTTTATAAGGTGATTCTTTCTTTCAGTTACCCACCCCCTTTAACAATCCAGCTCCAGAGGTACCTTAAGCAATAGACCCAAGGGCTCTCCACACACCCCTCCTTCACTGGGTTTGAGAGTTTCTTCTTTTCCTTAGAAGATTCTCTCCCCTCCGGACTAGATTAAGTCCCAAGGAGGATGTTCCTTTCCAGCTCCTACTTCTCCTGGCTCAACCTCTTCCTCCCAGTAAAATCCTGGTCTATTCCTCCTACAAGGCGGATGTCAGAAGGATACTGACAAGCTGGAACGTGTCCAGAAGAGGGCAACCAAAATGGTCAAAGGCTTGGAAACGATGCCTTATGAGGAACGGCTTAGGGAGCTGGGTATGTTTAGCCTGGAGAAGAGAAGGTTAAGGGGTGATATGATAGCCATGTTCAAATATATAAAAGGATGTCATATAGAGGAGGGAGAAAGGTTGTTTTCTGCTGCTCCAAGGAAGCGGACACGGAGCAATGGATTCAAACTACAAGAAAGAAGATTCCACCTAAACATTAGGAAGAATTTCTTGACAGTAAGAGCTGTTCGACAGTGGAATTTGCTGCCAAGGAGTGTGGTGGAGTCTCCTTCTTTGGAGGTCTTTAAGCAGAGGCTTGACAGCCACCTGTCAGGAATGCTTTGATGGTGTTTCCTGCTTGGCAGGGGGTTGGACTGGATGGCCCTTGTGGTCTCTTCCAACTCTATGATTCTATGATTCTATGATTCTATGATTCTATAAACATTAGGAAGAACTTCCTGACAGTAAGAGCTGTTTGACAGTGGAATTTGCTGCCAAGGAGTGTGGTGGAGTCTCCTTCTTTGGAGGTCTTTAAGCAGAGGCTTGACAGCCACCTGTCAGGAATGCTTTGATGGTGTTTCCTGCTTGGCAGGGGGTTGGACTGGATGGCCCTTGCGGTCTCTTCCAACTCTAGGATTCTATGATTCTAAGACACCACACTCTGTCCTTCACAATATGCTCAGAGCGGAAGTTCCTTTTTTCTTTCTTTTTTTGTTCGGAACCAACTCTTTCTCCCTTTCGCTCTTTTTACCTCAACCTGCCTCCCAACCTCTCCACCCTCAATTCCAACCACGCCTTCAAATCCTCTCCTTTTAAACTCTCCCTCCTGGAACCCACAGCCAATCACAGGCTGCTGTTTGTGAATCATTTGCTGGCAGAGAAAGAAAGAAGAAAGAAACACTTGTTGAACCAACCTGTCCAGGAAAACCAACTTTTTCGTCACACCTACCGGTTCTCCCCACCCCTGGCCTCTGCGACTGCAGCAGTGGTTCCTGTTGGGCTGTCTCAGCCTGATGGCAATCACATTGTTCCCTTTCCTTTTGGGGAACTTGCTCCTCCAGCTGCTGATCATCCCCACCGTCCTCTCCTGCATTTTTTCCAGCTCTTAAAATATTTTTTAGGTAACCAGAACTGTATGCACTACATCATGGGTAGGCAGACTAAGGCCCAGGGGCCGGATCTGGCCCAATCGCCTTCTCAATCCGGCCCATGGATGGTCCGGGAATCAGTGTGTTTTTACATGAGTAGAATGTGCCCTTTTATTTAAAATGCATCTCTGGGTTATTTGTGAGGCATAGGAGTTCATTTCCCCCCCCCAAAAAAAATATAGTCCAGCCCCCACAAGGTCTGAGGGACAGTGGACTGGCCCCCTGCTGAAAAGGTTTGCTGACCCCTGCACTACATCCTGGAAAGTGGAATAAAAAGAACTCTGATAAATAAGTTACAGGTAGATAGCCGTGTTGGTCTGTCATAGTCAAAACAAAATAAAAAAATTCCTTCCAGTAGCACCTTAGAGACCAACTAAGTTTGTTCTTGGTATGAGCTTTCGTGTGCATGCACACTTCTTCACTTCTGTTTCAGTGTATCTGAAGAAGTGTGCATGCACACGAAAGCTCATACCAAGAACAAACTTAGTTGGTCTCTAAGGTGCTACTGGAAGGAATTTTTTTTTTTGTTCTGATAAATAAAGCGTCCCACCTGTGGCCGTGCCATAGATGAGTACAATACAGCTCATAACACAAGTTTTCACAATGGCCTCCTAAGTAAGTGCCATGAATCTGGAAGCACAAATAAAAGGCCATCCTAGTCCAGCCTCCTGTTCTCACAGTGGCCGACCAGATGCCTCAAAAGGGAAGTCCGGCTGTAAATCTGCTTTGGCCAGAATGCTCATTTGCATTACAAACGCCCACTCCTCAGCTTTTCTCTTTAGCAGAGGTTAAGAATAGTATCTCAAAGTATCTCAAAAGTGACCTGGGAGTCTTGCGTGTGAAAACAGGTGCCATCCCAGAAGGCCTGCAGCACTGTCGTTTTGGCATTTTTGCGAAGGATTTTGCTTACTGTACGTAAGCCACTCTGGGAGTCAATCTTTCCTGAAATGCATGGTACAAGTATGATCTTAAGTACATATGTATCTAATAAAACAAAGTTAAGGGGGGGTGGGGAGTCCGGCAGCAGGACCCGAGTGCAAAACTGCTCTCTCCAACAATGAATTCAGAGACAAATGACTGCTGCTGGCCATTAATACATCTTGTGGGAGCAAATTCCACAGAACAACCGTGCAGTTTGTGTGTGTGTAAGTTCTTTTTAAAAGTCCCCACTTTTAAACTAATTTGTATTTAATTACTTCAACATATAAATACGTCATACAGATAAATCATTAAATATCTCAGCCCAACCCTGAAGCTGGGGTTTAGACAGCACATGCAGAATAACAACCAAATAGCATAGTAAGTTCTTATCAAAAAATCTTCTGTTTGTATAGCAGGCAAAAAACTGTTTAAGGTAACCAAAGAGTTTTGTAATGTGAAGGGAGTTTATATTTAGCCACGTGCATAATAAAGCTGAGCCAATCAGCTGCAAGAGAATCTCTGTGCCTCGAGCCTTGTGGCAATTTTATTTTATTGCTTTATAATTCCACAAGTTCAGTTTGCCCTACTTAGTTGAACCAATTTGTCAGAGAAACCTCCTTGAAGTTCTTCCCATATCTTGTTCTTATGAGTCTGGCTGCTCGAAAAAGATTTACTAAAGGGTTAAGCTGTAAGTTAATGTTCCCTCCTGTAAAACGATTGCGGAGAGCCAGCAATTTAGGCATTTGTCTGGTAGTTGCTTTTATTTGGACAAATACTTCCTCCCAGAACTGAGCCACTTTCCCGCACGTCCACCACATGGTTTGGTTAGAACCTGAGATACTCCAGCACTTTGGCCATAGAATCAGAATTGAAAGGTACCCCCAAGGGTCATCTAGTCCAACCCCCTGCAATGCAGGAGTCTCAGCTAAAGCATCCATGACAGATGGCCATTCAACCTCTGCTTAAAAACCTCCAAGGAAGGGGAGTCTACAACCTCCAGAGGGAGACAGTTCCACTGTTGAACAGCTCTTACTGTCAGGTCTTCCTGATATTGAGTCAGAATCTCCTTTCTTGTAACTTGATTTCTTGTAATGGGTTCAAATCCTCCCCTCCAGAGCAGGAGAAAACAAGTTTGCTTCCTCTTCCATGTGACAGGCCTTCAGATAAAATAAAATAAAAAATCCTTCCATGGCAGACCAACACGGCTACCTACCTGTAGCTAGGCCTTCAGATACTTGAAGATGGCTCTAATATCTCCTCTCAGTTTCCTCCAGGTGAGTAGGAGGAGCGAGTAAGTAAGGGCTAACTGTATAGGTCAGGCATAGGCAACCTTGGCTCTCCAGATGTTTTGGGACTACAGTCCCCATCATCCCTGACCACTGGCCCTGTTAGCTAGGGATCATGGGAGTTGTAGTTCCAAAACATCTACAAGGTTGCCTGTGCCTGGTATAGGTGTGCAAGGCCATTTTTCTTGTTGAGGCCAAGACTGATTTAAAAGGAAATTCCCTCCTGCACATTGAGGTCCACACCTCTTTGTTGATAGTCATCTGCCAATCAGCTTCCAACATCTGCCTTAAGCCATCTGCTGTACTTATATCCACTAGGATTAGCATCCTTTTGAGTCTGGATTCCCCGACCCTGTTCTGCCTTCGTAGCCAATCCCAACAATAATTCAAAAGGAGTCGGGGCTCTCAATGACTGTTCTTTGATGTGGGTTTGGCGTATCGATAATATTTCTACTGCTCTGCACAAACTCTGGATGAAAGTAGAATGGGAAAAGCGGGAGAATCTTAGGCCCACAAGCCCGCTGCCCTCCTTGCCATAAGGGTCCTCCATCAGCACCACCAAGCCCGATTGGGCCCCCTAACAGGGCCCTGGGCCCCACCTGGAATTGCAGAAGGAACCAGGGCAGGGCTCTCTCTCCCTCTGGGTCCCAGGGGCGGCTGCTTGCTGGCCTCCAAGCCTGGGCTCTCAGGCGGAAGGGTCCGTTTTGCTCTGTGCGTGAGTCCAAGGTCCTGAGGCCCAGCTCACCTGCCTCCTCCTTGTGCCCTCCCTAGGATGCCCATTCTGGAGCCCATGGTGCCTCTGACAGAGGTACAGCAGCTGCACATCCAGACTTGCTGGCTAAAGGCTTTTGACGAGGCGGAAGAGAATGGCAGGCTCATCATCATCAGGTCAGGTGCTGCGCTCTCTTGGCCTGGGGCAATTTCTCCCAGCCTGGCCTTTCTCTTTTGCAGTGATACCTTGGTTTACAACCATAATCCGTTCCGGAGGTCCGGTTGTCAACCAAAACAGGTTGCAACCCAAGGCGCGTTTTTACCAATGGCGCCTCCCCCCCCAAATTGGTTGTAATGCAAAGAAAGGGACACACACTTCAGGGTTTGACGTGGTTGTAATCCAACACGGTTGCAAACCAAGGTACCACTATATATAGATATATTCTTTATTAATTTTGCTTATTAGAACCGTTCTTTCTATTCATTACTCAAAACACAATAACATACATAAAGGAAAACCATAATAGTTCAACACCAAGTAACACTTCTACATTCATACTTCAAAAATGACTTCCCTCCACCTCCCCGCGGGCCCTTCAGTGTTTCTTTCTTTTTAACTGTGTCCTTTTTCACCTTTTAGCTCATTGCTCTTACATGACGTACATTATCTGTCTGTTATGTAATTTGCGAAAGTTAATCAAGGCATTTTAAGAATTTTGTTTGGGAACGCTGTTTTTCTAAATATACTCTGTAACACTCCCCTTCAGTTTTGAACTTTTGGTTTGTTCGGTTCCTGGTTGCCTCTGTCATCTTTGCTAGTTCTAAGTGTTCACATAATTTGATTTGCCGTTCTTCCTTCGTTGGAATTTTATCTCCCTTCCAGTTTTTGGCAATCAACATTCTTACTTCTGTTGTTGCGTGTAAGAAAACCCTCCTCTTGTCATCTGGAATATCAGTTGTCAGAAATCCTGGAAGGAATGCTTCCGGTTTTTTCGCAAATGTTTGTTTAAACATTTTTTGTTAGTTCCTCATATACAATGTCCCAAAAGTTCTTAATTTTTTCACAGCCCCACCACGTTGTTCCTTCCCCCTGTTTGCAGCGCCAGCATATGTTTGAATTTGTTTTGTATACCAGCCTGGCCTTTCTTCATACCTCTTTCGCAGTCCATGCAGAAGGCAACGGGTCTCAACCCACTGCGGCCCTTTGCTTCACTCCCTCACCAATTTAAGAGACCTGAGCACCTCCTGGAGCCAGATCAGAATGGCTTTGAGAAAGAGTTAGGAGATGGAGGGCACCGTCCTCTCCTCCTCCTCCACCACCTCCTCCACTTGCTGAGGGTCCTTTGGGTGTTACGTGGGTGTACATCATTGATGAACACCTCAGAGACAAAAAGAGACAGAAGGCAGGGGAAGTCACGGGTGCTGTTGTCTCCCAGGAGCAGAGAAAGTGACAGGACTCAGGAGGCCTTTTCTCAGGGAGGAGCCCCCACTAGCAGCTGCGGGGAGGGGGGCTGAGAGGCCTCTTTGATGCTGGGCTCCTCTTCAGAAGCCTGGAGTGTGGCGGCTGGCTGGGGAAGGGCGGCTTCCAGGTGAGCAGGAGACAATTGTTGGGAGAGCCAGAGGAGGGCTGGGGGTCCTGCTGGGACAGAATTTCTGCTGCAGAAGATATGCTTCCGCTCCCCTGACACCTTCTGCTTTCTGGGGGTCCCCGATGGGGGTGTGGGTGAAAGCCATCAACAAATTCCTTTCTGGAATTAAGTGGCAGGGGAGCAGCAGCAAGACAAGCAAGATCAGACTTCTGTGAATGCAATTCTGTCAAGGCTTGGAGGCAGAGATTTCTGTGTCAAGGGGCCTCTTGACTAGTGAAATGAACAGGCCACTGGGTGTCACTGCCACACACCGGACAGAGTGGAGTGCACCATCTATGCAAACAAGTGGGGTGGGCAGGGAGGGAGCAGCCAGCAGCAGACCCTTCCGAGAACACAGCATAGACTCCTGAGCAAAGCAGACTCTGCAGACCTGGAGGCCAGGATGTCCTCCTCCTCAGCCAGGCCCAGAGAAGGGAGGGGAGAGTTAAGAAGGGGGTCAAATGCTGCTCCCCCCACAGCTTTTTGCAGCAATACTCAAAAGGGCCATTGTGAAATCCAAGGTCTGCACTCAAGGCGAACCTTCGCTGTTCCGCACGCAGGTTCTTCACAGACCACCCTGACAGCAAGCAGTACTTCAAGAATGTCCCGACGGAAGGCGACCTGCTGAGGGACCCTGAGGTGGGCTCCCATGGCCGGAAGGTCATGGTAGCTCTGAACCAGCTGGTGGAAAACCTGGACAACCGGAAGCAGGGCTGCCGGCTGCTGGAGCGCCTGGTGGAAAACCACAAGAACGTCCACCAAGTGCCGTCAGGGATGTTCCAGGTATGGGGGGGGGAGCGAGCGGGGAGGACACAGGAGCCGCTGGGCTGGCAGCTTGCCCTCGGGGGACAACTGGGACCCTTCCACCAGGAGGGGGGGATAGGGGGTGTGGGAATGTTGAGGAAAGTAGGAGAGGATATATTGATTAAACAGAGCACATTCCCTTGCGCATTGCCAAGTTGATGGATTCGTTAGAATCATTTAAGTTACGCAATCTAGTCTGGATTGTCCAGTCTGGATTGTTTCCCCTTTTATTTCCCGCTTATTAATAATAATAACATGACAGTCTTGTTTAAAAGTAAGGGTAAAGTTTACTTACATTCAGTTCATAGCAGAATTCCGAAGGCAGGCTTTATCTTGCAGTTACAGTTACACTTGTAGAGAAAAGAAGTCTGAGCTGGGCCTCAGACCTTCCACCTTGTGGCTTCCGTCCTCTGTAAGGATGAGCCACGTGCTGCTGGCTAAGAGCCAGCAGAGAAGCAAAGAGGAAGATGCCTGCATGGCTAGCGCTTTTGGAGGGTCTGTTAAGTTTATGCCCATCTACCTGGTCACAGAGCAGGTATGACAGGAAGTCCTCCCGATCTGGAGCCACATTCCCCTGTGTGTGTCCACTCTAGGCAACAGGAAATGTTGCATTTGACTGCATCATTGATGATACATCCCACAGGGGGGAACCTGGGTCTGATCCTGGCATCCCCAGCAGGCAGCTCCCTGCCACTCTCCTGGCATTGTCTTAAGGTCAGGGGGCCACATCAGTGGGGCTCACTGCAAAGGCACCAGGGAGCTGCAGCTGCACACAGGACCTTCCAGATGAGGAACTCCCTGGCGCAGCCCAGCCCAGCTGATTGGAGCTGCCAGCCAGCTTCTCCTGCAAGGAGGCCCCATGAAGCGTGCAAGCGTCCCTTCGCCACACCTGCCAGCACAGGTGGCATCAGGTGTGGGGCAGGTGGGCACGGCATGGGGGGAGCAGACAGGGAGCCCAGCTGGGCCTCCTCAGCACCGCTCTTTGCCACAAGAGCCCTTTCCCCCCTTCAGGCTGAATGCCTCTCCTGCAGGCTGAGCCAGGCAGGGAATCCATGGGGCACTCAAGCAGGGGCTTCTGGAAAGGGAGCCTAGTGGTTAGAGCCTTGGGGGTCACTGGGAATGCATCCCACGCTGCCTCCTGAATGGTGCCCTCCTTGCCCAGCTTCTGTTTCAGACCATTCTCTGCGTCTTCCAAGAACTCCTGGCAGATGAGTTCACCAACGACATGAAGCTCTCTTGGGAAAAGTTCTTTGACGGCGTCTTTGCAGAAGTAGAAGCCGCCTACAGTCGCCCCCTTCCGCCCTAGAGAAAGGAGGGGCGTCCCCCGGGTACCCTGCTCCCCGCTCTCTTCCCCCCTCCCCTTCTTACGTTTGTATTGATGGAATAAAGAGGACAGCATTTACTTTCTGGACCTCTGTTCGGGGTGCCTGGTCAATTCTGCAGGATTGGGGCCACATCTCCGCAGGTGCAGAAGCATGCCTAAGGCCATAGCAAGGAGGCAAGCAAGGGAGCAGGGATGTAGCTCAGGGGTTGAGCACCTGCCTTGCATGCAGAAGGCATCACCAGGCACTGCTGGCAAAGAGACCCCCTGCCTGGAAACCTGAAGATCCATTGGTCCGTAAAGGCAGTAATGAGCCAGTCTGGCCTGTCCCCTGGCAGGCTCCCCTCAGAAGCGTGAGGCTCAAGCTGGCAGGATGGGGAGGGTCCAGGAAGATCTCCTGCAGAAGCAGGCGAGAGAAGGCAGGATGGTGGGAGGCGGCAGGCTGGCAGCAGATGCCAGGCTGGTGGCATCCCAGGGGAGCAGGTTTGGCATGAAAGGGTGAGGCGGCCCAGGCCTGAGCTCTGCCGTGGTGCTTGGGTGGCTGCCCTCATAGAAAAGGGCCACAGCTCTGCAACAGAGAAGCTGCTTGGCATGCAGAAGTCCCCAGATTCATTCCCCACGTAGGCCTGACTCCACACCAGGCAGCTTCCCAGCTGCGGTCTTTCCCTTGGAGTGCTCAGGGCCCTGGACTCCCCGTCCTCCAGAGCGACTGGTCTGGGGCAGGAGAGCAGGCAAGCGTCATTCCTTCTTCCCGCCCCTGCCCCCCATTGCCCTTCTGCAGCTCAGAGCAGCCTTCTCTGAAGAATCTCCTGAGCCCCACAACTCACACAGGTGAATGGCCACTCGATACACACACCCTGCCCTGCCCTGGAGTTCTGCTGGCTCAGGCAGCAGTAGCACCCCCCAGCCCCAGCCCTGCTGCCAGCCCCTTAACCCCCCCACAGCCACCACCTGCTGCCTCTAGGGAACCCCCACGGGCCACAGCCCTCCTTTGCCCAAAGGCTTTGGCCCAGCAGTCCAGGGTTGGAGACAGGATGCTGAGGTGACAGCAAAGGGGCCTTTCCACTTCAAGGCGGGAGAGAGGTGCATGTTGGATCGGGGCCAAAAGCCCGGCTGTCCTGAGGACTCTGCAGCCGTCCACTCATGCAGGAGGGGGGGGCATCGCGTGCAGAAAAGCCCCTCCTGCGGGGGCACATGAGTTGATGGGGGGGCGCCAGACTGAGGCCTCGCTTTCAAAGGGCTGTCCTTCCTGCCATTCCCACCCAGGAGCAGCAGGGGGAGCCTGTGCGCAGGGAATCCAGCGGCTGCCCCGAGGCCCCACATGGGGTTAACCCCTTGGGGTCCAGAGCCAACTACTTTCTGCCTCAGAGGTGCCTGACATTTGCCTTCCTGACTAGCCAGTCCGGGAGCCGCCTCCTGGTCCGAGGCTCTGCCTGGCCGAGGAAGGAGCTTGCCTGGGCAGCCCCTGTGAGGACAGGATGCGGAGCTAGATGGGTATTTGGCCTGATCCAGCGGGCTCTGCTTAGCTTCTTAGAGCATCATCTCAGAGAGCAGCAGCGGGGAAGGGGAGGTGTTTTTTTGGGGGGGGAGCGGGAATCTGCCCCCTCTCTCTGCCGGGGCTGTGGGTATTTTTCAGAGGGTCTCTGGTTCCCCAGAGAATGGTAGACAAGTCGTGCATCCAAAGCAATGAGCAGAGGAGGAATAACCTCTGCGGGGAGCAGCGCAACCGGACATCTTCCGGTGCCCCGGCCCTGAAGCAATACACGTCACGTCTCTCCCATAGCGGCCTCTGCAGCCACAGCAGGCGCTGCAACCTTCCAACGGTTTGACTTGACACTCCTCCGTTGTCTCCCAAGACGCAGGGATGCCAACTCTGGTTCCCCTCCTGCAACCCGGAGGGCTTTTGCCGTGCCTCTGGGCAGCGCCGCCATTGCAAAGGGCCTCCTGGCACTGGGCTAGATCTGCCCCACACTGCCCAGGGCCCACCTGCGCCACTGTGGGCGTGGATTCTCCGATTGCTGGGAGCAGATGGGGTGGGGGAGGGAGGGAGCCCCCCTCTTGCCATGCGCCCTTCCCCATTGCTCTGGTGGGTCCTCGTGATCTCAGGAACTGGCGGTGGTTCCAGAGCCCGAGCCGCCCCCTCCCAGGCAGGCAGAGTTCCTGCTTGCGGGCCTCTTCCCGTGCCCTCTCAGTGCGGGTGTGGAGGAGACCCCTTGCACTGCCCCCCCCGGACTTGAAGTGGGCTTGGCTGTGGGGAGGGGGATGCCTCTGCTCTGCCCTCGAGCGCAGGATCCTAGGAAGCTGCCTTCTATTGCATCCAATCTGGGCCGTATTGCATACACGGGCTGGCAGCTGTGGCTCTCGGGACTTTTGGGCTGGACTGAGCCGGACTCTGCGCCCCCGTCCGGCAAAGGCCACGCGTGCCTGCGGCTCTTTCAGGGCCCCCACCTAGCAGGCGACTCGGTCCAAGGGCCCCGGGTTCGAGGAGCGCCAAGGTAGCGACTATCCCGCGGGACGGGGCCCCCCCTCTCCCTTCCTCCCGCCCGCCCCCAGTTCAGCCCAAGAAGACGCGAGAGGTCAGGGAGAGTCAAGAGCAGGTTTATTGCGGTGTTTGGGGGTCGCGGGGCGGGCGGCGTCGAGGGCGAGGCGGCTCCTCTGCGGCGGGCGGCCGCGGGCTTCGTGGGGCCTAGCGGTACTTGCAGGTCAGCACTTTGCTGACGCGGCTCATGAACTTATCCATGGAGACGAGGGTGCTGGCCTTGAGGAGCCCCGGGTGGTTGGCGGCGATGGCCACCAGGATGCAGTGGCTCAGCAGCTGCGGGAGAGGCGGATGGGGAGCGTTAGACGGGGCCCCGGAGGGAGCGAAGCAGGATCCCAGCCCGCTGCCCGCCCCGGAGCCCCGACGGGGAGCGAGAGAGACTCACCGCGAAGTTGACGGGGTCCACGCGCAGCTTCTGGGCGTGCAGGTCGCTGAGCTTGTCGAGGGCGCCGGCGATGTTGTCGATGTGCGCCACGGCATCGCCGATGGCCGCCGCGACCTTCTTGCCGTGCGCCTTGATGTCGGCGGAGCCGGGGCTCACGTCGATGTGCGCGAAGTAGGTCTTGGTGGTGGGGTGAGCCGCGAACATCCTGCGGGAGAAGGAGGAGGAGAGGAGCAGGAAGACGAGGGTCCGACTCCCGCCCGGCCCGCGGCCCCGTCCTCGGGAGAGGGTCCCTGCCCGACGGGGCGGACTTACCTGGTGATGGCCTCGGCGCCCAGGTCCCCGGCGTGGGACTGGATCTCGCCCCAAACGGCCTTCACGTGGTTCTTGTCGTCGTCGCTCAACACCATCCTGGCAGCTCAAAGTCTCCGGTGCCGTCGGAGCGCGCGCGGCTCTTTTATCGGGGGCGCCCCGCCCCGCCTGGGGCCTCTCCCTCGGTCTCCAGGGGCTCTCCGCCCATTAGCGCCGCCTCTGGGCACCTCCTGGAGGGGAGGGATAGGGGCCACGCCCGCAGTCTGTTACAGGGAGGGGGCGCCAACTACCCCATCAGCTGGCTGGGCTCCAGGCAAGCCCGGGAGCGCCGCTCATGTCCCGTTGCATCCCCGGCCGGCGAGGCTAACGCGGCTGCGTCTTTACGACATGGAAGAGCCGCTTCTAAGCAGCCGGGCTCAGTCGTGAAGTTCCCTAGCGGCCTAGGGCCGGCCCCGATCTCCTCTACCCTAAGGTCTCTCGGTGGCTAAACTGAGCATCCACGGTCAGGGGCAGTGTAGGCTACCTCTGCAAACGAAATAAACAATCAAGACAATAGTCCAGTAGCACCGTAGAGTCCAACTAAGTTTGTTCTAGGTATAAGCTTTTGTGTGCATGCACGAAGTGATGCACAAACTTGGTCTCTAAGGTGCTACAGGACTATTTTTCAATTTTTTATTTCGTTTGCAGAGGTACTGCGTCAGACGAGCACGGCTACCTACCTGACTCTGCAAACGAGTAACAGGCTCGCCCCGGGTGGCCCTGAGGGCCCCGCTCTCAAAGCGTCCGCGGGCTTTCAAGAGCCTTTCGACGAAATACCTCACCAACTACTCCCGAGTAAGCTTAGCAGTGAAGGAATAAGAGGAGCTGCTTTCGCTGCGGTTCCTGCATCGCAGGGGGTTGGAACAGATGACATTTGAGGTCCCTTCCAACTCTTCAATGACATGATTCTAAGAGCAGAGAGGTCCTCTTCCGGGATCAGAAGCTGGCTAAGTTTCAGGAAGCAGGGAGAAATGGACCCGGCCTCCAATGGAGAGATGTAGAAAGTGGAGTCCTCCAAGGATCGGGACCTGTGCTTTCTAAACGACCCCAGAGTTATAGATGAGCGGTGAAGTGGCCCCGTTTGCTGGAGGCACTAAACTGTGTAACCAAAGGGGATTGTGAAGGTCTCCCGAAAGACCTCTCCAAACGGAGCGACTGGGCGGCAAAATGACAAAGGCAATTCATTGTAGACAAGTGTCTACAATACACGGGGGCGAAAAGTCTTAATGTCACGTATGTTTATGGACTTGAGAGTCCCATGGACTGCAAGAAGATCAAACCTATCCATTCTTAAAGAAATCAGCCCTGCGTGCTCACTAGAAGGACAGATCCTGAAGTTGAGGCTCCAGTACTTTGGCCACCTCATGAGAAGAGAAGACTCCCTGGAAAAGACCCTGATGTTGGGAAGGATTGAGGGCACAAGGAGAAGGGGACGACAGAAGATGAGATGGTTGGACAGTGTTCTCGAAGCTGCTAACATGAGTTTGGCCAAACTGCGAGAGACAGTGAAGGATAGGCGTGCCTGGCGTGCTCTGGTCCATGGGGTCACGAAGAGTCGGACACGACTGAACGACTGAACAACAAATGTTTATGGAGTCTGGACTGGCCAGGATCGCGACTTAGTGGTCCTAGTGGAGATACGGATGAAGCTGCGCCCTCTGTGCGCGGCAGCTGCGGAAAAGGCAACCTCCGCGCTAAGGATCATTATTGACAATAAAGCTACCGTACCTACGGTATATCATAATGCTATTATTCAAATCTACGGGGCGACCGCAGGATATTGTTTGCAGAGCTGGAAAAGGTTCAGGAAAGGGCCACAAAATGATCAAGGCGCTGGAGCGACTGCCCTATGGGGGAAAGTTGCGTGTTTGAGACTGTTTGGTTTAGAGAAAAGGCAAATAAAATTAGACATGGGGGGGGGGGAGTTTATAATATTACGCACGGCCTGGAGAAAGTGGAAAGCGGAAAGTTTTCCCCTGCCTCTCTCACGACACTCGAACGAGAGCCGACTGTTGGAAGATTCGGGACAGAAAGAAAGTCCTTCTTCACACTGCGCAAGAGTTGAACTATGGAACTCGCTGCCACAGGAGGCAGGCCATGGGCACCAACTTGGAAAGAGGGGCCTATCGAGGGCTACCAGCCACGAAGGCTCGTCTCTGCCCTCCACAGTCAGAGGCAGCCATGCTTCTGAAGACGTTACTGGAAAAGAGTGTCGCTCCTGGGCTGGGATCCCGCTTGCTGGTTTCCTACGGGCGTCTGGTTGGCCACGGTTGGCTTTTCTTATGTTCTTACATTCGTCTTTCCTCGCCGACGCCCCCAAGGACAGCTGCCTTCTACGCGCCTGACTCGACGGAGCAGGCTCTCGCCCTCCCCAGTCGCTTAACTCTGCGGGTCCCTGCCAAGGGGGCGCCAGGGGGCTGCCTGGGCGACGCTCGCTGGCCTCTTCGGCGTGGCCCGTGGCCGTCCAGCGGCGCCCAGCCCCGTCACCGTTGCTGGGATGCCGGCGGCGCCCCCCGCGCGAGACCAGGGGAGGCTTACAGCTGCCCCCCCCCCCAGTCCTCTCTGCCCCCAAACAGGCACTCCAGAGTCTTTGAACTGTGCTCTGCCTGGGCGGGCACATGTCTGCTCCCGATCGTCCTCACAACCCTCTTGCGGAGTAGCCCAGTGTCCCCTAAATACATATATATTATTTTCACAATAATTCCTTTTGGTACAGCCGCTTTTTTACGGATCTTCTCAATAAACTCACTGAAAATTACACTACAAAATCTTTATTCATACATTCATACATTCTGATTTTGGGGGGGGGAGAGTATTATTGGGTTGTTATTATTTTGATTATATATGTTGTGGTTTTTATGTTGATCTTTTCTGCGAACCGCCCTGAGACCTCTGGGTATAGGGCTGTATATAAAGTCAATAAATAATAATTATCATTATCATTATTTTGCGTCCCCTCGGCTCGGTACCCGGTGCTGCTCTCTCTCCTTCAGTGTTTTGCGCATGAGCTCCAGAGGAGGGTGTCTAACGTGACGTTGCATAACGCCATTAAAAGATGACACGTGTGTGAGGGTCCCTGGGACGTGAGAACCTGGCCCCGTCAAAGCACAAGGGCCGGAGACAGGCGCACCCCGCAACTCCCCGCCCCACAAGCGGCAGCCCCAAAGGCTTTCCAGGGAAGGGAAGGGTCGTTTGTGCGGGCGAGTCCATGCGGAGCCAAGGCGGGAGTGCCTCTGAACAGGGGCAGAGCGCCGTCCCCTCGGAGAGGGAGAGTTTCTAGACGGCAGTAGGGCGGGTGCACTTGAGCATGTGCAGAGTGCTCTGGAGCAGCTCTGGCGAGAAGGACGGGTGGCCCTCTCGCCCATCGAAGGAGTCATGCTGCTCCATGTCAAGGGTCCGGCGGGGGCGGGGGGGTACGGGTGCTGCAGGGCGTCTGACCGTTCCTTTCCCCACTTGGGGTGCCCCTCGGGGGCGGAGTCCTAGCCCCACGGCTGGGAGAGCGGGCGCCCACATGCCGAGGCAGCGGCGAAGAGGCCCGCCTCTACCCCGGGACAGATGTGGGCTTCCGGGGCCCACCGGAGCAGGCGGCGGCTCCCTTTCTTAGTTCTTTCCTTATTTTATTCGTATTTTTAAAAAACAACTTTTAATATGCAGCGTCCACACGATCACTTTGTTGTGTTCACTTCGAAAGCATCCGATAATACTTTTTCTCCCACTAAAAGGATGCTTATTCCCAAGTACATCAGGGCAGCAAAGAACAGCTTTAAAAAGGAGGAGATGTGCATCGTCAGAGGACTGCCCTCTTTTAAACAGGGCCAGGGGTTGGCAATCCTCACCCTCTGGAGTCTACAATATCAGAAACGTAGAATCTGCAGAGAAATGAGCCTGGGGTCTCCTTCATGCCAGCCCCATCCCCGCCTCCCTCTTCTCCTGCCCTCCCCAGATGTTGCGGGGGGGGCAGACTCGCACACCTGGGGGTAAGGGCTCCCTCCTCGACGGGATCCCCGGGAGAGTCCTCTCCCCGCCGGGTCAGGCTGCCTCTGAGGGTGAAGGGCTCTGCACTGCCCCCTCTCCGTCGAGTTTCTGCCCGGGCTCTGCTGCGTTTAGTGAAGAACGCGGAGGACTTGTTGGGGTGTGGAGAAAGGGGTCACAGCGGGCACTGGACTGCGTCTTCCCTCCCCTCCCCCTCCCCCTCGGAGGTGCCTGCGGGACGGACGGGGCTACGGGGGAGTTGGGGAGGCGGTTGTGGCGTGCGCTCCCTCGGAAGTGGACGGGAGAACTGCCGAGGTGGCGACGGCTGTCTCTTCTCTGTCTCCCCCACCCTCTTCTCTGCGAAGCTCGCTTGAGGCTTTCTCGCCCCCCTGGCATATCTGCTCCCCCTGAGACCCCCCCCCCCGCGTCTCCCACGCATGGGACCCTCTCCCCACGCCAGAAAAGTGAAGGACGCCAGAGCGAGGTTCACGCATTTTATTGCTCAGTGGCACAGCGGAGGCGGAGTGCCCGAGGCGGGGGGCAAACGGCAGCTCCGAGGCGAGGGGGCGGGCGGCGGGGGGCTCATCTGTACTTCTCGGTCAGCACCTCGCCCACAGTGCAGAGGAGCTTATCATAGGCCAGGTAGATCAGGGCGTTGTATTCTCCGCGGAGGCTGGAAGCCAGTGTCACGTGGAGGCACCTGGTCAGAAACTGCAAAGGAGAGAGAGAGAGAGACACGGGGGTCAGGTGGGTGGGGGCAGCCCCAACGGAGGAGCGGGCACTGTAGGACCCAAGGCGCCCCTTGCCGCCCTCGTCCGCCCCGTCGGCGCGCTTGCCTTGAAGTTGACGGGGTCCACGCGGAGGTTGTAGGCGTGCAGGTCGCTGAGATCGGACAGGCAGCCGCGGATGTTGTCCAGGTTCTTGATGGCGGTGTCGAGGGCCTTGACGACCTTCTGGCCGTGGCGGTGAATGTCGTTGGAGCCGGGGCACAGGTCGAAGTGCGGGAAGTAGATCTTGGATTGCGGGTAGGCCTGGAAAAGCCTGCGGGGAGGGAAGGGGGCCGTCAGGGAAAAGGACGGGACGGGACGGGAGGAACCAGAGGCTTCTCTCCCTTGGCCGCCCCGTCGAGCCTACCTGGTCAGCGCTTCGCCGCCCAGATCGTCGTGCTCCGGGGCCAGTTTGCTCCAGGTGCTCTGGATCAACTTGCGCTCTTCAGCAGTCAGCACCATGTTGGCAGCAGGCAGAAGGTCGATTTGCTCGATGGGTGGCGGGAGGTGGCGAAGCTGGGAGTCCTGCAGGGGCCGCCGCTTTTATAGCGGCCCGCGCTGCCCTCCTCGGCCCGCCCCCGCTTATCTTATCGCCCCGGGACTGCCGGAGAGTCGGCTGCGCGGCGGAGCAGCCAAACCCACCGACGGCGCAAGGAGGGGCCTCGGCGGCGGACAGAGCTCAGCTCCTGCCTTGGCGGCCGAAAGAGCCGGTACTACTGGGGAAGAGCCGTCTGTGCTGCCGGAGGGGGGGCGGGGGCGACTTAGAGGAACAGAACAGCATCAGAAGAGACGGCTGGATCCGTGCAGTCTCCTGTTTTCACGGTGGCCACCCAGGTGCCTCTTGCAGGAAACGCGCAAGCAGGATCCGAGCGCAAGAGCCCCTTCCTCTCCAAACAGCAGCTGCCCTTCAGAAGCCTTTAGGTCTCCACCGTTAGCCCTCTCTTCCTCCCTGAATTTCTCTCCTCGTTTAAAGCCATCCCACTTGGACTGAGGGAGCCTTCTGCAGGGGCACGTGGCAAGTGGAGAGAGGACACGGGGCTTCAGGCGCTGCCAAAGTTCAGACGACCAAAGAACCCGGGAGGATGCCCGGACTCTTTTTGCGACACAGGCGAGGCCGGCGGCATATAAATCCGACAGCCCCCCCCCCGATTTAATGGCCTCGCAGGTCCCCATCCCAAATCAAACACGCAGGGGATTTACGGTATCCGTCTGAAAAGCCTCTGGAGACGCCCCAGTCGGTGGCATGAGAGCCACGCAGGGCGGCAGGCTGATGCGTAAAGCGCGTATTGCGAAGTTCAGCCGGGCAGGGAAAGGTGTTTTTTTGCTTTAGATCAAGCTCAGAAAAAGGGGTCGAGAGATCCTTGAAAGGCAAGAAGGAGACACCTGCAACAGTCTCTGAGGCCAATGATGTGTTTTCAGTCCCAGAAACAGGCTCCTGGTTTCTCACACGCAGAGAGCTATTCCTGGTTCTCCCCTCCCCACCAAAAACAGCCTTCATTTGTCCCAATAGCTTAATTTGTAAGCTATTCGGGACCACAAAAAGGCGCTGTTTTGTTTTCTACAACCAAGCGGTATATAAATGTTATGAAACAAACAAACAAACAAGTCTTCGGAGATCTACCACAAATCACTCAGTAGATCCTGATCTACTCCTGCTCCCCCCCCCAACACACCACTTCTCCCCTCCCATTCCCCCGACCTGGTGTCAGGAGGTTCTCAGCCTAGCCCTCCTCACAGGGTTGTGGTGGGGATTAAATGGTGGGGAGGAGGAGGACCACGTAGAGCACCTTGAGATCCTTGGAAGATACTCACGACATAAATAAATACAATACAGCGAAAGGGAAAAAGAGCATAACAATATTTTTTGGAATTAAACATTCTGAGGACCTAACTGCACATTACATTAAGTGTGTAGTGATTTTAAGTTGATATGGGGAGGCAGTTTTGCAAGAGGACTATAGTGCTTGGGGAAGAGAAGTTTCCTCTTTTGTACAACAGTCTTGGAAGGATACAGAGAGCCCAGCAACAGGTGACTTGGGAACGTCAGGTAGCCCTAGCCAGAACCAAGAGGACCTATGCCACCTCCTACCCTGGCGTGCCTCCAGCCCTTGTCATGTGGGCTCTCAAATAATAATAATAATAATAATAATAATAATAATAATAATAATAATAATACCCCACCCATCTGACTGGGTTTCCCCAGCCACTGGGTGGCTCCCAACAGAATATTAAAAACACGATAAAACATTGAACATTAAAAACTTCCCTAAACAGGGCTGCCTTCAGATGTCAGAGAGTTATTTCCTTGACATTTGATGGGAGGGCGCCACCACCGAGAAGGCCCTCTGCCTGGTTCCCTGTAGCCTGACTTCTGGCAGGGTGGGAACTGCCAGAAGGCCCTCGGAGCTGGACCTCGGTGTCTGGGCCAGACAATGGGGGGTGGAGACGCTCCTTCAGGTCTACTGGGCTGAGGCAGTTTAGGGCTTTCAAGGTCAGCACCAACACTTTGAATTGTGCTCGGAAACATACTAGGAGGCGATGTAGGTCTTTCAGGGCCGGTGTTATATGGTCTCGGTGGCCGCTCCCAGTCAGCAGAAGTGGCACACACATACCATAGACACATGCCGGGCCTGGCAACAGAGCTGCAATGGGGGGTGGGAAGAGTGGAGGGAGCTGCTGGGGACCAGGTGAGCATGTTTACACAGGCATGTTCCCTTTCCCTCCCTGCCCCAAGGGTGGGAAGAGTGTGAGGGAGGGCCAGGCAGCAGTTTTGTTCTGGGTGCTTTCACACAGGGGCAATGCCCATGGCAATACTCATAAACTGGGGGTGGTGGCCCCTCAAAATATTTTTTGGGTGGTCCAAGAGCCCTCAAACCCTAGTAGTTGGTGCCCAGGTACTGTGTGAAGAAGACTTTCTCCATCCTGAATCTCAGGTGAACAGGGAGCCTGGCACTGGCCAGCTGCAGACACGCTTGGCTTAAACTTATTTTCTCCATCCATTCAAGTTTGGGTTCAGGTCTGATTCTGGAACAGTCACAGTCAGGGGCAGCCCATCCCATTTCACCACCTGAGGCAAAAAGGGGAAGGTGTTGCAGGCTTGGTTGTGCAGTGACTTTTGGCGCGATCTCCCTGGAAGCAGCTGCCACAGCCGCAGGACCCCCTGGCAGTGGCAGCAGGCCCCATGGGATTCTTCCGCCTGAGGCAGGCTGCTTCTACACTTTGCCTGGTCACTGCCTGACTGTCCTGCTGCCTCAGGTCTTTGCTGAGAGAAGGGCAGGGGGAGGGCAACCTCCCTTTGACGCCTTTCCCCTGACATCTTCCTCTTGGAGAGTCCGCATGAGTTGCCCTGTAGGAGGTCCTGTGCGGCTCCTCCTGGGTTGGCCAATGCCGGAAGAGAAGTTACTATTTCATGGGTTTATTGCCAGATGTTGTTCAGAAAAGCAGGCCTTCTGGGGAACGGGGAGCTACGATTCTGAGCAGAGAAGCGGGAGGGGGGTGCTTAACCCTTTCTCCACCATATTCTGCTCCAGAAAGTCCCTGTTCAAAGCTGCTTTTCCAGTTGCGAGGATCTGGGTGTCTGTGTCCACTCCCAAACTCACGGGCTTCTGGAACCACCTGGGCTCATCAAGGGCACCTGGCGGCCTGCTTCCCTGCTGCCAATTGCCGAAGAGGCCTGTGAGTGATGGCCTTTGTGTGCCTCCTCCTCCGAACTCTCCATCCTTCCACCTCAACCTCCTGGCTCAATCTCAAGTTCTGAGCTGGTCAATGGGGAGAGCCTCCCTTCCCTCTTCCTCCTGGAGAACCAACTCCTGCAGCAGCATCTGGGACCCTTCCCTGGGCAGCAAGGATTCAGCCAGGCCCTCACCCTCAAATCTCCTTCCCCTCCACTCTCCTCTTCCCCTCTTTTCGCTTTCGTTTTAAGGTATATATATATATTTGAATGGCAAACAGGGCCCTCTTAAGCATATCCAGCGCAGTGGTGCAAAGATCCCCCCCCCCATTTCCCAGAGTTGGCAAAATTAAATGGAAAGCTCAGAAATCAAGAATACAATGACTTTAAAAAAGAATGGGAAAAGTTTATAATTTATATACGAGACCACTGCAAACAGGTTAAAACATTGGCAGGATTTTAATTACACTTGTAACGCAAACTATGGATAATTCAGAAGGAAAATATTTGGATAAATATTGATATGCAAATGTATTTATTTGTACTAGGACCCATGGAAGGGATGGAGGGAAGTCAAGAGATTCAGAGTAATCTCAATATTTGGATGTTGAATTGATGTTTGTTGTGTGTTTATATTTTTTCAAAATCAAATAAAAAATTATTATTATTTTTATAAAATATGTATTTATTTATTCAGAGTGCTTAGTCACAAACAACCACCACAACTCCCCTTGGTTTGCAGGTTGCAATGCACACCTAGGGACGGGTGCTGCAAGGGTGCAAGTGATTAAGAGCTCCTTATTTATTTTTGCGCGACCGGGAGAGAATCTCGCAAGTCTGAGCTTGAAGCATAGGTTGGAAAATCCCCCCCCCCCCAGCACAGAAATGCCTGGGTGTTTCTTTTCCTCCAAGCCCCCTGGTCCTTCCCTGCATGACCCCTTTAGACAGCAGGCCTAGGGCAAGGAAGGACCCTGCCCTTTCTCCTTCTAGGACAGCCACTTTAGGAGTCCTCATCCCCATCCAAACTGCTGCTGCTGCTGCTGATTTCCTTCCCAGTGAAGAATTGGGCTCTTTGGCTGGCAGAAAGAGCCAGAGTCGCTGGAGGCCTGAAGGAGGGAGCTGCCCTGCCAGAGTCTCCTCCCCAGCTATCTCCTCAGAGACACAGCCTGCCTTATCCTCCAGCTTGCAGGGGGTGGGTGGCCAGGGTGATAGGAGGAGAAGGAGCCTGGGCTCTCAGCCCACCATGATCTCTGCGCAGAACGCCACCCTGCGGGCCTCATCCTGAGGGATGCTCCTGCGTTCTCACCAAACTGGAAGGCTCTGTGCTCCCTGCTGCTTCAGGTGCAGAGAGATGTCTTTTCGTGGAGGCAGCGGAGCTCTGCTTCAGGGCAGAACCCAGGAGGGTGGAATCCGTTCCTCTGACTGCCTCTTAAGCAGACAGGAGAATACATCTCAGTGAAATTATTAATTAAAAATCCACCGAGTTCATTTTTGCTGGCTGTGCATTGCAGTTCCTTGTTTTTCTGACCACACAGGCATTGTCCTCCCAGACCTCCCTGAGGATCTCAGATGGGAATTTATCTTCTGGGGGCCTCTGCAGTTGGGGATTCCCCCTCCCCATACCATCTCCTGTAATTATTCCAGTTTCTTTAGCCTGGAAATTGAGGAATAAAGGGGGGGGCTGGTGAGCCTCCCCACACCCTCCCTGGGGCCCTCTTGAGCTGCTACTCTTAATGAGAACTTCCCAGACCAGGCCTGGTCCTCATTTGACAGGAGTATCACACCAAGCAAAAACAGGATCTGCACAGGAGTGTCAAGCCTAATGACCACAGCGACTCATCTCCAGTAGGTCTTGCCCCTCATGGATCACTTGCTGATGCTAAAGGCCCCCACCTCCCCACACCGACTATGTGTCCTCCTCTCCAGGGTTTCCCCCAAGCAATCTGAGACTATGCCTATGTGAAGCTAACTTCTCCTCCACCCTCTTCATGCCTCTCCTGGTTCTGGGAGACCAGAGGGGAGGAGAGCTTGTTGCAGCAGGAGGGGAGACCCCTGTGCCTCTTCACCAGGTGGGCTCATCTCTGCCTCTTGGCCTCCCTCCTCTCGTTTCAGCTTCTGCCTCTGATTCTGGACTTCTCTCTGCCACAGATTTTTCCAGCTCGCTAAACCCTGTTACCTCTTCCACTTCTGACACCTCCTCTTCCAAGTCTTCTCCCTCTTACCAGTCATGTTGTCCCACCACCAATCCCTGGGCTCTCAGCCTTCTCCCCTTGATGGTTCTCTAGCTGGTTCCTCGCATCATTCCTCTGCATCCAACCAGTTCATGACATCATTCATGAGCCAGAAGATCACATTTGGGGGTTGGAGGAAACAGGTGGAGCCCAACCGGGTCAGGCAAGTCTCCTGCCAGGGCCAGGCAGGGTGGGCACAGGAGGATGAATTGTGCCCCCTTCCTCTGTTAGGGGGTGGGGGCAAATGCAGCAGGCGGCAAGAATGCTGAGAGAAGGGTGGGGGAGCCATGCTTGTCTGCTGCAGAGAAAGCCAGCACCCAAGTCTTGTGGCACCTCATGTTCCCACAGATTTAATGTGACAGAACCTTTCGTGGCCTCAAAGGCCGCTTCCCCGGAAGCATCAGATGCATTTCCAGCTGGCAGGGAATTTAATCATTTTAGATTGTTTTGTATGATTTGTGGTATTTTATGTACTGTGTTGTGATTTGCTGCTATTTTTATCGATTATAGATGAGTACTGTAATTCTTTATTGTAATTGATGTGTAAACTGTTTAATTATTACTTGCTGGTGTTTAATTTTAGTGTTTACTATTGGATTCTGATGCATTATTGCATACTGCTTTATTTGGTATAAGTTGTTTATTTTAAAGTTATTGTGACTTTTAATATAGGATCCAATTGTTACTTTTAATGTTTGATTTATTATTATTATTATTATTATTATGTGTGTTGGAAGCTGCCCAGATGGGCGGGGTGTGTGTGTGTGTGTGTGTGTGTGTGTGTGTATAAATAAATAAATGTGGGTGCAAACCCTCCTCTGCCATGGGGGCCACAAAATGCTAAACAGCAGCTCTGGGGTGCTCTGTTCCTAGCTTTGGGGTGCTTTTCTTCTTTTTCTTTTAAAGATCTAATTTATTGCTTTTTCACACCCAATAAACGTAATTTAAAATGCAATAAACTAATATGCCATTTCATTACCTGCCTTCAGGTGCCAGGCGAAAACTCTTCTCCCGGGCCTTTGGCCTTTTAAATTGCGCGTGTCTTGCGCTTTCTTGTTTTGCGTGATGGTGCTTTGCATTTTGTGCTCTGCATACCAACCTGCGATCCTCGCCTGAAGGGCTGCATCATTCTAAGTTATTATTATTATTTAGAAGACATCTGAAGGCAGCCCTGTTTAGGGACGTTTTTAATGACTGATGTTTTAATGTATTTTAATTTTTTTGTTGGAAGCCGCCCAGAGTGGCTGGGGAAACCCCGCCAGATGGACAGGGTATGTATGTATGTATAAATAAATTATTATTATTAAAGAATAACCATGGGAAATTATTGGGAAAGCACCGCCGCTTAAAGCTGCCCCGCTCGCTGCTCGGAGCCGGTTTCTGCTGCTGCCTATGGGAAGGTCGCTCAGCCCCAGCTGCTGAAGGCAAGGCGCCCGGCGGGGAGAGCGCCCTCTACACGCTCTGGACTACCACTCCCGGCGTGCCTTGCTGCTAGCCTCGCCGGCCGGGGCCGATGAAAGCCGTAGTCCAGAGAGGCGGGGACCGCGCATGCGTCTCGACGGCGCTGCTGCTGCCGCCGCTCCTCCTCCTACACTAGCGAGCCACGTGACCCCGCCCGCGCATGCGCGGCTCCCTGTGTCCGCTCCGTGAGGCGCGAGGATGGGCGAGAGCTCGAGCCCCATCAGCGTCATCCTGGTCAGCTCCGGCAGCCGCGGGAACAAGCTGCTCTTCCGCTTCCCCTTCCAGAGGGGGCCCGGCAGCCCCGCCGCCCACACCGGTGAGGAGGAGCAGCGCCCGGCGCCGACGCTGCCCGGGACCCCTCGCGCGCCCGCGTTCACACGTGCACCACAAGCACACGCGACACCCTGACACGCGAGCGGGAAAGCGGGGGGCGGGGCTGGGGGCGACGCGGGAGGGGAGCCTCCTCCCTGAGAAGAGGTCTTGGGGGGGGGGACCCAGCATCTGCCAGGGAGGATTTAGCTGCCATTCTTACAGGGGGTCAGACTAGATGACCCTCGGGTACCTTCCAACTCTACAGTTCTGTGATTCCCTGGAAAGGAGGGACCTTCCCACCCAGGGCAGAATGGTCACTCCGCTCCCACAAGGAGCAGCCACGGCCACCGGTTTGGGGGCGCTGCGAGTGTGATTCAGAATGGGGCGCAGGAGATGGGCATGGCTGAAATTTGAGACCCCCCCCAGGTCTGCCACGGGTGGCTGCTGCTTTCTGCCCCCCCTTGCAAGCAGCCCAGAGGGTGGGCCTGGCTGCCAACCCCCTCCTCAGCTCCAGCAGCTCTGCCCTTGAACTCAGCAGGGCGGAGGAGGAAGAGGAGGGGGGGGAGAAGGAGCTGGCTGTGTCCCCCCCCCCCTGCCGCTCCCAAAGGGCACCAGCCACCCCTGGTCCTGCCTCCGCTGCCGGAGGCAGCCGCCTTCTGAATCCGGCTGCTGCACTCGGGTCCTGCTTGCTGGAGGCAGCAATGCCAGTTGCTGGAAGGCGCAGGAAGGGAGAGGGGCTCTGGAGCCCAAGGCCTGCCCTGGGGGCTTCGCCTTGGGACATCTGCTCCCCAGCAATACACTCATGGCTGC
Organism: Darevskia mixta; assembly: GCA_034641385.1. Taxonomy (NCBI): domain Eukaryota; kingdom Metazoa; phylum Chordata; class Lepidosauria; order Squamata; family Lacertidae; genus Darevskia; species Darevskia mixta. The sequence continues at coordinate 3,969,171 of JAWWNH010000124.1, read as the reverse complement.
TCCGTGTTCTGGCAGCTGGCCAGCTGGCCATTATTCTCTCTCCTCTTCTTTGGGAAAAGGATTTTGGGAAGGCAATTCCCCAACTGAGGAGCACCCAGTGGCAATAAGAACATAAGAAAAGCCTGGGCTGCTGGATCAGGCCCAAAGGGGCCCCTCATGGCCTGGCGTCCTTTTCTCTGTCCCCTTTTGGCCCCCACATGCCTCTTGACACGCCCCTTGCCTTCTGGCTGAGCTCTGATAGGCATCTCAGTTGATTCTTGAGCATTGGGGAGATGGCAGCCCTCATAATATGTGGGGCCCAAGCCATGAAGGGCCTTTGAGGTCAAAAGCGGCCACTGGAATTGTGCCACAGGCTCCCATTTCATATATAACTTATTTGCTAAGAATTAGGTGGAAGAGGTTTCTGCTCTAACCCAAACCTCTCTAGCCTTCTGGAATTTCCCCCTTTTTCCTTTCCTAGGGAAACCAAGAAGTAGGTATGCCGTGAACAGTCTGGGCGACGGCGTAGAAGACCCAGATGGGGACTCCAGGTACGTAGGGCTCTCTCCTGTTCCCTCGAGCTCCAGCCCTCCTGCGGAGGTCGCTGGCTGCCATGGGTTTGTGTAAAGAGCGTAAAAGACACCTTTGCACCGGGATCCTCACCAGAGCTCTGGCTTGTAAGGCAAAAGGGGCATTTGCTGGCTGGCTTGGGGCTGCTTGGATCCTGATCAAAGCGGACCCTGACCTTCGCAGCTGGGGTGGGGGGCACCTGTGGCAGGGAGGCGTGGCTTATAATGCTGGGGTGTCTACCTTGACTTACGAAAGAGGTCTCTAGCCAACCCAGGCATGAGACTCTTGCATGGGAAGTTCCTGCATAAGCCTTGCTTTATTATTTATTCATTTATTCAGTTTGTCTACCGCCCTTCATCTGAGGATCACAGAGTGGTTTACATTATAAAAACACAAAAAGCATGACACAGTAGCCAGCAAATACAATTACCCCCTCCCTCCGGTTTAAAAGGCCATAGATTGTTCAGTTGGCCCGAGACCTGGGAAAAGAGGAATGTTTTTGCCCAGCACCTAAAGATGTGTTGGTTGTTTGGTCCAAAAGAGAGCTGAGTTTCCTCTTTCCAGAAAACCAGAAAGTCATTGCAGTGGGCAGGCCAGAAATGTCCCCCTGAACCCCCTGATGCTTCCAGAGAAAATAACTTGGAAAGGCAATAAGGGTCTTCCTCTCTCACTTTCCCTTGAATTGGCAGCCAGGGAGTTTCCAAGTGAGCACCAGGTTGAGCCTCTCGTCTGAATCAGGCCTCTGGGGCTTGTACTTGGTCACATTTGTCATCGCAGTTCCCCAGTCCTGCCAGTGCTGTGCTCACCTTCAGCATGGGGAGGGGGGCACTTCTGAAGGAGGCATCTTGGGGAGAAGAGGAGCATTCCAGGCCTGGCTGCAGGAAAGGGGCAGCGTGGGGTGGGGTTGGGGGGCTCCTGGAGCCCCTGATGCAGCAGCTCCCCTGGCCCCACTGTTGGGGGATAGGGATAGGCTTGTGGGGGCTGCTGAATCCTGCTGCAGAGAGATCGGCATGAGGTTGCTGCTGCCGCTCTGGGCTGGCACAGCCTGGCTGTGTAGGGAGAAGGTGCCCCTTGGGGGCTTTCATCTGCTGGGCAGTGCTGCAGACCCATGGCATGGGCAGGGTTGCCTCCTGTGGCTGGAGGGTAAAGGGTGCCTAATAATGATAGTAATAATAATAATTTATTATTTCTACCCCACCCACCTGGCTGGGTTTCCCCAACCACTCTGGGTGGCTTTCAACAGAACATTAAAAACACAATAAAACTTCAAACATTAAAAACTTAACCTAAACAGGGCTGTCTTTAGATGTCTTCTAAATGTCGGAGAGTTGTTTATTTCCTTGACATCTGATGGGAGGGCATTCCACAGGGCAGGTGCCACTACCGAGAAGGCCCTCTGCCTGGTTCCCTGTAGCTTCACTTCTCGCAGGGAGAGAACTGCCAGAAGGCCCTTGGAGCTGGACCTCAGTGTCCCGGCAGAACGATGGGGGTGGAGACGCTCCTTCAGGTATACTGGGCCTTTGAGGCTGTTTAGGGCTTTCAAGGTCAGCACCAACACTTTGAATTGTGCCCGGAAACGTACTGGGAGCCAATGTAGGTCTTTCAGGACCGGTGTTGTGATCTTGGCGGCCACTCCCAGTCCCCAGTCTAACCCCAGCCAGGCTTTCAGGGTGTGTTTCTTACTTGAGGCGCTAGGCAAGGGCTTGTTCTCGAAGGAGCCTTTATTTATTTCCATATGTGGCCAGTCCCCTAACCTTCAGCTGCCCAGTTTTGCAGTGTTGACATTTTTGTGCCTTGCGTGACTTTGCTTGGTTGATTCTTGTGTTCTGTTTCCGAGTGGTGCTCATAGCCCCTGTTCCTGTTTTCAGAGAGCCCTGTCCGCTCACTGATGAGCAGGTGGTGTCGGGGTAAGAGCAAACCTTCTCCGTCAGCAGCGCCTCTCTCTCTCGAATGGCTTCCCTGTCTCCACCATCTTCTCCTCCTCGCACTTTGTTTCCGATTTCTGTTTCCCACCAAGCTGCACATGCCATGGACCGACACGCTGGTGCGCAGGGAGGCCAGCAAAGGGCCTGCGGAACAGGCAGGTCGGCCAGAAAGGAAATTGCTGCTCCGGGGCAGAGCAAAAGGGCCCAGACCCCAAGGGCAGGGCTGGGGGAGAGACCCCCTGTGCAGGCACTCCTGAGCTACATGGCCCATCAGTCTGACCCGGGAGAAGGCTGCCGCCTGCATTTCTTCTTCCGGAGGGAAGGCTTTTCCACCCCAGGGTAGAAACAGCCATGCTGTGCTTTGCAGTGAGTGGGAACTCATTTCTCCATGGAGACAAAAAGGTCATGTTTTCCCTCTGAAGGCATTTGGGGGACACACTTGCCTGAAGGCTGGCTGCTCTGCTCCAGTTCTCTAGGATGCAAGCTGACCAGCCTGCGATGCAGACAGTGTGAGGCTCCTGTCGCCCTCCTTTTGCCTCTTTGCAACAAATGATCCTGCTTCCCCCCCCCCCGGGGGGTCCTCAGTTCCAGCAGACTTGCTTAGGAGGGCTGCACAGGCCCCCAGCCCCTGTGGGGGAAGCGCCTACCGAGGGGGAAGCTCAGAGGGACACAGTGCAGGTTTGGCCCAGCCTCCCGTTTCAGAGACTCAGTGAGGGTTGCGGCTGTGGACCTCCGTCAGGGTAGGGTGGCTAGGAGTTGACTGAGCTGTGCTCCTGCGTGTGCCATGCGGCTTTTGACCTGGGCCCCCAGAGCCCGCCCCCAGGCCTCGTCTCCATTCCCTCTGCCTCTGGGGGAGGCTGCCTCCCAGTGCTCAGAGCAATGGGGCATCCTTCAGGGCTGTGGGCCTGGAGCAGCCCAGTAGGTTTTGGAACTCCCTCGCCCCCCCCCTGCCCCCTGTTCTGAACAGCTTCTCAAGAAGCTCACGGCTTGATGGCTGCTGTCTCAGAGCACTGCCCTGAAGATGCTTGCTTAAAATAAAATATTTTGTGTGCCTTTAAAGCAGGTTTGCCTTTCTGTAGCTGCTCAAAGAGGCCGTCAAGTGGATTAAAACAAAGTCTCCAGCTCTGAATAAGCAGATGAGCTCCTAACAATAGTGGGAGGTGGGGAAGGGAGCAATATTCTCCTCTGCAACCAGAGAAAACGTTTTTTGAGCTCAGTCACTTTGGTTCTCTGCTTTCAGAGAAAGGCTGGGGGTAGGCGGAGGTAGCAACACTCCCCCTGCCCCCAACGCACCATCGCCACTCCTCTGAAAAGCCGCTCTAACTCATTTACAAAGTTTTTGGGCTTTCCGTTGCCAGAACAGATGAGTGGAAGTGATCTGTGCGCCCCAGATTTCAAGTTTGGCTTCAAGAAACAATTTCCTTAATTTCCAGAGAGGTTGCAGCAGCCGTGTGATTCTGGCCGCAGCCAAAGTTGTAGGGAGTCTTTTCTGGGTGGCAGCTTAGGAAAGGCACTGTGGTTCTCCAGCGGATTGACTTCACCCGCAGAGGCACACTCCATTGTCTCTCGAGACAGACGGAGGCCGGCAAGTGTTTGGAAACGGAGGCCAAAGCAGAATTTGCCAGACTTTGTTGCGCTTCTTACTGTAGACACTTCTCTACTCGCCCCCGGGTCATATTCCCCCTGCAGCAGGACTGCTGTCTTCTCTGATGCCACTGGTTTTGTGGCCGGGAAGGAGCCCTGCGTGGCCTCCCTCGACTGCGTTGTGCAGCCTCCTGCTTGATCTCTTCTGCCGGGGATGATAAGCTGGCAATCTCTCCAAGCCCCAGCCCTGGCAGCTGCTGCCTGCACTCAGGGCAGGGCAATCTTTCTGGGTGAAGTTTAAGGGCAAAGAGGGGCACAGGGCACAGCTTGTTCCAGGCCTCATTGTCTCCCTGGTGCCCGGAAGTTGGCCTCCTGGCAGGTGTGAGATGGGAAAGCAGCAGGCAAGTTTGCCACCCAAGGGGTGCCAGTTCTTGGGCCAACTTCTGCCCTCAAAGCTAGTTTCTTTTTGAGTTACGCAGGCAGATGCTGACTTCGCCCTTTACAGTTCCATGCCTTTCCCCAAAGCTGAGCAAGCTGCAACTTTGCAGAATATCCCCTTTGGTGGAGAGATGTTGGAAGGTTCATAGAATCCTAGAGTGGGAAGGGACCCCCAGGGGCCATCTAGTCCAGCCCCCTGCAATGCAGGACTAAAGCATCCCTGACAGATGGCCATGTGGGACAGACAAAAGGAAGTCCTTCTTTCTCCCCTCCCCGCAACCTGCCCTGCTTCAGAGAGGATCCTTCCTTCTGGGGAACTTCAGGACTGGTGAACTTTGCCTGTGCATAAATGCCTCTTTTCCTCCACAGAAGGAAATCTGGGATGCCTGCAGTGGGAGGAGAGACACAGGAAGGGCTTCTGAGTTTGGTCCTTCAAGTCGGAGGCGGGGCTGCCTGGCCTGTGGCTCCCAGCTGCAGACGGGGCCCTTCTGGCCACCCCAAGATGTGGCGTCTCTGGGAGGGAGCCACGGGGCTCAGCTGCTCCCCCCGCAGACACACCTGAGGCAGGGAACGGAGCTGGGCACACCTGCCCCTTTGCCCCACGGAGCCCATTTTCGCAGGGATGGGCAGTCTGTGCCCTCCCCCAGGTGGTGTTGGCCCCCCTGGCCATCGGAAGGCGCACAGCTGCCTCCTTGCCCCCTGCTCTGGAGCAAAGCCCTGCCTGTCCTCAAGCGACCTTTCCGCCATACCTTGCTGCTTAGGGGAACCTCACCTGTCCTTCCAAACCGGCGCCTGCCAACTCTGCCTAATCTTTCCTCCTGAGAGCTTGTCATTAACGAAAGTTGCATGAGCCTCTGACGCTTTCCCTCTCGAGATAATTCTGATGATTTGAAAGACGGTGATCTTGGCGGCATCTTAATTCCCCCCACTGATGGACTCCGAGGTGCCCCCATCTTGTGCGTGTGTGTGTGTGTTTGTAGACTTAATGGCGACACAATGCATACAAATTCACCCCGCCTCCGGGACGGCGTGGGGCCTGTGCAAGCGCGCTGATGGCCGTTTCTGCTCCCGAAGGTTCTCGGACGTCATCCTGGCCACGATCCTGGCTACCAAATCCGATATGTGTGGCAAGAAGTTTGAGCTGAAGATTGACAACGTCCGTTTCGTGGGACACCCCACCCTGGTGCAGCATGCCTTTGGGCAGGTAGGCTCTGCGGCCGCGAGGGCAGCCTTGGCACAGCCTGTGAGTTGGGCCGGGAAGCCTTGTCCAGTTGGGTCCCTCTGCCAGTGTGGTGGAGTGGTTAAGACCCGGGAGACCCAACAACAACTTAATAAGATCCAGGGCCACTACAAATGTGGACACTGTGCCATCTGCAGTTTGACCATCGAACGGAAAGAATTCACCATCCCCAACACCAACAGGGTGATCAAACTAGAGAACTTCACAAACTGTAATTCTCGCAAGGTGGTTTATGCAATCCAATGTACATGTAACTTATGGTACATAGGCAGCACCATACGAATGGTCAAGACCAGAATAATGGAACATAAAAGCCGTATAATTAACCATATTATTGAGGCTCCGCTTACACAGCACTTTATAGAAGCTAATCATAGCCCTACAGACTTCAAGTGGTTCGTTATCTACAAACATACCTGTAAAGAATCTAACCTGGACATTGTGCACAAGAGATTATTGCAAAAGGAAACATATTGGATTCATAGATTTGCATCCCTGGCACCTACAGGCCTTAATATGAACATTGACTTTAGTCCCTTCTTGTAATATCTTTGAACAATAATACCTCTTACCACCCTGATTTAAGAATTCCCCCCCCCCCTGTTTTGCCCCACTTTTTGTGGATTCAATAAGATTTTGTAGTAAACCCCAACTTAGTATACACCTACACTTTTCGATATAATTATAATCATTTTTGATATTCTTGCATGTAAGCTTGTTGCAATTTAGGGTTCTTGGACACGCCTTATAGTTTAGTTTGGACTGGCTCTTTAAGAAACCAAACCCCACTGAGTATATAAACCAGGAACTAGGAACCTCCTTTAGCAGTCTTAATTATGAGTTCAACACCTTACCAAAAGCAATGCTGCACTTTTCGGTTGTCCTTCCTAAGTTTATGACAACTGGCAATTTCAAGCCGTTGAGGTGGTCTAACCCTTAGTAACCTTTTGCAATGATATCTTTAAGAAGTTCTATTTATTTTTGGACTGCTCCCTTTGTTCTTTTTCGTTTAAATCTTTGAAGCTCCTGGAGCTCTCATTAAGTTTGGTTGAATCATTTTCCTTTGAGGAAACAGGCAGTATCCAGTGAAACGAGTATTATTTATTTAATTAGCCGGCGTCTCGTTAGGAATTTCAGTTCAGAGGTTCTCGTTTTGGTTTTGTTCTTATCTTATCAAGTTTTGTAGAAGAATGGTTTTCTCACATATATCTTTGAGTAACGTTTAGTGCTAGTTTATTAATTTCAAATATCCGTATCTCGTTTCAGGGAGTGTCACGGCAGGGCCATAGGCCCTCTTGTTTTTGTCCTAGATTTCCCGTGACTGTCTTTCTTTTTCTGCTAACATCAGATACATAACATCGATATAAAATCAAACAATAAATTGCCTCCTAAAAACATGTCAAAATCAAATTAAAGTCTAATTAGATGGCTTTCCGCAAGGTTAGGGTTGGGAACAGTAAGTGCTACACCGAATTGAAATTTCAGCCTTCACGACATAGGAAAACGGCCAAGTAAACAGCTATTTTCGTGGAGGAGGGTCAAGATATTAACTGATATGCATGAAATTTCATATATAGCTATAGAATCCCTAGTGTAGTAAGATAAGACCTTTGGAGCAGGCATTTTTTTAAAAAAAGTTTTTTATGAACCACCCTAGTATGGCAGTAATTGTTCCTTGATAATTTGTCACCCCCTCCATGATGGAACCTGGGGTGACCCGCCCCTCCCCCCCTCCTACACCCCTGTTCAGTCCTTGCCCTGACATCACCTCCTCTCCTCTCTGGGGAGCTGAGCCCTTTCAGGCTCTCCTTCCAGAGGGGGGTTGTGTTTCCACGCTTGCTAAGGGGGCACTGCCCTACCCCTACCTGTGGGACTGCTCTCCTGGCCCCTGTGTCTGCTGAGTTCAATCACGAGTCGTGGGACTGGCACTCCACAGTTTGAAAGGCGGCAGCCAGATGTCTCAGAAGCTGAGCCAGAGCATAGGGACAGAGGAAGCTGCCTTGTTCAGACCCTTGGTCCATCTAATCCTATAATGCCTGCACTGACTGGCAGCAGCAGCAGCTCCCCAGGGTTTCAGGCAGGAGTCTCTCCCAGCCTTCCCTGGAGGTAATGCCAGCGGGGCTTGAACCTAGGACTTCTGCATGCCAAGCAGCTGCTCTGCTACTGAGCCTATGCCCCTTCCCCTTGGCACGCTCTAGGAAGGGGCCAGCCAGGTTGTTTCTGTCCCCCCCCCTTAAAAAAACAAACACCTCTGCTCTTGGGGGGGGGGAGACTGCACAAGGGATCTCCTTGGTCCTTGTCCTGCAGCCTCCCTTGGAGTGGAGACATGGGTGCCAAAGGCCTTTGGGGTGGGGGGGGGGAAGTCTTGGCCTTCAGGCTCTCCTGCGCCTCCTTGTGGTGACATGCAGACCCTGCAAAGTCCTTCGGCAGCTGCTGCAAACTTCCCTGGGCTTCTCGGATCTCCCTTCTATTTGTGAAGCCCAGAGAGTCCTTCAAAAGGAGGTGGAGGGGCTGGTGGCGGCTAGGGCTCTGCATGTGCTCAGAGGCTCTTTCCCTCCCCTGTCCCTAAGGTGCCGAGCCTCTGATCGGATCAGGCCCCTAGTAGGCTGATGCTGGCGAGGGAGCAGCAGCAGCAGCAGCAGCAATAATAATAATAATAATAATAATAATAATAATTTATTTATACCCCATACATCTGGCTGGGTTTCCCCAGCCACTCTGGGCAGCTTCCAACAGAATATTAAAAACACAATAAAACATCAACAATTAAAAAGCCAGTGGGAAGGAGGGCCAGGCTAGTAAGCTTTGTGGCTTTATTTGCATGATGGGTTGACTCCATTTCTGTCTCGCCTGTGTGGTTCTCTCCCCACCTGCTCATTTAATCCCCACAACAACCCTGTGAGGTAGGGGAGGCTGAGAAGCAGGGGCTGGGAGCGGGGAAAGCCCACCTGAAGCCCTGCCACCTGGACCAGCCGCCTGATTCCCCAGTGTATGGCAGCTGACACCCACCTGAGGGCGAGGTAGTTCTGCAGCCCCACCACCCTCCCCAGCCCTCCCCCGACCCTCCTGGCCAGAGGCTGCCCCCTCCCCTGCCCCCCCTCTTGGCTGCCCCCTTAAAAGTCCGGCTTGCTTTGCAGATCTCCAAGACAGACCCCTCCCCAAAGCGGGAAGTGCCCACCATGATCCTCTTCAACGTCGTCTTCGCCTTGAGGGTAAGGACCTCCCTCCAGGCCAGGGGACACCTGCCATTTCCTGGGAGTCAGAGCCCAGGAGTGGGGGGCACCCCACATGTGCTACAGTGCCCAGTGAGAATGTGGGGCTGGCTTGGCAGCAGGCCCCTAGGGATGTGTGCGGCCGAGGGTCTCCAGGCTGCTTGGGGGAGGCCGATGGGGGGGGAGGCCCACCCCAAGCCTTCCTTGCTTCTGCTGCCCCCCCCCCCCGAGGGCCTGCCTGGGCTTTGGGTGGGGCAGGCGGGTGGGGCAGGCAGAGGCCCTGACCTGGTAATCAGTGAAGGAGCAGCTCTGTGACTCAGCAAATGCTCAGAAAGCTGAGTCACGGTTTGCGGACCAGGGTGACAAACATTATCGGCCGCCCAGCCCTCTGTAAGTGGGTTTGGCAGCCGCCTTCCAGCCCCCTCTGGCTTGCCTCTCCGGCCCCACCTTGCCAGCTGCGCGGGGCTGATAGCGGCCTCCACCTGTGGGTTAGGGGGAGGCCTTAGCGGTTTCAGCAATGGGAGCTCTCAGGGTGGCCAGCGATGGGGCCTGCGGGTTAGGGACCCAGCTCCACACAGGCTCAGGGCAGGCAGGGGGGTTGCCCAGGGGGGCTGGTCTGGTCTGCCCTCCCTCAGGACCGGGGCTCCTGGGGTGGGCTCAGGGAAAGGGCTGGCCCACAGCACATGGGGCTAAGGGGGCAGCCCCCAGGATGGAGCAAAAAAGGAGAGATTCAGGGCAGATCAAAGAAAGTCCTCCTTAATGCAGAACAGTCAACTAGGGAACTCACTGCTGCAGGAGGCAGGGATTGGGCAAATTCCTGGAGGAGGAGAGGGCTTCTCATGGCTCCTAGCTCTGCTCTGCCTGAATCCCAGTTGCTGAAGAAGAGGGCTCCTGTGCCCTGATCCTGCTTGCTGGTTCGCCACAAGCACCTGGTGCCACTGGGAGGATAGGGTCCTGGACTAGATGGGCCTGATCCTGCAGGCTCTTCCCGTGTTCCTCATGAGGGGCGTCAGGCAGCCACAAGGACCAGAAGGCTCTTGGTGGAGATGAGGCTTCTGGTGGGCTTTGGCCCCAAATGGAGCCCGTCCTGGTCTTCCCCCAAGTCCTCTAGCTGAGCTGGTTGGGCCCCTTCTGCCCTGCCTGCCCCCTTCCCAGCCTCCCTCTCCCCCTTGGTCTCCCTTAGGCCACCGCAGACCCTTCGGTCATCAGCTGCCTGCACAATCTCTCTCGCCGCATCGCCATTGTCCTCCAGCACGAGGAGCGGCGCTGCCAGTACCTGACGCGGGAGGCCAAGCTCATCCTGGCCATTCAGGACGAAGCGTCGGCCATCTCGGAAAGTGAGTCCTGCCGGAGCCCTTCTCCCCCTTGCCCCCCGCCCGTCTGGCCCTCGTGGGCTCAGCTGTGTGTGTGGGGGGGCTTTATTATGATTGAGTTATTACATTTGTATCCCGCCCTTCACCCAAAGATCACAGGGGGGCTCACAACATAAAAATGCCCTGCCTGCCGCTTGTAGCACTTGCAGGGGCCGTGGGCGGGTTGGCATGTCGATGTGGAGCTGGGGGGGGTGAGGAGGTTTTGTGGCCTGTCCTGGGGAAGCGCTTTGAAGGCCCCAGAAGCCCCAGCTGGCTGTTGTTCCCCTCCCGCAGCGCCTGAAGGGCCCCAGTCGCCTTTCCTGCACATCCTCCCCAAGTGCAAGCTGGCCAGAGACCTGAAGGAGGCTTACGACAGGTAAGACGGGGGACTCTCCTTCCTGGGAGTTTGGGTGGCCGCCTGTCGTTTAGGATCTCGCCCAGATGCCTGCACTGAAGGGGGTGGGGGTCCCTCCTGACTCTCCTGTTCTAAGTCAGCCTTTGGGGTCTCCGCCCTGGGGTGGATGTGGGGGGTGGGTGGGTGTGCTGAAGGTTGAAAGCCCAGGAGAGGCCTCCATCCCAGGCGTTGCTCTGGCCCCTGGGACATGCTGCCTGCCTGGGTCTTTCTGCAACTTTTCCAGCTCTACGGTGAGGCAGCTAGAACTGCTCTCAGCATCCTAAAGGCAGGTGCCCTCCCTCCCTCCCTCCCTGTTGTGTTAGGGCTCCTGTTGTGGATCTCCCCTGACAATGCCCGGTCCCAGATCCTGCTGATCTTGGAGGAATCCTGCGGCTCCCTTGGGTCAGGCTCACAGCTGCCCAGCGCCACCTGGTGGCCATCAACTGGGAGCTGCAGCTGGGGGCCCCTGTTCTTTATTAGAATAATACATTCAAACCTTGGTTGGCGAATGTAGTACATTCCAGAAGACCATTTGACTTCCAAAACGTTCGACAACTGAGGCACGGCTTCCGACTGGTTACAAGAGCTTCTTGCACTCCAGCGGAAGCCGCCTTGGACGTTCAAGCTCCGAAAAACATTCGGCATTTGGGGGCCAAAACATTCGAAAATGGAGCCGTTCAAGAACCGAGGTTTGGCTGTAGCAGTTCTATTATTTGTCCCCCTCCCACCCACCTGACTGGGTTGCCCCAGCCCCCCTTGGCTCAGCCAGTGTGAGAGAGGGGGGCTGTTCCTCTGAGTCGAGGGCCAAGCCTTCTTTGTCGAGGGGGCCTGCATCTCCGTCCCTGCCAGGGCTCTGGGCCCCGCAGCCTCTTCCGCCTGCTCCTCTGTCCCCCACAGCCTCTGCACGACAGGCGTGGTCCAGCTGCACATCAACAACTGGCTGGAAGTCAGCTTCTGCCTGCCCCACAAAATCCACTACGCTGCTTCTCGCTTCATCCCTCCGGAAGCCATCGAGAGGAGCCTCAAGGCCATCCGGTAAAGACCACCCCGGGGGGGGGGGGTTGTAATAAAACGTGGGAGGGTTTTGTGCCGCTTCCTGGTCCCGGAGTCCTTCAGGCCGTCGTCTGGATCTGTGCTTTGGGGGGCAGCGGGGTCCCTCTGCGACACCCGCGTTGCAGGGGGGTTGGGCTAGATGGCCCTGGGGGCCCCTTTCCAGCCCTGCCATGCCCTCGTCTCTCCCCACCGCAGGCCATACCACGCCTTGCTGCTGCTGAAGGACGAGAAGGCGCTTCTGAGCGAGCTGCCGCTGGACTGCTCCCCCGCCCTGGTGCGCGTGGTCAGGACCACCTCGGCCGTCAAGAACCTCCAGCAGCTGGCCCAGGACGCCGACCTGGCGCTGCTGCAGGTGACCGGGGGGGGGCGCCACCCACTCCTCAATTCTGGGCTGGGCCCAGCAAGGCCTCCTGCCTGCTCCCTGGCCAAAGCGACTCTCCGCTTTTTCTGCCATTATTCCTGCATTGCAGAGGGTGGGGCTGGATGAGCCTGGGGGGCCCTTTCCAACTGTGGTTCTGTGGAACCCCCCACCCCCACCCCCACCCCTCCCCGGATGCTCCCGTGGGAATCCCAGTGGCCTCAGAGGGCAGGGAGGCAGCAGCCGCTCTTTCTCTGTGCCTCCTGCTCTGTGCCTCACTCAGGACTAGTAGCTCTGCTGTCGCTGTTGCTCAGAGAGGTTGGCAGCTGGGCTGGGGGCCTCCCCCACCCCCCACAAAGCCCTGAGCAGCGGCTCCTCCTCTGACCCCGGTCGGCACCCACTGCTGCCTCTCCCTGGCTGCTGCTGCTGGGGGAGGCTCTGCTCTTGGGCTGGCTAGCTGGGAGGTGGGGGACATTGCTCAGCCCCCTCCTCGCTCCGGGGACTTGGGGCCAACTCTCCTCAAAAGCAGAGCAGATGTCCCCAAGTCAACGGGTGAGGAAAGCAGGTGGCACCCAGGAGGGCCCTGGAGATGCCCGTGGGTTTCTGAGAAAAAGGGGGACTCCCTAGACGTGACCCCGATCCCGGCCTTCTCTCCCTGGCGAGGCAGCTTCCTCCTGCCGCTTGGGTCCGGGAAGCCAGGGAGGTTCTGCTGGTTCCGAGTGCAAGTCTTGCTCCTTCCCTCCCTCCCTGCGGCAGGTGTTCCAGCTGGCAGCGCACCTGGTCTACTGGGGGAAGGCCATCATCGTTTACCCGCTGTGCGAGAACAACGTCTACATGCTGTCTCCCAATGCCAGCGTCTGCCTGTAAGTCTGCCGAGTGAGAAGCAAGACTCGCACCCTGTTGCCCCCCCCGATGCTGGCCTCTGGGGAGGCTGGGGGGTGCGTGCAGAGAGAGACCCCCTCTGACCTCCTGCCTGTTCCCCCCCCCCCTCGCAGCTACTCCCCTCTGGCGGACGACTTTGCCTGCCAATTCCCCGGCCACGACCTGCCTTCCGTCCTCTCCAAGTTCTCCTTGCCGATGTCCCTGTCGGAGTTCAAGGACCCCCTGGCTCCCCCGGTGCAGGAGGTAAGTGGCCCCTGGCACCCCTCGCCCAGCTGGCCCCCAGGGGTGTGGTGTCACACTGAGCCCCTCTTTGCCTCCCCCTCCCCCCCAGACACAGCTCATCCAAATGATCGTCTGGATGCTGCAACACCGACTGCTCATCCAGCTGCACACCTACGCCTGCCTGATGGTGCCCCCCAAGGAGGAAGACGTCCGGCCCCGGGCGGAGGAGATGCCCCTGGCGGCCAGAGTCGGGGGGCGCAGCCTCAGCACCCCCAACGCCCTCAGCTTTGGCTCCCCAAGTAGGTGGTGGGTGTGTCTTTGGGAGGGGCTGGAGCCCCGCTGCGAAGGGGTCCAGGGTCACAGAGTCTGTCTCCATCTTCCCTTTTGCCAGATACCCCAGATGTTGGTTTGTTTTTATCGTACTTCTGGGCATAATAGGCTTTACCATTTTTATTTTATTTATTATAAATAAATGCAATATAAAAACGGGAAATGGGAACACAAAATGCATAACCTAATAACAAATACCCCGAAAAACCGCACAGCCCCCTCTCCACAAACACAAGCTGTAGATTTTCTGATCATCCCAAGGCCTGGTTGAAGAGGAACGTTTTTGCCTGGCCCCTAAAGAGATGTAATGAAGGCGTCAGGCAAGCCTCCCTGGGGAGAGCATCCCACAAGCGGGGAGCCACTGCAGCAAAGGCCCCGTTTTGAGGTGTGGGGAGGAGGAGCTGTGGCTGTTGAGCTGCCCCCCCTCTACTCCAATGAAAGACGGAAAGGGGTTGTGAGGGATCCCGGGGCTTTTCCAAATGCCACGTGAGCTTCATTTCCCCTCTGTCTGCACAACGGATCTTGCAAGGCCTCCTCCTTCCACACCCTTCACAGAGAAAGGGGTGGCGGCTGTGCTGGGGGGGGGCCCCCTAAGCTTTGCTCTCTCCACACGAGGCGCATGCATGCACACTCTGCCCAGGCTGCTCTTTTGTGTCTCTCCTCTCCTCCTTTGCTTTGCGGGCCTGGGGGCCCTCTCGTGATGGGCCCCAAGTGGCAGGACAGGCGTCTGCCTCTGTTGGGTGTGTGAGAGAGAGAGTGCGCATGAGCCCTGTGGGCAAAGGGGCAGCCGAGGGGGGCGACCTGCTCCACGCTCCCTTGCGTCTTTGTGTTGGAGATTAATTCCCTGTGTGCAGTCATGGGTTTGTTGTCTATCATATGACTGGGTATGTGACGTAGACAGGATGTTTGTCTTACTGTGTTCCCTGAAGTGGGATTATTGTCTTTTGTTCTTTTCTTTTTTTGCTGTCTGATGTTAGAGAGAGGGAGCCATGTTGAAGTGCTCCGTGTGTGTTTATATGTAAATAAAGTAGATTAGCCAACATGCTGTTGCTGAGGTCTGTTACACAACTGTGCACTCTCTGCGGATCAGTAAGTGTGCTGATGTTTACTTGGCATCAGTCGCTGTGATGTTCGGGCTGAGGAATGCTTTTGAAGCTCCCGAACGATCACCCAGGAGGAAGGGAACATGCCAGTCGGGCATGTGTCTCTGCCAAGGTTCTACTCGTGTGTAGGACATCCTGACACTTTGTGTCCCCCCCCCCCCCGCAGCCAGCAGCGACGACATGACGCTCACTAGCCCCAGCATGGACAACTCCAGCGCAGAGCTGCTGCCCGGAGGGGACTCCCCCGTCAACAAGCGCATGACCGAGAACCTGCTGACCAGCCTCCCGGAGCACGAGCGAGAGGCCATCCTCAGCGTCCCAGCCGCCCACAACCCCGAGGACCTGCGCACCTTTGCCAGGTAGGCAGGCAGGGAGGCAGGAGGGCAAAGAACGAAAGGACTGGGTGGGGCGATGGCTGATTCTGGGAAGAGGGCGGCAGCCAAACTGCAGGAGTCCCTATGGGGGGAACCCTACAGCGCCCATAGCCAGGATTTTTGTTAGACGGGCAGAACCAATGTGATTTGTCAGTTAAGTATTTCTGTTCTTTTACTTGATCTGAGGGATGCGGGTGGCGCTGTGGGTTAAACCACAGAGCCTAGGGCTTGCTGATCAGAAGGTTGGCAGTTCGAATCCCCGCGACTCCCGTTGCTCGGTCCCAGCTCCTGCCAACCTAGCAGTTCGAAAGCACATCAAAGTGCAAGTAGATAAATAGGTACTGCTCCAGCGGGAAGGGAAACAGTGTTTCCGTGCGCTGCTCTGGTTCGCCAGAAGCGGCTTTGTCATGCTGGCCACATGACCTGGAAGCTGTATGCCGGCTCCCTCGGCCAGTAACGCGAGATGAGCGCCGCAACCCCAGAGTCTTCCGCACCTTTACCCTTTACTTGATCTGCCCCCCCTCCCAGCTACGACCATGGCTTCTGCATTTCTGAAGGAGACTCTAAAGCTCACAATGAGCAGCCGTGCCCTGTTCGCACAGGTCGGCTCCAACCCCTTCAGACTTCCCTCTGCATTTCTGCCCCCTGCCCAGGGTGGGGGGAGCTGGCTTGCTCCCCCTGACTTCTGGCATTTGTGGCCCGGAGAAAAGTTGCTCCGGGAGAGCGGAGAGATCAAGGGGGAGATTTGGGGGTTGCCCTGCCCGTCCCTTGCAGCTCTCCCAGCTGGGGTGGGGGGTCCTGTGACCAGCGACCACCCTCTGTCTCGGGTTCTCCGCTGGAGGCTCCTTGCCCAGGCTGCAGCTGCTGCCCCCATCCCCCCCCCAGGCTGCTGCACTACTTCCGGGGGCGCCACCACCTGGAGGAGATCATGTACAACGAGAACATGCGCCGCTCGCACCTCCTGATGCTTTTCGACAAGTTCCGGGGCGTGCTGGTGGTGACCAACCACGAAGACCCCGTCATCTCCGTCTTTCAGTCCTTCCAGAAGTGAGGAGAAGCAGCTGCTGCCTCGGACTTCGAAGGAGGATTGCTGGCCCTTGGGGGGGGGAGAAGGCACCCCCTTGTGGTGGGGGGCAAGGAGGGGACTTGGGGGGCTTGTGCACAGACTCAGTCACACTCCTGGCACTGCCAGGCCTCGGGTGCTGCTCCTGGGCCTCTGCTGACGGCTGCCAACAGAGCAATCTGCTGGACGCTTCTCTTGGCTGGGGTGGGGGGCTGAGTGGGGGGCACCTGTGTCTTGATAGTTGCAGGCAACCCTCAGACTGTTCACCCGCAGTTGCAGAATTACAACCACACGCTGGAAAATGTGAAATCTTTCTCCTCTTAAGTCAGGGAACAAGTTTGTTGTGAAAGTACCGGCTGTCTTCCTCCCCCCCTCGACCCACAAACCTCCCTTCTGAAGGGCAGGTGACCACTGCAGAGCCTGGCCGCTGGCTTGGCCTCTTCTCTCAGGCCACCTGAACTGGCCGCATCCTGCTTGCTCGGTCAGGTGGCCCCTCTCTCCTCCGCAAGGACCAGGAGCAGGTTTAACAAAGGGAATGGGGGGAGGAATGGTTGGGGTGGTTCTGGTACTTCTTCCTAGCAGTGCAGGAACTCTTCTCTCCCCACATCCTGGAAGGGGGGGTCTTCTTTCAAATTTGCGTTTGGCAGGCAGCTCCTTTCTTCAATACGCTGCAAGCAGGAAGGCTTTCCCGCAGCCACAACCACCAGTCTCAAAGCAAAACAGTCTATTTTATTTTGGAAATAAATAAATACACAAGGCTGAGAGTCCCGGCCTTCCCTGTTATTCTCCCCACCCTGGGAAGCCCCCTCACCCCGCAGTTCCTGGGCATCAGCAGCAGGGAGAGGCCTCCGCTGGCGGTTGACTGCCTCTGGCCCCCTCGGCCCCCTTGTCCGCCACGCTCACGCACTGGTTGCCCCAGACGTAGAAGCGCAGGGGCTGCTGTGCCCACTCGCCACTGATGCCAATGCGGGGAGCGGAGATGACGTCTTCCTCCCTGGGCGCCCCCAGGCTGGGCTCCAGCCACACGGCCGGGTGGCAGGCCAGGTCCTGCTGGTCAAAGCTCTTGTCCACAGCCAGGGCCTGGCAGAGCTTGGAAGGCCCGTTGCACAGGTGCCGGTCCTTGAGGGAGCGGGCGGCCCCTTTCCGCTGAGCCAGGCGCAGCTCTCGCATCGCCTCCAGGCCCTGCAGGGGCTCCAAGGAGCGCAGCAGGACGGCTGCCCCCTCCCCTGGCGAGAGAGAGCGGAGGGGGCAAAGGTCAGGGGGGTCTTTCGGAAGGGGGTCACAACAAAACCAAGGCTCTTCGACAAATCTGTGGGGAGACCATGTGCAGTTCCTGTCATCTCACCTCGAAGGGTGAAGAAGGATCAGTAAGGCCACCAAGAGGATCTGGAGGAGGAAAAGCTGGATACTCTGGGGACGTTTAGTTTAGGGAAAAAGTGAGTACGGAGGGGGACAAAATTAGGTATGGTGTGCAGAAAATGAAGAGACAGGTGTTCTCCTTCTTGTACTAGGACTTGGCAGAATTATTATTCCTGTTGATCTGCTGGAAGTGTCAGAACAGACAAAAGACGCGACTTCTCACCTCACATAAACCATCGAATTTGATGGCCACCAACTTGGACGGCTTTCAAAGGGCAGCAAATGCCTCTGAATAGCAGATGCTGGGAATCCCAAGTGGGGCCAGTCACTCTTGCCCTTCGCTCTTGCTTGTGGGCTTCTCTTGGGGGGCACTGCTTGGCTGCTGCCAGGGCCGGAGGCAGGGGCGTACCCAGGATCAAAACTAGGGGGGGGGGGGCAAGCCATGGTCGTTCAGGTTTGCTTTGAATGGATGCTGATCATTTTTGCTTCTAAGGCTGCCTTCTGGGGGGGGGCAGCTGCCCCCTCTGCCCCCCCCCCCGGGTATGCCCATGGCCGGAGGCAGGACTGGGATGCATCCTGTTTGTGCTGACCCTGCAGGGCGGTTCCTGGGGCCTGCACAGCCAGCCCCCTGCCCCTTCCCAGAAGGGACGCGCTTGCCCAATGCCACAGGCAAGGACACGGCAGCCGCACCCGGACTGGGACCCTTGTCTGGGGGAGAGGGGCAGAAAGGGAGGCCGTACCATATTCCCCTGGTTCAAAGAAGCCAGGGTCTGTGGGGGGGGGGATGACACTTTCTAGCAACATCCCTAACCATGGCTGGACCCCCCACCTTTAAGAAGTGACTAGGCTGCCTGGGGAGCAGAAAGTCAGCCCAGGTGCTTCCCATGAGTTTCTGAAAGGACACAGAGAATGTTGGCTTTGATGGGCCCTTGGGCCTGATCCATCAATTTGGCTCTCTTCTGATGATGCTCAGAACAAAGCACAGACCCCTTGCCCCCACGACAGGGCCTGTGTGCCTGCCAGATGAGAGTTGGGGGGGGGAGGCCTCCGAAACTCCCCCGGAGAGCACAGAGCTTACCTCGGCTGGAGATGTTCATGCAGAAGTAGATCCCGTAGATCTGGTACACGTACAGAGTGCCTGGTGCCATGAACATGGCCGTGTTCCTTGCAGTCTGCCGCCCGCCCCTTGAGTGGGACGCAGTGTCGTCTCCTCCCAGGTAGGCCTCCGTTTCCACAATGCGTCCCCGGAGCTCCCTCCCATCTGGAAGCCTCCGGACCAGGATCTGGAAAGCAGAGCAAAGGCTGAGCCCCATGAACTCCCAGGGCTGCTGGGGGGAGGGCTATAGGAGAGAGGGCAAGGCGGGGGGACGCCAGCACCTCCACCCCTGGCTGCGGCCCTGCTGCTGGCAGGCAGGGTCTCCCACATCTCAGAAAGCCAGCTCTTGCAGCCGCTGCCACGGTTGGCCCCAAAACACTTGCGGGCAGCGCACAGAGACTCCCCAGGTGGTTGCAAAGATTAAGGTATGGCTCTGGGGGCAAGCAATGGGTTCGGAAGAGGTGGCAGCAGTTGAGCCCTGGCAGGGCAGCCCTGGCAGCAGAGGTCCCACCACCAGGGAGGCTCCCACCCTGACCTTCAAGATCTGACAGAGCGCAAAAAAAGCAGGAGGAGTCCAACCCTGGCATCGCCCCAACAGCTGCCGGGCCTCTGGCACCCTAGATGGGCAGGGGAGCACCTGCCTGGTATGCAGAAGGTCTCAGGTGCCCCCCCCCGTTGGAAGCAGCATCATCAGGTGGAAGGAGTGGACAGGAGCAGGGAGGTGCGAGGGGGCTGCATGGCAAAATATTAATTTATTATTAATTTAATTTATTATTTGTTATTATATTTATATACTGCCTTTTCTCCACACGGGGAGCCAAGGCGTCTTACAGATGAAATAGAAGCAGCTTAAAACCACCGGGGGGGACACAATAGTTAAACAATGAAACATTAGTAGAATTCGACTATGCGATTCTCTGCCAGGCCCCGCTCGGAGCCGGAGGGTCTCCGCTGCTCTGCCCCGCCGTCGGAGGGAGCCTCCCCGGCGAAGGAAGCCGTGGCCGCCTGGCCCGGGTGCCTCCTCCGAGGGGCGGCGGGGTCCCCGTCCCTCCCTCCGGCCGCGCAGGCGGTTCACCTGTCCAAGCAGCGCCCTGGCCAGGCGGACGCAGGGCTGGTCGAAGAAGGCGGCGCCCAGGCGGGGCGGGGAGGGCGCCTCGGCCAGAGTCCCGTCCGCCGCCTCCTGCTCGCGAGGAAGCCGCTTCCGCGGCCCCGGCATGGCTGCGCCAGAGGGAGGGGATCTCGGAGCGCCCCGCCCCCTCGAGTCCGTCGGGGCGCCCCCTGCCGGGGAAAGCCGGGGGAACCCCGAAGGCTGCGCGCAATCTCGGCTCCTCTTGGCATCCAGGCGCAGAACTTGGCTTTATGGATCCTGGTTTTATTTCATGTCCGTATTTGCTCAGCAGTGAGTGAACCGTAATTGTATCATCAGATCTTGTTTGAGGAAATTAATCCTTTCTGAAAATTAATAACAAGTATTAAAATAAACACCCAATAGGAGGGGCTCCGCAGAGTCTCGGCATGCAGCCCAGCCGGCCAAGCCCACCACGATGGCAGATACTGTTGCCTGACAAATGCCCAAATATAAAAATGTCGCCCTAGCTGGTGCAGAGTCTCCCACTGCAGTTAATAGCACGGGATGCCAGCCAGCCAGCCCCTCCCTCCTCCCGGGCAGCCAGAGAATTCGGGCAGAGCAGGAGGACGGACTCTGACTTTGCAGCCTTCCCTGGGTGACTGGCAGGCAGCTTGCTGGCACACTCTCACGCTGCCCTGCCAGCCACCATTTAATCCAGAGGAATTCCCGAGAACTGGGATTTTGGTGTAACCCCTGTTATAAGAACTAACACCAATGTTTCACTGTTGTTTTTCT
The DNA here is from genome assembly GCA_034641385.1 of Darevskia mixta. Lineage (NCBI taxonomy): Eukaryota > Metazoa > Chordata > Lepidosauria > Squamata > Lacertidae > Darevskia > Darevskia mixta. The sequence goes on along the minus strand of JAWWNH010000124.1, from coordinate 3,948,773 downwards.
ATCTTCTCAGCGCTGGGGTGGGAAAGGCTGTTGTCTGCCAGAGGAGACCCTGGAGGGCTGCTGCCAGTCAGAGTAGGCCACACTGGAGGGGTTGAGGGGCATAACCCACAACCCGTCTCTAGAGGAAGGCAGCGGCTTCCTGTTCCTCCAGGCATTCTGTGGCTCGTATTGTTCTGGAAAGGATAAAAAATATTTGCCACGTAGCAATTGGAAGGCACATAACGAAGGAAAGGCAAATTGTGGTGCAACAATTCATCCGTTTTTGTCGCAGAGCCTGTGCTGCTCAGCCACGGCAGAGCTCAGGGGACGGAGAAACCAGCCAACCAGCCGAGTCTCAGGGGGGCACTGGCCTGGGGGCAGAGTCCATTTACAAGGTCCAGTCCAGTCCTAAGGTCAAGAGTATCTCAGTTCACGGTCCGGGGGTCAAGAAAGCCGAGGCTCCAAGGTCACGAGGAGCAAGAAGCAGCAAGGTCTGGCCAGGAACGACGAACGTTTCCAGCAACTGACTGAGGCTGCAAACCCTGCTGAAGAAAGCTGAAGCCAGCAGGATCACACCAGCAGCAAGAAGGCTGATCAGCAGCAGGCGGAGTCACTTCACCTCCTGCTCCTTCAGGCTGCTGCTCAGCAGGTGAAGCTGACTCCTGGCCCAGGACAGTTTCTGGTGTTACTTGGTCTGCAGGCCAGCTCAGAGGAACACCCCTGGACTTTCCGAGGCACCTAATCCGACCTTGCTCTGTTCTGGGCTGCTCTTCTGGGACCCCCACCCAATGGAAGCTGGGGCACCAGTAAACAACTGGGGGGGGACACAACCCTGGTGAATTAATTTATCTCCCAGTGATCATTCTTTGCGCTCGTTTATTAATGACCGAATAGCAACAAAATGTAATTCACCATGTGGTTGCTTTTGGTTTTCAGCTTGGAAGCTCAGTATCTCAAACTGTCTCAATGTTACAGTGGGATCAACTGGCTTTTGAGGGTTCGTCAAGTAGATACTAAAACAACTGCAGAATACCCGGAAGGCTGAAATTCCAGGTTGAACCAGCTGCGGCCGTTGCTCCCTGGCACTGTGTGCCCACCTCCTGTCGCCTGGGGGCATCTGAGAGTGACAGGCACAGACTTCCTCTCTGCCACCTCCTTCAGTTCTAAGCTGGCCTGGCTAAGAGCTGCCTTGCTGCGTCCGTCACCAGCGGAAAGACCCCATCCTGCTTGTCCCCTGGTTCCTCCTCCTCCTGTTGCTCCATCACACACAAGACTTCGTAGCAGAAAAAAGCAGGGGATCCTCCCATTAGCAAGACTCCCCCCCCCCACTCCTTCTAATGAAAGCTCAAATAAAATGACAGTCTCCCCCCCCTCCCCTGTTGCCCACCCCCTCAATTTTACTGTTGAAATGGATAAAGCCCAGGAGTGGATTTTTGTGTTCTGGAAGGCCTATGATTCCTGGTCCCCGCAATGCATTTCTGGGCTCTGGATCCTCCAGGCTCCTGTGGGTGGATCTTGGGACTCAAAAACAGATCCCAAGCCAGCGCTGCCATTGGGCTGGGTCAGGGAGAGCTATTGGCAGAGAGATGGAAATCTCATGCTTTGTCTCATCCTCTGGAAAGCCCCAGAAATGAGCAGGCAGGGAAACAGGGAAGGAAGGGCTCTGGCTGCTGCAGCTGTGAGCTGTTTCGGGGGCGGCAGAGGAGGAGGCCAACATTCCTCTGGGCTGCCCCACCCTCCTCCCCGGAGCCTCCGCTGGACCGAAAGAGAGACTGAGGCACAGCAAAGGATGAAGGAAGCGCAACAGCACATTTCAAAATCAAAATGCTGGCTGCTTCTCCAGGGGCTTCAACTTCCAAGCAAGCAGCCTCCAGCCCCATCTGAGGGTTTGCAGAGGGGAAGCCAAGCACTGGGACACCCCCCCCCGGAGATGGCTGAAGGGACTGTCCTCTTCTTAGCTTGGCTCCTCTGTGGGTGGATGAATGAGGGGGCGACGTTCCCTGTAGACATGGGGAAATCTGCTGGGAAGTTGCACCAAACCGGCAAATGCACAGCTGCTCCCCATTTTAAAATAGCCCCTCATGAATGAGTGTCTGGAGGCAGTTGGAGGATGGATAGCGGCTAACAGATTGAGGTTGAATCCTGACAAGGCAGAAGTACTGTTTAGGGGGGACAGGGGGTGGGCAGGTGTGGGGGATTCCCTGGTCCTGAATGGGGTAACTGTGCCCCTGAAGTCATTTTGGACTCACAACTGTCCATAGAGGCACAGGTCAATTCTGTGTCCAGGGCAGCTGTTTACCAGCTCCATCTGGTACGCAGGATGAGACCCTACCTGTCCGCAGATTGTCTCGTCAGAGTGGTGCATGCTCTAGTTATCTCTCGCTGGGATTACTGCAATGCGCTCTATGTGGGGCTACCTTTGAAGGTGACCCGGAAACTACAACTAATCCAGAATGTGGCAGCTAAGACTGGTGACTGGCCACTGAGACCACATAACACCAGTCCTGAAAGACCTACATTGGCTCCCAGTATGTTTCCAATAACAATTCAGTGCTGGTGCTGACCTTTAAAGCCGTAAATGGCCTCGGCCCAGTATATCTGAAGGAGTGTCTCCACCCCCACCATTCTGCCTGGACACTGAGGTCCAGCTTCGAGGGCCTTCTGGCGGTTCCCTCCCTGCGAGAAGTGAGGTTACAGGGAACCAGGCAGAGGGCCTTCTCGGTGGTGGCGCCCTCCCATCAGATGTCAAGGAAATAAACAACTATCCGACTTTTAGAAGACATCTGAAGGCAGCCCTGTTTAGGGAAGTTTTTAATGTCTGGAGTTTTATTCTGTTTTGAGTCTTGTGTTGGGAGCTGCCCAGAGTGGCTGGGGAAACCCAGCCAGATGGGCGGGGTAGAAATAATAAATAACGAATTATTATTATGAACATGGGTCTGCCCCAAAGGGAAGTGCCTTACCCACCGGGGGACCCTCCTCTTGCCAACTGCCCTGGGCGACCCAGGAAGGAGGGGGCAAAGTCTGCCTGGAACCACCTGGGTCATTCCCCCGAAGGCAGAGGGGGGTCAGGGTGGGAGCGGGAGCTGCTCCACTGAATGCTCCAGGGGTCTTTTGTTGACCCCAGACTGTTGCGAAGGGCCTGGCAAGGAGGAGCGGCCCTGATCCAGATGCTCAGAGACCAGGTGCCTCTGCTGGGAGACCCCTGAGCCACTCCTTGGCTGGCGCTCCCTTATCACCCAGGTGGGCTACAACAACTCAAAACGGGGAAAGCAAATTACAGCCACACGTTGGGTCCTGAGAATGCACCTCTCAGGCGCCAAAGGCCAAGGTAAGGAGGTGGGTCTTCAGCCTGCGTTGGGGGCCATATTCACCTCTGTGGGGAGGGTGCCAGTGTGGTGTAGTGGTTAAGAGCGGTGGACTCGTAATCTGGTGAACTGGGTTTAATTCCCCACTCCTCCACATGCAGCTGCTGGGTGACCTTGGGCTAGTCCCACTTCTCTGAAGCCTCTCAGCCCCACTTACCTCGCAGAGTGTTTGTTGTGGGGCAGGAAGGGAAAGGAGAATGTGAGCCGCTTGGAGACTCCTTCGGGTAGTGATAAAGCAGGATATCAAATCTTCTTATTCATTTAGGGGCTGACACAGAGAAGGCCACCTGAGAGGATCTGTAGGGACCCAAGCAGTCTAGGTTGCTTAGGCCCTTCAGATTGTCTTGATGGTGGGACCTGACCCCGATTGCCGTGGGGAATTCTGTGGCCTACTGACAACAGCTTTGGTTTCCCTCCTTGTTCCGTCATCCATGATGATCGACTTGGACCTACTTCTTACCTGCCACCAGATACCCCCTGCCCGCCTCCAACTGCACTTCTGGACTCTTGACCCCAGGAGATCCCTGGGGAGCGAGACAAATGCCCACCCTCGCTCTGGCATAGCACTGCAAGCCCAGAAGCTGCTCACGTGCCGGGTGGCACTGCAGCCACACCTTTGCCCAGGACGAAACAGCTGCCCTGATCCCGCTGTCCCTTGCTGGGCGGGCAAGGCAGCCTGGCTCTCCTGCTGAAACAGGTGCAGCTGCAGCCCTGATGCTTTGGGAAGAAGGGAGGGAGGGCCTCACCCTGCTGCCTCTCTGGGAAAGTCCTTTGCTGAAAGGACAGCTGACGCCACTCTCAATGGGGACATTCTTGCGCTTCCCGCGGGGCCTCTGCCAGGGCCAGCCTTGGTCACAAAGGGACATTCACTCTCCTTTCCTTCCTCGCCATTCATGGTCAGAGGAGGCCAACCTCGGGCAAAGGCCCACCCTCTCCGGCCCCCTCCCCGATGCCTTCGGCAGCAGCCGCTTCCAGCTTCCTGTGGACAAAGCGGCCAAAGAGCCTTGGCCTGTCTCCGGGGAGAGGAGGGTGGGGGTCAGGGTGCTGCTGCCCTCTTGGCCTGTTCAGGAACAGGGAGAGCAAGCTGTGCGGGAGGGAGGGAGGGAGGAGGCTGGAGCAGGGGCAGCCCAGGGAGGCTGACGTGCAGGTAGAAAACAGCTGGGGGGGTGGGAACTATTGATAGGAACTTGTCTAATCCTCTTTGAAAGCCATCCAGGTGGGTGGCTGTCACTGCCTCCCGCAGGAGCAAGTTCCATATTTTGACCGTTCCGGAATTTCCTGGAAATAGCCAGGAAACGGTTGTCGGAAACAGCTTAAATGTCCAGAAAAATCCGGACGTCTGGCAACCCACGTCGGAACTGTGGATTTTGGCAAATTTCCTTAAAAACAGCTCCAAAACTTCACATTTTCTGGGATTTTGCAAAGAAAAGCTCAACAACTTTGGGCAAAACAACAACTTTTTGTGTTTGGATTTCAACATTTTGAAATATGGCACCCCTGGAGTCTGCGTGGTGTGAAGCATCCGCTTCCTTTTCTCTGTCCTGACTCTTCCGCCGCTCAGCTTCATCGATGCCCCCAAGTTCTAGCTCTGAGCGAGAGAGAAGAGCGTTTCCCCATCCGCCCTTCCCACGCCAGACCTAGTTCCACACAGCTCGGCCACATTTCCTCTTCTCCTCGCCTTTTCTCTCCGCTGCAACCTTTCTGCGTTGCTCCTTCCCTGGATCACTTTGGCCGCCTTTTTCTGAAGCCTTTCCAGCTCTGTTGGAGGTGAGGCAGCCAGAGCAGAACATGGCATTCACTCCAAAGGGGGGGGGGTAGTCCCAGGGATCCATTCCGTTCCTAATGATCCGCTGCAGACACGGTTGACGTCTTCCCCAGACTCTCTGCCGGGACCCCGGGGTCTCACTCCTGGTCTGTCTCCTCCAGTTCGGACCCCATGAGCTTGGAAGTGAAATTAAGATTTGCAGCTCCAACATGCATCCCTTTAGAGTTGCCTACATGAGCTGCAATACCTCAAGAACTGCCTCTTTCCATGTGAACCTACCTGGACCCTGAGATCATCTTCTGAGGCCCTCCTTCATGTGCCCCCTCAAGAGGTCCGGAGGGAAGCAACATGAGAATGGGGCCTTCTCTGCAATGGCTCCCCGTCTGTGGAATGCTCTCCCCAGGGAAGTTTGCCTGGCGCCTTCATTATACACCTTTAAGTGCCAGGCAAAAACCTTCCTTTTTAACCAGGCCATGGGTTGATCCAATTTACATCCTATGCCCTTAAACATTTGGGGGGGGGGCTATTGGGTTGTTGTTTTCATTTTTATTAGGTAGTTTGTGGTTTTATATCTTGATTTTATTCTGCGAACCGCCCTGAAACCCCCAGGTATAGGGCGGTATATAGATTCAAACAAACAAACAAACAATAATAATAATAATTTTACTGCCCATTCACCCAGTTTGAAGAGGTCCTTTTGGAGCTCTTTGCAATCTCTTTTTGTTTTAACAACCTGGAACGGTTTAGCATCATCAGCAAACTTGGCCCCCTCCCTGCTCACGTCTAACTCTGGGTCATTTGTGAACAAGTTAAAAAGCAGAGGCATCAATACCGATCCTTGGGAGACTCCTCCCCTGGGAGTTCAGTCCACTTCCTCCTCCTTTGTGCTTCCTGTTTCTGAACTGGCTCCGGATCCACAAGAGAATCTCTCCTCTCACTCCGTGAAGCTCAGTCAGGAATCTTTGGAGACGTCCATTGCAGAAAGCTTTTGAAAAGTCTAAGTACCCCATGCCAACCAGATCACATCCACATACCTGAAGCTCTCAAAGAACTATGATGCCGGGGGGGGGGGGGGCAACCAGTGGGTCTGAATTGGCCTCCAAGGCTGTTCCTGCCAAGCCAGGCTCACCAGCCCCACAGTTTCATTACAATGCGCAATAACATGAGACGCTTAATTTCAGGGTTACTTCCTGCATCGCAGGCGGCTGGACAAATGACCCCCAGGGTCCCTGGCAACTCTGCAATTCCATGATGCTACGGCTGTCAGGTGGGCCATCCCAGCCCCACGGCTCTGGTGGAGATGGGGCTCTTGGCCTGGTGGACTGCACATGTCCCGTCCCCCCCGTCAGTGAGGCCGGATTATTTTGTCAATGAGGCCTAGAATGTTGTCTCTGGCCACCAGTTGCCTCCGTTCCTCAGTCTCCCTTCCTGCAGAACTTATTTCGCACACAGGGGTCCGTCTTCCATCTTCTGCTGCAAATACAGGTGTGGAGAATTAATCCGTTTTTTCCGCAACCTCCTTCTCCTCTTCTGGCCCCCCTTTGTCATCCAAGGGCCCAATTGCCTCTCCACACTCTCCTGCTACTCATGCAGTTAAGAGTTTTTGTTTTTCGTGGGTCTTCCTTTTCGGCATCCTTCTCTCCCCCCCCCCCATTTTTGCACCCCTTAATGTGCTTGCATTTCTTCCCCCAAAGTGTAGATGCCCTTTTTCATTTTCCACACTTGGATTGTTTGAAGGAAGTCTTCTTGGCCTCTCACGGCGCCTGTGACTCCGCTGGTTAACCACGCTGGCATCCTCGGGGCCCTCCCGGGTCCTCTCTGGACGCGTCTCTGCATTTTATCTGAGCTTCTCACAGGCTGGTTTTGAGCGCCTTCCAAGCATCGCGGAGAGACTGGATCCCCTCGACGCTGCCTTTCGGATCCCTTTCTTCACCCAAACCGACGTGACTGCGCTGGGGGCTCTTCCCTACCTTCACGTGTATGGAAGGTGAGGGCCGGAGGCTCCCTGTTCCCACGGCTTCAGCTACAGTGCCGGGTTCCCGTTCAGATCCAACCCTGCCCGTTCGACGGCCAACCGTCCCGGGGCCCCGTCGGTTAGGGCCGATCACAGGGGGCAGGTTCCCTCGGGGGGGGGGGGCGACTGGAGCGCAGCTGCTCCATGGCGGCCAGGTGAGCGCACGGGCAGCAGCGAGGCGCAGGCGCCGCTTCCGCGACGGGGATCCCCGTCCCGCCCCGGCGCCAGAGCAGCCCGTCGGGGGGCCGCCGCCCCGGCGCGTCCTGGCGGCTCCTCCGGCTCCCCGTCGTGGCCGGCCTGCGTGCCTTCCGCGCGGCGGGCTCCCCGGTCGGCGGAGGCGGCCTCCCCGCTCGCTCGCTCGGCCGCCCCGGCGAGGGCTCCGTCCTCCGCCTCCGCGGCGCTGGCCGGCCAGGGCGCATTCCTGAGGCCTGAGTCACGCCCGGCCCGCCTCCGTCGCCCGGCGGGCGGGCCGCCCTGCGCGCTCCAGGCCGGGCCGCGCCGACGCCGGCCCCCTCGCTGCATGGCCGCCCGGCCAGCGCCACTCGCTCCCCGGAGCCACGGTGAGCGGGCGCCGCGGGGATCGGGAGGGAGGACGGGCGGCTCCGGCTTGGCCCGGGGGTCCCTCGGCCCGGAGCCCCCGAAGGAGGCGGCGGCGAGAGGGAGGCCGCGGGAAGCGGGGGCCCCCAAGGCCGATGCCCCCCCCCTGGACGCCGAGGCGGCTGCCCGCGGGCCAGTGCCCCTCTTGGGCCCGATCCCAAGCCGGCCAGGGTCTCCTTTAGCAAGGGGGGGGGCAAGCCAGCGGGTCAGGAAACACCCCCCCCCGTCTAGCCAGGGGGACCTTGGATATCCCGTTTGTTTGGGCACGTCCTGAACCCTCGAGCTGGAAGCGGGGGGCCGGGCGGGGTCTTTCCTCCCCAGCCTGCAGCTTCTGCATCCGCCGGGAGAGTTGGGAGACTTTTCCTGTAATGCGCCCCCCCCCCCAATGGCTGGTCTGCATCCTGAGCGTCTTTGCGCGGAGTTTCTCTCCTTCGCCCGCGTGTCGTGTTTGCAGCCGTGCAGCGCCGGCGTGACTCTCGCCTGTTCCCTCCGGAGTGAGTCCCTCTGGGTTTGGCTGTGGGGGGGGGGGCTCTTGCTGACCCCTTTTTGCCCCTTGCGCGCTTGCTCCTAACATTTCCCACTTGGGGGTCTGCGGGGTGGGGTTTTCCCCAGTGAAGGTCTGCACTTTGGCAGCAGGTTGGCCTTAAAAGTAGGATTTTGTCCTGGGCAGGATTTGCAGCCTTTACTGCTTGGGCGGGGGCGGGGGGGAGGGGTCCCCTTCAGATTCCGCTGTCCTCCAGGGCCTCATCCATGCCACCCGTGTTCCTGGAATCCTGGACTGGAGTATCACTTGGGGAATTCCTCCTCCCGGCCTGACCCTGAGCCCTTCCTCAGCCTTTCGGAGGTGTGGTTTTTCCAGCCTCTTCTGATCCACCGCCTGCCTGTCATGGGACCTGGCACCAAATGCCACATGCAAATTGTCAGCTGCCCTATCTGAAACCTCGGAAGAAGCTCCTTCCTCCTCCCACCTGCGGGGGGGGGGCAGGTGCAGCTGGGGGGGCATCTCTGGGCAGCTTGGTCCTTGGAGTTGGGAGCGTTCCTCCCTCGTCCCCCTTCCATGCTTTCCTGCTTCCTTCACCTCTGGGCCTTTGGCGAAGGCAGGGCCGTCTTACCCATAGGCGTTAGGGGTGCAGGGCACCCGGGCGCCGGGCTCTCAGGGGTGCCAGCCGAGAGTCCGGGGCCCGAGAGTTGAGTCCGGGGAAGAGCCCGTCCGTCAATCGGAGCGCTGCGGTGGGCTCTTCTGCTGCGGGGGGCTTTGCACCACAAGTTCAAGGGTGTCCGGCCGGCTCCACCCTCCTGCGCGCCTGGGACTGGGCAACTGGGGGGGGGCACCAGGCAGATCTTTGCCCCCCGGTTCTGCATATGCTTAAGACAGCCCTGGGCGAAGGAAAGAGTCCCCTGGTGCCTCTCCTCCCAAGTTCAGGGTCTCGGGGTGCAGGAGGGACTCCCTTGCCAGGGACTCTGAGCGGCCTGGATTGGCACCATGTGGCAAGGCCTGCTCTGGAGCAACCTGGCTGCCAGTTTGTGGCAGGATGCGTCCTCAGCAGGGCCAAAGCGAGGCAAGCGAGGCAGGCTCCTTCTGCGCAGCTCTGACCAAGCGCAGGATTTGGGCCTGGGCAGCCCAGCAGGTGGGGCAGAATTCTGCAAGGGATGACCTGTGTTAAGAGAATAGAGAAAGAGGCTTTTTTGCAGGGTGGGAAGAAGGAATTCTAAAGATGTGGCAGTTCTTTTTTTAAAATATAATCTTTTTTCTTAATTTTCAAAAATATAAACATACAACAGAAAAGTGTACAAAATCCAAATATCGAGATTACTCTGAATCTCTTGACTTCCCCCAAATCCCTTCCATTTGTCCTTTTAATTCTATTCTCAACTGCATATCAGTACTTCTTCCAATTTTTCATCTTCCTAAGTTATCTATACGTTCTGCTACTTTACAAGTGTATTTAAAATCCTGCTAATGTTCTGACCTGCTTGCAATGATTTTGTATATGCATTATAACCATTTCCCATTCTTTTTAAAATCCCTTGTCTTCTTGATTCCTGGGCTTCCCAGTTAATGTTGCCACTGCGGCATAGGGCATCCACGGGATTTGCCATTCAGGATGTGGCAGTGATCTCCCTGTCCCTATTCTGCACCTGCCTGCCAGCGGAAGGGGGCATTGTGCTCATGCCCCTCCTTCCCATGGGGCCCCCGGTTGGGCGCTGTGGGAAACAGGATACTGGGCGAGGTGGACCCCCCCCCTCTCGCTCCGAGCCAGAAATCAGGCTCCCCTTCTGCCTTGGTCTGCCTTCCTTCCAGACCCAACTCTTGCCTCCTTTCCTATGCGCCGCAAAAGAAAACTGGTTCAAAGGCTGGAATTGTGTGGCCGTTTCAGGTTCTGTCAACGCACCTTTTGATGGTTTCTGCCACCGGTGGAGTTTGGCCCTTGAAGCCCCATTCTCCTGAGCCTGCCCCCCCCAAGTGGATCTCTTCCAGGCCAGGGCCCTTGGGTGCTTGAGAGGCGGAGGAGAGTCTGGGCGCTTGGGGGTGAGGAAGGGGCCGGGACGCTTCTGCTCGCCTCCGCCACTTGCTGGCACCGGATCCTTCCTTCCCCCCTTCTGGAACGGCTTCCGTGGGGCTGCCCGGCCTGGAGATGGGTGGCCCAGGTGGGCTGCCTGCGTGCGCAGAGCTGGGTGGGGGTCCCCTTCCCTTTGCCCTTTGTGGCTGCGGCAGGACCAGCGGGGGACGCCTCCCTCCCGAGTCGGATGGCGTGGCAAGCAGGATGCCTGCTCCTTCCTTCCTTCTTTCCTTCCTGTTGTTGTCCTTGTATTTGTGGTCTTCCTCTGGCAGGAAAGAGTCCAGATTCTCCAGCAGGGATGCAAAATGTCCCAGGCCAGCAACCGGAGGCCGAAACGCAGCGGGTCTTTTTCTTGGGTGGGCTGTGCGTGAGGCTGCTGCGTGGGGTGAGTCCTGCCCTGTCTCCTGGCGTGGGGGGTGAGCCGTGGCCCTGGCGGCCTGGTGCCCCCTGCTGCCACCTGGGCTGTGTGGTGGGATGGGGAGGACGACCTTTCTCTCTCCCCCAACGGTGACCTCAGCTGACCCTGCCCCAGTTCCCTTTCTGCAGCGGTGGGGGCACCCTTCTGTGGCAGAGGGGAGCTCTGTGGGCCTGGGGCCTGCTGAGGTCACCTGCTTTCCCAGGGGTCTTACAGTGCCTTCTGAAGGGAGGCAGTGGGATGGGGGCCAGGAGGAGGCCTGGCTTGCCCCCCCCCCCGGCACCTGCTGGAAATGTTGCTTTGTGTGTGTGTTCATGGTGGTGGAGGCAGGTTTGGGGACTGGGGGGTTGGTGGTCTCGGCTGTGCTTTGCCTTCCCTCTGCATCTGCACCAGAGGCCCTGCTGGGCTTGGGGGGGGGCAGGCTGGTTGTGCCATCTCCCTGCGTGGGAGGCGGGGGGGGTAGCTGCCTCCCTCCCCCCTGCTCTTGAGAATGGCGCCTTTGTGAGCAGGGAGATGCCCACTGGAAAATCAGCGTCACCCTTTGTGTCGGGGCTTTGTGGTGGCGGAGCTGCCGCCGAGGGGGGAGGGGAGAGGGGGCTGGCAGGGGGGGTCAAGGGTGCTTGGCTGCCCCTTGCAGGCTCAGGTGGGTCCTTGGCCACCTGCGTCTCAGCTGAAGGGGGGAAGACAGGCAGAATTGGCAGCTTCTCAGGCCAGGAAGGGAAGGGAAAAGATTTGGGGTCTGGGGAGCAGAGAATGTCTGGTGCGGACGGTTCTTGTGAATCTCTGGCCATCCTGGTCTGCGCTGGGGTGTCCCCAGAGAAGAACTCCGAAAGGCCTGTGGGAAAGAACTGAGCCCTAAACTGGCTTTTCTGGTTCCTGGAGGGAGGCGGGAGCTGAGCTGCCGGTTCTTAGGAATGTCCTTCTCTCTCTCTCTCTCTCTCTCTTCCCGCCCAGGGCTTGTGGGCATCTGCTCTGAGAGGGAGACAGAGGTGGCTTCCCTTAAAGGCCACGGAATCAGGGAATCAGAGAGCTGGAAGGGACCCCAAGGGTCATCCAGTCCAACCCCAGCAATTCAGGACTCACAGCTAAAGCATCCCTGGCAGATGGCCACCCGACCCCTCCCTAAAAGCCCCTTCACCTGTTCCCAGAAAGGCCTTGCTAATGTTTTGTGGGAATCTCCCTTCTTTTCCCCTTATATTTTATTGAGAGTATTTGTTGTTGTTGTTGTTCAGTCGTTCAGTTGTGTCCGACTCTTCGTGACCCCATGGACCAGAGCACGCCAGGCACGCCTATCCTTCACTGCCTCTCGCAGTTTGGCCAAACTCATGTTAGTAGCTTCGAGAACACTGTCTAACCATCTCGTCCTCTGTCGTCCCCTTCTCCTTGTGCCCTCAACCTTTCCCAACATCAGGGTCTTTTCTAGGGAATTGAGAGTATTACAGTGAGTTAAATAGAGGGGAGGGGGAGAAAAGGCAATAATAATAATAATAATAATAATAATAATAATAATAATAATAATAATAATAATTTATTTGTACCCTGCCCATGTGGCTGGGTCTCCCCAGCCACTCTGGTTACATGCATTAAAAATAAATAAAAGCAGGGGAAAACAGCAATAACAAAATAGCAATGGAATATAATTAAGGTTACAGAGCTATATATGTAAATGAATATACTTATTCTTTCTCTCGAAGATACAGTGCTTCATTTGTTACTATGGTTTTGATCAAACCCTTCCCAAGATCTTTACATTTGTCCATGCATGATCTTCGCCTGAAAGCGAACTGCTCATGGGTTGCAGGAGTTGCCATAGGAGACTATATTTTTGTTCTTCCAATGTATCAGCCTTAATCCTTTTGAAGATGGGGGGGAGGGAATTAGATGGTGATCCGTTTCCAGTGGGGAGGGGGCAGAGGAAAGACGGGAAGCTTTCCCCTGCAGAGTTAGACCCCTTGGCTGCCGTTCCTGTGTTGCAGCTCTGCACCTTTTCTCATTCTGGGCGGCCCCTGGGCGTTTTACTGGTGGGGGGAGGTCTGCGTGGGGGCCTGGGTGATGCAGGTTGCCTGGTTGTCTGTTGGGGGAGGGCAGGATGTGCAGCCCCTGCCTGGCTTTCCTGTGGGACCAAGGAAGCGGCGGGGGGGGGGGGACTTGGCTGCTGGCCTTTGTTGCGGAGGTGGCAGCGTGGGAACGCCAGCTCCAAGGGCAGCCTCTGGGGTCTGGGTGCTGCTGCCTGTCTCCTGCCATGGTCCTGGTGGGGGGGGGGGAGCGGGCTGGCAGAGGCCAATGGGGGGGGCTGCCTCTCCCAGCCACAATCTGACCATCCAAAGCTGACCCACAAAATTGCACCCAGTGTGGGGGAACCTTGCAAGCTGAAAGGCAGAGGCTCAGCACCAGCCTGCGCAGGGTCAGCCCTGAGGGGCTCCGGGGCTCCTTCTGTTGAGGCTGGCCTTTACAGCCCAACTCCCCAAGGGGCTCCAAGCCTCCCAAGTCCATTATCAGTCGGAGAAGAATGAGCGGAAGCTGGAAGCGAGAGAAGAGAGAAGCAAGGGAGACCTTTATTTTTCTGTTGAAACAGAGCCCTCCCCCCCTCCCTCCCTCCCTCCCACCGCCGTTTGCAAGGAGCCCAAAGAAAGGGGTGTTGCACCTTGGAAAGACTTTTCCGACTCAACATCAGGAAGAGCTGCTCAGACAGTGGAACGGTCTCCCTTGGGAGATGGTGGCCTCTCCTTCCTGGGAGGTTTCTAAGCAGAGGTTGGGTGGCCATCTGCCATGGATGCTTGAGCTGAGATTCCTGCATTGCAGGGGGTTGGACTAGATGACCCTCAGGGGCCCCTTCCATCTCTATGATTCTATGATTCAATTGCGATTCTATGATTAGCCGCAGGCCACCAAAAGCATAATGCAAGAGGTATCTACAACAGAAATCCGAGCGTGTGGCTTCTCTCCTGTCTGCCAAGGGACCTGAGGATGCTGATGGCCTTACCTGGCCAGTTCCTTAGGACTGGTACATACAGTCGTACTGGAACCGTTCGAAAACCAGAGTGCGGCTTAAGATTACAATACTCAGGTAGAACAAATAAGCAGGAGAAGCAAATACTTCCAGAATCAGAAGAGGAAGTTGAGGGAAGTCAGATTGGGAATTAGACTTTTTTCTTTTTATGTGATAATGGTGATTGTGATGAATATAAAACTGTAAAATTTAACAAAAACTATTTTTTAAAAAGACCCTCGGGCTCCCTCCAACGCTGCAGTGCAGGGGGTGGAGGGCGTACGAAGCCCACTGGGCAGACCCTCTTGCTGCTGCCTGCCAGGCCTTCGCAGACCCCTGCTGACCCCCCCCCCTTCTGCCCTCCCCAGGCTTGAAAGGACGATGTCGGAGGTGCGCAGGGACAGCACCAGCAGTTTGCAGAGGAAGAAACCCCCTTGGCTGAGGCTGGACATTCCTGCCCCGACGGTGTTGGCTGAGGAGCCGGCCATGGCACAGGTAGGCATCTTTATCATCCGTTACATTTTCTAAAATTTCCTTTATACTTTTCAGATATATATACATTTCACTGATTTTACAATCATTTTGACATTTGAAAAATTGACTTCCTTCCCCCTCTTTCTGCAGTTCCTTAAATTTATTTTTAATATCTTCTGCATAGCGAAATTAACTCACTCGTTTATTTATCTTCTTTGAATATATACTCTTATGTAACTGCAGGTTATTACAATAATCCTGCTGCTGTTGTTATCTGTTTACAATTTTTCTGAAAAATCCAATAAACCGTTTCCATTCTTTTATAAAAAGTTTGTTATCTTGGTTTCTTATTCTTCCGGTAAGTTTCGCCATTTCTGCATATTCTGTAAGTTTTTGCATCCATTCTTCCTTTGCTGGGACTTCTGCTTCTTTCTATTTTGGGGCGAGTAACATTCTTGCCGCTGTAGTCGCACACAGGAATAGGTTTCTATACAAGCTGTGTAGTTCTGTCCCTATAATTATCCAGAGAAAAGCTTCTGTTTTTCTTTTACAAAGGTTATTTTAAACATCCTTTTCATTTCGTTGTGTATCATTTCCCAGTAAGCCTTAACCTTACCACAAGACCACCACATATGATAAAAAGAACTTAAAGGGACCCCTGACCATTAGGTCCAGTCGTGACCAACTCTGGGGTTGCAGCGCTCATCTCGCTTTATTGGCTGAGGGAGCCGGCATACAGCTTCCAGGTCATGTGGCCAGCATGACTAAGCCGCTTCTGGCGGGCCAGAGCAGCACACGGAAACGCTGTTTACCTTCCCGCCGGAGTGGTACCTATTGATCTACTTGCACTTTTTGACGTGCTTTCGAACTGCTAGGTTGGCAGGAGTTGGGACTGAGCAACGGGAGCTCACCCCGTCGCGGGGAATCGAACCGCCGACCTTCTGATCGGCAAGCCCTAGGCTCTGTGGTTTAACCCACAGCGCCACCCACGTCCCGTAACTTATGTGTTACATTTACACACCACTATTTCCTCCTGGGAACTCAGAGTGCTGCCCCTGGTTCCCACCCCCCTCATTTTACCCTCACAACAACCCTGAGAGGTAGGTTAATCTGAGAGACAGTCGCACCCTGCGAGTGGGGGACCCGAGCCCAGGTCTCTCTGGCCATAGTCTGGTGCTCTAACCACTAGACCACACTCCCAAGTGAGGCGGGGAAGGGAGAGGGCCATAGGACTGGGGTTGGGGGATTCCCATGCCTGAGACCTCTGGCAGCCAGCGCCTCGTTTCCTGGGCGCGTTCCCCTGCCCCCCCAGTTTTGCTCCAACCCCTTTTGTTTTCCCTCGCCAGCCCCCCAAGCACCGGGCCTTCCTCCGCAGCGTCAGCATGCCCACTGAACACACCCGCTTCCCCTCCCCCTTCAGCGACCTGCGGCGCCCTGTCCTCCAGCGACACACCTCCATCACCCAGACCATCCGGAGGTAAGATTGCAGAATTGGATCATGATGGGGGGACCCCCAGGGTCATCCAGTCCAGCCCCCTGCAATGCTGCGACCTCAACGACGGCATCCATGGCAGATGGCCGTCCAACCTCTGCTCAAAATCCTCCAAGGAAGGAGAGAGGGAAGAAGTCTCTTCCGCTGGCAAACAGCTCTTACCCACAGAACGTTCTTCCTGAGGTTGAGTCGGAGTCTCCTTTCTTGTAACTTGAAGCCATGGATTCAAATCCTGGCCCTCCGGAGCAGGAGGAAACAAGCCTGGCCCTTCAGAGACCCACAGGTGCTCTGGGGCCTCCTCTCCTCCAGGCTAAACTCTTCTGGGTTAGATCCTCCTTGCCGGCTCCTTTCTGCTTCTCCTCTGGGTCTTTTGCCTTTGCCAACCTGGTGCCCTGCAGACGTCTGAGACGCCAACTCCCGTCAGCCCCCTGGGCCAGCGCAGCTGTGGGGCACGGGGCGAATGGGGTCAGAGCTCTCCCCCCAACCCCAGGAGGGCAGCAGGTTGGCGAAGGCTGTTGGAAGGTCTCTCTCCCCCCCCCCCTCCAGTCTTGGAAGGGCGTTGGGTAGGCAGCCCCTGGGCGCCGCTGGGCCGCCTCCTGTGCCCCCCCCCCACTGCTGGCGCCCCCTCAGCTCTCTCTCCTTTGCAACAGGCAGGTCCGCTTTGAGATGACTCAGACTTTGCCCGTTCAGGGGCGCCAGGTGGGCAGGAGGCCCCCGAGGAGGCACCAGTCTCTGCCCAAAACGGTCTTCAGGTACCCGCAGTGCTGGTGTGACCCCCTCGCCCCCCCCGCCCCATTGCATGTGTGTGATGTGCATGCGGGTCCCCGGGAGCAATGCCTGCTCCTCCTGCCCCATGCCTCTCCCCATCTCACAGCCAACAGGTGGCCATTTGCTCTCACCCCCCCCCCCCACATGCACACACCTGCCCACCCCAAACCTGGCCTGGCCCCACTGCTTGCCTGCAGGAGAACAGCCTGCCACCCACCTGCCTTCGCGCAATTGGGCCAGCCTGGTTTCCAACCCGGGCTTGGACCGAGGCAAGTCCACAAACGGGCTCAGCTCTCCCCCTGTGCTGGGACCCTCGTGGTTCCCCCTTTCCCTCTGTGCCCCCCCTGCAAGGATGGGGATCGGGAGAGGGAAGGCTGCGCGGGTGCAGCTCCCACAGCGCCGCCTCGAGCTCAGAAGTGCAGCGCTGTGGCAGCTGCCTGCAGCCTCAACTCTGCCCCTGCCTGCCTGTTGTGAATAACCTCTACTAATGTGGGGCCGTCCCCCCCCCCCAGAGGCCATCCTGTGACAGACGCACTAATAGCAGCAGCAAAATGGCTAACCCCCACCGGGAACCTCGGCGGCCCCCTTGCCAGCGGTTCCCCCCGGGGTGCGACTCTGGCTCTGTGCTCAGCTGGGCCTCCGGAGCAGGTCTGTTGCTGGTTTGGCCTGAGGGAGCGCGAGGGTTTGGTCTGACCTCTCCGCGGTTGGGGGGGGGGCTGGCGGAAGCATCGCCGGGGCCCGGGAGGCCCGTCTGTTTGGGCCCCCTGAGTTGGGCGCCTCCCTCCTCTGCTCCCTCCCCTCCCAGGGGCACGGCCGACTGGTTTGGTGTCAGCAAGGAGAGCGACGCCACGCAGAAGTGGCAGCGGAAGAGCCTTCGCCACTGCAGCCTGCGCTACGGGAAGCTGAAGCCCCAGGTCATCCGGGAGATGGACCTCCCCAGCCAGGACAACATCTCCCTGGCCAGCGCCGAGACGCCGCCTCCGCTCTATGTGCCGCCCTGCCAGCTGGGCATGCAGAGGGTGAGCAGGGCCGGGGCCCTGTGGTGGGGCGAGGGCGCTGCTGGGCGTGGGGCAGGAGATGCCCTTGGGCACTGGGAAAGGGGTGTACTGGGGCAGGGGAGGACCCTTCCCATCATCTCAGGGCACCCCTGGTCTTGCGCCAGGGGCATGGGGGGCAAACGAGTGAGGGGGGCTCGCCCAACCCACTTTCAGGAAGCTTACCTGGGACAAACTCCCTCCTTTGGGTGCCCTCTGGCATAGCCGCTGCCCGTGGTGTCCGTGGCTCCAGGGTGGCCTGCGGCGAGGACCCTCCCTGGCTAACGGGGCCCTCCCTCCTTGGTGCCGCCAGATCATCGACCCCCTGGCCCGAGGACGGGCCTTCCGGATGGCCGAGGACAGCGACGGCTGCAGCATGCCCCACACGCCGGCCACGCCTGGCGCCATGTCGCTCTGCTCCTTCACCAGCTCCCGGTCCGGCTTCAACCGCTGGCCGCGGAGGAGGAAGAGGGAGTCAGTGGCCAAGATGAGCTTCCGAGCCGCAGCAGCCCTGGTGAAGGTAAGGCAGGGGGGCTGGCAGAGGGGGGGCATTCACTGGGAGAGGAAATCCTGCTTGCCTTGGTTGGTTGGGGGCCTGGCTGAACACCCGGGGGGGGGGCAATCAAGCGCCAGGAAGAGGGAGGAAGAGGGGCATTTGGAGTACTGGGACCAGTCACTTAAAAAAAAAAACTTTAAAAAAATAAAAATTATATTTTTATTTGATTTTTAAAATATAATTTTGTAACACTCCAAATACATATCCGGGACGCGGGTGGCGCTGTGGGTTAAACCACAGAGCCTAGGGCTTGCTGATCAGAAGGTCGGCGGTTCGAATCCCCGCGACAGGGTGAGCTCCCGTTGCTCGGTCCCAGCTCCTGCCAACCTAGCAGTTCGAAAGCACGTCAAAGTGCAAGTAGATAAATAGGAACCGCTCTGGCGGGAAGGTAAACGGTGTTTCATGCTGGCCACATGACCCGGAAGCTGTACGCCAGCTCCCTCGGCCTATAGAGCGAGATGAGCACCGCAACCCCAGAGTCGGACACGACTGGACCTAACGGTCAGGGGTCCCTTTACCTTTACCAGGAGTGTACAATTCAATCTTAGACAGACTCCATTGTATAATAGTGAGAGGCTCGCTTGAGCCTGCAACCAGCTATCTGCTGTGCATGTAAAAAGGGGAATGTAAACTCTGCTACATAAAGGAACTTGCTAGCATAAGTTAGAAAGGATATTAATAAACAATATACTATTTCCTGCCACCCTGAACATTCCCACCCTTTCTGAGCTGAGGCGACCAGACCTGGGCACGGTGCATGTTCCTAATGCTGTTTCAGCTTGTGCCATCTCTCCTCCCTGGCAGGGCCGGTCCGTGCGGGACAGCAACCTGCATCCGGCTCAGCAACGCAGCTTCACCCCGGCCAGCTTCCTGGAGGAAGACACGGGGGATTTCCCAGAGGAGCTGGACACCTCCTTCTTTGCTCGGGTAAGGAAGGGCTGGCGCTGGGGGTGGCAGAGGAGGCAGAGGCTGGCCGGCGTTGGCCTGGCTTCTGCGGCTGAGCGCCCCCTCTCCTCCCCAGGAAGGGGTCCTGCACGAAGAGCTCTCCACGTACCCCGACGATGTCTTTGAGTCGCCCTCGGAAAGCGCCATCAAGGACGCCGAAGCGAAGCTGCCGCAGCCGCAGCAGCCAGAACCCGGCCTCACCGGGGGGGCGCTGGACAGAACCGAGCTGGAGAGGAGTCACCTGATGCTGTGAGTCCTCTGGGGGGCTGGGGCCGCTCCCTGGGGGGCCAGAGAGGGAATGGGGATGGGGGTGTGCTGGCCGGATGCCCCAGCTGCACGCTACCCAATGCTTTGTCTGCTTTCTCTGGGCCAGCGGGCGCCACAAGGCAAGGCTTCTGGTGCCTGCAGCTTTGCCCGCCTTTTACAAGACCCCGTGTGGGGCTGCCCCACAGCCAGCTTCCCTGCCTGCTCCCTCCCCCTGCTTGCACTTGAATGGGGCTCCCTGGGACAGCCGCTGGCTGCCATGGGACAGCTGCACTGGACAAGCTCAGGCGCTTCCCCTCTCGAGTCAGTGGGTCAGCCTGGGAAGCGGCACCGGGAGAGGCAGGGACACGCTCTGCTGGGCTTCCAGTTGCAAAAAAAGGGCGCCTCTGCACTTTGGATCAGCCATGAAATCCCTTCAGGGTTTAATCTCTAGAATTACGTAAGAGAACAAGAGGAACAGACGTTTAGAGAAAATTGGAAAACATTGATTGAATATATGGGGGGACATTGTGTACACCTGAAAACATTGGCAGCTTTAAGATAAATTCAACAGTATAAATAAATTTAAAGGTAAAGGGACCCCTGACCATTAGGTCCAGTCACGGACGACTCTGGGGTTGCGGGGCTCATCTCGCTGTACTGGCCGAGGGAGCCGGTGTACAGCTTCCAGGTCATGTGGCCAGCATGACTAAGCCGCTTCTGGCGAACCAGAGCAGCGCACGGAAACGCCGTTTACCTTCCCGCCGGAGCGGTACCTATTTATCTACTTGCACTTTGACGTGCTTTTGAACTGCTAGGTTGGCAGGAGCTGGGACCGAGCAACGGGAGCTCACCCCATCACGGGGATTCGAACCTCTGACCTTCCGATCGGCAAGCCCTAGGCTCTGTGGTTTAGTCCACAGCGCCACCTGCGTCCCTTGTAAATAAGTTTAGATGGATGCAATAATGGAATACTGAATGGTTTAGTTTTTGTAAAATATGCTGGGATTTATTATATGGAGCATGGAAAGAGAAGGGAAGTCATTGCTATCTTAAGGATGTTAAAATGAGTATTTTAAATTGCTAAACAGAAAATTTAATAAAAACTTTATAAAATCATCATCATCATCATCTTCTCTAGAATTATGCCCCTTGGATGATTGCAAAGGCCACCCCCAAAGCCAAGGGTCATCTTTTCAAAAGAGTGTGGAGAATCACCGGCTGTTCCTGCGGCAGCTTCAGTTGCTCTCCAGGGGCTGGAGGGGTTGGGGCCCTGCAAGCCGAGAGGACCCTTCCCTGCCCCTGACCAGCTGGGGGGCCGTTGCTGAGTGCCTCTCTCTCTCTCCCCCCGTCCTGCAGCCCCTTGGAGCGCGGCTGGCGGAAGCAGAAGGAGGGGGCGCCGGTGGGGCAGCCCAAGGTCCGCCTGCGGCAGGAGGTGGTGAGCCTGGGCCTCCAGCGGCGGGGGCAGCGCATCCGGGTTCCCGTCCGGAAGCTCTTTGCCAAGGAGAAGCGCCCCTACGGGCTGGGCATGGTGGGCCGGCTGACCAACCGGACGTATCGCAGGCGGATCGACAGCTTCGTCAAGCAGCAGATCGAGGACATGGATGACCACCGGTGGGTGCCAAAGCGGGTGGGGGCTTGGTTCTGGGGGGGCTTTGCGAGGCCAGAACTCCTAGGGGCTGCCCTGCTCCTCATAGAATTGTAGAGTTGGAAGGCCCCCCCAGGGGCCATCTAGTCCAACCCCGAGCAATGCAGGAATCTCAGCGAAAGCAGGCCTGAGAGACGGCTGTCCTACCTCCAAGGAGATTCCTTCCCGCAGAGGGAGTTTGTTCTGCCGTTGAGCAGCTCTTACTCTCGGGAAGTTCTTCCTGGTGTCGAGTCGGGATCTCCGCCCGCAAAGCCTGACCCCTCTCCCCACCGCAGGCCGTTCTTCACCTACTGGCTCACCTTTGTCCATTCGCTCATCACCATCCTGGCCGTCTCCATCTACGGAATTGCCCCGTGGGGTTTTCACAGCACGAGGCGGTGGATTCGGTAAGTGGCAGAAAACACGGCCATTTCGGAGCCGGTGGCCACCGCTGCAGCCCACCCCCACCCCCACTGCCTCTGTGGCCCCTTCCTCTTCCTTGACCACAGACCCAGGAATATCTACCCCCTCCGAACAAAGAGGTACTCTGCTCCTTTGCCTGGTGGGGTGAGGGGGTGTGTGTGTGTGTGCGTATGCAGGGCCCCTTTGCCCCCCAACTCTCCCTTGCAAGGAGCCATGGCTTCCTTTTCGGCAGGTCTTGAGAAACCGCGGGGTCTACGAGAACGTGAAGTATGTGCAGCAGGAGAACTTCTGGATCGGCCCCAGTTCGGTGAGTGGCCCAGGCTGGTGTGGCTCTGAGGGTGGTGGCCTTCTCTGTGGTGGCTCCCTGGCTTGTGGGATGCTCTCCCCAGGGGGGCTCACCTGGTGCCTTCCTTGCACACCATCAGGTGCCAGGCGAAAACGTTCCGCTTCTCCCAGGCCTTTGCCTGTTGTTGTTTTTAACAAACAATTTTTATTTGATTTTACAAATATCAGTTAAAAACAAAGCCAATTACATATCCATAATAATCTTTTCTGCTCCTTTGGAATCTCGGTAGCTATAATTCCAAATAGAAAAGCTTCTGGGTTTTAACAAAGGTTATTTTAAACATTTTTTTCCCATTTCATTATATATCATCTCCCTGTCAATCCATTACAGCCTTTTAAAGCAGGTTGTGTACATGTTAGTGTCTTTCCCCCCTTTTACTCTTACTCATAGAATTTCATGGAATTGTAGAGTTGGACGGGACCCCCAAGGTCCTCTAGTCCACCCCCCCTGCAAGGCAGGGACCTTTTGCTCAGCCTGGGGCTCAAACCCCCAACCCTGAGATTAGAAGAGCCTCGCTCTCTCTGCGTTCTGTGCTGTCCGCTGCCCTGGGGTCTCTGGATGAAGGGCGGCCTGTAAGCTTGATAAGCAACGACCCACAGTAACGATGCGGCTGCGCCCTCCCCCCTCCCCCAGGAAGCCCTCATCCACCTGGGCGCAAAGTTTGCCCCTTGCATGCGGCAGGACCAGCAGGTGCACAGCTTCATCCGCGCTGCCCGCCAGAAGGAGAAGCACTCGGCCTGCTGCGTGCGCAACGACAAGTCCGGCTGCGTGCAGACGCCTGCGGAGGAGTGTTCGGTGAGCCACCGTTGGCCTGGGCACCCACACTGGGTGGGGGGGGCGCCCTCTCTCTGCCCCACCACCCACAGCCTGGCACCTGCTCCTGGGTGCCAGGGCTCCTCCGCTCCCTGCAAAGGCCCTCCTCCTCCTCCTCTCACACCCCTCGCTCTCCCTTGCAGTCCACCCTGGCCGTGTGGGTGAAATGGCCGGGGCACCCCAGCGCCCCCCTGCTGGCAGGAGACAAGCGGCAGTTTGGCTCGGTCTGCCACCAAGACCCCAGGTAGGTCGGTCGATGGGTGCTGGAGGCCTAGTCTGCGGCCCAGTCGCTCTCCCCAGGGATGCTAAAAGGAACAGCAGAGAGGAGGGGAGGGAATTGGGGTTCACCCCCTGCCCCCCCAGCACTGCTGATCTCTTTCCTGCGCAGGGTCTGTGAACAGCCAGCCTCCATGGACCCCCACGAGTGGCCGGATGACATCACCAAGTGGCCGGTAAGCCTGCTGACAATTTGGGGGCTACTATGAGTGGGGGGAATGGGACGCGGGTGGCACTGTGGTCTAAACCACAGAGCCTAGGGCTTGCCGATCGGAAGGTTGGCGGTTCGAATCCCCGCGATGGGGTTGTTCAGTCCCTGCTCCTGCCAACCTAGCAGTTCGAAAGCACATCAAAGTGCAAGTAGATAAATAGGTACCGCTCTGACGGGAAGGTAAACGGCTCTGGTTCGCCAGAAGCGGCTCAGTCATGCTGGCCACATGACCAGGAAGCTGTACTCCGGCTCCCTCGGCCAATAAAGCGAGATGAGCGCTGCAACCCGAGTCGGACATGACTGGACCTAATGGTCAGGGGTCCCTTTACCTATGAGTGGGGGGGGGAGCATTGCACCTGCGACAGAGTGGGGGGAGGCCAAAGGAGCTGCTCAGCACTCCCTTCGTTGAGTAACTGCAGCGCAACAGCCCTGTGGAGCTGCCCGTGGGTCTTGCTCTCTGTAAGACTGCTGCCCCCAACTTACTTCTGCAGCCCCAGATGGGAGGGAACAATTAATTTTTTTCAGTTCCTCAGCACTCCTCAGCTCCACCTGCAGCTTTGGGGTTTCCTTGGAGTGCAGAGGCAGCCCACTCTCTCTCTGGGTCTATCCTGGATGCTGGGAGAGTGCGCTGGTCCCCAGCAAGTTGGATCCTAAACTCCCAGGATCTGGGGATCCGAAAGCCCTGGGGTTGGAAACCGCAAACAGGACAGCAGCCAAACAAAGGAGTTTCATTAGGAAGAACAGGTGAGGGGGAAATAGGGCAGGTGGTCAGAACAGAATGCAAAGGAAACCCCAGCCCTGTGGCTCACAAGGCAGGAGGAAGGCTGCTCAGCTTCATCCCAGATCCCGTCTTGGATCCCCTGGTGCTGGAAGAAGAACAAGCTGCAGGAAGCAGCTCAGCTTTTAGAACTTGTTATCTCCCTTTTAAAACTTTTCCATGGGGACCTCCTGGCCCTTTCTGACCTGGTACTGCCCTGTTCCTCAGCTGGAAGGAAATATCTGTGGGTTGCCTTAGGCAGGTTAAAGCAACGAACAAATTAAAATAAAATAAAATAATAATAATAATAATAATAATAATAATAATAATACAGTCATACCTCGGGTTGTGCTCGCTGCAGGATACGAAAGCACTGAACCTGGAAGTACCAGAACGGGTTACTTCCGGGTTTCGGCACTCGCACATGCGCAAAAGCAGTAAATCGTGCTTTGCGCATGAACAGAAGCACCAAATTGCATCACACGCAGACGCAGCAGTGCGGGTTACGAACGCTCCTCCCGCATGGATCACGTTAGCATCCACTGTAATACGATGACACTCTGGAATGGTGGAAGCCCCTTAGGCCAGGGAGACTTCCTTGCCCCTCCAGCTGCCCAGCAGCTGTTCTTTTTCTGTGGACTCCGGCAGAGAGGTGTGTGTGTTGGGGGGGGTGCCTTTCCCTTCGCCTCTGGGACCTGCAGAGATGGGGGGTGGCAGGAGGCCCCTCCAGCCGGGACGTGCTCCCAGGAGGGAGGCCCCCACCCACTGCCCCCCTCTCCTTCCAGATCTGCACCAAGAACAGCGCTGGCAACTACACAAACCACCCGCACATGGACTGCGTCATCACGGGGCGCCCCTGCTGCATTGGCACCAAGGGAAGGTAGGGGGAGGCCTGGGGGAGGCGGGGCAGCGCTAGGTTGCAGGCTGCCCATTGGCCGCTCCAGGGAGGAGGGGGGGATTGACAGCCACCCCCCAAGGGATCAGCGTTCTTCAGCAGTGCTTGGGGTCAGCGGGAGGCGGCTCCCCTTCCCTGCCCTTCTGCTGCCCCCCTTAACTTCCCAGCTCTCTGCCCTCTTTCCTCCCAGGTGTGAGATCACATCTCGAGAATACTGCACCTTCATGCACGGCTACTTCCACGAGGAGGCCACCCTCTGCTCCCAGGTAACGCCCCCCCCCCCGACTGCCAAATCCTGTGCGCTCCTTTCGGAGCAGGTCAGGGCCCTGGCAGTGCTAAGCCCAGGTGTGCTCTCTCCCCCCCTCCAGGTGCACTGCATGGACGACGTCTGTGGGCTCCTGCCCTTCCTCAACCCAGAGGTGCCAGACCAGGTGTACCGCCTGTGGCTGTCGCTGTTCCTCCACGCAGGGTAAGGCTGGCACTGGGCCCCCACCAGTACACACCAGCAAGGCGGGTGGGGGGTAGGGAGGGTTGTTTTCTCCCCCCCCCCCAGTGTCCAACTGGCCTCCCTCTCCCCTGCCCAGCAGGATCCTGCACTGCCTGGTGTCAGTGTGCTTCCAGATGACCATTCTGCGAGACCTGGAGAAGCTGGCTGGCTGGCACCGCATCTCCATCATCTACCTGCTGAGCGGCATCACGGGCAACCTGGCCAGTGCCATCTTCCTGCCCTACAGAGCTGAGGTGGGTCTGGGGCTGCCAGGGGGAACGGAGCCCTTTCCTTGGGGCCCAGGGCTAGGGCACCTCCTGGGCAGGGATACGGCCCCAGGCTCAGCCTCTTGGAGGCTGCTTGGAGGAGCCTTCCTGCCAGAGACCCTGGCGGAGTAGAGGAACTGAGCCTGATGGGCCCATGGCCTGACTGGCCAAGGCAGCTTCCCGGTCCACCCACAACCCCAGGCTGCGCCTTCCTCTTCTGGCCCCCTTTCCTGGCCTGGAGGTGGGGGCCCCTCCTTGCTCTACTTGTAGGGAAGCAGCTTCTCAACTGCCTGCCCTCCACCCCCCCCAAAGGCCAACTCTGGGAAGGTGTTTTGCCAAAGGCAGGCCTACCTAACGGGAAGCTCTGCCTGCCTGGCTCCCTCTTCTCTCAGGTGGGCCCTGCGGGCTCCCAGTTTGGCATCCTGGCCTGCCTCTTTGTGGAGCTGTTCCAGAGCTGGCAGATCCTGGCGCGTCCCTGGAGGGCCTTCTTCAAGCTGCTGGCCGTGGTGCTCTTCCTCTTCGCCTTCGGCCTCCTGCCCTGGATCGACAACTTTGCCCACGTGGGCGGCTTCGTCAGCGGCCTCTTCCTCTCCTTCGCCTTCCTGCCCTACATCAGCTTTGGCAAGTTTGACCTGTACCGCAAGCGCTGCCAGATCATCGTCTTCCAGCTGGTCTTTGCGGGGCTGCTGTCCGGCCTGGTGGTCCTCTTCTACTTCTACCCCATCCGCTGCGAGTGGTGCGAGTTCCTCACCTGCATCCCCTTCACGGACAAGTTCTGTGAGAAGTACGACCTGGACGCGCAGCTCCACTGAGCGGGGAGACCCCTCCTCAACTCCCCAGC
The DNA here is from genome assembly GCA_034641385.1 of Darevskia mixta. Taxonomy (NCBI): domain Eukaryota; kingdom Metazoa; phylum Chordata; class Lepidosauria; order Squamata; family Lacertidae; genus Darevskia; species Darevskia mixta. Next base: position 3,922,634 of record JAWWNH010000124.1, on the reverse strand, counting down.
CCACTTAATTTAAACTCTTGCTGCTGCTTCTTGCACCCGAGCTGCCTTAGCCCAGAGGAACGGAGACTCGTTTGCTGCAACCGGAGCCTCTCACCGTGCCTTGTTTGACGGAACTCTCTTTTCTGCTGCCCTGTTTTTATGACGCTCCCTTTCAAAACGGCCTTTTTAACGGGATTTGTTACTTGTTGCCCAGGCGGTGATTAAAACACACACAGGTAGCGTTTTAGCTACATTTCCAAAAGGGCCTTGGGCATTTCGTTTGCGCTCGGTGGCGAAAGGTGGGGCCACGGGTGAGTGTGTCCTTCGTGCAGTGCCAGAAACCCAGATTCTAACTCCAGAAAAGCAAAAAGCTACCCCTGGATCAAAGGGACCCAGCCTAGGGCTTGCCGATCAGAAGGTCAGCAGTTCAAATCCCCACGACAGGGTGAGCTCCCGTTGCTCAGTCCCTGCTCCTGCCCACCTAGCAGTTCGAAAGCACGTCAAAGTGCAAGTAGATAAATAGGTACCGCTCTGGCGGGAAGGTAAACGGCGTTTCCCTGCGCTGCTCTGGTTCGCCAGAAGTGGCTTAGTCCTGCTGGCCACATGACCCGGAAGCTGTATGCCGGCTCCCTCGGCCAATAATGCGAGATGAGCGCTGCAACCCCAGAGTCGGACACGACTGGACCTAATGGTCAAGGGTCCCTTTACCTTTACCCCTGGATAGGGAGTGAAAGGTAGACAGCCGTGTTGGTCTGTCATAGTCAAAACAAAAAAAAAATAAAAAAAAAATTCCTTCCAGTAGCACCTTAGAGACCAACTAAGTTTGTTCTTGGTATGAGCTTTCGTGTGCATGCACACTTCTTCAGATATCTGAAGAAGGTATCTGAAGAAGTGTGCATGCACACGAAAGCTCATACCAAGAACAAACTTAGTTGGTCTCGAAGGTGCTACTGGAAGGAATTTTTTGATTTTGCATTGCAGGGGTTGGACTAGATGAGCCTTGGGGTCCCTTCCAACCCTACAGTTCTATGATTCCATGCCCCCAAGTCACCTGGGCTGCGCTTTCTGCAAGCTCCTCCTGGGCTTGGGGCCGTTACCCCCATTCTGCGAGAGCCGCTTCTCCAAACCACAACACAGCCGCCTCCCGTTGCTCATGCACTTTATTGAAAGTCCAGCTAAGGCTGACGCCTCCCGCGGGTGGGAGTCTTTGGCTGGGCACTGGGCACCTGCTGCTGAGGTGCTGCTGTTGCTGCCAAATCCGCCCATTTCACAGATAGCCCACTCTTCTAACCCGGACTCCTAGCTGCCTTTGCCAGCCTCAGAGGAAACACCTTTACCCTCCTGGGTCCAAAACAACGCCCCCCTTCGGGCAGCAGTGGTCCCTCGGGTGACTCCGTTGCTGACCAGCCGGAAGCAGAGCAAGTCTGAAGTGCTCCTGGGTCACGGCTGTGGCTTTCAAAGACTGGCCTCTCCCCATTCCAGAAACGCCAAGCGGCACCTGCAAGGGAAGACACAAGGCCAAGGCTCCTTTAGGCCTGAGAGGCAGCTGCTGGGCGCTCCAAATATTTGAGTGCAGCTGAATGTAGCTCAGCCTCTGCCTTGAGCACTGCAAACGCTCACTGCATTCAGGGCCAGAGCAAGAAAACCTGCCCCCCCATCCTGGTGAGGTCATGTTGGTTATGGGGACCAAGTATGAGCCTTGTGGCTTCAGCATCTGCTCACATCCAAGGCTGATGGAACTAACAAAACTGCCTCTCCCCCCCCCCCCCCGAATGACAAAGCCCCTAGCACCTTTCTCCAAAAGGCTGGCACAGCTGGTGGAGGGGGCACTTTCTGCCTGCCAGCTACGGAATAAAACCATTTCCCAAACTGACCCCCAGATGCTCAGCTTAAAAGCGTAACAATTGCCCCACAAGAGCTTTTCAGCACCTTGTAAAAGATCACCTCTGATACTGCATTAAGCATGTTGCTGAACTTAAGTTTAGCTCAGCAGTGCTGGTTTCCTTCTCAGCCAAGGGAATCTATTCCTTGCCTGTCCAGGACCCAAAGAGGGAAGTCTCCCCCCGCCCCCCCAAGCTTTCTCCTGCTGAGAGGCAGCCAAGCACGAGACGTGGGGCAGCAGTGGGTAACAGAAGACCCAGCAAAGAGGTCAGGGCTATTTTGGGACTTGCCTGGCAGCTCATTTCCGGAGCTTTTTCACGAAGCTGACTTCATCTCGGTTTCGGATGCCGTACCTAAAAATAGCGTCGCTCACGTTACACGCCTGCCAAAACACACACACTGCCGTCGTGACAGACCCGCCCACCCTTCTCCCCAAGGGCCGAGGAACATCAGGGGAGCAGCTGGACCAGGCCACCATTGCGTCTAGTCCAGCATCCTGTTCTCCATAGGAGCTCAGCACATCCTCCCCCCCAACTTCCCACTGCTCATCCCAGAGACCACAGCCTTTATCCACAGGGCACTGGCCTTATCTGCCAAGACCTGGCCTCCTCTCAAAGCCACCTGAGTGGGTGGCCAGCCCTGAGCCGTGTGATGGTGAATTCAGCAGCCGAGCTCTGCGCTGAATATTGCTGCGCCCCCACCCTGCTCCTTTTCTCCACCCTGAGCTTGTCCAGAGTCACAGCTTTTCAAACGCAATGGTTTATTTCTGGAGGAGAGAACAGCAGCCACACACCCTTTTTTGGCTCTCCCAAGTCCCAGGGCAGCTGGTTCCCTGCCCTCGCCTCGCTGCTGTGGCTCCTCTTCTTTCCCCGCACAAATTTGTAATGAACTCCAGCTGTGTCCCCCCCCCTTCCCTAGGACTCGGCCCCAGAATGATGCAAGTTGGGTGAGCCCCACCAAGGCCGGCTAGAGCCTCCTGTGACTCACTCTCTCAGCTTCTTGCTGTCGTCTGTCAGCTTCTCTGCGCCAAACGTTAAGCAGTATGTTCGCCACACGTACTTCCTGCAAGGGGAGGTTTGCTTATTTATGAAAATACTTTTACACTGCTTTATCATAGTAATACAGCACAGCGGCTCACAGCAATATAAAACAAACACAGTAAAATCATTTAACTTTTTAATGTTTTTACTGTATGGTTTTATATTGCTGTAAGCTGCAGTGATTTACTTTTGCGATCCAGCGGTATATAAATATATTTAGCAAGCAAGTTAAAAGCAAAATAATCAAAAACGAGCGCCAGCAGACCATTGTGGTGGGATGTACCGGTACTTGTAACTGCCTGCAAAGGCCTGGCGGAACAAAGGTTTCCGGCAGGCGTTTAAAAGTTGGCGCAGAAGGTGCCTGTTGGCTGTGTGAGGGCGGAGGGCCGGCAGGTGGGAGCAGCCGATCCGAGGAGACTAAAGGCCGCCCCCCATCGGCCTGGGAGGGTCACACAGGAGGGCCCCCCCCCCCCGTCCTGGGCAGGGGGAATGGCTCAACTCACCAGCTGATGTGCTCGATGCCCCCTGACCGCTCCTGCTTCAGCTGCACAAAGCGCTGGATGGCCTTCTTCAGGTCCAGGACGCTGGCATTCTGCACCACCACCACGGCTGCGGAGAAGGAAGAAGCGTCGCCATCACCCCCAGGCTGCGTCTTGCTCATCCTGCCAGGACCTCAGAGGTGCAAAGGACACTCTCTCTTCTAAGCTAAGGGAGGGGCTTTGCAGGGCAAGACACGGCAGCGAAGGGGGGGGGGTCTCTCGCGAAGTGGGCTCTGTGCGGCGAAAAGGGCTGGAAGGGCAATCAGGGCCTTGCTTGCATTCTTGTATTTTAATATTTTGCTGGAAGCATCCCAGAGTGGCAGGGGGAACCCAGCCAGATGGGCGTGGCATAAATAATAAATTATTATTATTATTAGTATTATTATTACTCCCTGCACCTCCAGCGCATAAAGCCACGGGGGGGGGGAAGCTGGGGGGTCGTTTGTTCCCTATGCTCAGGCGGGTCTAGAGTTGGAAGGGGCCTCTGGGGTCATCCAGCCTACCCCCCCTGCGAGGCAGGAATGTACCAGACGCTCAAGAGGGCGGGGCCACGCCGACTTACGCATGGGGGCCTCGGGGGCGTCCGCTCTGCGCACGCGCACCGTCATGGCCTGGCCGTACTCGAGCGCCACCTGCGAGCCGATCTCCTCGGGGGTCACCTGACAGAAAGGAGGGCGGAGTCAGCGCCGGTGATTGACAGCCGCGGCCGGCCCCGCCTCCCCCGGCGGCCTACCTACCTACCTACCTGCGCGGGGAGGTCGCAGAGCAGCGGGTCCCTCACGAGGCGCGCCAGGCCGGCCTGCCACAGCTGCAGCACCTCGGCGTGGGCCGCGTCCAGGGCGCCCTCCTCGCCCGCCTCCGCCTCCGCCGCCTCAGGCGCCGCCATCTTGGGAAAGGGAAAGGGGCGTGGCCTCCGGGGCCGGCCGGAAGCGGAAGTGGCCTGGTCGGCGAGGGAGTCGCGGGCGCCATGCTGCTCTTCTGCCCGGCCTGCGGGAACGTCCTGGTGGCCGAGGAGGGGGCGCGCTGCCACCGCTTCGCCTGCACCACGTGCCCCTACGTGCGCAACGTCACGCGCAAGGTAGGGAGGGGGTTCCCCCGAGGGAGGGAGGGGTCTCCCCGCTCTCGCCCCCCGCCCACGCCCCCCCTCTTTCTCTCTTTCAGGTGACGAGCCGGCGCTACCCGAAGCTCAAGGAGGTGGACGACGTGCTCGGCGGGGCCGCCGCCTGGGAGAACGTGGACTCCACCGCAGGTGGGTGGGGAGGGGACCCCCAGGGGTCATCCAGGCCAGCCCCCTCGCAGGCAGCGCGGGGGTCGAGCTCTCCTCCCGGGTGGAAGGCGAAACATTATTATTATTATTATTATTAGTAGTAGTAGTAGTAGTAGTATTTCTACCCTGCCCATCCAGCTGGGTTTCCCCAGTCACTCTGGGCGGCTTCCAACAAAAGATTAAAAATACATTAAATCAGTCATTAAAAACTTCCCTAAACAGGGCTGCCTTCAGATGTCTTCTAAATGTCAGATAGTTGATATCTGATGGGAGGGCGTTCCACAGGGCGGCGCCACTACCAAGAAGGCCCTCTACCTGGTTCCCTGTAACTTAGTTTCTCGCGCTGAGAAGGTTCTGGCCCTCGCAACTCCGATTTAAAAGGGAGCTCAGGAAGCCCAGGTGGTCTGCACTGGCTGACAGCCACAGATCCACAGGATTCCAGGCAGGGGATCTTTCTCCCAGGCCCTCGGGGAGATACAAAACAAGCGCCCCACTTGTTAGGTTGAGGGTCCTCATCATCTCCGGCCTCCCCCAGCCTGGGCGCTTGAGGCTGCAGGAGCCGCCCTCTGGCCTGGAGGGGGAGATGCTCCACCACCCACCAGGTCCTGACACCCTCTTCTCTGTCTCCCTCCCCCCTGTCTACAGAGCCGTGCCCCAAGTGCGAGCACCCGCGGGCCTACTTCATGCAGCTGCAGACGCGCTCGGCCGACGAGCCCATGACCACCTTCTACAAGTGCTGCAGCGCCCAGTGTGGACACCGCTGGAGGGACTGAGGCCGCAGTGGAGCTGACTGGGCAACTGGGATGCGGGCGTCTGCTACTCTGTACATCACATATAATAAAGTGCAAGTGTCTCTGCGTCCAGTCCCTGTGTCCGTCCCTGTGTCCTGCGCATGTGCCCCACGGACACAGGGATTGGAGCGCAGAGACTTCGGGAGTGCATTACTCCGGCCAACAGTTGACCAATCGGCAACTGCCTTCACATCCCAGCGCTTTCCCAAAAGGCCCTTCGCCTCCCCAAGATGGCGGATCTGAACCGGCAATTGCAGGAGTACTTAGCTCAGTCCAAGGTGGGCGGCAGCTCGGCGGCCCTGTCGGCGCCTCAGAACCCGCCGCGAGATGAGGCGGAGAAGCCCGGCTCGGGGTTGGGGACTTGGCTCGGCCGGATCAACCCTTTCCCTGCGACAGAGACGTGGCCGTGGGCAGCCGAGCCGGAGCCGGATCCATGGCTGCCGACGGGTCTGTCCCGCTGGCAGCGGCTGGTGGGGAGCGCGCTGTGCCTGCTGCTGGCCGCGCTCTGCTTCGGCCTCGCCGCTCTCTACGGGTCACTCCTGTTGCTCCGCAAGTTCGCGCTGCTCTGGTCGCTGGGCTCCGTCTTCGCGATGGGCGCCGCGGCCTTCTTACGGGGCCCGAGCCGCCTCCTGGGCGAGCCCGACCGCCGCGGCCTGGCCCTCCTTTACTTAGCCTCGGTGGGCGGCACTCTGTACGCGGCGCTTGGGCTCCGCAGCACCCTGCTCACCACGCTGGGGGCCGTCGTCCAGCTGGGAGCCGGCGGAGTCTACTTGCTGTCTTCTGTACCTGGCGGGACTACCGGGCTGCGCTATGTCAGCGGGTTCTTGGGCGGCGCCGTGCGACGCAGCGTGTCCAAAACTCTGCCGGTGTGAGGACGGTTGTCGAGGTAAAGCCGTTCATGGATGTGGGAAAACAAGATCGATCTCTGTGGTAAAGAGCCCCGTGCCTGTCTCCAAACCAACGCGCAGCACGGGACGTCGTCTCCAGGCCAGACCCGACTGCCCATGGGGCATTTTGTAGGAGAAAGTCTCTTTACTGTTTATCTTTCTGAATCGAGGGCAGAGGAGCACTTGAGTAACCTTACCAGGACACTGCATCCTTCGCCACAAGGCAATTGAAAAGGATAGTTGAAGTTAATTGCAACAAAGGTGTATGAACTTGGCTGAACAAGCTGCTCAAGCTGCTCAAGCAATTGAACCAATTAAGAGCTTTAACAGTGGTACTGGGTAAAGGTCTTTTTGTTCTAGCGCCCGTTAATTTAACGGACTTACAGTCTACTAGTAATAAATAGTATGCCTGAGAAAGGGCTGCAGCTGTGTTCTCTCATTCTCTATGGGCAGGGAGGTAAAGGTAAAGGGACCCCTGACCATTAGGTCCAGTTGTGACCGACTCTCGGGTTGCGGTGCTTATCCTGCATTATTGGCCGAGGGAGCCGGCGTACAGCTTCTGGGTCATGTGGCCAGTATGACAAAGCCGCTTCTGGCGAACCAGAGCAGCACATGGAAACGCCGTTTATCTACTTGCACTTTGACAAGTAGATATCTACTTGCACTTTGACAAGTAGATTTATCTACTTGCACTGCATGCTTTCGAACTGCTAGGTTGGCAGGAGCAGGGACCGAGCAACGGGAGCTCACCCCGTCGCAGGGATTCAAACCGCCGACCTTCTGATCGGCAAGCCCTAGGCTCTGTGGTTTAACCCACAGCGCCACCCGCGTCCCTTGTATGGGCAGGGAGGGTTGCATCCTAAAATGCAATCCAGAGCTTTGTGTTTAGGGGAGCACCCTAATTTTTTGCAGTCATTTCTGCTACGTTTTAAAAAGCTGGCTTGAGCTGAGGTTCCACAGATGAAAGCAGCTTCCCCCACCCCCACCTGAGAGGAGCCACTGCCTTGCCCACAGTAGGAGCCGTTCAGGTGTTTCACTTGCTTACGCTGTGCTGCCACAGCACCAGACTCTGCCACCGTCATCCGTATCCTCCCAGTTGTGTGTTATTGGGTCAAGCAAGAAGCTGAGTCAGGAGGAGGTACAGAAATGATCTCTTTACTTAACAAAAGCACGCAACGACATTCACTGCCCTACTGTACAAAAGAGGCCTCGTCACAAGGGAGCCAACTGCACCCACTTGTTCCAGTTCAGTTCATAGGGAAAGACCCTGCCCATTCTCAGGGTGCAGTCAATAGTGGGCTCATAGAAGACGGCTGGCATGCTGCTCAGTTTGGGGCTGCCAACCACCTCCTCGAGGGTCGGCTTTGAGAAGAGCGAGGCTGGTCTCTGCTGCCTCAAGTGGAATTTCCTGATGCAGCCAAGAGATTCAAGGCCCTGTAAAGCAAAGGGGGAAATTTAGCACACACACAGAGTTACTGAACGCTAACCTTTTTAAAAGTGTTGGGCATAGGCTGTATTGAAAGCAGTGGTTTCATGGGGGGGGGAGTTGGACCCTCCAGATGTTGCTGGACTCCAATTGGCCTTTTGAGAGATGCACAACAGCATCTGGGGAAGCGCAGCTCACTCCACCACTGGCCATTAGGCATTTTCAACATGTAAGAAAATAGCAGCTGCTTATGGGCCCATCTTAAGGTGGAGTGTGCCTCCTAAATGCCTTCCCTATGCAGGAACAGAACCGTGCCCTTTCCCCGGGGTGGCTCCTTCCTTGCCCTGTGCCACCACAGTCAGGCTCTGCTCCCTAACCATGGGAGGCGTTTGGGTGGGCGGGTGCTGCTCTGCGTCCATCAAGGGTGCAGAAAACCAAAGCTACTGTGCAGCTCCGTCTCCAAAACTCCTGAATAGGAGTTGCCAGAAAGTGCCTAAGTGCTTTACTCTGGCCTTGGAAGTAGGGTGGGAAACAAAGGTGGCTAAATATATAAACTTCTATTTGAAGACAGAGGCTGGGACTAGCTGACCTCCTCCCTCTGCCTCTGCCCTGGGCCTGCATATGGCCATTCCCTTCTTTTCCACCAACAGTCGCTGTTCTCCTTGCATGCGGAGCCCTGGGAAGGGACACCTGCAGCAACATGCAGGTAAGCTGGAAACACCTGGATGGAGCGGATCCACCTTGAGCCCAGGAGTCCAAACATACCTGCAGAATCTCCAGAAGAGCCACCGGCTGCAGGACGCCAAAATAGTGGTGGCACAGAGCTGCTTCCGTTATGCCAGGCTTGGTCATGATGTGGCAGAGCACCCCCTCCATGATGCCCTTGCAGACTGGCTTGTTCAGGCTGCCGTCCACGATGCGCCACGGGCGGCCGACAAAGCAGATGTTGTCACCAGCGCTGTTTTGAGAGCAGAGGTGCAAGGAGAGAGAGTGAGAGGAGCAGAACCACTGGAGAAAGCCTCTCCCCCCATGGAGCAACCTGGATCCTGCGACCATCATTGAAGGCCCTTATTTGTGTGCCTCCCGAGTGGGAAATCCGAAAGGCAGCCACATGAGAACAGGCCTTCTTTGGGGTGGCTTCCTGCTCGCCTGGCGCACTCCTTATCTTTAGGCACCAGTCAAAAACTTCCCTCTATAATCAGGCCTTTGATTATCTGTGGCCTTTTAGAAGTTGGTGGGATGTTTCTAATTTACTTCTCTTCTTGGTTCTAATGTATCTCTTTTGTTTTGTTTTTTGGTTGGCTGGTTGTAAGTTGCTTTGGGCAAGGTAAAACGACTAACAAATTTAACAAATAATAGTGCACTTGTACGCACGGGCAAAGGCCAGGCCCCGCTTAAGGCTGCAGCACAGTGAGTGAGCAGATCCCAGCAGCTTTTGGTGGTCTGTCCCAGCCAGGCCTACTTGCATCTCAATTTAAGAGCCAGAGGCATCTTTAAGACTGGCGCCAACCTCCTGAAGAACAACCCCCAGGGGGCAGGTTGGGTCTCCAAAGCACAATACAGCTGACTAGAGGTCCCTCTCTGAAAACCCCTCAAATCCACTGGCACAAGCGCTGCCCTGGTCACTAACAGAGCCTCATTCCCTTTTGAGATCCTGCCACAGCAGCAGGAACATCTCAAGGGGTTTGGTGGGAAAAACCTGAATTCCTGTTGTTTGCTTCTGAATGCCAGTTGCTGGAAACGACCGGGGGGGGGGGGTAATGCCCTTGTGCTCGAATCCTGCTTGCAGGTTTTCACAGGATCACAGAGCTGTAGAGTCGGGAGGGAATATGCAGCTGTCCCATACGGGGTTGTCACCATCAGGCTCTGACCAACTAAGCCATCTGTGTTCCATTACAATATCTGGCGAGAACAGGAAGCTGGAGCAGGTGGGCCATTGGCTGGATCCAGCAAGATTTTCTTAAATGAACCAATGGGGAGTTGGCAGGTGGGTGCACGTCCTGGGAATCAAGTGAATGAGGTTGCTAATGTCCTGAACTGCCTCAGACTACAAAGTGGGTGTGTTGAAGCAACACCGAAGCCGCTCTAAGTTATGCTGTGACTCTTGGGATGCAGCTCTGCTCCGGCAAAGGGAATTCTATCGTTTCATCTGATCTGCACACTCACCTTTCGTATTCTGCCTGCCATACTTTCCCTGTAGAACATCCTAGGGGAAAAGAGCAGAAAGCACAACTGGCACCAGGAGCACAACAACGAGGGTCCACCCCACCTCCTCAAATTGCTGGGCTGGGTGACAACTGCATGGATAGTTGGGATGAGCAGCACAACCAGGAACAGGAAGGTGCAGGTGGAAGGGGGGGCTTGGGAAACAAAAAGCAGCCACCAGGAATGAGTGATCGTAGAGAGAGCGACTGAGAGAGAGAAAATACTGACAAGGTAACAAGAAGATGGCAGGCCCTGTGGACTGGCTGGTGGTCTTGCCCCTCCATGGCTCTGCAGGAGCCCCAGGACGGCAGGCATGCCAACGGCACTTGCAGGCCCTTCCTCACCTGGTCTGGGAGGGGGAGGCCCTGACTGACATGACTGATGGACTACAAAAGCTGTGGGGGTTTTTTGGGTGGGTGGGGGGAGGTCTTGTTGGTGTTAGTGCTGTTAATTCTTTGTACCTTTATTTTGGATCTTATGGTTCATGTGGAAATTGTTCAATTAGGTGGTGTACTTTTTAATGTTCAATGTATTTTCATGACTACTTTTCTAATGTTTGCAATTATTCAATTATTTCAATGCTGCAAGCCGCCTAGAGCCCGGTTAAAACTGTGGAAAGGCAGAACGAGTGATGGATACAAATAAAATGGCGGATGGACTGCCTCTGCACAAAGGCCCTCCCTATTACTCCAACCCCAGTTGCTGGAGGGACGAGGGGAGGGGTTGCACTCAGGCCCTGCTTGTGGGCTTCACTGTGAGTCGGCCGGCTGGCCGCTATGAGGAAGAGCATGTGGGCCTAGATGGGCGCCCTTTGGCCGGATCCTGCTGCCGGCTCCCACCAGCCCATTCCTGAAGTTGCTCCTGCCTGCCAAGTGTAGAGAAGGAGCTCAGTGGGGCTCCTCGCACTTACCGCTGGAGTCGCCAAGGGCTGCTTCTGGCTGCGAGACGGGATCCCTGCGTGGCTCCCTGGTGTGATCACCACAGTCCTCGGCTTCCTGGCTGCTCAGGCCAGAGGCCTCTTCCCCACTGTCCTTCCCCACAGCGTCCATCCTGCAGCCTGGCTCTGGTGCGGCAGTTCCTTCTTGCATCTCTGGAGTCCTTGCGCCACCAAGACTGGCATTCAGGGCCGTAGTGCTGTTGGCTCCTTCTCCCGCCATGCTCTGGGTGCCTTGGGCAGCAGCTTCTCCATGCAGACTCTCTTCCTCCGTCTTCTGCCTTTTCCTCGCTGGTTCTTCCTCCGTCAGAGCAGGAGGAGAAGCCCTGCTGAGCTCCGTCTCCTCCTCCCCTGACTCAGCCGGGTCCTTTGGGAGAGCGGAGTCTTTGCCTTGCCGGACTTCGCCACCATCCTCCTTGAGGCGTACAGAGTGCAGCAGCCAGGGGCTGGCGAGTCTCCTTGCCACCAGCCGGGTGGTGTGGCCACCGACTGCCAACACATGCTCCAGGTCAATGAGGTCCTAAGGGGGAGAAGGAAAACCAGGAGACACTCAAAGAGAATCAGAGCAACAGCCGACAGAACGAGATCTCTCTCCCTCATCACGGGGGGAATCTCTGCAGTACAAATGACAATTTGTGCTTGCCATATATGAAGGCGTTAAGAAGACCCACAAAGTTGCAGAATTCCCAGACAGGACAATTTTTGAGGTCATATCCCCTATGTATTGTGGCGGGGAAAGAAGTCAAAAGATCTTAGTATTGTCTCCTTCCTGCTTGGCTCAGTCTTTCTTCTTCTTGCCAAACCTTTGATGGAGTAGGATGTCTGTCCATTCTCCTCTGAGAGAAGATTCCATCTGGATTTTTAGAATGCAACTTTAAAAGTAGATTTGCCTGCCTTGTATTTGTTGCTGTTACTGAAATCGAGTACAAGACTATCTAAAGCACGTAAAGGTTATTTTTATGCTTACCATACAGTTTATTGCCTGATTCTTTATTGAGAGGGAAGGGAAATTCCAGCCTGCTTTCACTCTGGACAAAACAAAACTAATTTAACCTTAGTCTCTAGTTTCTGTTTTAAATGTCCCAAGGGATGGTGACTTTTTAACTCTGCTAACCCAACATTTTAAATCCTACGTGCGTGGGAGACAGGAAGGAGAAGTGTTGTTAATAAGCCTTTCCTACCTGACGAAATCCACCCGACACATCGCACCCACCTGGAGGTACTGGGGCAAGAGCCGTGTGCGCTCCCCGCCGGCCGCTTCGTAGTGCTGGAATTGCCTGGCCAGGTCCACCGTGGTCACCCCAAAGTGGGAAGCCTCACCGATGGCTCTGCAGACTTCCAGGGCAGCGGCAGCATCTCCAGGGCTGTAAGAGAGGCGCTCCAGGGACTGGAGAAGTTGGGCTGCTTCGCAATCGTCTTCCTGGACACCGAGGAGTCTGGTGAAGGCGATGGGGAGGCAGGAGGCTCCGGCGGGAAGGTTCTCCAGAACTGGTGGACCTACAAGCACAAAATGGGGCGGGTCAGGACAGAGGGAGCCCGGCAGGCCACCCTAGCTACCTGCTCTGCCACATACAGGCAGCCCACTTCCTTCGCTGGCAGACGAAGGGAAGGTGAGGAAGAGCTCCTCCGCCAGCAGACTGACCTTGGGCCCAGAGGCTGTCCTGGGCAGGGGTCTTCCTCATCTTCACCTTCACTTGGCAGGAATTGACGACGATGTTGTCGGTGGGGCTCAGGTTGCGAGTGCTGACGATGCCGGGGGCGTAGTAGCCTCTCATGAGGAGGTAGTTGGTGTGCGACGCCTGGTGGGCCTTCACTTCAATCTGCCGCTTGCTGGTCGCGTTCTCCTCCAAGTCCTCGTCCTCCTCATCCTCATCCTCGTCTTCCTCCAGCCCCTCTTTCCCCAGGCTGTAAGGAGCAGACAGGATCCCCCGCACCCATTTCAAGGTGGGCTACATCAAGGGAGCAGCCGCCGTCACCAATCCAACCCCCCCCCCTTGCCAGCAGCATTTCCTGCGGGTTAGTTTTAGATTGGGGGGGATTGATAAGATTGTACACGCCAGTCCAGCACCGTTATACACTTTCTGTTTCAGTTGCTTCCATCTGTTCTAGTTTATCTAGTTAATAATAATAATAATAATAAATAATATTTATTTATTTATACCCCGCCCACCTGGCTGGGTTTCCCCAGCTACTCTGGGAGGCTCCCAATAGAATATTCTTATTCTTATTAACAATAATAATAAAGTGATAAAACCTCAAACATTAAAAACTTCCCTAAACAGGGCTGCCTTCAGATGTCTTCTAAAAGTCAGATAGTTGTTTATTTCCTTGACATCTGATGGGAGGGTGTTCCACAGGGCGGGCGCCACCACCGAGAAGGCCCTCTGCCTGGTCCCCTGTAAACTCACTTCTCGCAGGGAGGGAAGCGCCAGAAGGCCCTTGGTGTCTGGGCTGAACAATGGGGGTGGAGACGCATCTTCAGGTATACTGGGCTGAGGCCATTTAGTTGTTTTTGATCTTTTTGCAAACTGCAACTAACAAATGTCACAACAACAACGCAAGACAAAGGCAGCCCACTGATCTCGCTGCTGCTGCTGCCTGAAGTGTGGAAGAGCAGCTATGAGCCTCTCCTTGCTCTTCTCTCTCCACATGTTCCCTACATGTACCAAACCCCCGTCAATAGCCTCATCAGGATTGCAAAGCCACCAGAAAAGGCTCTGCCCCCCCGGCTTAGCAGCTCACGCAGAAGCGTCAGGGAAAGGGGTTGAGGAAGAGCCCCAGGGCTGCTGCTGCTGTGCACCCCAAATGGGTGGGTGGGCTTCAGTTTACCTCCCCCCCTGTTCTGATTAACGGTCTTTTTCCGACCAAAATCAAACGCAACGGGCTGAAGTGTGGGGTTAACGAACCCCCGGCACCCACAGCTGGTATCTTTCGTTGCGTTGTTCCTCGCCCACACGCTTCTCTGCGATGGACACTGCTTTCCAAACTTTCTTCACCTCTTCATCAAAGGATTGCAGAGCATTTTGCAAACGGAAGAAGTTTAATGAGCCTGGCTAATAAATCAAACAGCAAAGTCCGGCTGATTATTAAGATTTATTAGGTTTAAGGGCTTCGTGCCCAGAAAGATGTGACCCATCCACTGGGCAGCTGAAGGACGAACCGCTCAACCTACGTAGTCCGATACAAGCATCATATTTATACACTGATACAAACATCACATGACGGGAACATAGATAAGCCCCGGACGTGATGTCATCCCTGTGGGGAAGGGCGACAGACCAAGCTTTGTTAAAGCTTAAAACCTCACACCCCCTCTCGTCCTGCACCACAGGGGAAACGTAAATAACTCCTTACGTTATATACACACCACTGCAAAATTCCCCATACTGATGGAATTTTCCTGCCAGATTCTGCTGGCTTGAACTGTACCCCAGTTTTACCAAGCCTGCCTGAATCCCATGACACACGTCTTGAAACAGAACGTCTAGGCATTTGAGTCTGACTTTGGCCTGTCCAGACTCTGCCAACACCAAGCAAAGTTGGTTGTCCTCCCAAACAGTGATGGGTAGGTACCACTTATGGCAGATCTCTTGGACCAAACACCTATAACACTCCAGTTCCCTACAAAGCCCTGACAACGCAATGTACCTGGCTTTTGCAGGGGAACGAGCAATGAGGCTCTGGTTCTGGGACTCCAGTCCACTGAACAGAGCTGCTCCAAACATCCACACAACTATTCCAGACACAGATTCCCTGTTCTTGGCATGCGGCCAACTGTTGTCGCACCAGCACGTGAGCTGGGGCTCACCGGCATCCGACAACCTCAGGCTAAACTCCTGTGTCTTCTGCACTTCCTGAATGCCATTCCCGGCACATCCACTACTAGGCTCTACAGGCTCCTTGCCGAGCAAATTCACAGCAGCTGCTGTGTCAGTTCTGCTCGACTGGGAAAGAAACAATCGCTTCCCTGACTGAAACACCTCGGAGCTCTGGAACCCAGAGTTTTCTCCGGTTTTACTGTCTTTAACTAGACCAGTCTTCCTGAATGTTCTGTCACTAGCACATTCAGACATCTTGAACATCTTCAACACCTGCACTATCTCACCTGTCTGACTGAGCAAGAAACTACTGTCTTCTTCAGCTCTGTCTACCTGCACTTCTAGGTGAACACCAACAGGGCCTACGTTCCTGAGCTTCAAACACTGACCAAGCTCCTCTGTGAACCGTTGCTCCTGTTCCCTGGTCTCTGCCAGGTTCTCTCCTGAAAGGAGAACTAGCTCCTGCTCTTGACCTATTTCTGTCAGAAACAAGCAGCTATCAGCATACCTCCAGCTGAAATTTTGCTCTAAAGCATCCTGCACACATGAGGTCCAATCTGCGACTGACTCCTTCAAATCACAGACTGACTTGTGCAACTTCCTCACTTGACCTTGCCTGTTGTTCTCGAACCCTGGCGGAGGTACCTCGTACAACTCCTGCTCCAGGTCGAAAACCAAACAGCTATGCAAACCAAAATGGTTCACCTCGAAACTCCTTCGAGCCGTGACAGCTAACAGCATGTGCGTGGTTCTGCATCCAAGAATGAGTCCGTCCTTTGCCTCAAAGCAATGGACCACCTTCACCTGAGCGAACCCTGTGGCTACTGACCTAGCCCTGCACCGCAACTCACCAGTTGCTGCCGTCTTGGGTTTGTACATCCTCCGACTGCTTAACGCTATGCTACCTATTGGTAGCGTCGTGGACACATCCAAAGACCTTACTGAGCTGACCTGCTCTACTGAGCTTACCTGCTCCACCATGGCATGCTGCCATTCCTGGGATCCTCCTTGAGGTACCCTTCGAACCTCCACAAGGCTCTCTGGTTCACACTGCGTCAAACAAACACGCACGCTTGTGACTGTGGACCCTTCGGGCAGAAACTCTTCAGTGGCTCGCGGAAACCGCTCTGACCCCACTGTCTGTTCCCCCGCTGTTCCAGCTCTGCTGGAACCCGCCTGCCCGTCCTTGACGTCAGGCATGTCACCTAGTGACCTACTGCGCCCTTGCACCCTAGCTAACTTACCTAAGGATGACGTTGGCGCACTTCGAGATTCCTCCAGCCCCATCGCTAGAGAACCCCCCTCTTGCTCCAGATCGAGACCTTGAACAGGCTCTACCAGAGAAGAGTTGCCACGCATGGCCTGCCTCTTAGCCCTTGGCATAAGAGATTTGGGTGCACTCCTCAGAGGTGCCCCTAACTGCGTTGCTCCCTGACCATGGCCGGAAACTCTGTCCGTGCCACTAGCAGGTGCAAAAACCACAGCAATACCCCCTCCCGGGGCTGATCCACTAACTGGACCCTCACCATCCGCAGACGGTGTACCTGCCTGCATTTCAGTGTTAGAGCCACTCTGAACACCTGAAAAAACAGCAGCGTTTCCAGGAATGCGTTCCCATGCATTCTGCTCACAGAACTCAGTACTCCTGCTGACTGGAACCTGGGATTGACCTCCCTCAGCATTGACAAACCCATTCAAGCTGGATTCAAACCCACCTTCTTTGCGTTCGGTGCGTGGTGCGCAGACCACCGCTTGAGAACCAGAACCGCACAAGAACTGTACCTTGGGCTCCTTGTCATGCAACAGAACATCTGCTCTTTGTGACTCCCCACAAACCTGACTGGGGATACATGCAACAGAGAACACAGTCTCAGTAGCTTCACCAAGACTGAGTACCTGTGAAGTAACTGAGTTAGTCACTCTGTGCTCTTCTTCCCTCTCCTGGAAGAAAACTGTCAGCATGGACATGCGGAACTCCTTGCCACTTGTGTCTTGAAACCAGCCCACTGTGGTAGAGAACCTGTCTCCCGTCTCCACCGCCCACTCTTCAGGCAGTGAAGCTGCTGCACTGTGCTCCTTGAGCACCAGACTCCACCCAATGTGTGAACACGCACCCCCCAGGTTGGCCTCTGGCCTCAGCTCAGAGTACTCTACTTGCACCTGGGCAAAGGGTCGAGTGGTAACCCTTTCGAACCTTGGATCACTGGGTGTCTCAGCATTGACGTTGCAGCCCCTGCAAACAAAACTTTCATCACATGCTCTAAACCTGCACCCTGTAGACCCCTCAGGTTGCTTCAGTACACTGGCCCAGTGGCAAAATGCCAGCCTATTGTGCTTCAAAAGCACGCACCCCTGGGGTGTGGGCACAGTAACTTGTACTGCATCAGTGCTACTTTCACCTGAACCTGCTTGAGATGTCTCAACAGCAAACACCCTGTCTTCATTGCATTCC
Source organism: Darevskia mixta (assembly GCA_034641385.1). NCBI lineage: Eukaryota > Metazoa > Chordata > Lepidosauria > Squamata > Lacertidae > Darevskia > Darevskia mixta. The sequence continues at coordinate 3,905,415 of JAWWNH010000124.1, read as the reverse complement.
ATGCGAATTTGCAGCCTTTCGCCCCTAGAAATGCAACAGGTATCATGCAAACAAAATACTGTAACAGCATCATACAGAATGTTTGATACAGACAATGAATACATTTCCATGTCTTGAACCCCATAAGAGTCCCGTACTGTCTCTGAGAAGCTGTTAGCAACTGTCCCAAAGTCAAGCCTTGACTTCATGCATCTTCCAACAGTCAACTCTGTGGAAATGGACCTGCAGATCCCCACATGTCCACCAGGTGGCACGCTGTGGAGTGACGTCGCTCTGTCGCTCCCCGTTGCCATAGCAGCTGGCAAACCACAGTTGTTGTCATCTTCTTCTTGCTGGCTAGTGGGGTTCCCAAGCATCTGAGAAATGACCTTGACACAATCTTTCTTCCGGAAAATGGAACTGTTGTCTTTCTCAGCCTTGACTTTCGCTGACTGCGTCATCAGCTGCACACTGGCCTTGACCACTTTCACTGGCCACGTCAACACCAGCTGGTCAGAGGAACGAAAACAAGCCTCTGAAGCTACTCCGCTTCTGTGTGCAAAACACTGGGCGTGACCCCCCTGCTCCAGGCTCTGTCTCCGTAGCTTTACACCAGCAAAACGGCCTGACAGGAAAATGAGCTGATCTGGGGGCATATCTCCAGACTCTGCAAGAGCTAATCCCTCTTGGAACTGTACTGAAATTACACAGTCTCCCAAGCCTCCCTCCTTTTGCACAGGCCTTTTGATGCAACACCCCCCTTCTCCTTGAGCTGTGGCATTCCACCCTTCATGGAGGCACTGGGGTGCTTGCAAGCCTTCTGGCTGTGAGGGGATACTAAAACTCCCATAGCCATCTCCCTCAATGTCCCGTGATGGGGGCTGTGGGTCCAGATTACTCACTGTTGTGTAGCTTTCCAACCTGGAATTCACCAGAGGGGTGCAATTGCTTTTGCAAGACCTCACTCTGGGCTCCTTGCAGCCTCCCAGCTGCAGCTTGGAACTCCCAAACAGCCAAGCCAAGCCATTTAGTCCACTGACTTTGCAAGCCTCTGTCAGCATTCCAGAGAGGCTTCTCTTTCCGGAGGGGCATCTGAACTCCTGCCAGCCATGACCGATACTCCTTCTCGGAACGTCTCCAGGGCTCATTAATTCACTAATTAACTGTCGCCATAACCTGTTCTGATTAACGGTCTTTTTCCGACCAAAATCAAACGCAACGGGCTGAAGTGTGGGGTTAACGAACCCCCGGCACCCACAGCTGGTATCTTTCGTTGCGTTGTTCCTCGCCCACACGCTTCTCTGCGATGGACACTGCTTTCCAAACTTTCTTCACCTCTTCATCAAAGGATTGCAGAGCATTTTGCAAACGGAAGAAGTTTAATGAGCCTGGCTAATAAATCAAACAGCAAAGTCCGGCTGATTATTAAGATTTATTAGGTTTAAGGGCTTCGTGCCCAGAAAGATGTGACCCATCCACTGGGCAGCTGAAGGACGAACCGCTCAACCTACGTAGTCCGATACAAGCATCATATTTATACACTGATACAAACATCACATGACGGGAACATAGATAAGCCCCGGACGTGATGTCATCCCTGTGGGGAAGGGCGACAGACCAAGCTTTGTTAAAGCTTAAAACCTCACACCCCCCCCCACTGCCAGCCCCTTCCAAACCAAGTGCCAAGGCAGCCCCACCTTTTAATGACTTCGTTGTCCACCAGGGTGCTGTCCACCACCACAATCTGCTCTGGGATCATCACGTCCACAGACACCAAGCCCAGGGAGAAGAGGGCCAGGATGGCCGCACAGTAGCCCCCAGGGCCGTCCAGAGGAAAGGTCACCATCTCCTCGGAGGCAGAGGAGTTGTCTTGGTCCTTGAAAGAGAAGCGAGTGGCTTGATCCTGCACTCCGGCCTCCTGGAGCTTCAAGAGGAACTGGTAAGATTCGCTGCAGAGCATGTTGGGAAACCGCCATGTGAACACCCTGGAGAGGGAATCCGAGAAATGTCGAGTTGGAGGGGGACCCCAGGGGAAACATGGAGAAAGAATCCCTGGCAGAGGTTTTCAGCTGACGTCACGATTTATGGCTGTTGATCTCCACCGTCCTCCAGGGAATTTAGCAATGTTTTATTATGCCCTCCCCCCTCGACCGAGATTGAATGGACTTAATTTAAAATTATCTCTGGACTGGACCAGGAGTATAAGGGAGCAGTTCAGAGTAAGAAGAGGAACAGCTACTAATTAAATCTGTGAAGAGGCTGCATTTGTAAAAAAAGGATCTGTTTTTAGCTGTGTGCAGAGGAAGAACCCCAGAGTGGAATTTTAACGGCGGAGAGTGGACATGTTATCTGGGAGTTATTTATAGCCGCAGCCTATATGCAAGTTGGTGGACAGTGGAAGGAATGGAATGTACAAAGGAAGATAGCAATTAACTCTCCCAACACACAAGGTCTGAGAACAACGTTTATGAAGGACTACACACATGCAATGGATCTTATATTTATGAGAAACAACAAAGGTGCTGCTGTATGTAAGGAAACAACAAAGGTCAGCTGTGAGAATGGACTAACATCAAGAGAAGAATTAAAGAGGAGATGAAAGAAGGATGAAATGGCTACATGAAGAAGTAATGGGCATATGTTTGCACCAGAAGGGAGAACCTGATTTTTAAGAAATTGTATTACATTAAAGTAATTTGGACTATTCTGGAATAATTTGGAAAACCAAGAAGAATCATCACTCCTGGCAGATGGCCGTCCAATAACTCCCAAGGAAGGAGAGCCCACGATTCCCAAGGGAGTCCGTTCCTCTACTGAACAGCTCTCACCGCCAGAAAGTTCTTCCTAATGTTTAGTTGGGATGCCCTTTCTTGCAATTGGACTCCCTTGGGTGGTCCTGCCCTCTGAAGCAGCAGGAAGCACAAGCGTCCTCCATGGGACGGCTCTTTATAGAGGGCTGTTGCATGGAAGACGGCCCAAGAGCTAGGCTACCTTGTGTTCCCCTGGCTGGACAAAGCGGTGGCCTCCTCTGTGCTCCAGCGTGCCAGGCAGAAAGGGGCGAGGGAAGCCCCCAGGAAGGGCCACCTGGGCTCCCCTGGGAGGGTGTGTTCCCCCCAACACAGCCTTGGTTCTCCTGGCTGCCCCCCCCCATTATCCCCACAGCCTCTGCTTTGCACTGGCAGCCTCAGGGTGCAGGCAGGGCACTGACCTGTAGTAGCTCTGAGAGAGCTGGTAAGACATGGGCACAAAGGGCAGTGCCCGGCTCTTCTTGGGGCCCAGGCTGTGGTTGCCCCTCCGGCGGTTCACGAGGCTCCTCTTCTGGCAGTCCAAGAAGGCCTTGACCAGGAGGTCGTCCCCGTACTCCCGGTAGAGGCGGAAGGTCTGAGGACACAAACACACGCAGGCAGCTAAGAGCTGGGAACTTCGGCTCCCCATTTTAACATCTCTCAGTGTTTATTTCCTTTGGGGGAATACCAACATGCCCAAATCATTTCGCCAGCATTTTGAAGTGCCTCATAGACGTTTTCCTCCATCACGCTTACAACCTCCCTGCGTTGTAAAGGTAAAGGAACCCCTGACCATTAGGTCCAGTCGTGTCCGACTCTGGGGTTGCGGCGCTCATCTCGCATTATTGGCCGAGGGAGCCGGCGTACAGCTTCTGGGTCATGTGGCCAGCATGACAAAGCTACTTCTGGCGAACCAGAGCTGTGCACGGAAACGCCGTTTACCTTCCCGCCAGAGCGGTACCTCTTTATCTACTTGCACTTTGACATGCTTTCGAACTGCTAGGTGGGCAGGAGCAGGGACCGAGCAACAGGAGCTCACCCCGTCGCGGGGATTCAAACCGCCGACCTTCTGATCGGCAAGCCCTAGGCTCTGTGGTTTAACCCACAGCGCCACCTGGGTCCCTGCGTTGTAGGCCACTGCTATTATTTTCCTAGTCAAAGAAGCGGGGACCGAGGGCCCAGAGGCTGGCTGGCCGGAGGCAGAGGTGTGTTTTGAACCAAGGACTGCCAGATCATTTCTAGCTTTTGATGCTCCAGCTCTCATCAGCCCCAATCGGCATTGCTAAGGGCTCAGGTACAAAGGGGCTTTGTAGCTCAGCACCATCCTGGGGGGCACGAGGTCCCTGTTCTCCTCTCAGCCACCAGCCTGGCTTCTTTTGGCAGGAGGGAATCTAAGTGTTGGTGGGCAGAAGTGGTCTAGCATGTGTGTTAGGGGGGCCATGGCCCCGGGCGCAGAATCGGGGGGTGTGTGTGAACCAGGCTCCTCCCCCCCCGCATGTGCACCTGACGGGTGCTCTTCACCCTCTGCGCCCTGCCCCCGCCTCCATCCCCGCTTGCAAGCATTGCAGGAGGGGCACACAGCACACAGCTTAACTAGGGAACTCTTATCTCACACAGGAGGCTGTGATGGAACCAACTTGTTTGGCTTTAAAGGAGGATGGGACAATTCACTGGAGTGGGGGGGGGGGGTCAATGGTGAGAGGCATCATTGCTTCGCTGGGAACTCCAGGAGGGGCAAGTGTTGCTCTTATGCTCAGATCCTGCTTGCTGGCTTTCCACAGGCACCTGGGTAGCCACTGTAAGAACAGGATTCTGGACTAGAGGGGCCTCTGGCCTCATCCAGAAGTCTCTTTGTAAGTTCTCAGGCGCACAGGCCAGTTGTCTTCCCACCTGCTCCCCCAGGCACCAGTGTTCTCAGCAGATGCTCAAACCCCAGGAGGTTTCCTGGAGCCCCCAAGATAGGTGAGGGGACCCAGGTTCTCTCTACCTGAAATGACTGGCAGGACTTCATCTGGTTGTCAGAGAGGGCCAGCGTGCTCTGGATCAAGTTCTGCAGCACCAGAAAGTGGATGTCGGAGATGCTGGAAGGAAAGAGCCTGTGTCAATCTGAAACTGAGCTTCGCAACGCAGATCCTTCTTTCTTAAAGATAAAGCCCGACTTCTGGGATGAATAAACCACTCCACATCTTAGCAATGTGATCCCAGCTTGGGAAGCTGGAATGGGGGTGTCTCTTGGCACTTGGGGATACTGGATTTCAGTCTCAAATGGTTTCCAAGAGGAGAAGGAAGCACTTTGCCTCACCTGCCGAGAACATCCTCTTTCTTGCTTTGGCTCGTTTCATCTCCGATGGCCAGAACTCGGAACCTGGAAAAGGGCAAGGAAGGAGGAGATCTCACCAAGACGTGAAGCTGCCACTCACAGGTGCATCTCCCTTTATCCCTGGCACGCAGGTGGCCCCAAAGGACCCCTGGGCCCCAAACCCCAGAAAGCGCCTGCCAGGTTGAGTTGGTTCAAGGCAGCTTCCCACAGACCCACCAGGGACTGGGGCAGATTCTGATGGGCAAGAGCCAGGTCTGCAATTCCCCCGGGCACAGCAGGCTGGCTTCTTGGCAGACAGGCAGCTCAGCTCCTGCAGTGACACCCTCTCAGAGATCCACTACCAGCTCCTGACCCAGCCCTGCCAGCGAGGTTTGGCAAAGCAGATACCTGCGGAAAAGCTCCTCCAGGGTGTCTGGGATGGCAGGTCTGGGATTCCCCATCGTGGAGCTGAACTTCTCCTTCAGCCGCTCCACAAATTCCTTGAACTCTTCTGAGCAAACCTTTGAGCAGAGGAGGGAGGGAGGTCAGCTCTGAACAAAGCCTAGTCCTGAGGGGGTGCGCATGGACCCAGAGCCCCACACCTGCCCCTGCTCATGTTGCCGAGAAACCTCTCACCTTGGGGTCCTGGTAGTTGCTCTTCCTGCTCATGAAGTCGTCAATCAGAGTCCGGTCTTGGTAGACTTCAGCCAGGCAAACCCTGTGGAAGACACCCCCCCCCCCCCAGTTTAGCCCTGAAGCTGAGCCTCCTTGTGAGAATGCTGGCTTCTGTACAAAGCGCTCCAAGGGCCACAGAGGCGGCCAAAAGGGGGCACCCCCTGGCACCAGCCTCTTCTCCCCAAGGAGGCATGGCTGGCTCCGTTCGATGGTGATAGGGGAAATGTTGGCTCTCAGACCATCGCCTCACGGGGAGAGCCCTTGGCCACAGCATTCCTGTGCTCTTAGCACTTTCACATTCCCCGCTCGCAGCTGGGGAAGAGGAACCCCAGGAGGGAGGGAGCCATGAAGGTTGCCCTGAGAGCAGGCGAGGCAGCGAAGGACAGAACACACACCCTGACACTGGGACACGGGGAGGGCCTTCTTGGTGGTGGCTGCTCCCAGGCAACTTGGGAACTCCCTGCCCAGAGAAGCCAGACTGGCTCCCTCCTTGCTCTCCACCCGTTGGCAGGTGAATCCCTTTTTGTTCCCACAGACTTTCGGAAACTGACAAAAGGAAAGGGCTGGTGCTGTGATCTTTTCATTGCAATGATCGGTACGTTTTAATAAACCAATATGCATCCTGTATAGATGTTTTGATGTTTTATTGTTTTCTTTTATCTGTTGGAAGCTGCCCAGAGTGGCTGGGGCAACCGAGTCAGAGGGGAAGGGTACAAATATTAAAATTACTATTAGTAGTAGTAGTAGTAGTAATAGTTTTTTAATGATTGCTTCCCCTCCCCCGATGATTTTAGCTGTTTCTATTTTAGCTGTAAGCTACCTTGAGTCCCTTTGTCAGGAAAAAAGGTCGGATATATAGATATAGATATAGAATAATAAGATATAAGATATATATGTCAGGGGCTGGCCCGGTGCCGAGGCAGTGTCTGAGGACACGGGTGGCCAAGGCAGGGCACATCTAACACCTGAAGAGGTGTTGAGGGTGTGGGACGAGGAACAGGCACCGCCCCTGTTGACACCAGAAGTGGGTAAGGAGGTGTGGCGGAGTGGGGGAGAGGAACAAGTACCGCCCCTGTTAATGCCAGAAGCGGTAATGAGGCTCGAAGATCCTGCCAGAGCATCGGAAGCAACCAGCATGGAGGATGACAGTGAAAGGGAAGGGGCAAGCGCCGCCCCCCTCAGGTCCAGAGGGCGGAAGCGGAAAGAGGGTAGGCGGCGCCTGGGTTTCCCGAAGCTCTTATGTTGGGGGCGGAGCCGCAAACCGGTACTTCGGGGATCTGACACAGAAGAGTCAGATGATAAATTGTAACACCTATCATGCTTGATGCTGTAAATAAAGCCATTAGTCTAATAGACGGTGTTTGCTGATGCTTACTCTTGAGGAGGACACATATCCCTCTCACAATATAATAATAATTTCAAAGCTGCAACAGCCTCCATAGCTCAGAAAGAGCACTTATTAAATGCTTAACTCACCACCAGAGGGTGATAAGAGGCTTAACAACGAAAGGTGGGTGTGAGACTCCATTTGGTCTCGGTTTATATCGTTCATTAACAATAAATGGCACAGCCATCTCCCCTCAGTCTCAGCTGCAGCAGCCACCGTGGAGAAATCACCGTAACACTTTAGACTGAAGTAGACCCTGAGGACAGCTGCTAAATTTGTAATGCAAAAGGTTTTCCAAGTTTGTGGACGACTGCATGCAAGACTTAACATCTGCACTTCCAGTTACAGGTAGATAGCTGTGTTGGTCTGTCATAGTCAAAACAAAATAAAAAAAATTCCTTCCAGTAGCACCTTAGAGACCAACTAAGTTTGTTCTTGGTATGAGCTTTCGTGTGCTATCTGAAGAAGTGTGCATGCACACGAAAGTTCATACCAAGAACAAACTTAGTTGGTCTCTAAGGTGCTACTGGAAGGAATTTTTTTATTTTGTTTTAACATCTGCACGTTATTTGTCTTGGGAGACAACACTCTGCGTTTGGTCCTCAAAATTCCCAATAGAGCTTATGAAACGAGGAGAGCGCCTCACTTGTAGTTGAGGTAGGTCTGGGGGTTCTTGACGATGTAACGCGCCCTCCGCCCCACCGAGTGGCACGTCTTGTCCAGCGACTCCTCGAAGTTGCTGTGCATGATGTCTCGGACCACCTGCCAGGAGACAAACGGCCCCTTCACCTGCGCCGGGGGAGGAGAGAAAGGAGCCCCTGCTCAGTCGAGGCCACAAGGGAAGCCAGAAGATCCCACCCCCTTGTTCTCCCCACTTCATGGCTGCCAAGTTGCCCCCCCCCAGTCTCGCTGCTGAGATCAGCTCCCACCTTGGCATTGAGGACGTTGCTGGCGATCCGGCACAGCATGAGCAGGCTGTCCTCCTGCCCGGTCCATGTCACGCGCAGGCGGGTCATCCTCTGCAAAGCGCTCTGGTCTGCTTCGTCGTGGTAGCGCGGCTTCTTGCGCTTCCCCCCGGCGCCCCCCTCTTAGAAAGGAAGGAGGCAACTTGGGGTGAGCGAGCCGCTCCTGGCTCTCCCTCTCCCATGTGTGTGTGTGGGGGGAGGTGGGCATCCAAGGCCCACCGCTGTGGGAGGCCAGGGCACAGCCACTCCGCCCCCCCCCCCTGTGCCCAGCAGCCTCAAAAGGCAGGCAGGAAGATTCACCCCAAGCCATTAGGAGGACATTTAGATCTCAAAGGAAGAGGAAGAGCCAGACCAGGCTTCCTCAACCTTTGCCCTCCAGCTGTTTTTGGCCTACAACTCCCATGATCCCTAGCTAGCAGAACCAGTGGTCAGGGATGATGGGAATTGTAGTCTCAAAACATCTGGAGGGCCGAGGTTGAGGACGCCTGATCCAGACCAAAATGGCGCTCAGAGCACTAAGTGGTTTTTGGCCAGCGAGTGCCATGCACAGCCTTGCCCCCCCCCCGGCCCCCCGGTGAGGTAGGCCACCTCTTTTCTTCTTCCTCTTCCTTGTCTTCTTCACCGGGTCCTTCTTCAGCCGCTTCCTCTTCTGGCTCTTTCCGCCCCTCACTCTCTGGCTTCTGTTCAGCGTGGCTTCGCTCTCGACCTCCAGGTCCTCCTTCTGGACCCCAGGCTCCGCACCCAGCATCCCCTCTCCCCAAAGAGAGCTGCCGCTGCCGCCGCCGCCACCACCTGGGAACCAACAAGGAAATCCTGCACCAGCAAGAAACGCACAGCAAAAACACACGCAGGCGCTGCCTGCCTGGCTAGCAGCAAACTGGGGAGCGGCAGGGAGGGAGGGTGGGGCTTTTATGGGCCCCGAAAGCATGGAAGTGGGAGGAAGCAACTGGAAATGTCAACTGCCGGGCTAAAGAGACTCTCCCAGGCGACCCTGTCTTGCACACACACACATACAGAGCTGTTAAAAAGTCTTAGCTTTTGAGCTACTACTATTTACTTATTTATGTATCACCTGCCCTTCGCTCAAAGGTCCTAGGGCAGGTTACAACATTAAAACAAGTATTAAAAACACTTTACAACAACTTGCAATCACCAAAATAGGGTGGGTGCCAAAAATATGCGCCTCAGGTGTCTCTGCAGGGAGGGAGTTTGCCACCTCAGGGGCCACCACAGAGAAGGCCCTGGGCCACCACCCGCTGAGCCTCTGAGGAACTACCGAGAGTGCCCTCTCTGCCAATCTCAGCACCTGGGGAGGTCTGTAGGGCTTAATTTGATCTGACTTCTCCTGAGAGGGGCAGTGGCAAACCATGGAAATTACTGAGCGGCTCAGGATCACCCACTTGAGATCCTCAAAAGGAGCACCAGGTGCCGCCAAAATATCTCTGTGCAATTTAATAATAATAATAATAATTTATTATTTGCACCCCGCCCATCTGCCTGGGTTTCCCCAGCCACTCTGGGTGGCTTCCAACAAAGATTAAAATACATTAAAATGTCACACATTAAAAACCTCCCAATACAGGACTGCCTTCAGATGTTTTTAAAAAGTTGTGTAATTCTTTATTTCTTTGAAATCTGATGGGAGGGCGTTCCACAGGGCAGGTGCCACTACCGAGAAGGCCCTCTGCCTGGTTCCCTGTAACCTCACATCTTGCAGGGAGGGAACCGCCAGAAGGCCCTTGGAGCTGGACCTCAGTGTCCGGGCTGAATGATGGGGGTGGAGACGCTCCTTCAGGTATACTGGGCTGAGGCCGTTTAGGCCTTTCAAGGTCAGCACCAACACTTTGAATTGTGCTCGGAAACGTACTGGGAGCCAATGTAGGTCTTTGAGGACCGGTGTTATATGGTCTCTGCGGCCACTCCCAGTCCCCAGTCTAGCTGCCGCATTCTGGATTAGTTATGGTTTCTGGGTCACCTTCAAAGGTAGCCCCACATAGAGCGCATGGCAGTAGTCCAAGCGGGAGATAACCAGAGCATGCACCACTCTGGCAAGACAGTCTGCGGGCAGGTAGGGTCTCATCCTGCGTACCAGATGGAGCTGGTAGACAGGTCATCCTGGAAGAAGGTCCTCCTGCATCTAGTGTCCGCTGCCCAGCTCCGTAAAGCGTTTTTCCGCAGCAAGGGCTGCCCGGGATAGCAGTCTCTTTGGACCTGTACCAGCTTTGCAGCTCCCACCATGGCCACATGAGAGCTGGGTCGTCTCCCCGATTCCCCTGCAGGACTAGGAGCCATGCACAACCACCTCTGTGCACCCCACCCCTGGACACACACAGGGGAGCCCCCAGCCCCATTACCTCTTGCGTTCAGCGGCAGGGAGCGCTTGGTCAGGAAGGTCTGCAGTCTAACCAGGTGCCCGACTTCAGCAGCAGCGTTCTCCTAGCGGCAAAGCACACAGGTTACCAGCCGTGCAAAGGCCGCAGGTGGTTCAAGCTCAGACTGGAGAGAGGATTTTGCTTCCTAGCCAAGCTCGGCTGCATCTGCCAGTCACCTGCAAAACCTGAGCTCCACATCTGCATTCAGCTGACCAAAAAGGAGCCATTCCTAACCAACTGCAGAAGAGCCCTGGGAGCAGGGTTGATAAAAATAAATGATTTAAAAATAAATAAATCAAAAAAATTGGATTTTTAAAATTTAAATCGTATTTTTAAAATAAAATGCATTTGGAGGAAAAATCTTTCTAAAGATAGTTTTCTATTTAAGTTACATTCTAGTCCAAAGGCGATTCATCAGGAAATGATTTGTTTTCAGTTTTTCATGTGTGCTAAAACTCAGTCTAAGTTTTTTTTTAATCATTTAACCACATCAGTTAACAAACATGGATACATATGCTATAATGTTATTGTTTTAGTTAAATAAATTGTTTTAATTGTTATTATGGAAATTGTGAGACGGATGGGTGTCTCCTCGGAAGTAAGCATCCACAAAACGCAGTCTGTTAAACTAATCACTTTATTTCATAACATTGATAATCCAGACCTTGCGATTATGCATCCGACCCCTCGGAGTCAGATCCTTCTAGTACGGATTTGCGGCTCCGCCCCCAGCATAGGAGCTTCGGAAAGCCTAGTCTCTGCCTCTCCTTTTTCCGCTTCCGCGCCCTTGACCTGGGCAGCCCTACGGCTCCCCCTTCCCTTTCGCTTTCACCTTCCCCGCTTGTGGTGTCTGATGCTCCGGTAGGCTCTCTAAGCCTCAACTCCTCCTCGGTCTCCATATTCTGATCCCTTCCCATTGGCTGTGCTAGCGCTCTGGTGGAGCTTTCCTCCCATTGCTGCACTACCTGCTCTGGCGTCAGCAGGGGCTGTGCCTGTTCCTGATCCCAGACCCTCAATAACTCTTCGGGCGTCAGCGGAGCCCTATCTAGGTCAGCTGTCTCCTCTGGCACCGCTTCGGAAACCGGCCAGCCCCTGACATCCATCCCCCCTTCCAAGCCCCCCTTCCCCTCCTGAAAAGGCACACCTGGTTGGGGCAGATTGGTTTCGGAGTCCCTTGCTAGATCTCCCAGCTCCCCCCAAGACTCGTCTGCTGTGTCAGGGGAGGAAGGGAAACCTAAGAATATTGTGGTGTCGCCACTGGACGATGAGGCAAACAGGTCTTCCCAATCCTCCCTGGCCATGGGTGGAGAAAGGGGTTCTGCACTCTCGGTCCCTTCTCCTACCATTGGGTACCCTTCACTCCCCCCTGATGGTGGGAAACCCCAGAAGTCCCCTTCCTCCGAGTCTGTGGGCTGAAACACGTCTCTTAGTTGCCAACGGTATGGTTTGGGCTTGTGCGGGAATAGTTCGTGAAATTCCCACACCAGATGCTCCTTGGTGACTTCCTCTGCCGGGATCCATGCATTTTCCGACGCTGGCTCCCCCTCCCACGCTACCAAATACTGCAGTTCATCCCCTTGCCACCTGGAGTCCAAAATCTCGGTGGCCTCGTTGAAGAGTTCCGGTTCCACCATCGGTAACCCCTGCGACCCCTGCTGGTAGCCCTGTTGGTACCTGTGAGGTTCCCTGTACTTGGACAGGAGAGACCTGTGGAACACCGGGTGAATCCTCATGTCGTCCGTCAGTCGCAGTTTGAAAGCCACGGGGTTGATCTGCTCCACTACCTCAAAAGGCCCCAGTCTACGTTGCTGCAGCTTCTTGCACCTGCCGCGAATGGGCAGCCCTTGTGTGGACAACCATACCATATCTCCCACCTGGATGTCCTCCCCCTCCCTGCGGTGCCGGTCCGCTGCCGTCTTGTAGGCTGCTTTAGCCCGCTCCAAATTGTCACTGAGCAATTGGTGCAATGCTTCCAACTCCTCAGCGAAATTCTGTGCAGCGGGCACGTCTCCATCCCCCTGTTCCCCCTCCCTTCCCGGAAAGGCCCTGGGGTGGCTGCCGTAGATCGCCTGGAACGGGGACATGCCTGCCGAGGAGTGTTGAGCATTGTTGTACGAAAACTCTGCAAGGGCGAGTTTGTCACTCCAGTCGCTGTGTTGCTGGGAAGCATAACAGCGCAGATACTGCTGCAGTATGGAATTAACACGCTCCGATTGACCGTTAGTTTGAGGATGGCGTGCTGAAGATAGACACACCTGCACCTTCAAGATCTGCATGAGCTTGCGCCAGAAACGGGAGGTAAATTGGGCGCCGCGATCCGAAATTACTCTCACTGGCATACCATGCAGCTTGAACACGTGCTGCATAAACAACCGGGCCGTCTCCTCCGCCGACACCACTTTGGGGCAGGCAATGAAGTGAGCCATCTTGGTCAGGAGATCCACTACGACTAGTACAGCCGTGTTGCCCTTGGACTTGGGGAGATCCGTGACAAAGTCCAGCGAAACCGCTTCCCAGGGCTTGCTTGGGGTGGGAAGCGGTTCCAGTAGTCCTGCTGGTACCCTTCTCTCCCCCTTGGCCCTTTGGCAGACCTCGCACCCCCTGACGTAGTCCTTAACGTCCTGCCTGACCTTTGGCCACCAGAATTCTCTAGTGACCAGTATCATGGTTTTGAATTGCCCAAAGTGCCCTGCTGTGGGGTTGTCATGAAGCTGTCTGAGAATTTTGGCCCTCATATCCTCCCCTGGCACATACAGTGCCCCCTTGTACACCAGTAGCCCCTCCTTTTCCTCAAACCCTCCTGCCCTGGGATTCCCCTCCTTGAGTTCCCTCAGTTTGTTCTGGGCAAAGGCGTCCGCCTGTGTGAGGCGCACCAGTTCTTCCCTACCACCCAATGTCGCCCCACACCGCCACTGTTCAGGCTTGAAGATGGCCCTTGCCACCGGAGGTCCTTCATCTTCCATGTATTCTGGCTTCCTGGATAGGGCGTCCGCCCTGCTGTTCTGCTCGCCAGGAACATACTGGATGTGGAAATTGAATTCCGCAAAAAACTCTGCCCATCGCATTTGGCGCTGGTTGAGCACTCTAGCCGTGCGCCAGTACTCCAGGTTCTTGTGATCAGTGTGAACCTGGATTTGGTGTTGCGCCCCCACCAAGAAGTGGCGCCAGTGTTTGAATGCTGCGACCACTGCCAACAGTTCTTTGTCCCAAATGGCGTAATGGGCCTCAGACCGGCTCAACTTCCTGGAATAGAACGCACAGGGCCGCCATTCCTTTGCTGGATCTTGCTGCAGTAGTATCGCTCCTATGGCTCGATCTGATGCATCTGTCTCTATTCTGATGGGCTTGCTGGGGTTCACATGCAGCAACTGCTCCTCTGAGGCGAAGACTTTCTTGAGTGTTTCAAAGGCTTGTTGCGCCTCGTCCGTCCACTTAAACTTCTTCTTGCCTCTCAAGCAGTCCGTAATTGGTGCTGTCATGTCTGCGAACGCCCTTACGAACTTGCGATAAAAATTTGCGAAGCCGACGAAGCGCTGCACGTCCTTCTTGGTCTTGGGGCTTTTCCATTGCAGGATCGCCTCCACCTTATTGGTATCCATGGCTATTCCTGTATCTGAGAGTCGGTAGCCTAGGAAGTCCACCTCCGTGGTGTGGAACCGGCACTTCTCCAGCTTGACCGCTAATTGGTGTTCCTGGAGTCTCTGCAGTACTTCCTTTACGTGGTGCACGTGCTCCTCTGGGTTCTGAGAGTACACCAGCACGTCATCTAAATAGACCACTGCCTGTTTGTACAGCAGGGGTCCCAACACGTGATGCATGAACGCTTGGAAGCATTGACTACCTCCCTGGAGGCCGAAGGGCATCACGAGGAACTCATAAGCACCCAGGGGTGTGAACATGGTTGTTTTCCACTCATCGCCTTCTCTGATCCTGATTAGGTTGTACGCACCCCTCAGGTCCAGCTTGGTGAAGATCCTGCCCTTGCGTACCGCCGCCAGCAGGTCGTCGATCTTCGGCATGGGGTAGGAGACAGGGAGGGTCAGGGAGTTGAGAATCCGATAGTCACAAATCAATCTCCGTTGGGGGGTGTCCTTTTTGTCCACCCAGAACACTGGGCTGCCCCCTACAGCCTTGCTTTCCCTGATGAACCCTCTGGCCAGGTTTTTGTCAATGAAGTCCTTCAGATCTGCCATCTCCTGCTCCGACATTGAATAAAGCTTGCCCGGTGGCAGCTGAGCTCCTGGCACCAGGTCGATTCGGCAGTCGTAGGGGCGGTGGGGGGGTAGCTTGTCTGCTTCCCTTTCGTTAAACACCTGTTGAAACTCCGCATATTGCGCAGGGAGGGTGACTTCCCCTGCTTGCATCACGGCAGCCTTTGCCTGCTCCTTGGGATTGAGCTGCTGCAAGCAATTCTCCATGCAATACGCAGAACCAAACACTAGAGAGCGCTGATGCCAGCTCACTACTGGGTCATGTCTGTCCAGCCACCCCATCCCCAGTATTAAGGGGGGGCCTGCTAACGTGGTGACGTGGAAAGCAATAACTTCAGAGTGCCTTCCCATCCCCATCCGCATAGGTGGAGCGCTTTGCGTGACCGCCCCTCCTTTTAATTCCCTCCCATCAATGGTGGTGACTTGCAAGGGGACAGGCAAAGGCAGGAGGTGAAGCTGGTGCTGCCGTGCAAAGTCTATATCCAGGAAATCAGCCGATGCTCCCGAATCTACCAAGGCGGGAACTTGCATGGTGAAGCCATTGGGTAGCTCCAGTGTGACTTCCATCACGATGCCTGGCTTGGGAGGGTTGGGGAGGGTGTGCTCTGGCGGGCTGGGGGGGGGGCGTCTCTGGTGCGTTGCTGGGGGGACCTTTTACTGCTCCTGAGCCGGGCTGGCCGTCCCCGTGACTTGCCAGCCGGCATTCCCGTTTCCCTGCCTCGGCGTCTGCTCCTCCCCTTCTCCTGTTACAGCCCCCGTCATGCCTTGCCACACCTTTTTCTTATTACACGCTTTTGCGAGGTGTCCTATTTGGTGACACACATAGCATTTTCTGGGCGCCTTCCCGCCTTGCGTGTCACTCCCCTTGGCAACCGTTGCGTTTGAAATAGGGCGCGCGCGCGCTCCTCCCAATTCCATGGGCGTTTCTTCCGGGAGGTGCGTCTGCGCGCCAGCCGGTCTCTCTGTTGGTGTGGGAATGCGGAAGTTGAACCACCTTCCCGCCTTCCCCTCCTTCCTGCTTTTGTCTCTGAGTTCCAGTCTAATGCCGATTGCCATCGCTGCTTCGGTGAGGCTCTTCATGTCATTGTAGGGACCCCCCCTCGCCAAAGAGTCTTTTACTTCATCGGCCAGACCTAACTTAAAGAGCGCTATCATTTGAGGCGTATTGATTTCCCATCCCAGACGATGGGTTAACGACAAAAACTTTGCCTGGTACTCGCGCACCGTCATATTCCCTTGCCTCAAAAGCAAAAGTTCCTGCGCTTCCAATTCCTGTTCCGAACTGCTCGTATAAACAGCGTCCATCGCTTTAAAGAACTCCTTTACTCTCTGAAGCGCTGGGTCCTTGGCCATAATCAGTGGCCTCACCCAATCTCGAGCATGTGATTCAAAATGCGAAATTACAAATCCGACCTGCTCTTCCTCATTTTTAAATGAGTCTTTTTGTAGTTCCAGGGCATATAGCATGTCCGTTCTAAAACCTATGTACTGTTCTGGTCTGCCCTGAAACCTGCTTGTTAGCATGGTGATTCGCCTGCCCGCCTGCGCACTCCTGCCCTGCTCAGCGTGGATCCTTGCCTCCTCCAACCTGGCTTGACTAATTCGGTACAGTACCTCTAGCTCACGAGCTCTATCTTCCCAGGTAGGGGCACCTCCACCGCCGGCTCCTTGGGCAGCTAACGCTGCGGCTTCTTCCGCGCTGCTCATGCTGGTTGTGCTTTACTTCTGAGGAGGTGACGATGACTAGAAGGATGCTGTGAGACGGATGGGTGTCTCCTCGGAAGTAAGCATCCACAAAACGCAGTCTGCTAAACTAATCACTTTATTTCATAACATTGATAATCCAGACCTTGCGATTATGCATCCGACCCCTCGGAGTCAGATCCTTCTAGTACGGATTTGCGGCTCCGCCCCCAGCATAGGAGCTTCGGAAAGCCTAGTCTCCGCCTCTCCTTTTTCCGCTTCCGCGCCCTTGACCTGGGCAGCCCTACGGCTCCCCCTTCCCTTTCGCTTTCACCTTCCCCGCTTGTGGTGTCTGATGCTCCGGTAGGCTCTCTAAGCCTCAACTCCTCCTCGGTCTCCATATTCTGATCCCTTCCCATTGGCTGTGCTAGCGCTCTGGTGGAGCTTTCCTCCCATTGCTGCACTACCTGCTCTGGCGTCAGCAGGGGCTGTGCCTGTTCCTGATCCCAGACCCTCAATAACTCTTCGGGCGTCAGCGGAGCCCTATCTAGGTCAGCTGTCTCCTCTGGCACCGCTTCGGAAACCGGCCAGCCCCTGACAGAAATGATTATTTTTCTCCTTTCAATAAAGTACAAATAAAGATGAGATGGTTGGACAGTGTTCTCGAAGCTACTAACATGAGTTTGGCCAAACTGCGAGAGGCAGTGAAGGATAGGCGTGCCTGGCGTGCTCTGGTCCATGGGGTCACGAAGAGTCGGACACGACTGAACGACTGAACAACAACAAATGTATTTCTAATAGTATAACCAAATCAGTTATTTTTGATATAACTGTAAAAACTACTCTGAAAATTTATTATTCCAAAAATGAAACCTTCATCTGGTTGTAAATATTAAGATTATACCAGCAAGAATAAGTCTTTCTGTAAAAAAATGATTTAAATCAAGTCTTACTGACTGGTGACTTAAATTGTGATTTATATCAAATCCACCCTGACTGGGAGTGAGCAGGAGGGAAGAATCCGGGTGGCAGCACTGGGGAAAATGTGTGGATTTGGCGTTGCATGTGGGCTGCAGAGTGAACAGAGGGCTCCCTGCACAAAGCAGGTTCTTAGAGAAGCTTTTGCCCATCAAGGACACAACCATCTCCGTGCTGGGAAAGCGCATGGCTGCTCTTTGCCCCCTGTGCTCATGCTACTGTGGAGTCAAGAGAGCGTTGCGATGCTGTGCCCACCTGGCCAAAACAGGTTGGGGGAGGCAGAAAGTCCTTTCAACTTCACAGGGATGGCAGGTAGTTTAGTCTCCGAGAGCCACACATAACATTCACAATCCTTTGATTTCAGTGCTCAGCGGACACCGGTACTATTCAGAAATCAGTTTCAGTCATAGCCACGGAAAATACAGGCAGCTGAAAGGGTGATTTCTGGGAGCAGTCTTTCTCTCCCTCTCAAAAATAAAATGCACGTCAAAGCAAAATTTAGCACAGAGCGGCTTGTGCTAAAAAAAAATAATCCGGTTTATTTCTTCAACTGCCTGCATTGTTTAAAAAAGGTATTTATTTTGGGGTTGGGCAGGGGGGGCAGTTTTTAAAAAGAATTGTTTGGGGAGAAAAACTCACCCTCCTGGTCTTGTTCATAATGTAGCTGGTCCAAATCCAATTGCGTTTCAAATGGCCGTAAAAGCTGGAATCCAAGCCACCAGCCCCGAGCCCGTCGCCAGGAATGGTGCCGTTATCCTCCACCTCTCGGCGTCCGCTTAAAGGGGGGAAAGGCACTGTGAAGGGAGCAGCTTGGCCCAGGAATCCTCCAAGGCCAGCTCTGCTCTGCTCAGGGCCGGGGTGGGGGGGTGGAGGCTTGGTCCTGTCATGCAACTATTCCAGTGATTTCTGACTAAACCTTACGAAGAACTTTCTCAGAAGGTGGTGGACTTTCCTTCCTTGGAGGTTTTTTAGCAGAGGTTGGCTGGCCATCTGTCCTGGATGCTTGAGCTGAGATTCCTGCATTGCAGGGGGTTGGACTGGATGACCCTTGGGGGTCCCTTCCAACTCCACAGTTCTCTGATTCCAAGTGACTTCCTACTCCTCTCACTTCCTGATGCTGCTAACCCACCTTCAGGAAAGGGTGCCTGATTCTTCCAGACAGCAGTAGCTGCAGTGCAGCTTAGTTTTTGTGCTGGGCCTTTTCTGTATTAACTTTGAAAAGGCAAATAAAGAAATGCTTTTAATAGGTGGAGGGCTGGGAAACCCCAATGGGCCTTTCAGATTCTTTGACATTGTTTTTGATCCTATCTGCTGCACTCCTATTAGAACAAAAACAAGAGGGCCTACGGCCCTGCCGTGACACTCCCTGAAACGAGATACGGATGTTTGAAAGTAATAAACTAACACTAAACATTACAAAAGATTGAGCAGTCACAATTATGAGTTCAACACCTTACCAAAAGAAATGCTGCACTTTTCGGTTCTCCTTTCTAAGTTTATGACAACTGGCACTTTTAAGCCATTTAGGTTGTCTAACCTCTTGTAATCTTTTGTAATGATATCTTTAAGAAGTTATATTTATTTTTTGACTGCTCCTTCTTTCTTTTTTGTTTAAATCTTTGAAGCTCCTAGAGCTCTCATTAAGTTTGGGTGAATCATTTTCCTTTGAGGAAACAGGCACTATCCAGTGAAACGAGTATTTAATTAGCCGGCGTCTTGTCAGTAATTTCAGTTCAGAGGTTCTTGTTTTGGTTTTGTTCTTATCAAATTTTGTAGAAGAATGGTTGTCTTATATTTTTGAGTAACGTTTAGTGTTAGTTTATTACTTTCAAATATCCGTATCTTGTTTCATGGAGTGTCACGGCAGGGCCATAGGCACTCTAGTTTTTGTTCTAGATTTCCCATGACTGTCTTTCTTTTTCTGCACTATTAGAAGAAGCGTGAATCCGTACAGAAAGGGCTCAACAGCGCTTCTCTTCTAGGACACATAAATGTTCATTTCAGCGCAACTTCAAGGAGCACTTAAGCCCTTGAATCTCAGATCTGATCAGCTCAGAGCTGGAGAAAGCCCAGGGGGCTCCTCTTTTCCTCCCAGCCGGAGCCCTTTACCAGCCCTGCCTCCGCTGGCAGATGGGAGACACCCTCCACCCCTGGGTGCGTTCTGCCCTGCCAAAGCAACCCCCCAACTCCGCGACACGCCCCGTTCCTAGCAAGCAACCACAGAGGAAAGGAGACGTACGTGGTGTATTCCAGCATGGCGCACCTGCGCTCAAGGTTGTGCCTGTGGGCTGCTGACTCTTGTTCCAGCGCCACGTCCAAGGTGGTGCCACCCTCGCTGGCTTGGGCTCCGCCCCTCCTGGCACGGGGGTGGCGGACAATTCCTGAAAGGAGGAGGTGGAGGAGGAGGTGGTCAGCAGCAGCAGCAGCAACCCTGCCATGGGCCAGAGAATGCAGAGGCGGATGGCCAGAGGCTAGGAGCTGACAGCTGCAGGATATGGCAGGAGAGGGTGGCAGGAGAGGAGGCAGGAAGGCAGCGGCTAGGGAGTCTGGCTCTGTACCTAGTGGCGTATTGAGGCAGACGCACTGCAGATCAAACCAGAAGTTCTCCACGTCTTGCAGAGTGTTCAGAGTGTACAAGCGCCTGTCAAAGGGGCGGCTGCTTTGAGCCAGGTTGTAGTGGGGCTCGCAGACGGTGGTGTCCACAATCACAGCGTTCTTCTTCAGGTAGACAAAGACCTGCAAGACACCCACAAAAGCTCAGGGGCAAAGCAACCGAGCAAGGACGGACTCGAGGGATTTAGGGAGTTCAGCCAAAACTAGGATACCCCTCCCTGGTGTGTTTGGATAGCAGCCAAGCGCTCTCCTTCCAGAGGCATCCCTTGACACACACACAAAAGCACTGCTGAAGGAGCAGGGGCATCTTCACAAGCCTTGTGAAGCCACCCTGGGCAGGCTCCGTTGTCTGGCCAGCATTATGATGCAGCCACTCAAGGCCATTTCAGCTGCAGCCAAGTGTTTGGGGGAAAGAACAATCCCAGCTCCAGAGACAGATGGGGAAGAGAACGGCCCCAGAGGCGCAGCTTGGCTCAAGATGGGCGTCACAGCTTTGCAACCACTTCCCTTTTCCAAAAGTGGCAAATGGACTGTCACAAAGTCTGCACTAGAGGAGCAAACTGGGATATGCACACGCCCCGTTTACTTTTATAGGCTGTTCTGCCTCCTTGAGGTTTTAGCTGCTTAGCAATGTTAGGGCACTTTGGCTGCCATCAAATGCTGCTCTTGCAAATCTGCTTCTTTTGCAGACCTCTAAGCCAGGCTTCCTCAACCGCG
This sequence comes from Darevskia mixta, assembly GCA_034641385.1. Classification (NCBI taxonomy): domain Eukaryota; kingdom Metazoa; phylum Chordata; class Lepidosauria; order Squamata; family Lacertidae; genus Darevskia; species Darevskia mixta. The sequence continues at coordinate 3,884,750 of JAWWNH010000124.1, read as the reverse complement.
TCCCTCCAGGTGTTTTTGGCCTACAATTCCCATGATCCCTAGCTAGCAGGACCAGTGGTCAGGAATTATGGGAATTGTAGTCTCAAAACATCTGGAGGGCCGAGGTTGAGGACGCCTGCTCCAAGCGGCCACAGACTGCATTCCTTGCAATTCATTCCTATCTGGCCTCAAGGGTTGGCATTTTTCTCCCTCTCCACCCAGGTTGGGAGGGTAACATAGGGCAAAGCAGACTCCATTCCACAAATCTTTCTGCCACAACTCTTTAGAGTGCTTCCTTCTTTTGCTGCCGCAGACTAAAACACTTTTCTTCTGGAAAGGGTTTCTCTCGTTACTCAACGAGGAGGACACAAATGTTGAACAGGAGATTAGATGAGAAACACAGGGAGGCAACTGGGCAGTGCAGGGAAGGGACGGGGCTGGAGCCTCTTCTACCTGCCCAGGTGCATCTGGTGACCCTGCAAGTCTTGTGGGACAGGAGGCAGGCACTACTCACACCTGGGGGTCTCCTTCCCCATGGGGGACAGGGGAAGTTTCCCTCATTACTCCTGTAGGCATTGTTTTTTTAAAAAAAGTAAGCTGCTTTGACCGTCAAGTGGCAGAGGTGCAGATAACGTAGCAGTAACCTGACCTGATCTTTTTCTTGAAATTTCTCTGTGGGTCCAAACTGAACCAGCCCCATGTAACACAGCCGCTGAAGGCTTTCCACGACTGAGAAGATGTATCTCCTGTAGCAAAGAGATGAAGGACTTGAGATTCATCAACTTATTTCTGTCAGTTAGCTTCCAGGCACTCCTCCAGTCACCTCCCCTCTCCTCCCGCAAAAAAAAGAGAGAAAGACCTGGCAGGCTTTCCAATATGCATAATTCTCTGACATATCCCATATTCAAACTGGCCTGTGGAATATTTATAGCCCTCCCTGGGTCCCAGTTCCAAGATCTTCTGACCTAGGCCCAAGGAGGGGTCGGTGAGTGTCTACAGGCCACCAGTTTTAGTTCAGAGCTGCTTCAAGCAGACCACCAAGGCAACCTCTGAAAGCCAGAGACATCCCCCTGCCCACAAGATGATGTTCTGGGTCAATAGGGGCTAAAGCAGTGAATCCGTTCCCTCTCCTTTCTCCAAGGAAGGCTTTGGGGCCCCGGTGGATGGCTGTCTAGTGAACAGACTAGATGGCAAGCTGGGTTTCTTTGTGCTACTGACTTGAACACTGTGATCACGAAGCCCTATATAATGCAGTTGGGGGGTGGCAAGAGGAGAAAGAGGCAGGACCAACAGAACTTGCTGAATATTTTACACGAGACACAAAGTGAGATGTTCTTTCACAATGCCTGATTTGGGCCTTTGACTCCCTGATCCTTTCTGAACCCTTCATCTCACAGCAGCTCTTGCTTAGTTGCTTTCTCTCTGCTCTCAGTTGCATTCATAAATTTCACCTTATCCAGAGGATGAGAGTGATGTTGGTTTGACATGGACAGCTCTTATAAAACCACACGGCCGTTCTACCTTTTTAGAGAATGATTCGCTCTGCTCGAATATTGCCCAGCTTTGGATTCCAACCTCGTGGAGCTGGAACTTTGAAAAGCTTGGTATTCTCCGCTATTCTGAAATGGCACCCTTTGTCCAAATCTGCACCTGCTGAAGATGCTTACCTCTTGTAAAGGAGCTTCTGGCGGATTGATCTTGGAAGGTTTCGGATCAACATGTGTTTCTTCAGGGGATCATTTAAATAATCTTCCAGGTTATCTACCTAAAAATTATGAATTAAATTTCAATGTAACTTAAGTCTGGCTAGCTTTCTGCTTTTCCTAAGCGAAGCCCAGGGATATTTTGTTAAAAAACAGAAGGCTGTGGTCCCCAAAGGAGGCTGACCAGGACCCGGGGGTGTGGCAAGCAGTTTTTGCCCCCCCCCACCAAAGGATCGGGGCTACTTGTAGCCACAGCAGAACTGATGGGAAATTGGGTGCAGAAGCCCCCGAGGGGCGGCTGCCTTTCGGCCGAGAGAAGTCCCTGAACTGAAGCGCAGCACCTTGTAGCTGACTTGCACTATCTGGGTAAAGATGGAGAGTGGCAGGCAGAGGAGGATGTCGCTGACGAGAGCCCACCCATGGCCAAACTCCCGGTGGAGCGGCAGAGGGGGGACGTGCCGCTTCCACGATGCGTCGTCCACGTAGACTGCAAGGGAAAGAGAGAAAACTGTTCTCACGGGGTGGTCCAGGGAGATTCATGCCAACACAGGTATCTCTGGTGTGGAATCCTGTGGGGAGCCACCAAAGGGGTGAAAGGGGTGGAGTGACTCCCCCAGGAGGAAAAGTATTAAGTTGAGGAAGAAGAGACAATAGAGATATATAAAGCAATGCAAAGGGTGAAGGAAGTGGACAGAGAAAAGCTTCTCTCCCTCTAACTCATGGGGAGGCAAACTAAGGCCCGTGGGCTGGATCCAGCCCAATCGCCAGCAGAGGTTAAGGAGATGAACAACTATCTGACATTCAGAAGATACCTCAAGGCAGCCCTATTTAGGGAAGCTTTTAACCTGTGATAGTTTAATGTATTTTGTGTTTGTTGGAAGCCGCCCAGAGTGGCTGGGGAGACCCAGCCAGATGGGCGGGGTACAAATAAAAAATTATTATTATTATTATATTATTATCAATCCGGCCCGCGGACGGTCTGGGAATCAGCATGTTTTTACATGAGTAGAATGTGTGCTTTTATTTAAAACCCCACCCCCTGCTGAAAAAGTTTGCTGACCCCTGCTAACTTTACAACGTGGCCACTGTGCAAACAGGATGGGGGAAGAAATGGACCACAGGGTTGTTATTATGTTCATGAACAGCTTGTGTTCACCACCATTAACGCTGAAATGCATACACTCAGGTCACGTCTCATTTCTTTTGCACTGTGTGCTACAGTGACACAGGGATGTCAGAATTTGCTCCAGCTCCTAGGTGATGCTAGCTGAGAAGGGCCCTTGTTTAGTAAAGGTGGAGGGGGGGGAACCCTCCGACTTGGGGTTGGTACTGGAGGGAAGAGGTGGAAAAAGAAGAGAGCAAGCTCCACCAGGGCTTCCTGAATCCTTCCCCCACCCCTCAAGATGCCGCACGCAGCCCAGGCTGGCTCCACAAGCTGGGCAGAGGTCACAGATGGCTCCCTGCGGCTGATCCCAAAAGAGGCACCGGGGCTGCCCAGAGTCCACAGTGCTGTTGCTGCTGCTGCTGCATCACCTGGAGGCCTCCCTTGCTGAACCAGGAACTCAGAGGATGCTTCCCAGGAGCATGCGCACAACACTCAGCCCCTCATACGTACATCTTCCCATGGAAGCATACAGCAGCGGCAAGCACTGTGAAAGCCCTTTGCTGCCCCTGCAGAGCCCTAGGAGAGCCCTTAGACGCCAAGGGACTGTTTTCCTGGTGGTCCCTCCTGCTCCCGATTCCTCACCTGCCCGGTCCCCTGGCGCCTCGCCGCCTTCCTGGCTCCCAGCTGCTGCTCCCGGCTCCTTCTCTTCCGTCCTGCCAGGCAGGCTGGCGTCAAGGCCTTGCAGGCTGTCCGCTGTCTCCTGGCTGCAGCTCCATCTCCTCTGCTGGGCGCTGAGAGGATGCCCATAAACCAAGTACCAGAGGAAGAGGTGGGCCACCTTTAAGCGAGGCATTTTGGGGAGGAAACCCAGGGAGCGCCCAAGGCCTGGCACTGGAGAGAAGCAGAGGGTTGGCGTTGGAGAGACACAAGCAGGAGCTACTGCCCCCCCTCCCTGCACAGAACGCCCCCCCCCCATTCAGGAAGCCGGAAACAGCAAGCAGGAAAGGGCTTTACCTGCGACCGGGTGGTAGCTTAGCTTGGCAGCGCGCGCCTTTCTGCCAGCCGCCTCTGCTTTGCAAGGAGAGAAGCAGCCCTCCATCTCCCTCAGGGCAGCCCCAACTCCAGACTCCTGGCTTCCTTCGTCCAGACACTCCTGAGACATTGGAGTCTGTGGGACTTTAATCCTGCATTTATGAAGGGAAAGCGAAGCTAGGCACCAGCGCTAGGAAACTGCAAAGCAGGCTCCAATGCTCAGTCCCCAGAAACACCACAATATTCACTGAACAGCTAGCTAGGACAGTGATGGCTAACCTTGACACCCCAGATGTTTTGGAACTACAACTCCCATCATCCCTAGCTAACAGGATCAGTGGTCAGGGATGATGGGAGTTGTAGTCCCAAAACATCTGGAGTGTCAAGGTTAGCCATCACTGAGCTAGGAACATGGCTCTTCTGCAGCCACCTGCCTCCCGCCATGTCCTTGAGCCACAAGGGGGACAACGGGTGGCTGTAGGTAGGGCACTGGAAAGCATTTTAGAAACCCGAGTGAGAGGCTCCCCCCACCAGGAAGTAGGCAGGAGGAAAGCACCTCCCCTAGATAAGTGTCATGGGAATGGGTGCCAGAAGGAAGAGCAACCAAGCCTTTCATGTCATTGGCCCAGTCCTGTGGAACACCCTGCCACTAGATTCAGTGGGCACCTTCTGTTCCACCAGGCCTAGGCAGGCCATTAAGAGCACACACACACCAATGGTCTATTGCTGTTTGTTTTTAATTCTTTTTATGATTTTACTGCATGGATTTATGGTTTTATATTGTTGTAAACCACTGTGATGTATTTCTATGACACAGCAATACATACATTACATATAAAATAAATAAGAGACCTCAGTCCACCAGCCCAAATCACCAGGGGGTGGAGGAGGGAGGGAGGGAGGGAGGGAGGGAGAGAGCTGCCCAGTTCTGAATGCCCTCCTGCTGCCCCCGCCACCCTCTTTCCCTCCCGCCACCTACCTGTTCACGCTGCTTGAGTTGGAGATTCGGAAGCGAACTTGCTCAATGGCGCTCTTCACCAGTGGGTCGCTGGGATTCACCGAGGGGTCGACTACAAACTCCACCTGCCAAGCAGAGGCAGAGAAAGACACAGAAGCTGGCTTGGTTAGGAGAGGCCGAGCAAAGGGAGCGCGGTGCTGAGGGCAGCCCTTTCCCCTTCCTGTCTGTGAAGCTCCTTGGGAGACACCTTGCTTCTGCCCAAGGCCCCAGGCAGCCTTCTGAGTAGGGGGTGAGCTCCAGCCCAAGGCCACCTAGGATGGGAGGCGCCGGACGGTGGCAATGCCAGTACTGAGAGCAGAGAGGGAGAAGCCGTGGGCCGAGTCTTCAGAGAGGAGGCTGAATCAAAACGCTTGGAGGACAAGATGCCAAGGAATTTCCCCAGGTGAGGATGAGGCCACACACATGGCCCACAGTCAAGCCAGAGGTTTAGCTGGGGGGGGGGGCGGAGGGCACTGGCCATACCGCGGGGGGCGGCACTTACTGTGCCCGAGCCACATGTCTCTCCTGGGAGTGATGCGGTGGCTCGGGCACCTGCAGGCTCCGCACTGCCCAAAAAAGCAACATGGGCCTGCATGGCTTCGGAGCAGAACGGGGCTCAGGCACTGGGATCCTGGCGTGCCTTGCTCTGCGGGCACCTCACCCCGCCCCCCTCTCCCCTGGCACCCAAGCAGAGAGCTACGCTGCTGAGACAAGCAGAGCAGACTGGTCCCTGGGAGCAGGTCAGTTTCCTTGCCCATTGGATTCAAGTTCCAAGAAAGGGGACTCCGACTAAGCATCAGGAAGAACTGTTCAACAGTGGAACAGGCTCCCACAGAAGGCGGTGGACTCCGTTCACCAGAAGCTTTTAAACAAGAGGTTGGAAGTGTGGGAGATTAGCAGCCAAACCTAGTGTGCGTATTCTGGCCAGTTGGCATGAGAAGGGGCTAAATTTCACACAGCTGTATTGCCAATAGATAGATACTCTGACCATAGAAATACAGTTGGTAGAGGGGGCTCTGTGTGATGTCATTTCCCCTCCTCTCCTGGAGAGAAAGGAGCATCTACTACTTTCTGTTCCTCTTCCTTTGACCAGCGTTGGGGGCTCCAACTTTAGGCACGTGCCTGAAGCTGGTTATACAGTACATGAAAGTCTTTTGCCTGCATTGGTTTTACTGCTCCTATTGTTGTGAACCAGTGCATGATTAGAAAGTAAGTAAATCTTTTGTTTAAACTTACTTTACAATTTGTTGAACGGGCAAGAAAGGGAGAGCCAGCTTACTTTGTAGCTGGACTTGCCCAGAATAAGGTTTTACAGCCTAATTCCTATGCTTTTAATTTTTCTGCCAAGAATGGGAGTTTAAAACTCTGCTCAACCCCCACGTGGGGGAGCTGGGAGGGAGAAGCTGCAATTAAACCCATCCCACAGGGATGCTTTATATGTGATTCCTGCATTGCAGGGGGTTGGACTAGACGACCCTTGGGGTCCCTTGTGACTCCACAGTTTCATGATTCCATGAGCGGCAGGGGCTCCCCAGCAGGGGACTCAGGCTGCTGTCTCTTTCTTATCACTGGGTACCTGGAGACCCTTGAGGAGGACTGAACTTCAACCCGTCTCCGTCACCCTTCCCCAAATTCACTAGCTAGAAAAGATTTGCACCTCCAAGATCACCCGGATGGGCAAGGCTAACATGCCAGACGGAGTACCTTTCTGCTGATGCCATCCTGGATGACTGTGGTGCGGAAGAGGCGCAGGAGGCCTTCCTGGGAGAGCTTCTGCACCAGGCGGACAATGGACTTCTTGCAGCACCTGGTGGAAACCCCTTCCTGCTTCTCCTGGTCCATTATCATCTTCTGAAGGCTGCAACAAGGCACACTGCTTTATTAGTATTGCATTCAATCCCACATTTCCCTCCAAAGAGCCCAGCTCACTCCCTGTGGAATGTGCCCTGGTGGAGCAGGAAGGAGGCTGCCCGGCAGGCAAGGGGGGAAAGTGGCGCTCGCTTCCGAACCCCCGACTTACGCAAACAAGCTTTCGATCAAGCGGAGGTTGCGCACGGCCTCTATGATGAGGTTGCGGCGCTTCAGCAGGCGGTAGGTCTCGTGGGAGCGCTCCCCCCCGGAGGCTCGCCAGCCCTTCTCTTTCTTCTTGACATCGCAGCTTTTCTGGCACAGGGGAAGAAAACCACAGTTTAGAGGCTGGGTGAAATCCTGCCGCCCAGACGCTCATTACGCCACACTCGGGACAAGGAAATCGAAAGAGAAGCCCCCGGCAGTGAGAGGGAAAGGGAGAGTTGGAGAAACTGGCCGCCACCCCACCCGCCTTCCTTTCCACACACAGCAGGCCTGCAACCTACACCAGGGTTATCGTCCAGCCACCTGCACAAAGCTGCAATCGCGGAAGTAAATCACGCGCAAGTTGTGGGTCCCCTGGAGCTGAAACTGGGTGGAACTTGTAGAGGCTGAGGCAAGAGCCGCTAACTTTGATTTGGGGCCGGGTTGTTACAGCTGGGGCTCAGCAGCGGCTTGGCCGATTAGCAGCCCCGGCAGCCCTAAAAGAAAACTTGCTGCAGCCTAGCGGGCTAAGCCTGTGGCATCAACCCCAAAGGGAATCCACTTGGACTGAAGTTTGCGAGTTTGGGAAGAAGTGCATAGGTTAAACCTAAACATTTGGAAGAACTTCCTGACAGTAAGAGCTGTTCGACAGTGGAATTTGCTGCCAAGGAGTGTGGTGGAGTCTCCTTCTTTGGAGGTCTTTAAGCAGAGGCTTGACAGCCACCTGTCAGGAATGCTTGGATGGTGTTTCCTGCTTGGCAGGGGGTTGGACTGGATGGCCTTTGGGGTCTCTTCCAACTCTAGGATTCTATGATTCTATGATTATTGATCATGCACGAGACTTTCAGTGTACCCAGACTGAGAGACTGTTGGGGCCCTAGGAGTTAGTCCCCCCTGGGTGTGAGACAGGTTTCAACGCCCAGGTGAGACATGGTGTGCAAGGCCTGCGATGATGCGCTCCTGGCTCTTCGTGGCTGGAACCTTTGGCGTGTGAAGCAAGAGCCCTGCTGCTGAAGTAGAGGCTCAGGACAGATGGATACACTTCCTGGATCAGCGCAGAAGCACTGCCACCTTCTTTTTCTGTCTTTTGTCTTTTATTTATTTTGACAAAGTAATAATCATAAAGAAGTAAGAATAAAAATGTGCACCCCACCACCGAGACCATTCCATTGTAACTATCCAACCCCTCCAAATTTCAACACTTCTTGCAGTGGTTTGACCCCTTTCCGTTTCAGCAGTACAGATTCTACAAACACCCTCCATAACTCCTCAACTTAATTTCTCCTGCATATTCCCCGTCTTACCTTAATGGCACATGTTAATTTATCATTAACAGCTATATCCCACACCTCTTTATACCATTCTTCCATTTTATAATCTGCTTGCCCCTTCCACTTCCTAGCTATCATAATTCATGCAGGTGCCAATGAATTTGTGAGCAAGTCCTTCATAGCCTGCGAACCTTCCGCCCCTGTTGTCTCCTTTTCCCACACTTCTTTTAATTGATCTTCTTGATCCTCTATTCCTACTAATATTTTATAAATTTCACTGGTTTCCCCTTTTATAAATGTATTGCTGTGCCACCTTCTGATGCCCAATGTGTTGTGGAAATGCCAGCTCAAAAGCCCCCAGGAACATTCCCTCTCACTCCCTGACGCTGAACTGCCTGGTGTCGGCTCCTCCGGGGCATGTCCAAGCTGTCCATAGCAGGCTTGGCAAGGGTGGCATGGCGAAGCCAAGGAGCTCCACTTTACTGCACAAAAGAGAGCAGGTGACCCCCCCCTCCAGTGACTCTGGTCCTCCCTGTCCCAGCTCACACCTTGCGAAAGACTCTCCACCCCAAGTGTGCCAAGACATGCGCACTAACAGCAAATGTTCAGGCCTTAAGGCCTGGGCTCTTACTTTGGGAGTGTCCAGCTTGACTTCCTCAACCAGAGCCATATCACCAGCATGCTCTATAAAATGGGCACAATTTGAGAGGCCAGTTTCCTGCTTTAGTGTGTCCAAAGTGGAATCATCATTTGCCGTGTGTTCAGGAAGCTCTTCTGGGTATTCAGATGGGCGCAACGGAGACAGCTTCCTCCCCAGGGTCCGTGGAGCTAGCAATTTCTTGGCTAGTTTTAAGAAAAGACACAGAGGGAGAGGAAACACACAGCTGGTCAGCAACACAACCAAGCAATTGTTGCAAGTTTTGCTGTATCACAGGCAATGGGTCAGATGCTAACAGAGATCATGGATTTCTGGCGATCTTGAGCAATCCTAACCCTCCTAATTAAGCACAACCGGTTGTGAGGGGATCCCACCCAACTGCCCCCTTTATACAGATAAAGATCTCAGAACTCAGACCTTATTAAAAACTCTGTTGCAGAGTCATGCAATTTCTGCAATACCACAAACCGCTTTGCTGTTCTTAAGGCTGCAAGCAGACAGACAGACAGACAGACACAGAGCCTAACATGACCACTGAGGAAGGAAGTGGCCCTCTTGGCCAAAGCTCACCCCTGGCACCTTTCACTGGCGTCGACTGGCATGGGCTGCCTCCTCGGAAACTGAACCTGAGCAGTGACGCTGAGCTGGCGTTCCTCGGCTTCCCGCCTTCTCTCTCCTCCTCCTCGTTCTCCGATTCAGAGAGCAGAGGCATCTCCTCCTGCTCCTCCTCGGCTGCAGAGAGCTGCTCCTCCCCAGGCAAGGAGTCATCGGGGGCCACCGCCACGCTGGCCATGGCCAGCTGCTCACTCCGGGCCTTCTCCCGCTCAAACTGTCGGCTGAGGTCGCTCTCTTCCGCAAACGTGCAGGTGATGTATTTGGTCGTCCGCTGCCTGCCTTCGTCTTCCATGAATCCCTAAGCAAGGATCAAGACCGTTCTCAGCCTTCGCCTGGCATTTCCTGCAAGGCCAGCAGCGGAGGCTGTGGCAAGCATTACCTTGATGACTTTGTATCTCTCCAAGAGGCGGCAGAGCATCCTGGCTTCCAGCTTCCCCACGTTCATGGCGGCTCGGAGTTCAGCTTGAGAAATGCCTTTGGTCCCCCAGCTTTCAACTGCAGAGGGGGAGGAGGAGAAAGCATAACGCTAGGTCCCCGAGGGGCTCACCCATAGGTGCTGAATGGTAGGAGAGTTCAGATGGGCAGAAGGATAAGGCGGATCCTAAAAACATACACCTTGAGTGTCAAAGACCAAGGTAAAGAGGTGTGCCTTCAGCATTCGCCGAAAGCTGTATAATGAAGGTGGCAGGCACACTTCTGTGGGGAGTTCCACAGATCAGGGGCCACCACAGGTAAGACTCTCTCTTGGGCCGTCGCCCCCCAATACAGCAGTTCATAAAAAACTTTTTTTTAAAAATGCCTGCTCCAAAGGTCTTACCTTACTACACTAGGGATTATATAGCTATATCTGAAATTTCATGTATATCAGTTAATATTTTGACCCTCCTCCACGAAAATAGCTGTTTATTTGGCCATTTTCCTATGTCATGAAGGCTGAAATTTCAATTCAGTGGAGCAGGGTCAAGATATTCACTGATATGCATGAAATTTCAGATATAACTATATAATCCTTAGGGTAGTAAGGTAAGACCTTTGGAACAGGTGTTTTCAAAACAAAGTTTTTTATGAACCGCCCTACCCCCCCAAGCTTCTGAGGGTGGAGGAGCTACCAAGAGGCCCCCTCTACTGAGCCCAGCGCCTGAGAGGGTCTGTAGGGAAGGAGGCGGCCTTTCAGATGTTTTGGGGCCAGAGCCGTTTACCTACTTAGCTCATACGCTTGAGTCAGCATATCCTTCTCGTAGACAATGTCCACAGGCTGCACGGCTTTGGTGATCATCTCTTCGTCGTCGTCGTCATGGTAATCATCAACCTTCTTCCGAAACCCCTTCACCAGCTTCAGACAGCGAACCATGACGTCCGTTCCTGGGAGTGAATGAACAAGCACACACACCCCCAGTTTGTGAAAACACAAAAGGAAACTTAGCGAGCCAGAAAACTGGCAGTTCCAGGCAAAGCACAAACAAATCAAACACAACTAGCATGAAATGCGGATGCAGCTGTCAGGATACACAACTCTTTTCAAGTATTTTATTTTATTTTTAATCGTATCCTTTTGCTAATCTGTAACTTACTTTCTTTTACTAATTACCTTTCTTTCCCCCCAAATTTTTCTCCTTTGGGAGGAAGGATGAAATAGAAATTAAGCAAATAAATAAAATTAACAAATAAACAATAAATAAAAGAACCTTGAGAAATTGTGCATCTGGGGGTGATATGCCTAAAAGAGGCCTCATTGGACACCTACCTTCACATTCCACCCCCAGTTTTAACATGGAGTATTCAGCCCCCTGCATACAGAGCAGGAGCAGGAAACACCTGTTCTTGGACTACAACTCCCATATCCATTGGCCCTGCTGGCTGGGGCTGATGGGAGATGGAGTCCAGCAATATCTGGAGGGTTGAAAGTTCCCCATCACTGATCTAGAGCAGGCATCCCCAAACGTCGGCCCTCCAGATGTTTTGGCCTACAACTCCCATGATCCCTAGCTAACAGGACCAGTGGTCAGGGATGATGGGAACTGTAGTCCAAAACATCTGGAGGGCCGACGTTTGGGGATGCCTCATCTAGAGAGAAGCACTGTGGAGGCAAGAGCTTCCACAGGGCCCTCCCCCTTCACTTGGAAGCAGGAGAACAACAGCAGCAGCAATAAAATTAAATTTGTTAATCGCTTTATTTTGTCCAAGGCTACTCTTCTGCGCAAGGATGGCAGTGCCAAGGCAGCCTGACCCCCCTTACCCTTCTTGGTCTTGAAAGGGCCTCCATCAGGGTGAACGTCTTGTAACGGCACGGTCACAATCTTTCCAAAGCCGGCATTCAGCATATACTGATAGAGACGCTTAAATGTTTTCTCACAGAGACCCTGCCGTTGTGCAATGAGAGAGAGAATCAGTTTTAAGGCTGACCACAACTGACTTCAGGACAGAATGACAGGCAAGCTTGCTTCCCGCATAACCCTCATGCCAAGCCCCAAACCCTCCTTGGAGGCTCAAGAAGCGAGAGAAAACAAGGGTTGCTCCAAAGGCCCACAGAGCCAATAGGCACAATTCTGCTTGGCCCTCGCTGGAGGCGAAACACAGCAGGGCAGACAGGGCCTTCATGGGTGGGCACCCCCAAACGCCCCTGTGGCTCTGGGGAAGGAACACCACCTGAGAAGCTCCTCTCCATCAGAAAGACTCCGGCAAAACAAGCATCACACGCTTGGATGCGCGCAGCCGGGTTTCGAGCGGGTTTTGGTAAGAACAGCCAGGTGCTTACCAATTCCTCCCTTATGTTCGCCATCGTCTCCATATGACCAGGTCGCTTGCTCAGCATAGTGGACAGCTTCTCCATGAGGATATCGTATTTACTCCTCCTAAAACCCCAAGAGAGACAACCGTGAGCAGACAGCGCCAATGCCTCCTCACACGTAGGCTCCCACGTGTAGCCAGAGGACGCCCGCCCTTGGGTGGGGCGCAAGCTGTGAGTGACACAAGGAAAGCTCTTGCCACCCCTAGGAAGAAGAAGACCAGGGTGGATAAAAATCAATGATTATTTTTTTTAAAAATGGATTTTTAAAATTTAAATCGGATTTTTTTGATTTAAATTTGATTTTTAAAATAAAATGCTTTTGGAGGAAAAATCTTTCTAAAGATAGTTTTCTATTTAAGTTACATTATAGTCCAAAGGCTATTCATCAGGAAATAAGGATTTGTTTTCAGTTTCTTATGTGTGCTAAAACTCAAAGTTTTTTTTTGTTTGTTTAAACCATTTAACCACATCAGTTAACAAACATGCTAGAATGTTATTGTTTTAGTTAAATTAATTGTTTAAATTGTTATTAATGAAATGATTATTTTTCTCCTTCCAATGAAGTACAGCAGAAAAGTTGTCCAAATATAAACAGTTAACTTACAAAACCTCACAATAATTTCATAAGTAACTGTCTATGGAGGCTGTGGCTGGATGGCTTCACGAGAGCCGACTGAAATTAAATCCCTCGAAGACAGAGGTCCTCTGGCTTGGTCGGGATGGTATAGGGCGGGCGGACCAACTCCCTTCTCTTGCGGGGGCTCAATTGGTCCCAGCGCCTTCCGTTAAGAGTTTGGGTGTAATCCTTGACGCCTCCCTTTCCATGGAGGCGCAGGTTACAGCAACAACCAAGGCGACATTTTTCCATCTGCGCCGTATCAAGCAGTTGGTCCCCTACCTTTCCTGCCCCGACCTGACCACAGTGATCCACGCGACGGCCACCTCCAGGCTTGACTACTGTAACTCGCTCTACGCGGGGCTGCCCTTGAAACTGTCCCAGAAACTCCAGCAGCTGCAGAACGCTGCAGCGAGGCTCCTCACGGGGACCTTGCCATGGGAGCATATTCACCCAGTGCTTTACCAGCTGCACTGGCTCCCGGTGGAGTACCGGGTCAGGTTTAAGGTGCTGGTTCTGACCTTTAAAGCCCTATGCGGCTTAGGACCCTCGTACTTACGGGACCGTCTCTCCTGGTATGCCCCACAGAGGGCCTTAAGGTCCACGAATAACAATAGCTTAAGGGCCCCAGGCCCCAAAGAAGCCAGATTATCTTCCACAAGGGCCAGGGCTTTCTCAGTGTTGGCTCCGACCTGGTGGAATGCTCTGTCCCATGAGACTAGGGCCCTGAGGGACCTGATCTCTTTCCGCAGGGCCTGTAAGACAGAGTTATTCCGCCTGGCCTTCAATATTGCCTGATCCCTTATCCCTTTTTCCCCCTTCCCCTTTTTTCCTGAAGATACCCTTCTGGGTCCCCACATTAAAACTCTTCCCTGGTCTCCCTACTGGCCTAGCAAGATGTTTGTTTTTATGCTGTTTTTAAGTTGTTTTAATCATTGTTTGGTACTTGTTGTTAGCCGCCCTGAGCCTGGTTTTTGGACCGGGAAGGGCGGGGTATAAATAAAAAATTATTATTATTATTATTATTATTATTATTATTATTATTATTATGTATTCCTAATAGTATAACCAAATCAGCAATTTTTGATATAACTGTAAAAACTATTCTGAAAATTTATTATTCCAGAAATGAAACCTTTATCCCGTTCTAAATATTAAGATTATACCAGCAAGAGTCCTTCTGTAAAAAAATAGATTTAAATCAAGTCTTACTAATGATTTAAATCAAGTCTTACTGACTAGTGATTTAAATCGATTTGATTTAAATCAAATCCACCCTGATCATTTCCCCAAGCTGTTATTAGCCAGGGTGGCGGTGGGGACTCAGGTACTGATTTGCCGTTCCTGTGAAGGTGGAGGGGTGCATATAGATCAGGGGAAGAGCGTAGGAGGAAGCAATTTAAATACCCCCCCCCCCAAGCACTGCTTCCTTAACCTCCCTGCAGCACACACCTGTCAATATGAAAGTGGGTCAGGAGCAGGAGGATGGAGTGCTGCTGGGCCCCCGTTGGCAGCCTGATCACATGGGACTGCATGGTGATGAGCCCATTTCTGTCCAGGACTCGTCGGTGGTAATGAAGCTTCCCAGAATCCACCCTAGGATGAGGACAGATTTTACGAAAATTAAGCACGCCACAGAAGTTGAAAGGAGACAAACTCTAACCCTGTAGACCAGGCATAGGCAAACTCCGGCCCTCTAGATGTTTGGGACTACAATTCCCATCATCCCTGACCACTGGTCCTGTTAGCTAGGGATGATGGGAGTTGTAGTCCCAAACATCTGGAGGGCCGGAGTTTGCTGTAGACCAGGGGTGTCAAACTCCGGCCCTCCAGATGTTTTGAGACTACAATTCCCATCATCCCTGACCACTGGTCCTGTTAGCTAGGGCTGATGGGAATTGTAGTTCCAAAACATCTGGAGGGCCGGAGTTTGACACCCCTGCTGTAGACCAACAATAACAGGGCCAGAACCTGCATCTTCCAGGGAACCATGCAAGTGCCTTACACTACGTTAAGCCTGCTTAAAATTTAAGTTGGGACAAAATGGGCTAAAGAATGCTTCCCCCAAGCAATCAGCTAGCATTTGCCAGGCCTGTGATGTTTTGAAAGGGTGGGCTCTGGATACAGCTCAGGGCTGTGGCGTGTCCACAGTGATTTGGGGGTGAGGCTTGTCTATCATCCTAGCAGCTCCACAAGAGACAGGCTCTAGCCTAACTTGGACATGCCAGACTACCGCTGCAAAACAAACCAAGGCAATCCTATCCTCTTACGCCAGCCCACGGGACAAGGTATCTTCTCCAAACCAGAGGCGGACGTCTGCCCACATGCTATCACTTCTGCCAGTGCAGCGCCACAGCTGGAGCCAGAATGAGTTACTGCAACAGGCCGCAACCCGGGCACTTACTTAAAAGCTGCGCTGAGGTCTCTTTGCAGCTCTCCCTGCCATCGGGCACGCCCCAAGCGCTCCAAAATGCAGTAGGAGAAGTCGGGAAGTTTTAAGTCTGGATCCCCTTCCCATCCTATTAGCGTTCTATGGCGCAGCATCTGAGAAGCAACGATCACCAGCTTCTCTCCCCACCTGCAAAGCAGCAAGACATGGCAAGGAAGGTACTTTCCCCCATTCCCCAATGAATCACCCACTTTCTGTGCCACATCAGCATTGCCACCAAGCTATGCAAGATTCCCTCTCTTGGGATCATTTTGTGTCAAGTAGTTGCTGCTCAGACTGTATGGCTGGAATACGCAAAGCAACGTGGGCACATTTCAACTCATGACCCCACCCAAACAATAGGCTTTCTTGTCTACATCCTCCCTATTCCCGAAAAGACACTGCAAAGCTAACCAAAGCTCCCATGAATCTGGAGTGCCGGTGGGCTCAAGAGCCACTTTAAGCAAGCACCACGTAGCAAACCCAATCACCTCTCAGTAACAAGAGGCTGAAGGGCCTAACTCACATCTTCACTAATTACTTCCAAGCAAGCAGAGGAAAAGCTGACAATTACTTGATTCCCACATTTCCTTCTTCCCAAGATGGGTATCGCAGTTAGTAACAGAACCACAGAATTGACAGGCTGGTAAAGGTATTTCTTCTCTGACAGCCTTTTTTTAACAGGATAAACTTGGAAGGAGCAGGCAGGGAAGAACCTGTTGTTGGTTATTAGCCCAAAGCACAGGCGGCTAACCTGTACCCCTGCTGCGATGTTGCTGGACTGGAATGACGATTCCTGACCATGATGACTGGGGCTGACAGGCATTGGAGACCAACAGCATCTGGAAGGCCACAGGTTAACCACCTCATTTGGTGGTCCTTGTTTTAGCACATTCCCACAAAGGCACCTCTTAATTTCCCTTCGTCCCATCTCCACTTAGCTAGCCTGCGTAAATGGTGCAGACATGTGGCACTCCACCCTTCTTTTGTCCTCCAGGAATAAGCTTTCACACTGATGTGTCAATTGAGAATGACACCTGCCCACCCACAACCACCAAGTCTTAATGATAGTGACGTTGTCACACTCCTTCATCTTGTTCCAGGTATGCTTGACACCGGCATTCAAACTTTTGCTGGAAAATACACTTTTCTTTCTATCTTATTACAAAGCTATACAACTCTCCTTTTGACTCCGTGGACAGTTCTGCAATGGAATAAATTCAACAGTCCTGCTCCACTTGCCCTCTCTGCAGACATCTCCCCCACCAAAAAAGAGCCTGGAGCAAAACCAACTAGCAAACGCTTACTCACTTCTCATAAGCTTCTGTATATGTGCAAAGGGGCCGTAGGTCTTTTGTTCTGACCAGGTCAGTAATATCCAGCCTCTCTTTAAAATACTGGCACGAACCCTGAATGCTTTCAGGGTCATCCAAAATCATGTGCACAGGATAAATGTCATCTAAAGGAACAGGATCTCTCTTGGTTTCCAGTATTCCTGTTTCAAGATCAATTTCTTCATACCTAAAATGAGAAGAAGAGAATGAGCTCTTCTTAACCCCAGCCTGCCTGCCCAAGATTTGCAGCTGGGTTTAAAAAAAGAAAAAGAAAAAAAAAGAAGCACCCCTCATTTCCTCTAAACTAAGATGTTGAAACCTTTCCTCATAGGGGAGCCGCTCCATCATGTCCTTGTCTCATTTTGGCTGCCCTTTTCTGAAATTTCTATAATCCTTTTCGAGGGGAGGTGACCAAAACTGTACACAGCACATCCCAAGCGTGACGGCAGGGCCGGGTTGAGGTTTGATAGTTCCTGAAGGTAATGGGGCCCTTTATATGTCCAGCTGTCCTTTGTCAACAACAAATTGCCGCTGTTTTTTGTGTTGAATATATGCTATATGGTAATTGATGGACCTAATAGATATCTAAAGCCATTTGCACATGCAGAATGTAGGCACCCTATATATAGAAAGGAGCAAAGCAGTGATATTTGAGGGAGCAGGCGGGGCCCA